>CM042222.1:8796564-9396564 GCA_023566465.1 Cottus gobio
GTTCTTTTTTTTGCTACAAAATTCTGCCTACTTTCTAAATGTGACGTGCTTCCCCCTTGACATACATTATGATGTAAAAAATGATGTGCTTGCCAACTCAGCAGCAGTGCTAAAACTGCCTTTCTATTCCTAACTCAACAGGAAATCTGAATATATTGCAGTGTATAATATTCATGCTGGATGAAAAACTAACAGCATACGCAATTCTGTAGGAAACCAGCTTTCTTGCATGTCGAACTACTCAAATATTGAATATTATGTGGGAGCGTTTGGTTGGAAAACTAAACAGTTCATCCGTGAGTCAATATGGGGGAACTGAACTGTGGCTCGGCTCTATCTGGTCAATTGTCTCCTTCACAAAAGAGTTTTCAAGGTCAAAATAGATGGCAGCTGCAGACACAAAAGATTACTCTGCACACATATTGTACTGCTGTCTGAGTGTGACATCAAAAGACTTGGCTGCACTTTATTCCATCATGCTTAAATACATGTCAGAAGTCAAATTTGGAGCTTGCAGACATTGGAGATCATAAACTGTGAGATGAAATGTGTAATATACAGCAATACGGTATGGCTCTTCAGAGAAAGAGTTTTTCTCCCCCGTTTTCAGAAAAGAGCTGAGGACTTTGGCCAACACGACCAGCTCTCACACTTTTCCACCAGACTAAAAGCAGTGCGTTTGTTTTGCTGTGGCCCCTCCCCCTTTGGCAAACACTGCCGCTATCACAGGGCCCCTGAACCTCGCTGAGCTTTGAATACAGACTTGGCCGGACTATCGGATGGCTCAGTCCGCACAATTCCTGCAGTGCAAAGAGACTTCGTCCCGAGTCCCTCACCCCACACACACACCCTTCCTCACCCAAAGTATCCTCTAATAGCACTCCACTTGATGTGTGAGAAGCACAGCTTGTGGTAGACCACAAAACATTGAATCATTGTTTGCTGATAAAACACTCAACACAGTGAACGCGCACGGGGAGTCCATCTCCAGAGTGCCAGCAATGACTGCAGATGAGACAGAGTAGCCCATGCCAGTCGATTTCATTACAGTCTGATATAATGGCATTTTGTTTATTGAAAAGAACGGCAACTTCTACTTCCCAGGTTTCGGTTCATGTTTCTTAAGCCAGCTCAGGCCGGGGTTATCAGCAAATAGGATTGGGGACGACTTTGGTTTAGGGCTATAAAAGGATAGTCGCAAGAATTATGCAACAGTTCTCTGTGAAGGGTTACTGTTAAGTAATTGGACTGGCCTCCAAAATGAGATGCAGAAGTACAGTGAGGGTATGAGGGGTGGACGTTTGATGCAACAGTTAAATTTTATCCACCACCATCTACTGCATTCAAACCAAAAATGGTACAGTAGATGAAAATCACCCTTGTGACCGTATCTTATTTTGCCACATCATTATCGGACAAAGAGAAAACAAATCCCCTCCACAGTAAAAAGAAGCAGCTTGGAGTGCCAATGCGAGGCTCCCAGACTCAAGGGGACGACAAGAAGGGTTTCAATATCAACAAGACATGTGCACTAGGATAAGAAATAGCATGCGATACATGCAGAGATTGTTCTGCTGACCGAGAACCTTACGGGCGAAACAGGCCGAGGCAAAGACTGCCAAATTAGGCACCAAATTATGCATTAGATAGCAAAAGTAGCAATGGCTCTCCGGGTCGTGAGATCAGAAGGCTGTGTCCGGCTGTAACAGAGCCTGCCAACCCTGTAAAAGAGCAGAGAGAAAGGGGAAAGCAATTTGCCTTTACCTTTTTTTAAATACCACGTGTCACAGAATCGGTTCCTTAAAGATTTATCCTCACTCCCGCCTAGTCAAATACAGACTAGCCCGACACTTCAAGCTATGATGCACAGCTTATCTGAATCAGAAGTTACTTGACAAAACAAACTGAACTGGCTTTGACAGGAGACAGGAACAGCGGCGTCCAACAAGCTGCTCCACCCACGTACGACGTCAGTGGCTGTGGCCGTCTTATAACACAGGCGGTTCTCACACAGCGTCCCTAGCTATACCTACAAAAATGTAGTAGATATAAACTATAGTAGATACCCCAATAAATCAATTTGTATGTAATCAACTTAATCATGAACCAGAGGGTATAAAGATCGTAAAATCAAAAAACAGGGTGGGTGAGACTGGAGGTGGATGGCTCAAACAACTTCTGGTCTTAAAGTAAGACCACTTGTGTAGTTATACTAACTAAAGTCGGGAGTACTTTATAATAAGTACACACTATTTAGCATTACTATTTATGCACTATTTCATTTTTTTTCAAGCTTTGTAATGTCAGGATTCCTGTCTGACCCTTTGTGTTTGCCTCTGTTTCCCCAAAACCTCCTTTCTTTTTGTGCCTGTATTCTCCCCTGTTTGTGTGTTGTACCTTTGGACTCGTGGGTGTGTCTCCTACCTGCAGACGCCGCCCACGGACACATCTCTGTGCGCTGCACAGCTGCGGCCGTTTAGGCTCATCACCAGCCGTATTTCAACCCGGGTCCTGCAGGCCTGGGTTGTCAGTCCGTCTCGTCTTCAACCTCGGTAGTCATCACTGCCGCTCCGTGAGTTATCTGTTCATTCATTCCGATCCGCCACTGACTCTCTCTCTCTCTCGCCTCAGAGTTATCCGGGACCAGCCTGGTTGCCTCTGACGTCGGGCCACGGGACCCACGTCACAGTCCCACTACCCGCCTCCGGTGTCGGGCCACGGGACCCACACCGTGATCTGCGAGCCGCCGTGTCGGACCTCGGGCTCCACACGCTATTTCAAAATAAATTTCATTTATATCCAACTTCCTGTAGTTTTGGTCTGCATTTGGGTCCTACATCCTGTACTCCCGTGACATGTAAGGCATAAAAAGTCTTCACTTTAGATTAGGAACACAGACCATACTTAACTAATACTTAACTAACGAGAAGTAACTACCTGAATTAATCATGTTTTTTTTTAAATAATGTTCTAACACTTTACAAATTATCTTATTAATCATATATAAGTCCTTAATACTTCATTTACAAATGGGGAATATATCATTAATAAAGTATGAATACCCAATCTTATTAATCAAGAATGATACATTTATAACTGTGGGTTAGGGTTGTGGGTTAACTGTGTTTAAGAATTGCATACTAATGAGTGGTAATGTTGGAACAATGCTTTATAAATGATGAAATCTGTGTTTATTCATGCTTTACTAATGCTAAATAGTGTGTACTTATTATAAAGTGCTACCCTAAAGTCTAAACTAAACTCTAACCTAAGTAAGTTGTTTCCTGTGAAGACGAAATGTAGTTTGAAAAGACTGTTTGCATGTAACCAGTGGAAATTGACACATGTTGCTGGACTTTCGTATGGAAAATGAGGAGTAACTTGTAACTAAATGGACTGTACTTGTATTGCGTTTTAGTCTTCCAAACACTCAAAGCACTACACATCATCATTCACCCATTCATTCATTGATGGGAGGGGCTACCATAGAAGGTGCCACCTGTCCATCAGACCTATCTAACCATTCATACCTATTCACACACCAGCGGGGCGAATCGCAGGGTTAAGTGTCTTGCACAAGGACACGACAAATGCTGAGCCAGGGATTGAACCGCCGACCCTTCCTTTGATTTTAGGAAGACCCTGCTCGACCACTGACCCACAGTCGCCTTACTTACAGACATCCTACGAAGCATCGTATGAGGAGGAAAGGTTGGATAACGACATGGGAAGTGAAAGCCGGGTGCAGACAGCTAAAGAGTGCCCTGGTGTGTTTGCTGTCAGGCTCCGAGGGTCACTGACGAGTCGGGAGGGAGAGCAGGTTGATTTATTAGCTTCTGAACTGACAGCAATTCAGTCGAGGACAAACCACCTCATTCAAGCTCCATCTAAACCTGAATGTATACAACACATGCATAAAGAGTTGGGGTGATCCTACAGAAGGAGGAACTGTCCAAAAAATAATAATTAATTCCATCTATTCACGTGTTTTATTTTGTAAAAAACATCCATATTTATAACAATATTATTTTCACAAACACTTGTTGGCACCTATTCCCGGTTCCGTTGGACTGTGGCTTCTGAGGTTGTGTCCACCCTAAAACGCCTGCACTGTTAACACACATACTTGCGTTGCGTTCTGGTAGCATTACGTTCGTTGTGCTTGCTATACAGCTTTTTTGTCAGGTTTTTCCTTTTTTTTGTGCTTATGTTTTATATATTTTGAGTTTCCTGTGCTATTTTGTGTGTTTCCTATGTTACCCAATTCTAAAGCTTCCCTCTTTATTCCAGTTCCTGCCCGCTCCAGCTGTGCCTCGTCTGGTGATTAGCTCCTTGTGTATTTATATCTGCTCTTTGAGTGCTTTGTCAGTTCGTTTGACGCCAATCCCAGTGTTGAAGCCGAATCGTTGCTCCACCTGTTCTGTTCTGTCTTATTTTCCCAGAGTATATTACGAGTATAAAAAATAATGAGTTTATTTTTAAATTCATGTCTCCTGCCTGTTGCTGTTTTCGCATTTGCGTCCACTTGTCTGCTTCAAACATGACAAAGGGTATTTAAATACAATATTAAGACCAAAATGCATCCAATAAATACTCAGTGAAAGAACTCAATTCAAAAGATAAAAAAGACCAGGAAAAACTACCTTTCCTCCCAGAGTTGAAATTAATTGGTCATAGCTAGTGGAGGTGTTTTTTGTGTGTGTGTTTTGTCAATATCTTCTTTTGAACAGTTTCTATCATGAATACTTTCACAAAACATCTGCACCGTGAATAGAAGCACCAATCAATAACACTTTTGACCACGACAAAGGAAGCGCAGACCAGATCCACTTCTTCTGTTCTTACCTTTCACAATAAAAGACCTTGACATACACACTGCACAATAGTTTCCAAGAAGAAGCTCACATTTCCTCAGAGCATTTCATATAAAGGAAAGTCAAATGTAGCTCACAGTAGCTTAAGACAGACTGAGGTCACTCTGGGTCAACAGAAAACCAGTTGGTCCTCCGCCTGCGTCAATACTTGTGAATAGTTATGATGTGAAATATGCACAGGGGGAGTATATCGCCTTTTTTGGTCACACTGTAAAGATCTTTGGATTCTGCTTTCTTAAATAACTGTTTGCTATATTATATGTTTTATTGCTTATTAATGAGTTTGCATCGTCTCTTACAAATCCTACTTGAACATGACTAAAAATGGGGCGAGACAGTAATTGAACATTATTGTTTATTGACTTTTCAGGGAAACGTAAAAGGCGAGGATATTATTATATCATTGTTTTACTGAAATCTGTTGTGGTGGAAGACTCCAAAGTCATGCTGAACCAGCAGCCTGCAGTTCTTCATTGCATCTGCGTGCCACTGTCACATCAAATGAAGCCCTGGATGCATGAAGAACAACACCATTTTTGCTCCTGCAAACTGCTTTCATGGTCAATGTAACACGCACTGAGGAATTTATCGACCTTCGACACAGATTGGACATTCACATGAAAGGTGGGGAGTTTAACCTTTAAGGGTGTCCGTGCAAGCTCAGCTGAACTTCTATGAGACTGTCATTCGTCATTTAGCATCTTAACCTCTTAGCATAGCTCCATACAAAGCTGCTATTGCCATGTCGACATGCTTGTGGTCAGGATGGAAAGCGGGGTAACAATAGCAGGTCTGAGTCTAATCCATGTTAGTTTGTTCCATCCCCACTGTCTGCCTGAAATGATAAAGTGCTTGCCTGAAGCTACATGTTTTAAATCAGACTGCACCGGCCACAGCACCCGGCCCGGCCCGCCAATTGCTATAGCGCAGCAGAGAAGAAAAGCACGATCTGTGGAAATATTGGATTTGGACGTCGGTTTTGCCTCAAGCTAAAAAGTTATCATTCCTGGTAGAAAGAAAAACATTTGTGAGATCACTAAAATACAGATGCAAAGCCCCTGGAGGAGAAGTCCTTTTTTTCACCTTTATTTTCCACCTGCCTTGAAGATTTGGGCTGCGACAGAATCACAAAGTAACAAATGGGTACTTCGATGGGGCTGGTGCTATAGCCGAAGTGTTGAAGGATCACAGCGATGATTCGGATTCATCTCCTGAGGACCGCGTGCTTGTAATGTGCCACAGTCCGTTCATAGCTATCTTGTTTATTTCACTGAGGACTCAAATGTTGGACCAACAGATCGACAGACCAAGCGACCAACACCGCCGTCCCCAGAGCACTGCTGCTAGAGAGGCTAAAAATACACTGTGTGTGTGTGTGTGTGTGTGTGTGTGTGTGTGTGTGTGTGTGAAGGCACTGATTCTATTATCATCTCTCTCATCTGTCTTATGTAACAAAGTTGTTTTTTTTAGCTTTTGATGTTTCATCTCGTGTGTCTGTTACAACGCACTCTTGTTTCCCAGATTGGTATATTGCATTTGTAATAACTGTTAATAATGCTTCTTATCCATCCCGAGGCACCACAACCTCCATGAATGGTGCATCCACTATTCCGTAGCTTTTGGACCATATGCCCTTCTACGGACTAAGCCTCTCCTGTCCCAGGGTCTTGAAAAACGCGCCCCAAACTAATTAGTTACTCTTTTGAGCTGTTATTCTCTGAAGAAATTTCAATCTGCCTCTCGTGCTCCTTTTCTCGCCCTTAGCAGCAAGACAGCTCCTCTCTAGGTGATGAATGACTCGCTTTTCGTAACTACGGTGGAATATCCTGTTTTAGTTTCTCCCAGATCTTGGAGCAGGTTTTGACACAGACGATCATTCACTCCTACTCTGGGTTGCCGTCTCTGCCGCTGCTTTAGGCGGCTTCCTCTTCACTATCTGCACAGAACTTCATCGGATGCCACTGGAGAGTTCAGGTCACCGCCGCGGCTCCACTGTGAGTTCAGATCTTTTCCAAATATATATACCATCCTTACATTAGATAACATGCTATCAGAGAACAGTGGGGTTCAGACATCCCTTGCCCTCCTCAAAGCACTTTTACATTAATCTTGCTGTTTATGGCTTGAACATACAAGTTTTTTATTTTTTATTTTAGGCTATTTTGCTTCCATAACATATCTTCTTTCAGACTAGTGGAAAGGAAACATCCAAAAATGTGTCTGTAGATTTTTCCTAAATTCACCAAAAGGCATCATTAGTTAATGCCTTATTTGCATATTTAAACATTTCAGTTTCATTTTCATGTGAGTAATGAACTGGGGAAGTTTCTTGGTGGTATCTCTTAGTAAGATTGTTTTATACCTAATTCACTTTGATGAATTTGACAATTTGACAAAAAAAACCGTCTCAAATCAAGTTTTATTTCTACACTCAGCTTTCCAGCTTCTTTCCTTTCTATTTTCTGAAGGTTCTTATGAAGGGGTTTGTTGTCGTTCAGAGATGAATTTATAATACATTTTTTCCTAAAATCATGGCAAAAATGTATTTCTATGGTTGTTGACAGTATTTATGGAGTGATGGAAAGAGGTATCCAAAATCTGCTCTGTAAAAACCTTGAACTCTTATGTCAACAAAATGATAAAGGCCCAGGGGTTATCCCATCTTCAGAATTCTGGAAAACATATTTAATAAGAATCCTTCAATTGCATATTTAAAGTTTTTGATCTGCACCGTTACAATTGCTGGAAGCATTTTATGCAGTGTGCTGATCTTTTGTTAGATGGTTTGTTCTTTCCTTAGCTTAATTATTTTGTTATCTAGTACCTGATGAAGTTTTTCCCGATGTGCCTACCCTTACACCAACGCACACCGCAGCTGTTACACACATACACTTTTGTCACATTTATTAAATCCCAATCACTGTGAAACAGGGCAAGCATGTGCAACACCTTGATTTCCACTTCCACAGCAGCCAAGAATAAATTTACCCTGAAATCAGCTGTTTGTATTTTGTACTCCAGTCTGAGAGACCTGTGGCGTTTTACAGCACCTGTGTGTACCTGTAATTCATCATCAACAGCGATATCAGAATCAGAAATCAGAATCAGAACCATTTATTGCCATGTATGTTTACACATACAAGGAATTTGTCCTGGCGGGAAGGTGCATACATTTAACATTTAACAATACACATTTAACAGTTAAAGCAGTGCAATCAATGAGGATGAATGGATGAATGAATATTTACATTGAAACAGTAGCATATCAAAATATCAAAATACCAAAAATAAGATAAAGTGCATGGAATGTGCATGAGTGTAAGTGTTGTGTGAAAGTGGCAAGAGTAGTCTTAAGTGTCAAGTGTATTTAAGCATATTTAAGCATAAGGCTATGTGCAGGTGAGTGTCCGGTGGGAATTGTCTGGGGGTGACAGAGTCAGTCGAGTGGAGTCAGTGGGGGACCCGGGCTCTGTTGATGAGCCCGACTGCAGACGGGAAAAAACTGTTTTTGTGGCGTGAGGTCTTGGTCCTGATGGACCGCAGCCTCCTGCCAGAGGGGAGGGACACCAACAGTTTGTGTCCAGGGTGAGAGGGATCAGCTACAATCTTCCTCACCCGCTTCAGGGTCCTTGAAGCAAACAAGTCCTGGAGGGACGGCAGATTGCGGCCAATCACCCTCTCGGCAGAGCGAATGATGCGTTGCAGCCTGGCCTTGTCCTTGGCAGTGGCTGCAGCATACCAGACGCTGATGGAGGCGCAGAGGATGGACTCGATGATGGCAGTGTAGAAGTGCACCATCATTGTCTTTGGCAGGTTGAATTTCCTCAGCTGCCTCAGGAAGAACATCCTCTGCTGCGCCTTCTTGGAGATGGAGCTGGTGTTTAGTTCCCACTTGAGGTCCTGGGTAATAATAGAGCCCAGGAAGCGGAAGGACTCCACAGCTTTGACGGGGGAGTCACACAGGGTGAGAGGGGCTGGTGGGGCTGAGATCTTTCTGAAGTCCACAACCATCTCCACTGTCTTCAGAGCGTTGAGCTCCAGGTTGTTTTGGCTGCACCAGGTCACCAGGTGGTCAGTCTCCCACCTGTAGGCGGACTCGTCCCCACCAGAGATGAGTCCAATGAGGGTGGTGTCATCCGCAAACTTCAGGAGCTTGACGGACTGGTGACTGGAGGTGCAGCTGTTGGTGTACAGGGAGAAGATCAGAGGGGAAAGAACGCAGCCTTGGGGGGAACCAGTGCTGATGGACCGAGAGGCTGAGACGTGTTTCCCCAGCCTCACGTGCTGCTTCCTGTCAGACAGGAAGTCTGTGATCCACTTGCAGGTGGAGTCGGGCAAGTGCAGCTGGGAGAGCTTGTCCTGCAGCAGAGACGGGATGATGGTGTTGAAGGCAGAGCTGAAGTCCACAAACAGGATCCTGGCGTAGGTTCCTGGGGAGTCCAGATGCTGGAGGATGGAGTGGAGGGCCATGTTGACTACATCGTCCACAGACCTGTTGGCTCTGTAGGCGAACTGCAGGGGATCCAGGAGTGGGACGGTGAGGGTTTTGAGGTGGGACAGGACCAGGCGCTCAAAGGACTTCATGACCACAGAGGTCAGGGCGACGGGCCTGTAGTCATTGAGTCCTGTGATCCTAGGTTTTTTGGGGACGGGGATGATGGTGGAGGCCTTGAAACAGGCTGGTACATGGAATGTCTCCAGGGAGGTGTTGAAGATGTCTGTAAACACCGGGGACAGCTGATCAGCACAATGCTTCAGGGTGGAGGGGGAGACAGAGTCCGGGCCGGCTGCTTTGCGGGGGTTCTGCTTTTTAAAAAGCCTGTTAACGTCTCTCTCTTGGATAATGAGGGTCGTCACTGTGGAGGGGGTAGGGGGCGCTGTGAACGATGGTTCAGAGGCGTGAGCCCCTGATGGGCTGGGGGAGGGAGGGCTGGTGGTCTGTGGCTGGTTGGTGGGGCTGTTGATGGGGCTGTTGATGGGGCTGAGGGGGATGGCGTCAGGGCTATTCCATTGTCTTTCAAATCTACAGTAGAACTCATTCAGCTCGTCTGCCAGGCGGAGGTCGTTCATGGAGTGGGGGGTTTTGGGCTTGTAGTTGGTGATCTGTTTGAGCCCTCTCCAGACAGAAGCAGAATCACTTGCTGATAGCTGGTGTTGCAGTTTCTCAGAGTACAGTCGTTTAGCGTCCCTCACCGCCCTGCTAAACCTGTATTTTGACTCTGTGTACAAGTCCTTGTCCCCACTCCTGAACGCCTGGTCCTTTTGCAGCCGTATTTTTCTGAGTTCCGCTGTAAACCAGGGTTTGTCGTTGTTGTAGCTCACCCTGGTGCTGGTTGGAACACAGCTATCCTCACAGAAGCTGATGTAGGAAGTCACAGCCTCTGTGTATTCATCCAGACTGTTGGTAGCAGTCCTGAAGACATCCCAGTCAGTACAGTCCAAGCACGCCCGAAGATCGTCCAGAGCCTCACCGGTCCACTTCTTGAACTTCCTCACCACAGGTTTGCAGAGCTTTAGTTTCTGCCTGTATGCATGAATCAGATGGACCATGACGTGGTCAGAGTGACCCAGTGCAGCTCGAGGGACGGCGTGATAGGCCCCGCTGATGGTGGTGTAGCAGTGGTCCAGAATGCTCTCCTCTCTAGTCGGGCATTTAATAAACTGTTTGTATTTAGGGAGTTCATGTCTGAGGTTACCTTTGTTAAAGTCACCAAGAACAATAACTAAGGAGTCCGGGTAGGTCCGCTCCACACCCCCGTATCTGCATGTAAACTCCGGCCAGGATGAATGAAGCGAACTCACGGGGGGAATAGAAGGGTTTGCAGTGGATGATGGATGATTCCAGGTCCGGAGAACAGTGCTGCAGAATCACTGTCACGTCGTTGCACCAGCTGTTGTTGACGTAGAAGCAGATTCCTCCACCCTTCGTTTTGCCGGAGAGCTCCGTGTCGCGGTCCGCTCTGAACAGCTGGAAGCCCGCCAGCTGGAACGCAGAGTCCGGTATCGATCCGCAGAGCCAGGTCTCCGTGAAGCACAAAACGGAGGATGAAGAAAAGTCTCTGTCTCTCCCCACCAACAGCTGGAGCTCGTCCAGTTTGTTGCACAGTGAGCGGACGTTGGAGAGAAATATGCCCGGCAGCGATGTGCGAGATCCGCGTTTGCGGAGTCGCACGAGCGCGCCGGCCCGTTTCCCTCTCCTGCGGCGTCTCACCGCGTGAGTTAAGGTGAGCACACCTTTTACGAAAATGTCCAGAAGTTCCACGGAAGTTAAAAAAGTTGGAAGTAAATCCGCTGGAGTTGTTCCCCTGATGTTCATGAGCTCATCTCTGGTGAAAGAGCTCCGGGAATCGCAGCAGAAGACCGAATTAAAAACAAAAACAATACAAAACAACGAGCACCGACGCACCGAGGCAGCCATCAGCGGCGCCATCAGGAAAAAGATCAAAAAGATAATCATTCAAATTTACAGCCCTCATCTTGAAACTGATTTTGCAGAGTGTCTCACAGTAATGGAGAACATTTAAATGTAAATAAAGGAAAATACCTGCAGTGTCATTAAAAACAATCAGGAAATTAAGCACACAAAAGTAACAAGGTGTATAAACTGCTTTTAGATTGGACCAATAACATATTTACTATCGTCAAACTCAGCTTATACATGAAAATATGTGTGAGGAGCACACAAACTGACCCCATTCCTCTTTTATAATTCCCGGCATATGTGTGGTAAATTGCGTATGGATGCTCTTTATGCGGATACATTGTGGCACATCCATCACCTTTAAAAACATCCAAAAACTTTAAAAACTGTATCTTTGGGTTTGCTTTTACTTAACTTTTGGTTCATATCTCATTTTGATTACCTTGTATTGAGTGTATTTTTTTTCACCCGTGTGTGTTTATTTGAAGCTCACTTGTTATTCAACTCAGCTCCGTAATTGACTGCAAAATGTAAAGACGCTATCCAAGGTCCTCTCATTAAAATGTTCACACCAAAAGTCACAATAGATCTGTCGACGTGAGGAACAATATTCAGAGCTCCCAATGCCATCGGCATTTGGCTTAATGGTCTCCAATCATTGTCTCTCTCCGTGTAGAGGAATTGACATTGCAATGCACAGGGAGAGCTGTGGTATTATTATTGAATCACGCTGCCTCCCTGTTCAAATCAATACTTGGATTTATGGGCAAGTCTGCAACATATTTTTACTCTCACCTCCAGATGGAGGGCACCTTAATTGCTGAAATCTATTCCTCTGATTAGACATAATTCACATTGGGCATTCTTTAATTCACTTATAATTAAAGAGCAGAGTTGAGGCAGAGCTGTTTAATTAATTAACATTCACACAACGATAAAATCAATGGCACATTTCTCCGTTTCATAATTCAGAGACAAAAGTGAAAAATCAGCTGGTGGTCCTAAACATGATAACATTTACTGAGACAAGACACAGTGTGCACTGCAGCACCGGGAGAACGTGTGAACACGACAAGTGAGATGATTGGATATCAGTCACATGCAGAAGCGTTCGACGCGTTAATTGAAGTGAAAAACATTTGCATAATATAGCAATCTTGACATGTACCCTCATTGTATGACCCTATTTACATCTGTTATTAACATCTGGGCGGCTCAAATTGTGATTGGAGTTATCATGCCTCTCCACTGGCTGTGGATTGCTTCTAAACAGAACAAATAATTTTAGCACGGTTACCAATGCCACAGAAAAGTAGCCAATGGATTCAAATGGAGCCAATGGGTAAGGGATAACCGGCTCCCTTTTAAAGTACGACTCCCACCCTTTGCACAGGGAATTTCAGCTTTTCCCTTCTAGACGGAGGTATTTAGTACCACGGTTTAGAACAAAAACAATAAAAACAGCTTTGTTCCAGCATGCACCGTCTTTTCATAATAAACGTTCGTATTCAAAGGAAACAATGGTTTATTGTGAGGGTATGGGTCTGGACCCAAAAGCAAACTGCGGACAGGCAGGGGAAATGGTGTAAACAAAAGGTGTTTATTGTGGCTCGCAGGCCAAGGAAACGGGAAAAACCAGGAAGTACTCAGCCGTTCGCTGTGACTCTCGGCGCGGGCTTGTGACGTGAAGGCTGCCGCTGCTCTGGCGGCTCTCGATGCGGGCTCTGGATCTGGAGTCGACGGGTTTGGCTGGCGTCTCGTGAGCCAGGCATGCTTTGCAATCTTCCGACACCGGGGTCCGGGAGGAGGCCGGCTTTATCCGCCGCTGATGTGCGATGCGTCGCAGCTGCGTCGCTTGATGCGGGAAACGCCTGCAGCTGCGACCGGCGGGAGCGCTCCTCCCGGCCGTGCTGCGCCTGTCGGACAAAGAGGGCACACTTTGGCCGTAGCCAGGGTTAACTCGGCACCCCCTGGCGGTGGTGCCTCCAGGATCCTCACAGTTTATGTTGCACGTTATGTAACTTGTTACATATGTACTCAACATAAGTGAAGTACATTGTGTTGCTTTTTGTCATACGGGTCTCTTTGGTGAATTCCCTGGTTGTTTTGTTGCTCTTTAAGCTACATCACCTGACTTCCTCCTTTTGCTCTTGCCATATCCACAGCCTTGAACAGCGTCATAGTTTGAAGTGCCAAGGAATAGTGCCGGGCCATTGTTGGAACACACTAACCCAAAGACTTCATCAATACGAAAAGGGATTGTAAAAAATACATTTTCATATGACACCAAACCCTCACAATGAGTTATTGTATTGTAATGAACAGAGTTAAGATGCCCTGTTATTATGCATCAGTTATGCAGATGTTCACATGTTGTGTTATGCACTGTTACCAGCAGAGGGCAATGAGTTCTATGTGACCTATGGAGGTGGGGGGATTGTCTCGCGAGACAACGGGAGGTTGTTGAGTGAACAGACGTTGGATGGCTGTGTGTGAGAGCTAATGAAGAGTGACGCAGTAAGTTGTACTGTCTAAATAAATGCACCGGAGTTGCAAGCCAGTCATCGTCTCCTTATTCAACGCTGCAGCACAGGGAATGCGTTACAGTATTATCAGACTTGGATCTGTTCAGTCCATTCAAATTCCGAAATATTGAAACGTGTAATCCTCAAAGGAGATCATAAGTTTCTTAAATGGGGATGAAAATAAATTGTGTTTAGCGCTCGCTAAAAATGAACTGTCAAATATTTTCTGTTAGTACTTTTGACAGTTAGATTTGCCTTCAGCAAATAGCCATCTGCTTACACTCTGAGTCCAACACTGACAAAGGCTCTTGTCTTCTCCCTCCTACTTGGCTGTTATACGTTACTAAACTAGCTGCCAGTGATCAAATTGGAAGCATTGCAACCGTAAACTGAATCAGAAGCAGAGTCATACATGGTTTATTGCCAAGTACGTTACACATACAAACAATTTGGATTGATGGTATGTTAAAACAACTATGTTATTAAAGTGTCATGTGTATAGAAAATGTCCCGGTGATGTGAGTCTCTGAGTCAGTGGGAGGGGGGGTTGATGAGCCCAAATCCAGATGGGAAGAAACTGTATTTGTGGCATGATGAATTGGTCCTGATGGACCACAGCCTCCTGCCAGAGGGAAAGGACTCAAGGTGAGAGGTGTAGGCGAACAAGTCGCGGATTGACGTCAAATTTCAGCCAAACCCCCTGTTAGCAGAGCGAATGATATGCTACAATCTGCCCTTGTCCTTGGCAGTGGCCGCAGCGTACCAGACGGTGAAGGAGGAGGTGAGGATTGACTCAATGATGGCAGTGTAGAAGTAAACCATCATATTGTCTTTTCTTCAGCTGCCACAAGAAGTGCATTGTCTGCTGAGCCTTCTTGGTGATGGAACTGATGTTCAGCTTCAACTTGAGCTCCTAGAATATGACGTAGCCCACGAAGCGCAACCAGGGAGTTACAAAGGGTGATTGGGGAAAGGTGGGGGTGCGTTTTTCAAGAAACCACACCATCTTCACCGTCTCTAGAGTGTGAAACTTTAAGTTGTTCGGTCCACACCAGGTCTCCACATGGCTAGTCTCCCATAGGTGGACTCATCCCCACCAGAGTTGAGTCCAATGAGGGTGGTGTCATGCGTAAACTTCAGGAGCTTGACGGACTGGTGACTGGAGATGCAGCTATTGGTGTACAGGGAGATAAAATGCCATACAAACAAACCATACTTGTGTGACAAAGTTTAGCTCCATCCAGTGCAGGCAGGACTCGGCTCTCATACTCGCTGCCCTCGACATTCCCCGGAAATGTTGAAATGTTGACCTTATGTGTCACGACCGGGTGTGAGCAGAGGAAGCAGAGGAAACAGACAGGAGGCCAGATGGAGGGCAAAAACAAAAAGGTATTTAACTAAACTAAGTCACAATCAAAGATAAAGACTGGTACAGGAAACAAACACTAGAAAACTACAACTTGAAGGCAATGTATAGACATTGGATACAAAGTATACAATCCTGCAACTGACAAGGGAAATACACCGAATAAATACACAGGGGAAGACAGGCAACGAGGCACAGGTGGAAACAATATGGGCGGGGCTTTGACAACACATATCACAGACAACCAATCAGAGCAAGGTCCACAAGGGTGGGCGGAGGGGAGCTGGAGGAGGAACCTGGGCAATGGCAGAAGCAGTCCGGGGGGCGGGCCACCAGGCGGATGAAGAACAGTTGAAGGGAATAAACAATCAGGAAACACTAGGAAGACACACACATTGAAAACTCAGGGCGTTACATTATGTAGGAATAGAACACATGCCACATTATTATACCAGAGTCAGACCCAACGCTTGACAGCCTGTGCTAAACAACTTTTTGTGCATGCTAGTGTTCATAATTGCATTGCATTTTGATGTAAATACTTTTGTCTTTACGTAATTTCTTAATTCTGCTACTGACAATTTTTTGTGCATTTGCTGTAAAAGGAAATAAAGCACACATAGCATCAAGACAATAATCACAGATGTTATCAGCTATATTTAGCATAAAGCTTATTTTTAGAGGGATAATATAACATAAATAGCTTTACTTGCTCTCTATTCCCATCCTCTTAGCGTGCCCTGGAAGTGGCATCAAATTCTTGGAGAACCAAAAAGGTTAAGTGAACCAGGGCTTTGAAAAATCCCTATGGAGGCTGTGTGAGCCCAGAAATGTGGAAACGTTAGGAAGCAACACAGTAACTAACTGAGTGTGACGACATCTCGGAGCACAGCATTCAGTACTTAACACGTTCAGGGTCATAGCAGCCCCTCAAGAGTATCTTGCATCACCTCCCATGATGCATGTTTGTCTGCCAGCTCTGCCTACATATTTTTCACATTGACACTTGACACTTTCACACAACACTTACACTCATGCACATTCCATGCACTTTATCTTATTTTTGGTATTTTGATATGCTACTGTTTCAATGTAAATATTCATTCATCCATTCATCCTCATTTATTGCACTGTGTTAACTGTTAAATGTGTATTGTTAAATGTTAAATGTATGCACCTTCCCGCCAGGACAAATTCCTTGTATGTGTAAACATACATGGCAATAAATGGTTCTGATTCTGATTCTGATCACAAATCAGGCACAATCGCGATAATCACAATGATCGTTGAAGCCAGGTGACAATGGAATATCCTACATAATGAGATGTCATTATTTAGATAATGTATCCATATAGATCCCATGTTGAAATGTAAAAATGGGGTCTTTTTGCACAATCATGACGAAAAAATGCAAGCTGAACTAATAAAAAACTAAATTATCGAGGCATCGGCGTTAGCTCCAGAATCTGTTAGTGAGAGCAACGGCTGCTGATTTATATTTATGTGGTTTTCCAAATGTTCTGACAGCGCTCTGAGCACATTAAATGGGGAATTGGGCTTCGGAGAAGGGGATCAGAACAATATCATCATTGTTCCTGATCTCAACATGCAAATAACCCAGTTATTTAAAACTTTGCTGATTTATATTTATGTGATTGTGAAAAGGTTCAGACAGTGTGCTGAAAATAAAACTGTGGAACTGTACATCAGAGGACAGGAGAAAGGGATTTACCATTACCTTTTGAAAATTGATTTCTTTTTTTTTGCCTGTATATAATTTAATATGAGATAAGCTTTTGGGTTTGAATTTAGCCTCTGTAAGGTTTCCAAATCCCCTCGGCCGGTTGAAAGGCTCAGTTTGCTGCCGTGCAGTGGAAACTAATGTCGGTCCCAATAAAATGCTCTGAGGTTTTGAAAAGAATTAAATCAATCTTTAGATGATTAACTACAATTTTCAGCTGCAGTTTGAACAGAGTGATGTGCACACGGGAAAATAACTTAAGATCCCTTATCTACACATCAAGGCAGCCATTATGTAAAATTATCAAGACAGCATGCAAATTGACAATATTGCTTTGGCAGCTGTCTTTTGAAATACATTTTTTTTTTATTATGTTTGCAAACTAATAAATTAATGGAGGGAAGAAGCTGTTGGCTCATACACAGCATCAGAGATGAACGGGTTAAAATGATGAACGATTCAGAGCGCAGCTATTCGGTGGCCATGACCTATTAATGATGTTAAAACTGACTGTCCATGTTTGAGCATCGTCATTGCCGCTTTCACTGATCACGCTCAAACACGGTCAGCCTTTTTTCTTTTTTTACTCTCCCCTAAACGCTGTGTCTCCATTAGGACTGTGTAATGCTCCAGGGACTGCCTTTTCTAATCACATGTGTCACCGACACCAGCACACATTTGTCATGCAAGTGTGCATCATAAGCCCAATGTTCAGGCATTACTACGCTGCAAGCGCCGATGCATTAGGTTAGCCGGTATTCCGTAAATATTAGCTTCGCAACACATTTTCAGCTCAAGAGACTCTGTTCATATTAAGAGGTGACAAACAGATGGGATGTGTGAGCTACAAAAAGAAGCCGGCTTAGAGGCTGTCAAATCAATCCTAGGAGAAGTTGTTAGGCTGCCGATGCTAAGCGATCCCTTTAATTAAACACAAAGGCAGCTCCATCTTTTCTGCTTTGAGCATCCGAGGAAAAGAGTCCACACTACTCAAAAGGCTCCTCATCATCAACAATAAGCAAGCTGTGTTGGATCATTCAAATCGAATTTCACCAACAATTTAAAATTGACGTAGCAGGTGTACCGGCGTAAACATTGCTTCTGGTTGTTGCATTGTTAAAGTTGAATAATTGTATAACTTTGACAACTACCAAGTCCCAAGTAATGATAACAATAATGATAACTGTGTTTACTTTTCAGGTACAAAATAGTTTTAGGAAATAAAAGTGCAATTCCAAAATACAAAGTACTGTGAGAACATCTGTAGCACAAAAGTAGTGCAAAAGTCTTTAGAAAGAGTGAGAAAGAAATCCAGCAATAGATCTGTGTATTATCAATACCAATACACGTACTTGAGAAATATAAAAGCAAAATTAGCAGATGGATGTTCTAACATGACAAAACACTATTATGCAACAACAAAACAGCCATTATGAATGGTGGATCTATACAAATATGTTTTGAAACAGTGGCAGTGCCAGCTGATTGAATACCAATGCCGTTTTTCCACAGCATGATCAGTCACTTTTGGTACCCCTGAAGTGCAGGCGGGAGCCTCAGCTGATCTTCATGGTGATGCTAGTAATGAATCTCCAATTACTTCCATTGTTTTAGTTGTAGAATCGGCTCAGCTCAAGTGGAACGTCAACGTAATAACCGATCTTAATGTGTGAAAACTGAACTGCTTGGTGAAAACATGGCTTACATGTACAGCTCCAAAGCCAGTACAGCAAAAATCTTTATCTTCACCTGACTTTAACCTAGAATCTACAACAGCTCACAGACATAAACCCCTGGATCTGACAAGCCTTTTGGAACAGGAAGGAGAAAAAACATCATCAAAATAATCTATTGGCAGGCCATGTGAAGTCTGGTATGTCATTTTAAAGTGGATTTAGAAAGGAATTGGAAAGTATACTGCAAAGCCGTTGAGGTGGTGCATCATGGCTGCAAAATGTTGCCAAGCTACAGTTCCAGTGTTGAAGCAGGTGGGAGTTTTAAGGTCAAGGCAAAAGAACATAAACACATTAATTATTTCATCAGTACTGCTGGAGTACTGCTGGAGAAGAATCATAACTAAAAAAATGAACAAAACCTCAAATCTTAGGAACATAGGAATAAGGGGACAATGCAATGGCTGCCTTTGTGTAGAAACTCCCTATTTCCTTAATGGTGCACTGTATTGACCTTTTTGGAGCGTCAGAAGAGTGACACCTGCTGATGCTCACAGTCTTAGTTTAAATGTTAACATACTATTTGCCAGTTAGCACTAGACACAAAGCTTTGTCATAGACCAAAGTACTGGACAAATTTACATTTTGACCTGATGGTGTCGTTTGATGAGAAGTCTGGGATCGCCAAAGTTATTTTGTGAGAACAACCTGTACTATAGCTGTCAAGATATCTCACACACAACCAAAAATATCAGGCAAAAGCTTGGTTTAGAGTTTCGTGGTTCGCGAATCGCCACCTTAACGCGGTGAAGGAGTTTGAGTGGCTCAATGATCCTGGGAGCTATGTTGTCCGGGGCATCTGCCCCTGGTAGGGTCTCCCAAGGCAAACAGGTCTCGGGGGAGAGCCCAGACTAAGAGCGGTTCAAAAAACCCTGATGATAAGCAGCCCTAGGACTGAAGTTACCTCGCCCGGACCAGGGAAACCGGGGCACCCTCCCGGAGCCAGACCTGGGAGGCGAGCTCGTCGGCGAGTGTCTGGTGGCCGGGCTTTCGCCCATGGGGCCCGGTCGGGCTCAGCCCGAAGAAACACCATTGTGCAGCCACCCTGTGGACCCACCACCCGCAGGGACAGACATCGGGGTCGGGTGCTATGTAGACCGGGCGGCGGGCCGGGCAGGGGGCCTGGGCGAGCCGATCGCCGGCGACATAGACTAGCTCTAGGGACGTGGAACGTCACCTCGCTAGCGGGGAAGGAGCCGGAGCTGGTGAGGGAGGTGGAGCGTTACCAGCTAGATATAGTTGGGCTCACCTCCACGCACAGCGCTGGCTCTGGAACCAAACTCCTGGAGAAGGGTTGGACTTTGTTCTTTTCTGGAGTCGCCCAGGGTGAGAGGCGCCGGGCGTGAGTGGGGATACTCACGAGTCCCCGGCTGAGCGCCGCCGTGTTGGAGTTTTCCCCGGAGAACGAGAGGGTCGCCTCCCTGCGCCTACAAGTTGCGGGGAGTAAGGCTCTGACTGTTGTTTGTGCTTATGCACCAAACAGCATTTCGGAGTATCCGGCCTTCTTGGAGTTGGTGGGAGGGGTCCTGGAAAGGGCGCCGCCTGCCGACTCCATAGTTCTCCTGGGAGACTTCAACGCTCACGTGGGCGACGACAGAGAAACCTGGCGGGGAGTGATTGGGAGGAACGGCTTGCCTGATCTGAACCCGAGCGGTGTTTCGTTGTTGGACTTCTGTGCTAGCCACAGTTTGTCCATAACAAACACCATGTTTGAACATAAGGTGGCTCATAAGTGTACCTGGTACCAGAACACCTTAGGCCGGAGATCAATGATCGACTTCGTAATCGTATCATCTGATCTGCGGCCGTATGTTTTGGACACTCGGGTGAAGAGAGGAGCAGAGCTGTCAACTGATCACCACCTGGTGGTGAGTTGGATCAGATGGCGGGGGAGTCGGCCAGAAAGACCTGGCAAGCCCAAACGTGTAGTGAGGGTGAACTGGGAACGTCTGGCGGAGGATCCTGTCCGGGAGGTCTTCAACTCCCACCTCCGGAAGGACTTCTCACACATCCCGAGGGAGGTTGGGGACATGGAATCCGAGTGGATCATGTTCAAAGCCTCTATTGTGGACGCGGCCGCTAGGAGCTGTGGTCGGAAGGTCATCGGTGCCTGTCGTGGCGGCAACCCGAGAACCCGGTGGTGGACACCGGGGGTGAGGGAAGCCATCAAGCTGAAGAAGGAGGCCTTTCGGGCTTGGTTGGCCCAGGGGTCTCCTGAAGCAGCTGACAGGTACAGGCAGGCCAGAAGGACTGCAGCTGCGGTGGTCACGGATGCTAAAACTCGGGCATGGGAGGAGTTCGGGGAGGCCATGGAGAAGGACTTTCGGTTGGCCTCAAGGAGGTTCTGGCAAACCATCCGACGACTCAGGAAGGGAAAGCAGGGCCTTCCCCAGGCTGTTATCAGCGGGGGAGGGGGGCTGCTGACCCAGACAGAGGATATCGTCGGGCGGTGGAAGGAGCACTTTGAGGAACTCCTAAACCCGGTCAACATGTCCCCTGAACAGGGGGCAGCGCCTGAAGACTTGGGGTTGGATGAACCCATATCCCTGGCAGAGGCCACTAAGGTAGTCAAAAAGCTCCTTGGTGGCAAGGCGCCGGGGGTGGATGAAATCCGCCCTGAGATGCTGAAGGCGCTGGACTTTGTTGGGCTGTCTTGGCTGACACGCCTCTTCAATGTCGCATGGGGGTCGGGCACAGTGCCCATGGACTGGCAGACCGGGGTGGTGGTTCCCATCTTCAAGAAGGGGGACCGGAGAGTGTGCTCGAATTATCGGGGTATCACACTACTCAGCCTCGGAACCTCGGATTCAAGAAGAACAGTGCGGGTTTCGTCCTGGTCGTGGAACAGTGGACCAGCTCTTTACCCTTGCAAGGATACTGGAGGGGTCCTGGGAGTTTGCCCAACCAGTCTACATGTGCTTTGTGGACTTGGAGAAGGCTTTCGACCGGGTCCCTCGGGGCTTTTTGTGGGGGGTGCTGCGGCAGTATGGTGTGCCGGACCCGTTGCAACGGGCCATCCGGTCTCTGTACGCCTGCAGTAGGAGCTGTGTTCGTATCCTCGGCAGTAAGTCAGATACGTTCCCGGTGGGTGTTGGCCTCCGCCAGGGCTGCCCTTTATCACCGGTCCTGTTGTGGTAGGCACAGAGTGCCTACCACAAGCGAAGGAGTTCAAGTATCTCGGGGTCTTGTTCACGAGTGAGGGTAAAATGGAGCGGGAGATCGACAGGCGTATCGGTGCGGCTGCAGCAGTAAAACAGGCGTTGCGCCGGGCCGTCTTGGTGAAGAAGGAGCTGAGCCGAAAGGCAAAGCTCTCAATTTACTGGTCGGTCTACGTCCCAACCCTCACCTATGGTCACGAGCTTTGGATCGTGTCCGAAAGAACGAGGTCGCGGATACAAGCGGCCGAAATGAGTTTCCTCCGTAGAGTGGCCGGGCTCAGCCTTAGAGATAGGGTAAGGAGCTCGGACATCAGGAGGGAGCTTGAAGTCGAGCCGCTACTCCTTCGTGTCGAAAGGAGTCAGCTGAGGTGGTTCGGGCATCTAATTAGGATGCCTCCAGGACGCCTCCCTTTAGAGGTTTTCCAGGCACGTCCAACTGGTAGGAGGCCCCGGGGAAGACCCAGGACACGCTGGAGGGATTATATCTCCCAGCTGGCCTGGGAACGCCTCGGGATCCCCCAGAATGAGCTGGTAGATGTTGCGGGTGAGAGAGAAGTCTGGGTCAGCCTGCTTGACCTGCTGCCTCCGCGACCCGACCCCGGATAAGCGGTGGAAAATGGATGGATGGATGGATGGTTCTTTTTTTAACCTTGTGCCTCCAGCGCCACCATTACATTATCCATCTAGTAAGTGAACATTTTTACTCAATACATTACATTTAATTTAGCTGACGCTTTTATCCAAAGTGACTTACAATAAGTGCATTCAACCATGAGTACAAACAAGAATCAGAAGAACAAGAATCAAGAAGGTACAATTTCTTCAATAAAGGTAAACTACAAAGTGCTATCAGTAAGAGCCATTTCAGTGCTACTAAAGTGCTACTACGATGCTACTTTCTTTATTCAAGGTATAGTCGAAAAATATATATTTTTAGTTTGCGACGGAAGATGTAGAGAGAAGATGTAGAGACTTTCTGCTGTCTGGATGTCACTGGGGAGCTCATTCATAGTCGTGACTTTGTTGAGTGTTTTGCTCGCAGTTACGGAGCTACAAGGCGATTGGCAGAAGCCGAGCAGAGCGCACGAGCTTATGCACTGCTGGTACTAAATGGAAAAACCAGAGCATTGTGATCCACAAATGTTTCAGTCTTGACCAAATTGGTGAACCAACTACCAGCTAACTTATCAACTTTTCCATCCCGAGGGCCCCCACGGCTAGTGGGCAGTGGTGATGTTTCACATTTAGCTTGAATGTTTAAATTGGCCTTTTACTGGCATTTGGTTCATGTTCTGCATTTTGCAACAAGGCTCATTTTGGTCTGTGATTCAGGCTTGAGTAGATTTATATTTAAGGTCTGTTAAAGATGTTCAAATGATACTGATTAGACTCAACCCAGTCAAGTCATTTGAACTGGTATTGGGTTACATTCATTTGAATCTCTAAAGTGCCTGTATGTGAGTGTGAATGAGTACATATAACACATATGGTACTGTGTTAGCGCATAGATGAATGGATAGATAGGTAGGTGCCTAAGTCACTATGCAGTCGCTTTTTTGATCCAGTTGCTTGGTGACAGATGGAAAACTCGTCGAAGGTGACGCAAGTGAGAAATTCACATTTTTAACCTTTTTCTCCTAATTGTCTAACTTCCTCATCAAATTTTAGATTGAAATTCACCAGCAGATGTCCAACTCATAGATTGGGAACTGATTGGGAGGTGTGAAGGATTAAGTCTGTCGCCGCAGATGCATCATCATTCATCTGTTTTGGCAGAGGCAGAGGTGGTGTGTCGGGCTTTGGGGGTAGGGGTTCTGAAGTCTATGGAGAGAGACGGCAGAGGAAAGGAAGGGCTCTTATCACTGTGCCGTCAATTAATCCTTGTGTGGCGCACTCCCACATATACGTTACACTGCTCCCGTGTTGCAACCTCTAATTTACAGGCTGAGAGGCAGCAGGTGTTCAGGACAGAGCAAACAGGGGAAGTTGGAGGGAGGGATCGTTCGACCTGCTCCAGTCTGCTATTATGTGGCTCCCCGCTGGACTGAAAACAAGAAGGCACCTCTCTTGGTATGCAAAACCTGTTTAGTTCTCCCTGTCTAAGTACCAGGCCAGAGCCCAAGGTCACACTTCCAGGGTAGGCTTTGTAAATGTTGTTCTACCCCGGAGGCGTCAGGCAGCGAGAAAATTAACACTTGTTTTTTCTTCTGTGTGTTCCTGTGGGAGAGATGGCCGACTGCCACACTGATCCTGTCTTGATCTCCTCCACCGAAAAACACTTCATTATTCAAAACAACAGTTTACCCTCTACCCAAATTTATGTTGCAGTATAAATAACTTGTTTCTCAATTAAAGCTCTACGTGACAACTTGGCCCAATAATAGCACCTTGGACAACAAGTCCAAATTTGTTAATGCACCTTGCTGCATGTGTTAGATGAGAAACACGTGTGAGCTGCACATCATGGTGGATCAACGGTCAGATCCAGTCTTCATCATAGATCAGAGTAGGCGACTGTGGCTCAGTGGTTAGCAAGTCGGTCTTTCAATCAGAAGGTCGGTGGTTCGATCCCCGGCTCCGGCAGTCTGTGTCGTTGTGTCCTTGAGCAAGATACTTAACCCTCATTGCTCACCGTTGCTGTGTCTACGGTCTACTGTATATCATGTAAGTCGCTTTGGATAAAAGCGTCAGCTAAATGAAATGTAATGTAATGTAATGTAGGCGATTCTGAAGAGTTTTAAAGGGGTACTCAAGCTTTTTATGTTTTACTTCAATTCAGTTATTGGACTTTCAAGAGACAGATTTAAAAAGACTAAGGATAGGGATGGGATATTTACTGAGGTTTGCAGCCTTTTTTGGCCACTAAACAGTACAAAAGTATTTTACCTTGTTTATTTAAGGACCACACTAATATTTTGTGCAGGTATAATACTAGAGAAGTTCTGACAATGTTGTGTTTGGGCTCATGCAATATGTATTTTAAGGTTTTCCTGTTTGGAGGCACTAAATATTTGATTTATACAAATAGCTTCTGCAAGTGATTTATTGTTGCCAAAATAGTGTCTGACTTTAAAACCTCTTGGAGCCATTTGGCAACACACCCACAATGACAATGTTAATGTTCATTTGTTTAGCAGATATTTGATCAAAAGCCAGGCATTTGAACAAGTTTAATTCTCACCTGGCAATGGTCATCGTGTCAGGGGACAGCGAAAGATAGCAAAAAGCAACTCCTCAACTCCTGCCGCTTGGCCAGTGTCCCCCTGCATCTAATACTGACACGTGAGTCATTAATCACTTGTTAGTCACGTAAGTTGTTAGCCATTTGTAAGTCAGTTATTAGTCACGTGAGTCGTTCGTTGGTCACTTGTTAGTCACATGAGTTGTTAGTCATTAGTCACTTGTAAGTCACTCAGTAATAACATGAGTTGTGAAATAGTTTTTTGCTTAAACCGAAAATGTGCTTTCTTGACACGTCCAAAGTCGACGCTAGAGGGGTAGGTAGAGGGTCACAGTTTGAAGCGTAGAAACATTGACCAATCCTTGGTATTTGACGAGTAGGTAATGAGAATGTTTTGCTGGAAACCACAAATGTCCATCTCAAAATGCTTGCCAATCTATCTAGGCTATTGAGATCACTGAAAAATGTAATAGTTTGTTCTTATAATGGTATTACATAAACAGTCAGGGGATCTCAAAAGTCATAAGGATTTACAATGTAGGGATGCGCAACCAGCAGTTACAGTGTAGCTATTAAGCAAATGATCCAAATGAATGCAGCAGAGGTTAAAATATCCTGACCTTTTTTCCTTTAACAAACCATACTGCAACTCGATAGCATCTTTAACTAGACACCTCTCGGACTTGAAAACCTCATCCAGAGCCACGGAAGACATTGACAGTTTAAACTGACATTTCTCTACTTGATGATTAAATTGATCTTGATTTGTAAACCTAATGCAGTTTCCTTTAACCTCCTATGAATATTTATACTGGTAAAAAATGTAAATGTAAATATATGTTACTCTAAGACGGAGCATGGAGCTGTATAGTACATTTGTGAAACCCCGTGACTGTGGTGGCTCCATTGTGAGCAGTGCAAAGGCACTGCAGTGGTGTTGCAGGCTCAGCTGCAGCAGCAGCGTAATTAGCATACTGTCAGATGTCATCTAGTTGGTCTCCAGACTCTCTGCAGTGACCTTTAGCACTGTTTGAACTTTCTCTCGCTTGGTAAATATACAGATTCTACGTTGTTGCATGCTGCTATTTCTTTAGACAGACGTTGGCTGACATTTCCATGCGAGTCACTCAGATGTCCATTTTACTTTTTCTTGCTTATTTATCTTATTCTGGGAAATATCCCAGTCCTGGATGGCATTTCCTTTCCAGGCTACCATTGTAGTGTCCCCTGCACAGATCGCTTACTGTGTATCACAGTGATCTACTTCATGACTCAGAAAGAGTATGTTGATACATTTCTGGATGTGATCACATACAAAACAAACACTAATATAATGTACATGCTCCAGGGCGACAGTGGTTAACAGGTCCATCTTTCAATCAGAGCATTGGTGGTTTGATCCCCGGCTCCGTTAGTCCATGTCAGTGTGTCCTTGAGCAAGACACTTAATCCTAATTGTGTATAGCTCTACTGTATAGCTTGTAAATCGCTTTGGATAAAAGCGTCAGCTAAATGAAATATAATAATAATATAATAAAAGAGAGTGATTCAAAATTTTTAAATGGTTTGATTTGTCTGAAACCTGCAGTGTTAATGTATAAAGAATCAGAATCAGAACCATTTATTGCCATGTATGTTTACACATACAAGGAATTTGTCCTGGCGGGAAGGTGCATACATTTAACATTTAACAATACACATTTAACAGTTAACGCAGTGCAATAAATGAGGATGAATGGATGAATGATTATTTACATTGAAACAGTAGCATATCAAAATACCAAAAATAAGATAAAGTGCATGGAATGTGCATGAGTGCAAGTGTTGTGTGAAAGTGTCAAGAGTAGTCTTAAGTGTCAAGTGTATTTAAGCATATTTAAGCATAAGGCTATGTGCAGGGGAGTGTCCGGTGGGAATTGTCTGGGGGTGACAGAGTCAGTAGAGTCGAGTAGAGTCAGTGGGGGACCCGGGCTCTGTTGATGAGCCCGACTGCAGACGGGAAGAAGCTGTTTTTGTGGCGTGAGGTCTTGGTCCTGATGGACCGCAGCCTCCTGCCAGAGGGGAGGGACACCAACAGTTTGTGTCCAGGGTGAGAGGGATCAGCTACAATCTTCCTCGCCCGCTTCAGGGTCCTTGAAGCAAACAAGTCCTGGAGGGACGGCAGATTGCGGCCAATCACCCTCTCGGCAGAGCGAATGATGCGTTGCAGCCGGGCCTTGTCCTTGGCAGTGGCTGCAGCATACCAGACGCTGATGGAGGCGCAGAGGATGGACTCGATGATGGCAGTGTAGAAGTGCACCATCATTGTCTTTGGCAGGTTGAATTTCCTCAGCTGCCTCAGGAAGAACATCCTCTGCTGCGCCTTCTTGGAGATGGAGCTGATGTTTAGTTCCCACTTGAGGTCCTGGGTAATAATAGAGCCCAGGAAGCGGAAGGACTCCACAGCTTTGACGGGGGAGTCACACAGGGTGAGAGGGGCTGGTGGGGCTGAGATCTTTCTGAAGTCCACAACCATCTCCACTGTCTTCAGAGCGTTGAGCTCCAGGTTGTTTTGGCTGCACCAGGTCACCAGGTGGTCAGTCTCCCACCTGTAGGCGGACTCGTCCCCACCAGAGATGAGTCCAATGAGGGTGGTGTCATCCGCAAACTTCAGGAGCTTGACGGACTGGTGACTGGAGCTGCAGCTGTTGGTGTACAGGGAGAAGATCAGAGGGGAAAGAACGTAGCCTTGGGGGGAACCAGTGCTGATGGACAGAGAGGCTGAGACGTGTTTCCCCAGCCTCACGTGCTGCTTCCTGTCAGACAGGAAGTCTGTGATCCACTTGCAGGTGGAGTCGGGCAAGTGCAGCTGGGAGAGCTTGTCCTGCAGCAGAGACGGGATGATGGTGTTGAAGGCAGAGCTGAAGTCCACAAACAGGAACCTGGCGTAGGTTCCTGGGGAGTCCAGATGCTGGAGGATGGAGTGGAGGGCCATGTTGACTGCATCGTCCACAGACCTGTTGGCTCTGTAGGCGAACTGCAGGGGATCCAGGAGTGGGACGGTGAGGGTTTTGAGGTGGGACAGGACCAGGCGCTCAAAGGACTTCATGACCACAGAGGTCAGGGCGACGGGCCTGTAGTCATTGAGTCCTGTGATCCTAGGTTTTTTGGGGACGGGGATGATGGTGGAGGCCTTGAAACAGGCTGGTACATGGCATGTCTCCAGGGAGGTGTTGAAGATGTCTGTAAACACCGGGGACAGCTGATCAGCACAATGCTTCAGGGTGGAGGGGGAGACAGAGTCCGGGCCGGCTGCTTTGCGGGGGTTCTGCTTTTTAAAAAGCCTGTTAACGTCTCTCTCTTGGATAATGAGGGTCGTCACTGTGGAGGGGGTAGGGGGCGCTGTGAACGATGGTTCAGAGGCGTGAGCCCCTGATGGGCTGGGGGAGGGAGGGCTGGTGGTCTGTGGCTGGTTGGTGGGGCTGTTGATGGGGCTGTTGATGGGGCTGAGGGGGATGGCGTCAGGGCTATTCCACCATAAAGCACATACTTATATGCCTCCTAGCTAAAAACAAGCAATTAAAATGTGTAGTTCACTTTGCAAATTAAAAACAAATGTGTAAATATCAAGTGATAAACATGTGTAAAACTGTTTTTGTGTCTGTTTGGTTCTTGTAAACTTAGTGGTGAAAGGGTTAGCTATTGCGTAGGTATAATACGTTTAAGCTTCAGTTTATATCCTTGTGTTTTCCCTTTAACCTTTTAAAGCCAAGCCGTTTATTCAACAAAATTCATAAACAATTGTGCCTTATTGTTATTTATTTTTTTATTTTAGGAAATTTGTCAATGAAAAAATATTACAACTTCTATTTCAATTCAATTTGGTTAATAGATATTTTAAAAAACTTCTGAAGTGGAGGTACTTCAGCAGGAAATACTGAGTCTGACATGGCCGTGGCATAGACATGGTGGATTTAGTCACTGTGAGGTAACCCATTGGTTTGTGGACCGTTGGTCTGAAGCCGTGAGTTCAGCATTTTGGCCGTCGCCATCTTGTTTTTGCAATCAGAAGTGGAGGGTGGAGCTAAGTAAAAATGATGGGGAACAAAAAAGGTTAACTGGCATGACTGAAAAGGGTGGTAGCCACCTGTCAATCACAAGGTAGCCCCGCCCTAAAGTGTACCCTGCTTTATGTAGTATTTGACTCTACATTACATTTAGTGGATGCTTTTATCCAAAGACACAGTAACAGTGAGTATTTATTGGGTTAAGTGTCTTGCTCAAGGACACAACGACACGGACTGCCGGAGCCGGGGATTGAACCACCGACCCTCTGATTGAAAGACCGACTTGTGCCACGGTCGACTCAAAACGACTATAATTTACTAAATGAACATTATGCGGTTTTGCAACCAGAAGAGTCACTGTTTGCATTTAGAGAGAATGCAGGTTAAAGGCACTTCAGCATTGGCTTCACTTTTCAGAGGTTGCGCCTGTGCTGAAGATTCTTGTAGTGAGGTTAAAAATGCACCAATTGTATGAGCCGAAGCCACATTTTATTTCTGTCTCGCATTTGACCAGAGATGTCGAGTCCTATCACACATAAAAAGCCAAGAATACATTTTAGACCAGCAGCTCCTCTTGCCCAGTCAACAGTGGCCTCATTGTCATTTCCAGCCATTGATGTCGAGGCAGCTGACTGTCCGAAGGCATCTTCTGTAAGCCATGGAAATAACAATAGCTGAATGGGAGCGTGGGGTTGAACATGACGATGGTGACTGCGGGTCAGAGTCGTGTGGTAAACACTCGGTTAGAAGAGAAGTGCTTGCACGCTGCTAGCAGCTAGTATGAATAGGTCTGTAAATGCTTGAGTAGTCCGTCAAAATGATGTGATCTGGCATTCTACCATTTGTGATGTACTGAGTAAATAAATTTAAAAAAGAATGATGTGATAGCCAAGGACAGCGCTACCTGAACAAATCGGATCTAAAAGTGTAGATTTGTTCTGAAGATTTCCTTTAACGGCTCATACGTAGCAGGTCGATGTCATGCGTTCCTGTGCGATACTTCCACCTGGACACATCTCCGCGATATGAAACCCGGCCAGACTCCGCTTTTCATCTTTTCGTGTATCAAATCTTCCCCTTCTCTGGAAAGATAAAATTATGTCAAGGTGAATCTTTCAAGGTTGTAAAACGCTGCTCTGACCTCAGTCCACTTAGAAAGAAGTTCAACTACTAGACTGTGAAGCAGGCTGAGCACCCCCACTTAGCTTCCCCGTGCCCGGGATCTTTGAAAATGATCATCTCATAAGTGCTGCCACAAACATGGCTCTCCCAACAAAAGCATTAGGGATATAAAAATTCATGTTTAATGATCTTCATTTATAGGAATACACTGATATGTTGTGCTGTGCATATGAAGGATTACTTCTCAAGTTGAATTAAGTTAATGCAAGTGTGGGCAGAATATTAAAGTAATACTCTGAAACTGAAAAGGTTGCCCTGTAACAGGAAGACCTTAAAACCTTCACAAAAAAAACACTTTGGTTCTGGTGTCCAGAACCTCAGCTCCTGTTCCTTCGCCTATGAGTTAATTGGATGTCAGGGCCTTTGGACAACAGATTTCTTGCTCCTTCAGGGCTAATGCTTCACCTGGCGGCATGACTGTTAATGCGCAGCCCCGAACGCTGCCGCGGCCCGTCTTGTTTGTTACACCACCTCCAGTCTCGCCACGCAAAGCCCCTCCCCCCACCACCAACGCATTCAATCCATCCCGCAGAGCCGCTCTGCACATTTTAACCCGGCCGTCGCTCCCTCTCTCTCTATCTCTCTCTTTTTCTCTCTCTCTCTCTCTCTCGAAACAGCCAGACTGAGACCCGCGGTCGTTTCCGAGCTCTTATTCCCACCAAGATGCATTTAAATCAGGTATGTGACAGTTGCGCCTGTGCGCATGACTTGAATACAAACGCGGCGAGCGGGCTGCTGAGGAGCGGAATGAAAAACGGGGGGCCATAGACGGAGATGAAATGTAACTTGGAGAGGGGGACTGGCTTTGGAAAAGATGCTGGAGCTGTAACATCTGAGAGATGTCTGCTCGTGGCTCAACAGAAGCAGAGGAATATAAATTGATTGGAAGTGCAGTCCCACAGTGCGACGTGCCACAGTGTTTACGGGCTGGGGGAGAAGCAGAGTGAAGTGCCTTGGAGGGAAGACAGTTTTGTATCGCTTCCTTTAGAGAAGTGATACGAAAGGCCCGTCGGTCTCTATTGGCCCCAACTTGTGTCTAAATGAATGGATAGCTTACGGTCCCCTCTTTGACAATGTGTAGAATAGAATGTCACCGCTGATTTGTTTGCATTCTCGTAATTCATCTCTCCATGACACAAGAAGAGAGAGCATTTGTGCTGCTTTACCCTGGTGAACGACTGGTGTAAAAGATGCTTGCACTGAACTCCTGTCTATACAGCAGGCTTTATTTTGCTTCAACGATGACTTCGATCTGAGGGGGAAAAGAAGATAACAAGGAATTCTGGGATTGTTTTAAATAGTTCTGCTGCACTTCATTGTGTCAGACATGACAAGAGTGCCTAGTGTATCCGCTCCTTTTATTCAGTACCAACGTCTTTCAAATTAGATTTAAAATGCCACCACAACTCTTGTCTCCCCAGGCATTTTGTGAATAGAATTGTCCCAGGGCGGCACATATTATATCTCATTACTGACAGCGCGGGTCACCTGGGACTCCAATCAGAAAATCTGAACACTTAAGCAATTGGCTTCTCTCTAACTGCCTTTCTGAGATTGATTGGGTTTGGGCTCCCCGAGCCCCACTTTAATGTCAAACACATAATGCATCGGGAAAACCTTTAGGGTTAGAAAACATTCAATCTTTTCACATTATTCAGCTAATGATATTTTTACCCACGTCGGATGCAAATTGCATTTTCTCTCTTTTTCTCCCCATTTGTATTCTTGAATGGTTTTAAAATAACTAACAGCCCAGCACTGAGCACCAGATGGTTTACTAATTTGGATAATCTTATCATATGTGGATAGGATGGATCTCAGCAGTGTAGAGTGTGACCAGTGCCATCAATAATAATAATTTAAATGGAGGAACATGGGTGGAGAAGTTAATTATCTGAAATGAGGAACCTTAGAACCCCAAACTGGAAGTAAATGCATCAAATCAGTTACCCATTAGAGTTTAGAAAGGCATTTAATATCCCTTAATGGAGTGCATTTTTTTAAAGGGTGGCCAAAACATTGCCATCCCAGTTGATGCCATCCCAGTTGATTGTAAAATACAAAAGGCTGGCAGGGGGTTGGTTGTTTGCCCAAGCCAGCTGTGAAAACTAAAGGCTGGCCTACCGCCGTCACATGCTGTTCTGTCTTCATCCCTCGTTTCTTTATGAGTGGAGTATGATGACAAACTTGCTGAAAATAAATTAAATGCTCATTTTAATGTGTCTTTGCAAGTCATGAATCCAGGATCAGATCTCGGTTGAATTAGAAGGATTTGGTGTCAGGACCGCCGGAGTCGGGAAGCGAACCCGGGTCGCTGGAGTGGTAAACCCACGAGTTACCCCGTGGGCTATTGAGGACCCAGATGCAGACAGTAAGGTCAAAACTTAAATTTTCTCGTCAAGCAGAGCTTCAAAAAATGCCAACAGTCTTGAGACGGCAATAACTCAAACACAGTAGGTGGATTCCAAAAGCATAGAAAAACTCCACAAGGCAATAATCCAAACGAAATCGTTAACTCCAACACAGGGTAGTAATCCTAACAAAAAGGTAATCCCAAAGCACAGAAGAACAGTCACTACGAAAAAGTTTAACTGAGGAAGCTATCAAAAAGGGATAGCTCTTGCTCACCTAGGCGAAGAAACAAAAAACAGATATCCAGAGAGCACTGCTTAGTGAGGCAGCGAAACAGCGGCCGAGAACCGCGTTAACCAGCACAAACTGTTACGAGAGGGTAACGTGGAACACTTCATCTAAACAAACGTCGCGATGACGAGTCTAGCACACTACCAGGTATTTATACTCTGGTCAAAGAAGGTTGATTGAACACCAATTACAAATGCAAAACAGGTGTGGACCAGAAAGACAGAGGCAAAGAATTCAGTAGGCCTGAAATAATGTCCTTAGGCCACCAGAGGTCGCCAATGACCCAAGTGGCGCAAACAGAAGTCCCAAGTCATGACATTTGGTCATCACTTCTGTGGACATTCCCCTCTTTTGATCCGGGAGAAGTTCACCCGGAAAAGTGTTGTTTCCGTTTCTGATCGCCTCATTTGAATAGCTTTTCTTTTTTTTATTGATAGTAAGCATCAATTAGACATTTACAGATGTCTTTCAGATTGACATTGGAGTCAACTCTCCCTGACTGCCGACATTACCGCAACAACACGTTCCTGTAGATTCATGCTGCACAACATCAGGAGAATACGTCCACTTCTCACCCAGAAGGCGGTACAGGTTCTCGTCCAGGCTCCGATCATCTTCTCTACCTTTAGTAGTTAAGATAGTTTAGAAGTTACTTTACTATTGTAACTCCCTCCTGGCGGGTCTACCTGCTGGTGCCATCCGACCTTTACAGCTCATCCAGAATGCAGCAGCTCGACTGGTCTTTAACTTCCTGAAATGCAGCCACACTATTCCGCGCCGTTCACTGGTTATCGGTGGCCGCCTGATTGATCTGTTCTCTATTGTACATTTATTGAATCATGAAAATAAAATAAGGTCTATGGGGTGTTACGTATGTAACTCATTTTCCCCAATATGCCAAAGATTGTTCCAGTTTGTAGTTGACAGATGCTATGTTATCTTCTCCATGTTGTAAATGCCCATTGTAATGTCCATCCATGTATTAAGAGTGAGACTCTCTTGTGATAACCACTTCCTGGTGAGAATCTTTTGCTGGCCACCAGAAGTACATTTATTAAATATTTGTTTCTTTTTGACAATGTTTTAGGTAAATATAAAATACCAGATACATGGTCTTACTTTCCTGTGGAATTTCACCTTCAAAAATGTTTTTAAGGTGGTTTGTATCCCTCTCCAATTGTCTGTGATAGCAGGGCAATCCCAAAAAATATGACAATGGTTTGCATTTTGATCACATCCTCTCCAGCAAACACAAGGGTTACTATCATAGTGGCGTTTCTGGGAGGGTGTAATAAAATACCGCATCACATTTTTCCACCCAAACCTCTCCATGCGATCTGGTACACTGCGATTGAACTTGACATATTACTGTCCATTCTTTCTCAGATATAGTTATTCCTCCCTCCTCCCCTCATTCTCCCGTTTTGTTTTAAAATAGGAGGTTGAATGTGTTTTAAAATTCAACAGACTTATATATACATGAGATGATTTTACTGCCTATATTTCATTCATTTCATTTTCCTGACGCTTTTATCCAAAGCGACTTACATGATATACAGTATACACAGCAACGGTGAGCAATTAGGGTTAAGTGTCTTGCTCAAGGGCACAACCACATGGACTGGCTGAGCCGGGGTTTGAACCACCGACCCTCTGATTGAAAGACTGACTTGCTAACCACTGAGCCACAGTCGCCACAGTATATATATGAGTTATATGCTTTTCTAAACAGTTCTATCAGATACGTACTCTTTGTCATGTTTTTCATCTTCGTATTGACAGTGTCGCATCTGCAAGTATTGATAGAAGTCCTGTTTTTCTAGTGAGTATTTCTCTTCAAGAGTTTCAAAACTTAATAGTGTGCCTCCTTTTATTATGTTGCATATGGCTGTTATTCCTGTAGATGTCCAATCCCTAAATCTAGTATCCAATTAATTTGGTGTGAAGTCAGAATGATATGTACACCATTTAAGTGTTACAATATCTCCCTCTAATTTGTGTTCTCTTATAATGGTTTTCCATACTTCAAGAGTCCACTTCGCCCGTGGGTTATCAGTAGTATTTATGTGACTTTGTAGGTTGTTATCAGCTAAGATTGCCCGTTTGGGTGTGGAGGTTATTTTCTCTTCAATGTTTTCTATTGAGCCTTATACAATGGGTTCCACCAGCATATTACAGCTCTCATCTGTGCCATTAAATAATCATGTCTAAGAGAAGGTAGGCCCATCCTCCCTTTTTGTTAGGTAGTTGTAAGGGTTTAAGATGGACCCTTGGTCTTTTACCTGTCCAAATATACATATATAACATATTGTCCCATTCATGAAATTGGTTTTGGTTAATCTCTGTTGGTAGAGTTTGAAATAAAGTAGTCTGGGCAGTATATTCATTTTAATGGATTCAATCCCCACAGTGACATTTAGGATAGAGATTAAGTTCCATCTTGCAGATTTCTTATTAGTGAATCATAGTTAATAGTTAATTCTGCAAGTTTTGTAAGATCTTTTGTAATATTGATACCCAATGAATGATGTTATTTGCCATGCAAAGGGATATTTATATTCAATTTTACTTGGTGGGCTATAGTTATATGAGAGTAACTGGTACCCTGATAGTTTACCATACTGTTTAAATGACTGAGAGTATGTTGTTTGATTTAGGTAGACCAAGATGCCATCTGCTTAACAGGCCAATTTGTGCTCGGTACCTTTAATAGTAATTCCTCCAATATCTTAATTTTGTCTGATATATTGAGCTAGTGGCTCCAACTATAATGTGAAGACTAGTAGTGATCATGCGTAGCCCTGTCTTGTACCTTTTTTAAGATTGAATTTTTTTATAAATATCCGTTGATTTTACTCCTGGCAGTGGTATTGTCATATTGTGCTTGAATCTACCTATAATCTCATTATAGAAAATAATTAGTGCAAGAGAACCACTATACTGTTTGCTGCCGTTGGTTTAGGCGGGGGTACTTGGGTACTTCGCCGAAAAACATCACAACACTGAAAAAAAGGTTGAGAACCATTGCTCTATAGGTCATGGACAAATTAAGCATTTTGTCTTTTAATTTTGAAGACTTGCTGCTGCTGTCTGTGACTGAAAGTGTTGCCTCTTGTTCCTCCTGTTTGTCAGTCAGTTACTTACACACAATGAACACACGAGAATCAATAAAGTGGTGCGTGACTCTCTGCCAAAATATGATTTTCCCCGATGTTGTGCTGAGTAACAGAATGGATGAACACCTCTCTGTCCATATTGCTTCTTGGGTATTCTGCATTGTGAACAGAGAAAGCACTGGAATAATTTAAAAAAAGCAACCTTGTCTTCAAATTATTCTTTGTTTTAATTAGTTGCGGCTGTAGCAGGTCGACCCATTGTTGCATCTGTGAGAGCGTCATGTAGTCGCTATGGTTCCCTGCATGCCCTTTGGCCACTGATTTAGAGCCAGCTATTCAGCAACGCCGCTTTTCCGAGGCCTCGGTGCAGATCGGGTTCTATTAAAAAAAAGGTGGAAATATCTTTAAGTAAGTGTGCCGTAAATAGTCCTTCAAAAAGATTTCACAAGGTCTCCGAGATCACGGGAGAGAAATTGCTGCCTCGCTCTCCTTGAATTTCAGGTGATTTATAAATCATATTCCTTTCATCGGCCAACATCTGGAGGGTTTCTCTACTTTCTCTCGCGCTCTCAGTTGCTTTTTCAAAACTATTTTATTTATTAATTTTTTACAGCAAAGTGGGGAAGGAAAATAGTGAAAGTGAAGTGCAGAATTGAAGAACTCACAGTGCCGCCGTAGCTGGGTGTTTTCTGACATCCAGCACTGACTAGCATGCAGCCTAGCTCAGCTGTGGTTCGCCGAAAATAGAAAGCTCCTCTTGAAAATATAGCTACGGGGTCCTTAAAGGAACTGCAGTCGCTATCTCGCTGTGCACATTCGCTCCCGAGGCAGAGGGGCTGCCTTGGGAGGACAAAAGCGATGTCGGCAACCACCAAAAATGTTGCATTATTCCTCATCGGTTAGCCGTGTCCGTGTACCTGTCAGGCTGCTGTGCGGCCCGCTAAACTTTCACACGCTGCCACCGAGCGTACATCGCTGATGTTTATTTAATACGGAGAGAGGGACAGTGGTTTTGCCACTTTCAAATAACATCTAACAGGAAATCTAATTTTAAATGTTCACTTCTTCTTTTTCTTCATTTCCATGCATTATGCAAAAGATGAATCCAGTGTAGATGCAGTGGCATCAAATAGGGCCTTTATTTTTCTCCCCAAATTCCAAGGTCACTGTCCCGGTACGTGACCCACATTCTAAATACTTCAAAAACAACGGCCTGTGGCAAAAGCTCGGACACATACTCAGAGCTTTGCTCTGGGTAACAAACATAAACTATGGCTGTTAGTGGTGGCGAGGCTTCCCAAAGTGGTATTGCTAAAAGCAGAGCCCCACTCGCTCTTGCTTTCTCATGCTGGAGAGACTCACTCTCCGCCTCATTGTTCCCCTGTTTCTCTCCCGCTGTGTTGCCGACGATAATTAGTGCAGTGCGGTCATTGTGTGGCCCATTCGGGAGGTGAAGATGAGACCACTTCAAGCTCATTAAATCTGTATGTTTGCCTTTGATTAGGAGGTATTTGTTTGGCCCCTGTTCAGGCTTTTACAGTGCACCTGCTTTCAGTGGTTGTATGGAGAGCTGCTGACTCGGGTCGAAGCAAATAGACTGTCAACACTCCTCACAGGGACCCTCCATTAGGCTGTCTCTTTCAGCCGCACACACCCCCGAGGCTATGAAGCATTTTGCTGTCTTACCGCCGCAGACTTCCTCTTTCATTCTTTGTCCATCTGAAGAAACAGCCCCTTCACCCTCTGCAGCTCCGTCTTTGCCTTTTTATTGCTCTCCTTTTTTTCTTCTTCTTTTATTTCTTCCCAGGAAGAATATTTACATCAGCCCGTCTTCTCATGATGTCAATACATTATAATGTGCTGGAATAGGAGAGGAGCCGGTACCGTCAACCATGTATGGTTATCATTGCGCCATCAACTAAATGTGATTCTGATTATTGCTGTTGCAATGCAAGATTGCATTGGCCACCTTGTGACCTAGAGCTGTGGTTCTCATCGCGGAGGTCAAGACCTCCACAACCGGTCGCAAGCACAGGACTGAGAAACTGAAAAAGAAAACACAATTTAGTATAAAATAAGTTAGGCTTTTTCAAACTTTACTTTGAAACTTTACTTTTTTTTGCTTTTTACATTTGAATAACTATAATACTAATATATATCATGAGCCACCGCTGCCCGACATTCAACATGTGCGAGGTCCCATCGTGCTGGGAAGTTCTTCCCTTGCACGGCAGCTGTGTTCGATGTCACGAGGATCGCGAGAATCCATCTTATCCAAATGCAAGCAAAGCGTTTTGGCTCTTCCCCCAAATCGCTTCGGCAAGAGTTTGATTGACGGATGCTTCATCCAATCACCTGCCGAATATTTTTTGTAAGTGCCTTGTCCTTTCAAAAGAGTTTCCAATGACGGCTTCTCATAGTTTCTGTGTAGCAAACCATCTGGCGGCTCAAGTTAGGTCAATTATGTTCCATTCCTGGCAAGCTCGGGTATAACTTCCACTTCCCGAGTTAAGGCTAGCCGGATTCTGCCTCCCCAGCTGGTTAAGTACTGCTAAACAGACTGCTAAACTAGTCATGGCCAAACTAATGTAGTAGGTGCTGTCATAACAGAGACATACACATCTTGTATCTGTTTGACTTGAAGGGATCACAAGCTAAGAGGGTTGGGAATCATAACATTTAATTTATATGACATAATTGATGCAAACAGAAGTGCGGCTGATAACCCTGTTATCAGAACATACATTTACATGATCTAAAACCTGTTAAAAAGGGTGTGCCTCGATATTATGCAATTGCAATGGTGAACATGCTCAAATGCACAGGAGGAAAGGGTTGCGTTGGAGGCCACGACCTTGAACGCAGGGAGAGGGAGATCCAATTGACCGGGACTCAAATCTTTGAGGTCATTGAAAAGCTTTTTGTGCTGCCGGTTATGAATCACACTTAAAGTTTATGCTAAAAAATACAGTATCAAAGTGAATGTCCAGCTTTAAAGCGCCTCCGTCCTGGCTGTTGATCAATATCTTGATGCCCGGCGCCCAGCGACACGCAATTGTTTCTGACTTGTATTAGCAATATCAAACGGTCAGTCGGCAAAGCTCGCACAGGCCTTTCAACAATAACAAAAGCATAACTAAAAATGCGCCACTTGAAGTCTGAACTCAAAGCTTAAAATAGAAGGCTTTTCTGCCGGTCTGCCATCCATATGTCTGCCTTTAACTTCTAAGCACTTTGCTGGTTATAGAGCTGAGGGCAACGGCTGGCTTAATCCTCTCCACTTCTAGATAGAAGACATAAATCAGATAATGAATAAATTACACAATATGTAACATACTAGACGAGTAGGGATGCAATATGCTAAATGTTTTTTTTTCTCTGGACTAGTCTCTCTGCAGTAATGCCAATGCAAAGAAATGACCCTATGTTCCATTTTTAATAAAATAGCATATAAGGTCTTTGATGTTCTGGTACACAAGTGTAATTTGCTCCGAAACTCTGAACAGGAGAATAAGGCAACAAAAGGAGGGTGAAATCAGAGATCTGGATTTGAGAGGTCGTGCCTTACCGGGAGCTTTTTGTGTGATCGGTTCAGGAACTCCAAGGATTCTTCTTCTTTTTTTCATTAACCGACTGCGGGTCTGAGAGGAAGCGATCAGAGCTCAAAGTCCCAACAGCACTGAGGTGCTGCTTGAAACTGCCAGGAGCTGACAGTCTCACTCAGGTGTGCCGACAAAGCAGGTGAGAGCAGGCGGAAAAGGGGATTTATGCAAACAATCAGGGTAAGAGCTTCATTTTAGGGGCCGGAATGCCCAAATTTATAGAATCGAGTAAATCAACATAATCGACCAACACAGAAGCCATCCAGCCGTAGCGTGAATCCCTTCTTTATTCCTCATTTTCACCGTTTTGTTTTCCTGTCTTGCGTCACGTCATATCTCTCACTCTCTCCTCTTCACAGACGGAGCGCTGTCTGTTTTCCGTATTTGCGAGGCAGCACACGTTCCGACGGGACCGGGGTCCGACGAAATCGACTCCTGATGCATCCATCACCGCAAATTACACAGTCGGTGGTGCTGATTCCCTCTTTTGGGCTAATGAAGTTATATGCCCCTGCACAACTACCAAGACGCCTGCTAATGTCTTTTAATTTGCAAAGATAATTACAACAAGGAAGGTTCCACTTGAAAATCCATACATGCCAGCAAACAGAGCCAAAATCGACCAATCCACTGGGGTAATTATTTCTCCCTTAAATCCTCTAATGTATAGACACATCCCAAGGGGCGAATGACACTGATCAAATGTTGTATGCAGTAATAAAGCAGTCAGGCTTGACATGGCTTGACATACAGGGTATAAAATAAGCATTTACGTGCATCTGCTTATGAATGCTAATGCGCCTCGCTCTGCGCTTTGTTTAGGAAATACCAACATTTGCATTTGGTGCCTAAAGGTGCAAGGAGAAAACCAGGCCAGGCTACGCCCCAACACTGCAATCTGCAAGAAGCCAATGTAACGCAGGCTGTTGATCACGGAGCGTGTTGTTATCTTAAGTTTAAAGATGCGCCTGCACGCTCGCTCATATGCATGCAAGGCTAGCGGGGCAAACAATGGAGGAGCGTGCATCGAGACTTAGTGGCAAGGAGAGTCTAGACATAATAGGTTTAATAACGTACAATGTTCATTAAAACATAGCTCACAGCCTCTCCGGAGGTGTCACTCCTGTCAGATTAGTGGTGCTGAGGTACGGCTGGCGCTGAGCAGAAGCAGCCCATATGGTCCGTCTGCTTGACAGCGCTGTGACCCACAACAGATGTGCGGTTTCTTTTTTCCTCCTCTCCCCCGATGTCAGAATCAGCCTCTTTGTCACACCTGTGTTTTCTCCTAAACCACACAATAACATCAACAAATGACACTGTTGGATTCGCCCTCTGACTCAACCACGGATTGTGGACAAAATACATTTTGACTTAATTAGGAGGACTGGCTTCCTCGTGGGCATTGTTAGAATAATGGTAACCTAAAGAAAAAGATAAATCATACCCGTGTAATGTTTGCGTTCTAACAGACCAGGATGGTGGACTCAGGGCTGGATGAGGATGTAGCAATTTGCTGCCTTGTCTCTATTTTACTAATTTGTTTTTCCAGATACGTTTTGAACAACCCGTTCTCATTACCAACCTGTCATACCAACGCTTGGTCAGTGCCCCTCTGCGTCCTATGCCGTAAGGCCCTTTAGTGTCTGTATGAGATGCACCGAGCTCTTTACTAACGCCAAACCAAACTGCGTCATCATTATACACTCAGTTGATGTAGACTTTACAGAGTTTCCCACAGATTTTCTGAGCCTCATTTAACTTGTTGTTCTTTACTAACAACAGTTACGTGTCGAGCAGATATACAGTATTTCAACCCAAATCATACTTTTTCCCGAAGTTTAACCAACTACTTTTGTAGCGAAGTTAACCCACGATGGAAGTTAATTCTGAAAAGACAGCATGCACGTAAAGACCAGAGGACGAAACCGCTAGTTACGTCTTAATTATATAAATCGTAGATTTCTGTTCAATATAACACGCGTATCAGTCATTGGGGGTAGAAAATGAGCTTGAATCGACCACACTGTCAAAAAATGCATTTCCCTTGTTTGTCGACCATGATGAAAATGTAATGCCTCTTTTATTATCTGCTGTAGGGATACAAATACTTTCCTGATTCCATCAGTTAGGGACATGTGCAAAAGAAGAAGCCTGTGCTTGTGCACGACGGTTCCTCCAGTACATGCATGTGTAATCTCATGGGAATCCCTTTGTTGGAGTCCAGTGATGAAATGGCAAGCAATGTAAAACTACTATGTAGAGAGGTAACGATGGATGTAAATATATAAAATGGCTATTGAATATATAGTATATCCTATCAAAAGTATTAAAAATAATAGAATGAGAATCTTGAGAAACATAACTTTCACCAACCGTTTATAGTTCCTCAACATAACCATAAAGACAGAAATCATGCTTTAGTTGCTGCGAGCCGACATTGTAGAGGAAGCAGTCAACGTATTTCTGATACAATGTGTATTATTATTTGTCAATTTTGCAGATACATACATCCATCCATCCATCCATCCATTTTCCACCGCTTATCCGGGGTCGGGTCGCGGAGGCAGCAGGTCAAGCAGGCTGACCCAGACTTCTCTCTCACCCGCAACATCTACCAGCCCATTCTGGGGGATCCCGAGGCGTTCCCAGGCCAGCTGGGAGATATAATCCCTCCAGCGTGTCCTGGGTCTTCCCCGGGGCCTCCTACCAGATGGACGTGCCTGGAAAACCTCTAAAGGGAGGCGTCCTGGAGGCATCCTAATTAGATGCCCGAACCACCTCAGCTGACTCCTTTCGACACGAAGGAGTAGCGGCTCGACTTCAAGCTCCCTCCTGATGTCCGAGCTCCTTACCCTATCTCTAAGGCTGAGCCCGGCCACTCTACGGAGGAAACTCATTTCGGCCGCTTGTATCCGCGACCTCGTTCTTTCGGACACGATCCAAAGCTCGTGACCATAGGTGAGGGTTGGGACGTAGACCGACCAGTAAATTGAGAGCTTTGCCTTTCGGCTCAGCTCCTTCTTCACCAAGACGGCCCGGTGCAACGCCTGTTTTACTGCTGCAGCCGCACCGATACGCCTGTCGATCTCCCGCTCCATTTTACCCTCACTCGTGAACAAGACCCCGAGATACTTGAACTCCTTCGCTTGTGGTAGGCACTCTGTCCCCACCCGGAGGGAGCAATCCACCGGTTTCCGGCAGAGCACCATGGCCTCAGATTTCGTGGTGCTGACTCTCATCCCCGCCGCTTCACACTCGGCTGCAAAACGCCCCAGTGAATGCTGGAGGTCATGGTCCGAGGAGGCAAACAGGACCACATCATCTGCAAACAGCAGAGAGGCTATCCTGAGATCCCCGAACCTGACATTCTCCGCCCCACGGCTGCGCCTAGATATCCTGTCCATGAAAGTCACGAACAGGACCGGTGATAAAGGGCAGCCCTGGCGGAGGCCAACACCCACCGGGAACGTATCTGACTTACTGCCGAGGATACGAACACAGCTCCTACTGCAGGCGTACAGAGACCGGATGGCCCGTTACAACGGGTCCGGCACACCATACTCCCGCAGCACCCCCCACAAAAAGCCCCGAGGGACCCGGTCGAAAGCCTTCTCCAAGTCCACAAAGCACATGTAGACTGGTTGGGCAAACTCCCAGGACCCCTCCAGTATCCTTGCAAGGGTAAAGAGCTGGTCCACTGTTCCACGACCAGGACGAAACCCGCACTGTTCTTCTTGAATCCGAGGTTCGACAAACGGTCGGAGCCTCCGTTCCAGCACCCTGGCATAAGCTTTTCCCGGGAGGCTGAGTAGTGTGATACCCCGATAATTCGAGCACACTCTCCGGTCCCCCTTCTTGAAGATGGGAACCACCACCCCGGTCTGCCAGTCCATGGGCACTGTGCCCGACCCCCATGCGACATTGAAGAGGCGTGTCAGCCAAGACAGCCCAACAAAGTCCAGCGCCTTCAGCATCTCAGGGCGGATTTCATCCACCCCCGGCGCCTTGCCACCAAGGAGCTTTTTGACTACCTTAGTGGCCTCTGCCAGGGATATGGGTTCATCCAACCCCAAGTCTTCAGGCGCTGCCCCCTGTTCAGGGGACATGTTGACCGGGTTTAGGAGTTCCTCAAAGTGCTCCTTCCACCGCCCGACGATATCCTCTGTCTGGGTCAGCAGCCCCCCTCCCCCGCTGATAACAGCCTGGGGAAGGCCCTGCTTTCCCTTCCTGAGTCGTCGGATGGTTTGCCAGAACCTCCTTGAGGCCAACCGAAAGTCCTTCTCCATGGCCTCCCCGAACTCCTCCCATGCCCGAGTTTTAGCATCCGTGACCACCGCAGCTGCAGTCCTTCTGGCCTGTCTGTACCTGTCAGCTGCTTCAGGAGACCCCTGGGCCAACCAAGCCCGAAAGGCCTCCTTCTTCAGCTTGACGGCTTCCCTCACCCCCGGTATATAAAAAACATATAAAATAAATAACCATATGTTGAAAAAGTCATTCAGGCGGCATTATTTTTCCCAAATACGTGTTTTGAAACAAACAGTGCTGCTGTTTGTCTCAAAACATGAATGTGCTATGAGTAGTTTTATGTGTAATTCCTAGGAGCCGGGGTTGCTATGTGGACATGTTCACTGGTAGTCCAGATGTTTTGCCTACCAACAAAGAAAACATACTTTCTCACAGATGCAAATTATACGGAGCTTTTGCTGCTTAAATATGTGTTCATGCTGATTTACAGGGTTATCCAGACACTTCTGCCAACACTATATCATGTATGCGCCCGATAAGTTGTCTGTAATTTCAGCTGGATGGAAAGCAAATTCTTTGGAACATGCAAAGTGTCGGTGATGGGGTTCAATATGGACCCTCCCATGACAATTACCACTCTGCTTACTGGCAGCCACACAGCATGAATATTGGGTCATGTGCCACATATGAATGCAAGATTTCATTATTAAACCTTCCACCAGGGAATGCCATTGATCCCTTCATATATATGTGTGTCACAGGTATCAAGTAGAATGTGCAATATGTGGAACATGACACACAGCAGGGATGATGGAGCCAACATCTCTTGGAGGTGTAGATTTCCGTCCAGACCCTGAATATTGGAGGTCTAGAATATATGTCTAGTTATTATGGATATAAGTGTCTATCTTAAGTAGCAGCTGTCTGCTCCCGTTAATCCTTCTGCTTGATTTAAATGTCAATACCTCCTTCATATGTGCACAAGCATAAATCTGTATGGATAGAGTAGGCGGGAGTGACATCACGGGGGGGCAAAGGGCGAATGGATCTCGGTGGGCGCTCGCTGTGACAGAGGAAGCAGCGATGGACCGTTGGCAATGACGACAAAGTCCTTAGGCTGTAATGTACGTCCCCTGGTGAAATGCCATCTGGGAGAAGCAGGGTGCCTATGGATTAATCCTCGATTATACATCCTGCACTAAGAGTCTTTGGTGGCCCCGACGGTGATGGAGCCCGGAACCGAGCCTGATGTCGACTGCCTGATTGGGCCTGCCAGCATGGTTCTTCGGTAAATAGTGGAGACGGAAACTGGGGGCGGTTAATGGATGACCCGGGGTGCACACGGATAGATTAATGCAAGGGGAGGGAGGAAGCTGCCAGGGAGGATGCCACTCTATTGGTGTGTTGTCTCGTGAAGACGCTTAGAGGGTCGAGATTTATCACGTCTTGTTGGAAGCGTGCGGATAAATGATTGCCGCTCTGCGTATGTGGGACAGGCTTGTTGGGCTGGCGCAAATTCAGCAGAGAGAAGTAGAAATCACCCGGGTGCACCCCCATTGCTGGGAGATTCATTTTCTCGCTGCGGCGCCGTATTTCCCCTCTCCCTCGAGCAGACACAGGTGGTCTGTTGTTTGAGAAGGGAGTAGGAGTGAGCTGTGCTTGTTTGAAGTATAATTTTTTCATCAAAGTGTCCCTCTTAACATATTCTCCTCCCTTTGATGTGCCAAGTTTAAAGTAGTCTGCTGCATCTTGTAAGGATTATCAGTCACTATGCCACACTGAAGTACGGGATAAATAGCAATTTAGTGTGTTAGTTTTTTGAGAAGCGCCCATACTTAGAGGGTGGTTTCCAGATCAATAACCTTGTTAGCTGAGGAGCGGCGGCGCACTGTTGCACCTCGCTGGGCTCAGAATTAGCGAAGGAAGGAAAAAAAGAAAGAGGAAATCTATTCAGCCCCGCCGTGACATAGATGAACAGTGTCGTGTTGTGGATGAAAGCGAACCCGACACATGGAGCAAATGTAAATTGGAAGATAACGCTGGGGGCCAAAAAATACACCTTAAAGCACCTGATGCAGAGTTTGTTGTTGCAGACCTTTCGTGGTCTCTGCCTGTGGATAATAGCATTAACACAAGTTGAAATGTCAAACCAAGGGGGAGTTGTGGTGGCCCAGTGGTCTCGGGCACCAAGTCTTTATTACCATGTAACTGCAAAACACTGGGCATGAATCCAGCCAAGGACCTTCATCACAGGCCATTTTCCGGTCTCTGTTGTCCTTTTATCTGGATAATATATCTGATCAAAGTATAAAAAAAAGTATAAAAAAAACAATGACATATTGTCCTATGCATTAGATAAGGGAATAACAATATTAACCATATAGGCCCCATCAGTGACAAATTTGTGACACTGGGTTTCAGCCTCTGGGACTTAGCATATTACAAAATATAAGGAAAAATCAAATAAATAAAAAAAAACTCAAATGTCAAATCCTGGCCTCACAAGTCAATAAAAGTTAATTGTGTCATGTTTATAACACTATTACACAATAAATATAAACATAAACCATAAGAATGACTCAAAGTGACTCAAAATGACCCCCAAATTGACTCAAAATGCACCCCAAGTTTTGAAAAAATGCTGATAGAAACGGTTAGGAACTAGCTAGAAGGCTAAACTCTTTGGAATCCTTGGAGCCTACAGAGTTCACAAAGATACGCACAAGAATGTCATTTGTGTCCAGCAAAAGATATGAAAATTGACTTACCTATGGCTGAAATATGAATATTCCAGGCCTTCCTGCTACCTCCTCACAGCTAAGGCCAAGGAGCACCATGCTGCAGTGAAACGAGCCCCGTTCAGGGACCATCGAGGACTGTGGGAACTTTCTAGCTTGAGCGGATTAACATTCGTTCTCAACATGTCTGAACTAAAATAATTATTAAAAATACTTAACTTCACTCAATCAAAGCCAATCTTCGCACAGATACTCCTACAATATTGAGCTATTTCATATTTAAATATAAAAAGTGTTCGTTGATATATTTAAGATAATAAAAATTTACTTTTAATTTTATTTTTCAAAAAATACATATTTTCTTCTTTTTTTTCTGTGTACTATCATAAACCAATATACCACTAACACATATATGGCCATATTATATATCTTTACAAGGGCATTCTGTATATTATAGCTTTTGACATTTTTAAAATATACCTTGTGAATGAGGAGATAATCAAGATTTAATATGAGATGCAAACCATTCGCAATTTTGGCTGAAAAACGGCTGGGGTGCTAATGAACCTAACATGACCATAACCATACCGTACTTGCCGTGCACAGTTGTTGTAGAAATGTTGGCACTGGTTGCAAGAAATGTTGATATTGACATGAAAGTGTGGTTTTGCAGAATTTTTACAATTGACTTTGTTGAAAAAAAAGTGTAAGGAACAGGAGTGGTCATACAGAGGATCATACGGGTTTAAACATACCCCATGCACCATTTGCGACATATTTAGATGACCTTCCTAGAACAAGCTCATTGCTGTCTCTTGTATCACTTTCTAGAATCTATAATAAAAGACCATGAACAAGGTTTCATCAAGTTGAGTGCACCCAAAGAGCACCACACCATCCCATCACTGCGTCAGTTGTAGCCTTCGGTTGTCCATGACAAGTGTTGATCTTGATCGACTGCACAGATAAGGCGAGGTACCCGCAGATAAATTAATTGGGAGCCCCATGGCTATGGGCACAGGTTGTCAGCTGCTGTTTTTAGGGTCTGAATGTTGTTTTTAAAACATATTTCCAATATTTCCTGCTTTTTGTTTTTGGTGAACCTGAGCCAATGCATTTAGGATTGAGGATTTTCCAGCAAGGAGTGCCTAATCTGGTGAATCAGGATTTACCAGCATCTGTGTGCAGTATAGTTAGTTTTAGCTGTGCGTGCGTGTGTGTGTGTGTGTGTGTGTGTGTGTGTGTCATTTGACAGTGTAGAGTCCCTGCATGTTACTTATTTTATAATAGTTTATCGGTGTGTATTTGAATTTGATCTAAACCTGTGCCTTCTCAATGTCTTCAGCTGCTCAAAAACTGAACCGTCTATTATGTAAAAGGGCCTATTGCTCTCCAACCCTAGTGTCTGGGCTTAAAAATGACTTTCATGGTATTCACTCAAAGATATCACTTGTGCATCATAGTTGTAGTCTAGCAGCCTTGTCAGTGATGCTACAGAAGATAAGAAGAGGGTAAAACAATTACCCAAATTGACCGTAAACATCGTCACATACATCACAGTTTGACTTCTTGGTTCCACTTTGACCTACTTGCATTCAGGAATTATTACCAGCATTTAATGTGCACTCGTTTCTGTTTTGTTAAATAATCTGGCTAAACTGTTATTACTTATTTGGCGAGTACATGTTTTCAAACAAAATCCCATATTTTGCCGCATGCTCCAAAAAAGACAATCTTCCTACTAAGCTGTGTACATGGCTAATGAAAATGATATTCGCTGATATTCATGTTCACATGCAGCTTATGGCGGACTGCTCGACCGTGCGAACACAGCCTCCCACTGTCATTCCTTCAGCAGCCTTCTTGAAAAGGTCCCTGTGGCAATATTTGCACATATCCCCCCCAAAAAAATGATTGAAATCAAAGTCTTTCATAGAAAAAATAGGTGTGTTTCTCCTTTTGACCAGAAATGATGCCTTTTCTTTTGGGCATGCATCTCTACCTGTGCCTTAAAAAAGCTGGTTTGTGCACCGCAAACCCAGATTGAGATGCGGCATGCCTCAAATAATATTGGCACATCCAACAATAAGGTCTAATTCGGATCTATCCACACGGTATATGCTGTTTTGTGCATATAATAATGATGACCAAATTAAGACCCAATTTGTAATAAACAGTCATTGTTAGATGGGCTAAAAAAATGTAAAGTAAGTAAAGTAAAACTGCCATACAGAAAACTGTAAATGTTGAAGGACAAAGAACAAAAAGTTATTTTTTATCTTCCCAGGAAAACACAGCAGAAAGAAAAAAGAAGATGAAAACAGACAAAATAAGAATCGCTAGACAGCAGCAGACGATGCTGCAGAGGGCCTCGCACAGGATACCTTCAGAGGCGTGGCGGTGTACAACAAACACAAGGCGCGAAAAAATAAACCTGACAAGATAAGTGCGATGCTGAGAGCTTTCTTTGGCTGTCAGCAGCAGCTTGAGATACAATGTACTCTATTAGCGGAGCAGCTCGCAATCAAGGAAGAGTGCGCGATGGTGAATACAAATCTGCGAGCGGAAAGTAGATCAAATCAGACAAAGAGGAGATGGAGGGCTTGCAGCGGGATGAGACGTTAACATAAATGACATCTCAATCACTGTCTGTTGCAGCCTTCCTGATCCGCCGTCCCATGCGCTCCTCTACGGAAGCTGTATCTAGTCTAAGTCCACTAATTAAACCGTGATTAGGTTCCACTAATCAAACCTAGATGTTCAGCAAAGTCAATTACATCATATCTATGAATTTTACTTTCTCATTTTTTTTTTTTTTTTTTTTAATTTTCCCTTGCAGTTTTTTAAATTAAAGCGAGAGCCGAGTGCATTGAGTCGGGCTTAATCAAGTGGAAACTACCAAAGCCCTGTGACTCTGCAGTAGGCAATCTCCCTGAGCCTCTCAGCCTACTGCTATGAGCCATGGCTTCATCAGGCTTACGAGCGCCGCGTCATATCTGCATTACAGCTGATGGAAGCAGCAGCACTCTGAAAATACCCCCACTGTCTGACTAATGAACTAGGTAAGGTCCAATCCACAAATTCAAACAGGAGGGAAAAAAAGCCATCTCTGTGTTTCCCACGAGCGCGGCGGAGTGCCGTATGAATGATTTAAACGAGCATCTGTAGAGGCATTTCAGCTGTCAGCCGTCAGGAAATGAAAAGCCTGGATTGGCTCGTAGGACATGATGAGAGACCGTGGCGGCTGGCTGTTCTGGGACGGAGAGCGGAGGCAAGCGTGGACACCAGCTGTCACACTAACTGCCGGCAACACGGTGCGTGGCGATAGGAGGCCCGGGCACAGAAGGATGCTGTGACAATAGTAGGAAGGAATCCAGCTCCTCTCCCCCAATGGGCTAGGCGTTCCCCGAGTCTCCTCCGCTCTGCTCTGGATGCTTTATATCCGCTTTCACATAGCTCAAAATCGATAAGGCTTCAATTTTTTCTTCATCAGACGAGGCCTGGGAGGGCTCCTTCTTTCTGTATCATAATTTGAACACTTCAAAGAGATAGGGGAGGAGCTCTCTCCTCACATTTGCTCAATAACTGTGCCAAAGCACAGCCGGTTTGATGTGCGCTAACTCAGCTTGTCAAAAGGGTTAAGATCCATGCCCTACATTTCTGGGCTTTTCACTTCATCGGGTGTAAAGGCAAGGGCAGTCGTATTCTCCTTTAGAAATATGTGCACAATGCACACACCTGCATATGCTGGCGTTCCAATGATTACTGCATTCACACTGTGGCAGAAAAGAAAGTGTTGTTTCGTCTGAATTGTGTGATCTGACATGATACTAATCTGTTGATATTCACACAGCCAACCTGCTGTGGATGCAGGTTGCAGTTTTTTTGGTTTGTAAAATCTTTCACATAAAAATACTTTTTCTCAAAAGGTACATTTCATCACATTTGATTTGCCATTTAAAAAAAAAGAACATTTGATGTGGGAGGACAAATCACAAAAAGGCTAGTCATGGGTGTCCTCCAGTTGGGATTGAAGCGATCGAATAAACTTATTAATTACAATTCTGAAAAAAAGATAATTGGTTCAAAAACAAGGTCATTATCTTGTACTTAGAAAGGTTTCACACAGATTAGAAATGAAATATGAAATAAAATAATCACAGTTATTTGTGTTTTTCTTCTCAGACCTGACTAATTACTAAACCTCAACTGTTTACAAGGTTTCACACAACCGCGGCTCAGAAAAATATTCTTGTTATATTAAAGGTGGAGCCAGTGATTCCAGGGCCCCCCAGAAAACGGCAGTTCCTCAAATGGCCACTTGAGGCAGGCTACAATAAAAGCAAGTTTTTTCAAAGATGTTTTCAATAACGAAAATAAATTCTGTTCTAATCTAAAATGTGGTAAAAAGAAATGATGTCTGGTGCATGAATATATAGGGTGATGATAACTTTAAACATTATTGACCTGAGAAAAAAATTATCGCAAATCTCCACATCGCTGTCAGTTCATATTGGTATCAGATGCATCCTAGAATAGACTGGCGCGGCGATCCAGGAGCATCAGATGTAAGCAGCGATTCAGAACTGAGCTGAATGTAGCCAAACACACCCACTCAGGCACATACATGCACGCCTTTATTCCACTGAGCCTCCGCACTCATCTTGCAGACAGCCCCCAACGCTGCCACTGGTTATGAAGAAGGGGGATTTATAGTATGGCAGATGCACGGCACAGCCCAGGAGAGGCTCTGTTGAAAGCCATCTGAGCTAAAAGGTGAAATAGGAAGCTCAGCCATATCCTGTGTGCCTGTGTGTGCCTGTGTGTGCGTGTGTGCATCAAAGGGCATTGGTAAACCTCTATCATCTGGCCTTACCTCTTAGGTTTCTGTGTGGTCGACGCATCACCGGGCCTTCTCATGTATATGCATTGGAGATCCTCACCGTGCGAACACTTATCACTACGCAGTTTGTTTTCTCCCTTTTCATTAGTTTCAACACGGTGTTCCCAGGGGAGGGCACCGGGGGAAGAAGCATGGCACTTCAAAGGGGGACGCTACACATCATCCGCTGTAGGAGTCTCACTGCCAGTGTAAACATATTCATGAAACCTGCGCACAAGCCAACGTTGGAGATTATAACTGAGGACAAAAGCATGGGGAGGGGGAGATTTTACGTTTTGATTTGATCTTTTGAGTCTAAAACACTCAGCATTTACAGGCTAGAAGGACTTGTGAAAACGGTTAGCAGTTAACAGTCTCTTCATGGAGAGAGCAGCTATCTTGATCCAAGACTCACGGCGTATCGTTCAGGCTAGCGTCTGCTCCACTGGATTCTGTAAGTCAACGCTAATCTTTACATTAGAATTCATTACATCGGTCAGAGAAAAAACAATTGTAACAAAAGCACTATGAATTTTGTTTGCATAAAAACTAAAACGAGAGCTCCCATAAAAACTTACCGGGTGGCGGCGTGTGTTCTGTCCAGGCGGCAAGTGAAGCCGATGAGGAAGTGTCTCAAAAAAGAAGAAGTCTATGAGAAAATGACTCTACTCCCTTGATTTATTCCCTCAGTAAACATTGTAAACATGAGTTTATGGTCTCAATCTCTATTTTCAAGTCTTATACAACATGATGTTCATTTAGTACATTATTGTTCCATTCAGAGTCAATTTGACCCTAAAGCAGGCTTACTGTGAATGACTGGTCGCTGCCGCTCCTTCGCATTCCAAACATGGTCATTTCTGTTCATCGGTTGCAAAAAAACAACATCAACGTATTCCAAGATGGCGACAGCAAAATCGCTGAACTCAACGCTTCATAAGTCCACAAACCAATGGCTGACAACATGTTGACTACCTTCACTTCTTATTCACAGTCTATGGTTCGGTCATCAACATTTGGTTTTGTCCATATCTGTGATCTGTGTTTGTGTTGGTGCTGTTCCACCTTGAGGGGTCGCTCACATGAATTTTCCCAGTCAAAATCAATTACTTCCGATCATACTGACACGTGAATGCAGCATTCCAACGCCATTTCTTTTTTTACTTTAGGCTTATGGGAGATGGTGTTCATCACGGCCACTAAAAACAGAAATAATTACCAAGCAACAATATGAGTTTTTTTAAAGCGTAGCACTTGACTAATGGCGCCTTCACAACATTTAGTGGGTTTTATCGAGTCCTGAAGCGGTGCCTCTGGGCAGTTGTGAAAGCAGTAATGGTACTCTGGTGCAGACCAAAGCAAACGGTCCCAGACCACTTCGAGAGGCGGTCTCGTTTCCAGGCACCCATTGCAGGAAGTGAATCGAAATGCAGGCTGCCTACGGTGAGATGGACACAGGAAAAACGACGGGTCCACGTGACTGAAAGAGGACCGACTTGGATCCTTGCTGAAGAGAACATTCAGAATCTGCTCACTGAAGTCCACAAAAAGAGCGGCATTTAAACCAAACAACACAAAACAGAGAACAAAACAAAAGTTAGATTCAAACAAGCATTGCTGAGCCAAAATATGCTCCAGGGGGGTCAAAAAGAAATGCATTTGGACTAAAAGTTCTCACAGCAGACATAAGTTTGAAAAATGTCCACAAAAACATCTGCTGCAGCACAACCCACTTGTCTTTTCAACTGTCATCACTTAGCTGAAACGTAATACAAGACACTATATGCCAATTTGTAGCCCAGTCTAAATATAGAGCCATGTGGTGTCAATCCTCCACATGACACATCTGTCCACAGTGCTGCTCATTTCAGTCGGATTTGCAAATGAAAGCGTTTCAACTGTTTTGGGTTGAGTTGCTGTAGCTCAGCAGATGCTATTAAAAGTCGTTACTTTCCATGTCATGTCAAAGCACAGGACGCTGCTGCTTTAGAGATTTATGTGGAAATGGCAACATAGTTTCAAACTTGACTTTTATTTATGCTCCTAACTTGTTTTTATGGTGAGAAATTGGGATTGCAATAAAAGAAATATGCAACCAGCAGTCTTTTGGCTGAAAGGACATAATGGAAGATATTTGTGATTTACTGAAACAAAAAGTAGTTTTGCAGATAGCCGTGGAGGTGCACACACTAGACTTCATTAGTCGTGTATCCCTCCTTAACCAAGTATGGATTTTAGAGTGCCTTATTAAACCTGTTAGCTGTAAACTGAATGGTCCCCTCCCCAATAACCTTGAGAAAGGTAACCCGCACAACACAAAGCCTGGGCGGACGGAATATTTTGATTTTCTTTGTACGGAGCTGAAAATGAGCTTTGTGCGCTCACCTGAAGGGATCAGCTGCTGCAGAGGCCGGATCTTTTTTCAGCAAATTAGCCCTCAGATATCCTCTTGGCACCGCTGTCAATCCGCTTCGATTTCGCCGTGTATCTCTTCGTGGTGCACATACGCACAACCATTCCTGTGCGTGAAGCCCAGACAGATAGCGTTACCTCCATTAGCTCATATTGAGCAAGCCTTGGTTCTGGTGTTTCTAAATGTGGTCACCAAAAAAAAAGAAAAGAAAATGCATGCTTTCCTTAATGTTGGATGTTATTATTACGAGTAGTAATAATCCTCTGATTTGCGGCTAGTCTGTCATTTCCCTCAAGGGCATCGGGGCGTTATTAGGCTCCACATTAGACTGCTGCGGAGCCAAATTTGCTGCGAGGACCCAAAAGCATTACTGCGTGTGCCTTATATAACCAGATTGGAAGATTTTTCCAATACCCCACTTGCCAGATGGATCCGCGCACATCTTAATGGGTCATTGCCTGGACAGGGTGATCTGCATCGCAATGGCGGGCAATAAAAAAACAAACTTTTCAAGGGCATTTGAGGTTTGCAGGATACCACAAAAAGCAATCAATGCAAACACCGTTTGCAGGGTGGGGGGGTGTTCAAGGTTAGCCGAGGCTGGAGGACAGCGGCGATGCCACCTGTCAACTTTATGATGCAGTCCCACCGGGGTTGGGGGTGGGGGTTGCCACACTGATGTAATGTGAATAAACAGGTGAATGACAGCAAGAAAGAATAGATGCTGAAAAAAAAGGAAAAGAAAATGGTGTCAACTCAATCAGCCGTCCGGCGCCGTCGAAGCAAGATTTTTTGTGAAAGTTGAGGTCGTTCCGCTTGTGACCTATGCGAGTGTTGGCGCGTGAATTGAGCTGTTATGCGGCGTGATGTGTATTTGCAATAAAAAGGCACTCTTCCTTTTTTTTTTTTTGACCCAGCATACAGATTCCAGCAGCCCACTTTCCTCATGCTGCTGTCTCAAAATGCAATACAAGATGAGATCCGGCACCCAAAAAGCTTCTTTTTTGTTCTCTCTCTCCCATGATTTCCTGAGATTTACTTAATTTCCGCCCTCAAATTGAGGTTTCCATATCAAAAAGTGAATGGTCATTTGGCGCACGTTGTGATATCCCTCCATCGTAAGACGTATAATTCTCATGCAGAGCCCGCTGGGGGGGCTTTTTCAATGTCACCGAGAAACTGTTCTGTGTGCCTGCCAATCACTGGGAAGCCTGGACGGGCAATACAGGCCCAGATGAAAGATATACTCAACAGAGCGGTCGCATTGGAGGCTGCACGTCTGTTTAACTTCTATGGCTCCATTATGTCGTTATTACAGCAGCAGGATTATTAACTTCTACAGCTGTGTCGGTTAAATTTACATACAAAAGAAACCGGTCCCCAGAGAAACGAGCTGTTATTATTATTGTACGGGGGCGGCCACGGCATTAACGCTCAGTTCAGAAGCTCTGCAGTGACCGGACCCTCTTTTCTTTCCTGCAAATCACACGCCGTATCACAGCACAAACAACTCAAATATCAAAGCCAATTTTATTATGTTTCTATCACGGCTTGAATATTTCCACCGGCCTCTTGTATTTGCATGGCGGCAGGTTATGGGAACACACGGAGTGGGGCTCCATGTTTGTGTTTATGAGCCAATGATGCGAGACCTCTCTTTCACACCCTGCTGATTGTTTACTGGGCTTACATGCACATACTTGAACAGGGATGATCCCTCCTGCCACACACAGTACTTTCACTGCCCTCCAGTGGCTCTCTAATAATAGTACGAGTCAGTGTGTGTCTCTCGCTCACTCACACACACACAGCAGTAGCAGCATGCCACCGCCCTAACCAATTCCATCAGCGCTCGCTCGCACAAATGCTCCTGGAGCTGAAATGACAGGATCCACTGAGAAGATCCAATAAATGTTTACTTATTCCACTGCCATTATCATTTCAGTTCATCTCATTTGGCCTCCCCAACGGCAGCACATAAATTACTTTGGATGCAATTATGGAAGTAACCAATTACAGCCCCTTGTAATTTCATCATACAGTGTACAAATAAGAAGCGCACCCCTCCATTTATTACTTGGAAAACTGTGTTTTTTTTTAAGACCCAATTGAATGCGGGGAAAGCTCTGAGCAAAGCAAAACCAGATGTGGTTCGGAGGGTTTTTCTCTGAAAGCCAAACCGGGAGGAATGCACAGCTCTGGCTAGGTTATCTTTCTTTTGTTTTTTTTTCCCGAGAGTCTGTGTGGTGAGGAAAAAGAGGTCGAGGGGTCGAGGAGTTCATTATTGTGATGGGTCTACATGAAGAGCGGCCGAGTCGAGAGGTCACGTACAGCACCCGAGCGAAGGCTCTCAGCAGCCATGACGGAGGGGTTGGAGCAGTGTGTGTGTGTGTGTGTGTGTGTGTGTGTGTGTGTGGGGGGTGGGGGTGAAATCGAGCAGACAGCAGGGGGCGTTATTGTGTTGCCGGACTCACAGGAGTCCTCTATCATCCCTAGCCTCTCACTCTCCCCTCCCAGTAAGTTTGGCATCCTAGTTACACTGATGACTTCCAATTTCTCCAAAAGAAGAATCAAACCTGCCCTCTCTCTCGACACAGAACAGACCATCCTGGGGGGAAAAGTTCTTTGGGGTGAACCCGGCCATATCCTCCACACGTCTATAAATAGAGGAATCCTCTGAAAACATCGACTGTATGCTATTTCATTTAACGACCGCGGTTGTCCGCGTGCGTGCGCGCGTTCGCGTAAAAATTTCGCCTAGCGACTCAAGCCAACCTACAGACGCAGCTGAGGCAGAACATTTAGGCGCCATTGCCAAAACAAGATTATCTGGTAAGAAGCTCAAATCACCAACCCAGTGATTAAAACATCTATTCAGCGTTTCCGACGGAGGCCATGGCCGCCACAGATTTGATTTCATACACGGAGTAATACGTTCTTTTATTTCCAGTCTTTATCTGAAGGCTTCACATGTTCTGTTTGTGTGCTTGCTTTGTTCCAGCCTGTTTGAAATATAGTTGACCTTCTTATTATAGGCATGTTGTATGGCACTTTCTGGAAAATGTCAAGGCCCTCCCCTTCACTGATGTAAGGATTACCAGGTGTTGACCCAGAATCCATTATCTCCTATTAGAGCCTGTCTTTCTTTTTCACTTTGTAGTGTGTGTGTGCGTGTGTGTGTCGTAACAGGCCATGGCTCATTGACTGCAGACCACTTTTACTGCTAGATGTTGCATATACTAACATTACGACCGAACTCTTCCTCACTTCCCTGGAGTCAGCGAGTGATGGCAGCGTTCCGGACGAAAGGGCCATTGTCTCAGCAACAGGCCTCCGGTTTTGGCATTTGACTGATAAAACTCTCACAGACAAGTGTCGCCTGGTGATCCGGGACATAAACAATGTATAGAGTCAAGGAGGAGTGGAGGGAGTGCTCAAATCACGGACAGCTGAGCAACGGCGAGCAACCGTCACCCAAGCTAAGTGGTTAGCACAGAAATTGCACCAAACAAATTCCCAGTTACTACTTTTTCATTTGGAGCCAAAAATACATAATAATAAATAAAGATAACATATCTTATTGGATGCACTTGAAGGTTTCCACTCTTGATCAGCATTTACTAAATATCTTGTAAACAAACGTAGTAATAGTGTTTGATGTCAGTTCTTACTCAGTATTTATTTTGTTTTCAGTTCAGAGGGTGCGATTTAAATTATAGCTTCATATTTACCTCATTATTATATACCTTACTCGTTTTTAGCGTTTTGATGATTGAAATAAAAAAAAAGTTGAATGAAATCTTGAGTAAATAGGTAACAATGATACACCTAAGTATGGTTTTCATTTTGTACTACCTTGTCATTAGCAAGGGCCTTCAAGTGTTGATTGTTATTTCACTGTCAACCAAATGGGTCCACAAGTCAAAACAGCTTCTGTTCTGTGATTTATTTGCAAAAACATATTTTTTTATTTCTTATGGACTTTAACTCCTCGTCAAATTCAGGTACTTCAGTTTCCTGTTTGTTATGATGAAAACATTGTTGCTCTTTTTTTTCCCATGTTGACATGTGATTTGCATACTTTTCTCCAAAGTGTCCGATACCGTCCTTAATGCAACCCCCCTCCTCCCCACCCCCCTGTCTCGGAGCCCCCACCCCAAGAATGTCTCCTTCTGCACCTGGTGTCTGTCATGCGAAGCCAACACAAAAGGCCAGTTGGGGCGTATCTTTTAAGAGGGTCATGTGTTTAGATTTCCTTTCACTTTTTTCTCCCCCTTGAACTTCTGAAGGATGCGCGTGAGCCCAAAATGCCTTGACGAGAGAGAGAGCGAGAGAAAGAGAGAGAGAGAGAGAGAGAGACAGAAAGCCAGCCTCAGCGCCCACCTGTTCCGGCGATTTCAGCGTGTTCATTGCTGATTTGCCTTTCATTTGGCCATTTAAAACTTTGCCCTCGGACAGGTTTGTCCTGAGAGAGAGAGAGAGAGAGGGGGAGAGAGAGAGAGAGAGAGAGAGAGAGAGAGAGACTGCAGTGTGAGGAGTTGTACTGGTTAAAGGCAGCATGTGATTCACTTTAGAGACAAATGGTTCGCTCATCACACATTCAAAATCAACGTGTGGAAGCCAGTTCTTTCGTTTTGGCACGGTGGCTGACTTCTGCTCGTACAAATTTGCCACGGGTGCCTCGGCGGGCGCCAAAAGAAACATGTCGAATCAAACAAACTGTTCGCCGACTAGACGCGCTCCTCTCTCGCTCTGTCACACGAGCGCCGCACTGAGCTGCATCCGCATTGCACGTGTGCCGAGCTCATTATGTGCACGTGACCTTTGGAAAAGAATTGCCCCCTGCACAAGTGAGCATAACCTGTATATCCCCTAATGAGGCGTTAATAAGATGAGGTCACTCGCAAGCGTGTCTCTCTCGCTTTCCTTCCCTTTCGGCTGATTGTTGTAATACTTTTTTATCATCATTATCACCCTCATTATCCCAATCAGCGCGTGTAAACGCCACCGCCACCTCCGCCGCCTCTCCAATTTGCATCACAACACCGAGCGCCGTCGGCCCCCTGCCACCGTAGGCCCCAAACAGAGTGGAAATTCTTTACCGTCACCGCTTGCTCGAAATCTGAGCCGCTTTATAAAAAGGCGTCGCCTCGCATGGACGGCCGCGTAGCCGGCGCCACAATTAGCATTCAAAGTTAAACAGAGGATAATGCCGAGTCATTATCGTCCCTGATTGGGAAGGTTTCCCTGTTGTGTAACTGCGCAGAACTGATTTTAATTTGAAGAAACATCAAATAGCTGGCTCGACGCCAGGGAGGCTCTTCACTTCTTTCTTTCTTTTTCAGCTTCCTCGCCGTGTGAGAGAGGTTGCTCGTCCGGGTAGCCAGGCCCAGATTAGATGACAAGAGCGTGTTTGACTCCAGTTTGACTCACAAAGCGGATGCTCCCTTTAAAAGAGAACAAAAAAAATAAACATTATCTCCTCACTTGACATTTCTCCATTGTGATCGCCGGTGTCACTTCTAACGCCCTGCAGCGAGAGAGGGGGGGTGTTGGGGTGAGGGGGGTTCTACGCTCTGGATTCCTCCAACTGCTGTCCAGACATGTTGCTATTTTCTGCCTCCGACCTGGACGTGTGCATTAAGAGATTCCAGCATTCCTCGCAGTCCTCCCTTTTCTCCTCCTCCACCTTTTTATGGAGTCCGCCTTCCCGTTCCACGGCGCTTTCTCGGCCTCAGACTCCAGTCGAGAGAGATGGATGTTGTGTAATGAGCGTTATTGCGCTAATCCTTCCGTTTTCACAGCGCTTTAATTTGTTCATGCTGTTACCTAATCTTTATTGGGCCATAATTTGTATTTTGTGTATTTTGACGCCGACTTGTAAATACAACATCATGAAGTAAAAGACCTGTGCGGGGAATCCATGTTAACAAGAAGTGGTTCATCCAGATGCTCCTGAAGTTTGAGCTGCGAAACCGACACAGACACGACGTAGACGTTTAATTGAGTCGTGACGTCTAATTATTTGGTGCCTGCTTGTCTAAGGCTCTGGACATTTTACAGATTTTCTTTTCTCACTCGCAACACATTCGCTTTCAACAGTCCGGCAGAGGAAATATTATGTATGCAATTTAGTGGTTTGTGGATTTCTGCTGACTTGTGCCGTGGGATGTCTGAGGTGGAAGGGAGAACGCTTTTAGGTCAGTAGTTGTTTATTTTGAGAGCCTTCCAGGAGGGGAGAGAACGAGCTCTGCCACAATCTAAGTCCGTTTTGCTGATAAGCTCCACTTTGCATTGTGTCTCTTCCCCTTGTCAACCTCCTCTCCATCTGATAGGAAGCTCTCAGATGTGTAAACTACGCCTGGATGGCGTCATGCCGTTAGTGTAGGAGGACATCTTTGAGCTCTCCTCTTTGAGTTTGCAATGTACCTCCGGGGACGGAAATACACACAGTCGCAGCCACAACATGACTCCCGTAGCATGCAGCTTTGGTTAAAGCCCTTCTCAAGTCAATACCTTTGCTGCAACATCACGAGGAAGCAGAGCGGCGGTGAGGGTGTAGTGGATGCCCTGTTAGACTCATTATTATCAGAGGCACATTTTTCCCCAGCCGCACTGGCTTCTGGACCGCTAATCTACTCCATCTGATTCTCTGACTCCTCATTTCCCTGCTGAATCCGAGAGGAAAGTCCCTCCCCCGCTATCTGCAGGGTCTAATTTAGCTGTCTCTGCTCCGTCCCATCTCCCCCGCTCGGGGGAGGCGGCCGGAGCGCGGCCTTGACCTGGACAACGAAGTCCTGGACGACGAAGTCCTGGTGAAGTAACAGCAGCAAATCTCCTTTGATTAATTCCCCTCTTGGTTTCAAAACTCTCTACAAAGGGTTTTCGTTAAATTCGACTGTTCAGCTCTTGCAGCTTGGTTGACTCATAGATTCACATTCAAAAAGGAAATACATGTCATAGGGCTGGCATCTTAAATACACTGTAGAAACACTGTAGTTCTAAGAGCAACTCTTTCCGTCTTCTCCCCGATGCCACTTTGAGCCAGAAAGTCAGCGAGGACACGGGGCCAGGTGGCGTTTCAGAAAGAACAGCAGCCGGAGTCGTCCTTTGGAGTTTTTTCCCGTCATGAGACGAGTTAGTAGGACAGAATGAATCAGCACTGACAGAGTAGGCAAAGTCAATGATAGAGGAATTTTGGAACCCATCTCTGTGGCTCTTTTCCTGCCCCTGCTCTTCAGCACCGCGACCTGCAGTGGAACGTGTCAGCTCGGACTAACACGAAGAGACATTTCTGGGCCACGGTCAGTACCTCGCTGCAGTGTCTCTCAGGTCAGTTCGCTCGTCGTTTTGCTCCCGGTGGGGAACTGACCGTCAGTGCAACAGAATACGAGACAATGACATTCCCGCGCACAGCCACAGAATAACAGAACAGCAGCTTGCATTAGTGTTTCGAAATGTTTGACAGCACAAACCAATGTTTGCCTCGGCAACATCAGCATTGTGCCGCAACAGAAGGGCCGCTGTAGTCCGGCATGGCCAATGGCTCTTTAAACAATGCTCAAGCACAGTCTGTAATGCAGTATGTCAGACCGAGGACGACGGCATTCAAAGCAGCCACAAAAGGAAAAAGAACTGTCATTTCGGAAGTCACTTTTTGACTTTGATGAAGATGGTGAGTCTTGGCGCAAGCATTGATGCTAAACAGGAACAGATGCCGCTCTGCGAGGTCCGAGGAGCTGAAGCAGGAAGCAGACGCATACTGGTGTCGAGCTCAAGGAGATCACATCACCTTGCATCAGTAAACCTGCCTGGGCAGCGACAAAACCCTCAGCATCTGGCCTCCTACATTTCATGTTTGAAATGACGGTTGGTGCGTTTCAAACCCTCCCACCACCACCCCCCATCAACCACCACCACTACAGATCAAAGCAATTCCTTAAGGATGTGAGAAAAGAAAGGTTTCCCCTCTAAAGAAGGCAATTCAGCAAAATGCAAGACCCATTCAAGTCACATTTAAAGTTCAAATGAAACAACAAGTTTGTATGATATCTTGATAACTTTTACGAAAAGTAATTCATAATTTTCACACAAGCACCACACCGATTAGTGCTCTTGCACAAGCTCCCTGCAGTGGAGAACCAGTTTAGGCAGCAAAACAACTTTGTTTAGGTTTAATAGGTGATCATAGTTTCAGTTATAATGTGTATGTTTGTTACCTAAAAATGTTTGTTGTTGGCCTTAGTTAAGGATCTAAGTTATGTAACAAAACTGAGGTTACAAAAGTCAGTGTTGACACTGGAAGCGGTCTCCTGGGTGAGAGTCCTGTGTTTGTTTGACCGGTTCCTCCACCACCCCTTCCGCGTACTCTTTTTTTTTTACAATGTCACCTGACCTACGTCACCTGACCACAGCTTTCAATCACGTCGTAGTCTTCTCAAGCGAGCAAAAACCTTGTCAGTGGTCGTTGTGTCCCCTTGGGTCTCCACCACCCACTATGAATTGTGCACTGCTTACATCATTTTTCATGCAACATATCCTCTTAGCTATTTAGCTGTAGCAGATAACAGAACAAAAATAATGCCTATAGTGTTGGTAAAACATTTTCCAAGCTGATTTCTAATATTTTAAATGCATTGTTTACATCCATGATTACTTAAACAACCTGGGATTAGAGGCTGTAGTGCATAAACAAGGAAATAGATCGAACTGTAATTTTACATAAATAAAAAAGGAGATGATATCTGATATCAGAGACTTAATTGTATCATTATAAAGATGTAATTCCTCTCAACACGCCTCTCTGGCTCCAGCTTTAATAGACTAAATGCAATTTGATGTTGAGTGAAATGACTTCACTTCCCAGAATAAAGGGAAGAATTGGTGTCTGATCAAAGGGAAGCACTTCCAAAAACCTTTCTCATAAAGAAATGACAACTTCAAATCCCCCCTTTACAGTGGTAGCAATAGATGTTCTATTTTAGCTCTGTCAAAGCGCTGAATCAAACGCTGTTGGACAAGGCAATAGAGAACATCTGCTACAGATTACTCCTTCAGGGTGTTGATCGTAAGCGGCGTTCCTCAAATCAAGGCGATGATCAAAACCAATCGCAATAGCCATGGGTCTATATTTAACATAAATGGGCCACTGTGGATACTGCTGGCACATGTGATGTATCAATGAGAGATAAAACTCCTTTTTATTTTGTTGAATACCATTAAAATGTATTACAGTACATGTAGTACGCATTAGAGGACCTATACATAGACTCAAAGCTTCACACTCATTCAACAGCTATATGATAACACATACTGATATTGGAAGATATTGACTATTGTCCACACTTTTTACCTCTATTAATGTACATCACATTATGTGGCTTGCAGCTGCAGTGCTGTTGTCAACCACCTCACCATCTCTAGCTCTCTCTCTCTCTCTAACTCTCGCTCTCTCTCTCAAGCTACATCTGTTTCCCATCTTAACCGCTTCCTCTCTTCTGACACGGGAGATTGTTGGCATTTATGATGTAAGCTGCATACTGTGTGTGTTATAGAGTTTAGAGGGAACTAGGTGTGGAAGGTCTGCAATACAAAAAAATGTGAGACTTACTTTTCCTTTTTGCTTTTGCACTGCGAATAAAGGCATCAAGCAAGTGAAAAAAAACTATGAAGAAATCATATTCTGGTGTCATAGCTTTGATGAATGCATCAAACATTTCTGATAATTTTTACACTGGAAATAAAATATCAGCAGAATGTTTGTGTGTGTTTGTTTTATGTATGACCTTGGGCCCTGCAGTCTATTTTCAACGAGACATTCTTGATGCCGAAAGCTTGATGAGGGAGGTAAGAGCTTTGTGGACAGAGTGCTAGTGGCCATGGTAATTTCACAAGGAGGCAAAGGCATCCTGTTCCATAACCGTTATCACTGCAAGGAAGTGAAGCCGGGTTTGAAGTCAAAATTCAAACGAACACTCTCTGTCAGTCCCCCACTTATTTTTGTGAGTGGAGCAGCTCCAGGTTTTGTCTCAAAGATAACAGCCTTGGCTTTCTGGTTTCACATTTTTTTGGAGAGAGTTGTTCATTTTCTGAAATATTGACGGAAGGAAAAAAAAAGAGAACAATCAGGAAGCATTGAAGAGCCAACTGCAAATTTGAGTTGTGCTTCCGAAAAGCACAAAGAACAAAAATGCCAGGATATAACATGCACATGGTAAAACGTTATTACATGATGAAGGGCATGTAATCAGCAGGTAAAGCGTTTCTGCAGTGATTTACTTCGATGGCCTCGTCATAAATGACCATTACATTCAAAAGACAATCTCGTGTTGCACACAGTGAAGTTGACAGCAGAGCCCTTCAAATGTAAATCTGATCCTCTGGCTCACATTTTACATTTTATGACAAGGCCAACCAAATAGGGCAGTGACACTGAACATTGTTCATCATTCATGTATGTCCGTGACACTCCTCCGGGAGCAGAACTGTCTCATTAGACAGGTCAGGACCTGACTGATGGCTTCTTGTTCCACAGATCTCTCTTACCTGACAAGCAGCTTTCAGGCTGCAGGAGCATACGTGCCCCAGTTGTCCCGCATGCATCCATGCGCGTGTGTGTGTGTGTGTGTGTGTGTGTGTGTGTGTGTGTGTGTGTGTGTGTGTGTGTGTGTGTGTGTGTGTGTGTGTGTGTGGATAACGTACAGTCAACACACAGATAAGCCATTTGATTTTCTGGCCTGGGAACAAGCGGGTGTTGATGTTTCTCAAAAAGCCTGCTGTGATAAGGACCCATGATAATAAGAAGCAGCCACATAAAAAAAGTGTCATCCCTGGGGTTGGATTTTACACAACCCTTGTGAACTGATTTACATCGGGGAGGGAAATTAGCTTTTGACATGAAAGCTCTTCTCCTGGGTATGTAAATAGCACTGCTGAGTTCAGGGACATAAATATGTATCTCCTTCCATCCAGGTTCTATAGTGGGAGGCCACTCGGCTATAGAGGAAGTCACAAGTGTGTGTGGAAAAAGATTTTAAATGAGGGATATTTGGATGCAGAATGCTGTATCTTTGTAAAATAATTGAATAGGCCAAGAGCATACAGCCAGGCTAGACTCTCTGAGGGTGTACTTACAGGCACAGTGATTACATTACATTTCATTTAGCTGACTCTTTTATCCAAAGCGACTTACATGCTATACAGTAGACTGTAGACACAGCAATGGTGAGCAATTAGGGTTAAGTGTCTTGCTCAAGGACACAACGACATGGACTAGCGGAGGCGGGGATCGAACTACCGATCCTCTGATTGAAAGTCGGACCTGCTAACCACTGAGCCACAGCCGCCCCTAGAGATGCTTTGAGCGATTATGCTCACAATGACAATGCTAACATGCTAACGTTTAGCAGCCATAATGTTGACCATGCTCATGGTCTTAGTTTAGATTGTTAGCATTATAACATTTACTTATTAGCACCTAACACAAAGTCAACAAGTCCTCCAAAAGTAAGTAAGTAGCATTGTTCATATCGGGTTGGTTGGAAAAAATAATAAACATGCGTGGAGTGTTGGTTATGGGATACGAACGGTGACCTCCTCTGTTAAAGTCCATACATATGTTAAGATGAGAAGTCAAGGGATCACTGGAGTCAGTCCAATTCATCTTCTAGGGGCCATGAATGTTTGTACCAAATTGTAAGGCAATCTATCAGGTAGCTGTTGATGTATGTCAGACGTTGCCATGTCTTGGGCTGTGATGCTTTGCTCGCACACCAGACAGAACTGTGACTTTAGTGTGTGTGTGTGTGTGTGTGTGTGTGTGTGTGTGTGTGTGTGTGTGTGTGTGTGTGTGTGTGATTAACAAACCTTCATGTGACGTTTGATGTACTTATTACTGTAAACGCAGATTTATGTGCAGGTTTTCTTTGTTCTGCTTTCCACTTCCCCGAGCGATCGACACCTGTAAATGTATTTGATTTTTCTTGCATGATATCATATATTGTCTTTGACGCCGCACAGATATTTTATGGCACCTCAATAACGTTTGTATTAATCACCCGCTTGTCATTACGCGTCCCTATCCATCATTTCCTACTTGGCAACGGACTCAAAAATGTCTCTCCCCGCCGTTGTTTGACTTCAGTCCCCTGGCAGTTAACCTCAGCATGGCTAAGTGAGGCGAGCTTTGAAATGGGCTTTTGTAAAGAGGAATTCTCTGTTTGAACGTCGTCTACAAACCCAGCAGCATGCAAGGCAATAGGTCAGAACGTCAGGGACCAAAACATACATGGGAAGCCTCAGATGTGACTTTGATACACTGTACGGGCGCAGCACGAGCAGAAGAATGCTCTCCCCGGAGCACAGATCCCATTTCCTATAGTCTGGCCCGTTAGCGGGGGTCCTGCAGCTCCTGACCAGACTTCCTCGGGACAACAGAGAGCTTTACTGACCCATCCGTCAGCTCTGTTTACATTCCATTCTTGTAAACTCTCGACTAAACTTTGCCTCGAACTACCCCGCTCTTCTTTGAATCCCTTGCGATGATGGCACTCGACCTCAACCACCCCCAAGCCCACCCCGCCCCCAGCCCTTTGTTTATGTATTCCATAGTTGTTCCAGATGTTGGAAATGATTGAGAGTCAGTGTTCTGAGAAATCGCTCGCAGCTCCGTTATGTGGGGAGCTTTCATCAATGACACAGATCATTACAGATTCAGTTTGCTACTGTGTCGACGGCAGGAGTGGAGGCTGTCGACTAAAAAGGCAAGAAAAAAAGAAAACAGCAAAGTAGATGATGATGATGGATAAGGATCTATCACGCTGATTCCTCCCTGTTGTCAGCAGATTTCAGAGCCCTAATGGCATTCGTCATTCTGAGAAGGCGAATGTGACTTTCTCGGGTAATCCTTTAAAGGGGGTAACAGCTCATTCGGACCACATCCGCACAGCAGAGAGATGATCTGAGGGATACCCTGTCCCCCCGGTCATGTGTCCTTCAGGCGGATAATGGAGACCAAAGAGACGGCCGCGTTGCTCAAAGGCGTAGATGACAGAGATCTACTCTCCTGTTACCGGAGAGGCCAGGAGAAGCTCAACATGGGTCAACTCGAATGTGAGACTGAAAAAATGATGGGAGAGTCCATTCAAAGAGCTGCCTGGCTTTACCTTAACTCAATTTATGAGTTTTCTCAAAGCAAAAAAAAGGAGGGTTACGGCTCGCCACTAGCAATCCGAGCCACATTACCAATCAAACGCAGTACGGGGCCCGATTCTTCAGCTTGTTTAAGTTGTAGTCGGACCAGCCACAATGGCACAAAGACACTCTGGTGTACACAATACCCCAGATCGAGACTCCTCTACTTACAGGAATCAATACTTAAACAAATATAAAAGGAGCCACGGCTAAGTGGGCACCAAAACGACATCAAAAACCCGACGTCCAATTCATCACTTTCACTGTTAGCTATTTCTAGCTCCGGTACCCGTGTTAGTTAAACAGTGCTGCTTTCCTCTCGCCCTTCCCTTACTCTTAATGTGACCCAAAGGCACATTAGCCTTCATCAATCAGACACAAGGAGGGAAGAAAAGAGGAAAAGAAAAGGCATAACATCTAAGCGACCTTACCCTGTGAGTTGGGGGGGCATTGCTAATAGACCACAGCCGTTTATAGATAGTCTCGCTTTGTACCTTCATTTCTCAGCTGCAGTGCACGCTTCACTTAACAGATAGGGAGACACTGAGGAGCAAGTAATGAAATAGAAGTTTACTTTTTATCCTCTGCGGGTTTAACAGAATACATGCGTTGTTATTAACGGTATCTCTCTGTTTTATTGGGACATGGTGTGGTGTGATCAGAAAACGGGCGTGGAATGGATTTTTCAGTGTCAAAACAGGCGAAGGCCTTTGTCTCCTTAATCTGGTTTGCATTATGCAGATATTTTTGAAAATCCATCCAGTTCTCCACACTTCAAATACAAGCAGAACTCTTTAAACTGGCATTGCAATATATTGCAATCAATTTAAAGCAGCTGGAAGTGGATATTAATCGGCTTTCATTTGTGGCTCGCAAATAGCAAAAACAACGTGTGACAGCGCAAGACAATGGTTGTTTGGTTTTAATGCTGAAAACACATGTGGTTTGACATTGCCGTTACTGTTAAAGGACATGTTTTTGGATGTTTGTTGCACTCATCTTCCATTGAATGCTCCCCAAAAAGCTGAATTTAGTTAATAATAGTAATTAAGTGCTTTGCCATTCACACATTGGTGAAGGAGAGGGGGGGTGGGGGGGATATCAAACTGTAATATGATAGGAGCATAATACACATTAATTGTTTTATGACTTTTATCATTTTGCCTTTGAGACATGAAAGAGGGATTTTCTTTAAGCTGTCAGCTTACAACAAGGAAGAAGAAGAAATAGGCAATTTGGCCTTTTGTAGTGTGTCTGGTGTCTGAGTGGCATTTAAAAGACACCAGACGCATGTCTGTTGAGGACACAGATAATGGCGATCAGACCACCATGGCTGCACGTGGAGAGAGCAGATGGGGTTGATGCGGTCAGTCAGGATCCGTTAAACTGGCCCTCTCTCACATTCACAGACACACTGTGTATAACTGCTTAAAGCATCCTATAATTGTAGTTATAACCACTCGTAACTATGGATGTGTAACAACCATAACACAATATAAAGCATTTTATAATGACTTATGAGTTCAAGTATCGTAATACTTCATTAATTAGCTTGAAGCAATAAAAGCTGGTCTGACTTGATGTGGTAACCACTGATTATAACAATATTATAATGTACAACTTTGAGCCTAATAATATATTATGATCCTTGCAATGTCAATAAGTATTACGATACTTGACATGGAAATGGACTGTACTTGTGCCATGATTATTATTTTAAAGCATTATGGCTATAAATGAGTGCATGTAACTATCATTATACAATGCAATAAGCAGATTTTAACACATTATGAGAATGTATATAATGCATTATAGACATGGGCGTCAGAGAAAGTGTGACAGACTGAGGTTTTGTGACCTCGTAACAAACGAGATGTTCATGACAGCATAATTCTGGTGTAATGAATTGGTTTTTAACATAATTTTCCCAGCACATATTTAGGGAGAGTTATTTTAGTGAGTCCATTTTTCGAGGGCTGCTTAAGCCTACTACTTCACTCTGGACAACTTATCACATTTATTATGACTTTGGCTCTAATTAATCCTGTAGCCACCAAGTGTGGTGGTATTAGTGGTTGAAATATGACCTATTTTCTGCCTCCCAGTCCAGCCTCTAACTAAGACATTCTTTAGATAAATAGCTTTTCAAAGAAAACTACCCCCTTTTCTTTGCGGTACGTGTATAGCAGGTCCTTTTTTTCACTCCTTCCCTCCTCCTCTCTGTGACAACTTTGATGGTCAATTATATTTAATAAACAGTTAAGGCACAGAAATAAATCAATTTCAGGAGGGCCTAATCCTCCTCCTCAAGCCGACTGCGAAGCCGCAAGTCCTGAAGAAATGTTTGAAAATGAACCGTAATGGAAGACATATGTCATGCAGCCGAGGTCCCTGGGAGCCCCCGGAGCCCCGCTCCGCTCCTTCAGCAAGCAGCTCACACGTAAGGCCCAAAAAAACAGACACTGCTCTTCATCCGTTTGCCGTGTTTTTCTAGCGGATTTGCCGCCCATATTTTGAACCAACATCATGTGTTCATCAGGGCCCTTTTAATTACGCCATCACCCCCCGGGGGCTCAGCACACGGCCTAGCGTTTCAGCAGCAGATGGCCGGCTCCACACATGTGGCCGCGATAGTTTACAAACTCTTGGGACCGGAGGTTTTTTCACCAGGCCGGTTAATCCGTGGATACATCTGAAAGACACTGCTGCCGAAGATACGTTGACAAATCACTTTTTCGCCGTTTCCATCTGCAGCAGCGGCCGCTCTAAAACGCTTACAAACCCTGCCTTTTCCCACTTTTTATCACGCTGTTAGTCATCCATTAGTTTCTTTAAGACAAAAAAAAACCTTTCTTGGTTTTCTCTTGGAAGAAACAAACGCAGCGCCGGTTCATCTCGAAAGGGGCACCAGCTACTATTGATCGGCGAGTCTGTTTTGCGGAGTCGATTGTTCATCGCTAAGCAACAGGCGGACAGTCGCGGTGGCGGCTCAGTTGCTGTTGGTGCCGTCCCAGAAGGTTAACGGCGAGGCCGCGACCGCGGGGACTCCTGCACGTCTCCTGCACGTCCTCTGCGGTTCAACGCTGAAGTGGTTTCAGTTTGCACAGGCAGATTAAAGAAGGAACTGAGAGGAAGGGGCTTTGGGAGGGGGGTGGGCATTGAACCATGCAGCTGCCAAGTCTCAAACACTGGTTTCAGGGCAGCATCTACAGTATGTGGAAGAACAGTACACTCGTCTCCTCGCTGCTCATTTTAAGAATCAAAGCTGGAGTATTGATTTATTGACTTCAGTTAAATTCTGATATTCAAATTGATTGAGATTATTGATTTGAGGGAGACAGACAGTACCTCATCAATACAATACCACATATGTTCTTTTCTTCTAATTTGCATCTATTTTATTTCCGAGGCATGTTCAACAGACACTAATTTACTATTAATAAAACCCCATGCGTCTCTGGATACGTGTAAATATTCTTAACGGCCTAATTAGGATTCCACAAAGTCGATCCCCTGTGTGAGCGAGAAAACAGTGATTTGCATCCAGCAGGTATGTTACACGTGCTGCACATCCTGCAGGGAGATGGATGACTTCCAGTCAGGCTTACATCAGCTAGTATCAGGTAATGAGCTCGTGAAGGCGAGCTTCATGTGGGCGTCCCGAGCCGAGCTGAACCCTCCCCAAGTTCTGCAAACCGCTGGAAAAAGCATAATCTTTTGGTTCTGGCATCGACGACTCGAACATCATGCGATATCTTCGTTTGTTTGCTCACAAAATGACTCTATCATACACAGATGTGTCTTCTCTGTGTTTTTGGTCAGCACGTTCATTACTATTGACACAATCGAGCAAAGCGGTATACGTGAACCGCTTCATGATGATTTTTCCATATCAAAGTGGCATGAATGTTTATCTGAGTAACATCAACAGTGCAGGCATTGTGGTGGAATAATAACACACGCAGTATGGGATGGGTAATATTAGATTCCCTTCGGAGAGACATTTTTGAGTGTGTGTGTGCTTGACTTCTTTGTAACGTGAGGTTTTTTAGAGTTTTAACCTCACGAGGTGGACGGGAGTTTCAGCAACCCGCACTGCAAAAACCTCCAACAATATGAAACTTTTACAACCTACAAGGCTCTTATTTGTGCAACTTATTTATATATTTTTTATGTGGACTTGTTTTTTTTATTAGCTTGTTTCTAGTAGGACAAGTGACAGCAACGGTAGGTGCTAAAATGGGTTTCCAGTGATTTAGTGTTGCTCTTGCAAACAGTAGTTTGTGAGAGACAGTTTTAACCAGACTAACCTGAAAAAAGAAGAAAAAAGAAGCCTTATCCCAACATATCATCCCCAAACTCCAAAAAGCTGGATCCTACAATTCCCATAATGTAGTTGTTTGGTTTTGGCTCCTCCTGTCTGGAAAATGCCTGTGTCTTCCAAACATTCCACTATGTGTTGGTAGCCTCCAAACTGAGATAATCCTAATGACATCACTATGACATCATCACAGTTTTCTTTGTAGACTCAGACCTCCAGAGCGCCATTATACAACAGGAGAGTAGTGTTTTTAAAGGTAAGTAGACTGATTAGTATGTGTAAAATCAGCAGAATGTGCCTTTAATCCTTGAACATATGATATATGCATGATTCTGCATGACCAACCTATGTGATTATGTAGGCACCGTTGCCCCAATATACATGTCACCATTAGCCATTACGCGCCTCAATCACAATGACTGAATCTTGGGAATTTGCGCCATATTATATGGGCCACAAATTCACCACAGATGTTATGATTTCCGAGCACAGCAAGTGGCTCTGTGATGAAAAATTCAAAGAACAAAGTCAATGAACTGAGGCATATTTGTAAGTAGGAATTGGGGGGTCTATTCTACTTTGTAAAAACTTGTTTTATGTCAAAGTCATAACTTTCTTGTGGTTCCCCTGCGTTCTCATGAGCAAAAGATATTGACAAAGTTCTCTACAACAAAAGCGCTAGTCTGGCCTGAGAGGCATGACATCATGGGCTCGCGCTGCGCTGGAGAACGTCCAGATAAAAGTGGCAGGATATGCTAGCCATTTAAGCCCCATCTGGCGTGAGGACCGTGTACGCAGCCTCAGAGCTTTATTGTATGTGGCATGAAAGGATTACAGCACAACAGTTTATTTAGTCCTCCTTGAAGATCACTGATTTGGACCTGCTGCAGAGTTGTTGTTTGACCTGGAGGGCACCAGGGCAGGGCATGGCTTTGTATGAAACCGCAATCAGTGTCTCTGAGATACTGAGCATCAAAGATTTTGCATATCATCTCATAGCGTGGATAAAAACACTGAGTTTCAACTAACACCCCTGCGATCATGAATATGAATGTCTCGATAACGCAACTTAGATTAAAACGAAAGGAAGTCATTTGGAACTTTAATTCCAAGCGCACGAAATGCAAAAAAAAGAAATTGTACTGAGACTCTTTTACAGTATATGCTTCCTGAACGATCATTATCTTGCTCATTAGATGCTCATCATTTTCATTTGGAAAACAAAACTGCTGACGCATGACTTAAAGGTGTTGTGTAATAAAGTGTGATAAATAGTGTGTTATTGATTCAGTGCTGCACAAGTCGTTTAAAAAAAGAAAGAAAAAAGAAGCGTCCCAGTACTCGAGCTGCCATAATGATTATGATCTGTCAGCGGTGTTGGTTCAACACGAGTTCAGCATTCAATTCAACGTGATTCTGATAGTTTGGGTGGACCCCTCCCGCAATTTGTTCTTTTCCACCAAACGCAAACTTATTTCAGTAATAATGCTGCCGCGGTTATTTGTTTGCTCTCATGCTCTCATGTGTTCAACCAAATAAGAAAGAAATAAACATGTTCTATGCTCACTTCTAGGGGCGTCTGGCCATGCAGACAGTTTGGGGTTTTATTTTATATATGTTGTACTCGGTTAACCCTCTGAGGGCCATACCATACATTTTAAACACACTTAGATTTAGGGTGGAAATAATCCATGGCAGTGAACATTGAGTTCAGAAAGTTACATTCTAGCTTTGAGGCAATGCTATGCAAACTTTTCAAATCAACTTGCTCTCACATTGCATTACTATAGATTTTGATGTCATGCAGAAATGATTGGAAATGGAAATGGGAGTTGGATGTAGAGAGCAGGAGAAAGAAAACTATTACATTTCTCACATTTCTCCCGAAATGATGAACTGTCTTGTATACCAACCCGTTTTTACACCCAACTCATGAATTACCAGCTCTTGGTCAGTGCCCGTCATAGTTCCAAACCAAGGCACCTTTTAGCATCCTCATGAAACCCACCAGGCTTTCCATCTGTGTCGGTAATACATGGTCAAGGGAACTGACATATAGGAGCAATAAAGTCCATCTATTGCAGAAGGCAATGAACGTGAGACCACTGTTTGTATCCTGTGTGAAAGCATGTCACCGTTTACCTTAGCTTTGTAACACAGCTTCTGGTTACGGGACGACTTTTTTTTTAACACAAACCACAACCTTTTGTTGCGGATGTAAACCTGTAAAACCTACACTGGACGTGTATTGCATGTAAAGGGATTAAACTGCTGAGTCTCATGTGAACTGAGAAATGTATTTTGAAAGGAAACTATGCAACTCGGTATTGAGTTGGGAGTGAGAATGTGTTTGTGTGAATTTTAGGATGGGCTGAACACACAGAAAGTTAGGTATTGTCCTTTGGACTTAATCTCTCCTTGACAAACTTGTTTTGTGTTGCGTTTTTGGACTGTGCTCTCCACTAGTAAACCTTTACCCGGATTAGGTCGAGACTTCACCAGAAGGCTGAAGTGACCATGTCTTCTGAATTAGCCAAAGCCATATCTTGGTTTTACTGTTATCAGCTTGACCCATTTTATCCTCCTTTTCTTACATTTAATGCTTCCCAGTTTATATTTGCCCAACTCTGCTTTCCCATTCATTTGTAGACATTTAAATTGTTCTAGCTTATATTTGTCGTGTCACTGTTTGTAAAGCACTTTGCTCAACAACATTTACTCCACATTATGTCATTACAGCAGCCAAAAAGAGACGCACAATGTGTTCAGAGGCACAAACCAGGACAGCCTCAAGGTTGATAATTTCACATTCTTCTACAAAATACACAAGTTATTCCAGCCTTGCTCATTTGTAACAAGTAGGTCAGAATCTGGAATTCTAAATAGGATACTTGTTGTTTTGTACAAAGCAGAATTAACATATTTTTGCACACAATGTTTTTAAACCAAAGATCCTGCATGTTATTTCGGGCCCAGCCCACACACTGTTCCCTTTGTGAGATTTATCTCGCACTGTGATCCACAGCAGAACAACCAGCATCTAAAATAGACAAATAAAAGAGTGGGATTTTGTTTTAGACCGCTTTTACAAGAAGGTTGTCTTCAGCTGCATAGTGAAGGTGTGTTTGTTTTCACATCGCTCCAAAGAATACAAGCAGAGACGCTATCTCCATTCCCATCTGATCTGGCCAGGTAGCGCAGCAGCAGCACTGGCAGGCAAAGACTCCTTTGGACCGAATGGAGTCGAGGTATTTGCCTCTCAGGCATCCGAAGTAGGACGAGGAGAGGAGTACAATCAGTCCTGCAATCTTGTGCCTCTGAGTCCTTTTCTTTGCAAAATTAACCAATACAATTATTTAAGGTTTTGCATTTATCATATGTATATATTCTTTCATCGACTGGTAGATCGGATTGATTTTTATATTAAATGAGACATAAAGAAAGGCGTAATTCTCAAATAATCTGCAATGGGTGAAGTGCACCCCTAACTGTGCTGCAAATCAAATAACGCCTCGGTGCACCTGTGTTATTTGCAACTATTAAAATAAGGTTGCATGCACACATTTGGTGCAAAATTGGCCACACAGAATTACAGTGAAATGATTAAAGTCCACAGAGAGTTGGTGCTAACTCAAGTGCTTTTATAGGCTGAAGGTGTGCGTTTAAAAGCATCAACACTACTGACAGTAGTTTTTCTATCAGTGTTCTGAGCACAAAGGCGACATTTACATTTGCCACATGGATAGTTGCCATCTGACGCAAAAAGGGCAAATTCCACTCAGCTGCAAAAACCATGTTTGCGCTGTAATAACATTGGCACACAACATATTTTGAGAATCGGACCTTAAGAAGTGGAAGATATTGGTTCTGAGTGTTACAAAATGCTTGGGGCTGTCAGGAATCTATGCTTTGTGAATCCAACCATCAGATTTGATTGACAGCACTGGCAAACACTGTCAACACATCTTGATTGGTGCATTGAAGTACCATTTTATCCCAACGGAGTATAACTTTCGTTTTTTTTTCAATTCCTCAACATATTCAGTGCCTGACAAGTGATATCTCAAATCCACAGCCACAGGCCAAGGCTGGGTAGAATAGCGATGAATCAAAATACATTCATTAACGTCAATTCACTCATTGGAGACAACAATCACTTGATTATGAGGGCGTCTGTTCACATCAAGGCTGCATGTAAAACCCAGAGTCCAAAAATACCTTCGTTTCTGCAACCGTTCAAATTGAGTCAAACCCAGACCAGCGTTCCCCATAAGGGAGAGCAATAACTATGACCTCAGTCTGTTATTTTGGTAATGGCTAATTAGAGGGGGCTTGTTTCCGATTAGCTCCTAATGTCTCTTACACAGGCCATTGCCTTGTTTCCATGTATATTGAGTTATCCCTCAGTGAACCCCTCTCGCCATGCTGTGCTGCTGGAACAACTGGTCTGACTGTTCCAATCAGGATGTTTGTTTTTGTCCTTGATCACTATACACAAGAATGGCACGATGTCAGTCCATTATTCTTGCTTTGTAAACCATCACCTAATTTATGTTTCAGATTTCGGCTAATCACTCTGCTGAAATGGTCCTGAGAAACTCCCAGGAGAGAGAACCGGTATTCGGATGAATGGCTTTAATTACCTTGTGAAGAAGTGGCTGCGCTCACGCTTGCCTGTCCATGGACAATGTAATCCCTCGCCTTTCTTCTGTACATTTAATTATTAATTAAAAGTAATTATATAGTCATAATATATGAGAACTTGTCCAGCAATAAGCCACTCTACTTGACAAAAACATGCCATTTGTTTCGTCTTTCAAAACAACTTAATTCTGCAGACTTCATGGCTATGGGGTTTAGCTGAGCAACTCTACTTGCTAGACACCAATGCTGACTTTTTGTTGGAAGCAGTTTCTGCTCAGCGATACGTCTTGTCCACCCAATCATCTATCCCAACCTTTTTCCTGAATGTATGCAAAGCCAATCTTTCCCTTGCATTGTTTGTATTAATGTGAACACTCAAGTGTTGTTCCTCCCCCTCAGCCCAGTGTACATTAGCAGCAGATCTCCAAGCTCACTGTTCTCTGAACTCACCGGAACTCCAGTTCTGTTTTGGACTTTGTCTCTTTTTCCTGGTCACGTCTACTTCAACTTTGTTGTTTGTTTGTGTGTTTGTGCTGTTGACCAATAGCATCAGCGCTAGACAGTGCTGAACTTTATCGCCTCATTTCCACTGCATGGTTCGGCACGACAAGAGTTGATGGTACAAATATAAATTGTCCTGTTAGCGACCAAACTGAACTTGACTTCTCCCTTGATTCCTCAGTTTCCAAAATACTTTGCCTCCTCTGGTTGCTAAATTCAGTCAAATTGTATAGAAGCCTATGAGAAAATTACTCTACTTCTCACTTGAGTTATTACCTCAGTAAACATTGTAAACATGTGTTTATGGTTTAAATCACTAGTTTCAAGTATCCTTCAACACAGCATGATGTTCATTAAATACATTATGGTGCAATTTGGAGAGAAATAGAACATAAAGCAGGGTACGCTTTGGGGCGGGGCTACCTTGCGATTGACAGGTGGCTGCCATGGTGCTGTTGGGTTTGGGAGTGTCCGTGTTTTGGTCTTGGAACTTTAATCCTTTCACAGGGTGTTTTCAGTTCATAAAAGTTAATTGTAACCCTTTTGGTCGGGTGAAGAATTCAGCACCTACTTGGCTTCACCCTCTTCACACCACTTCTGGCTGCAAAAAAACAACAACGGCGACAGCCAAAACTCAAGGCTTCAAAACAGCAGTCCACAAACCAACGGGTGATGTCCTGGTGACTAGGCCCTCTTCTTATGTACAGTCTATGGCAAAAATGTGAAAACAGCCAGTGTTTGGTTTGTCCATTCTGGGTTACTGTAGAAACATGGTCACCGGCTGCATGGAGAGGACCCACTCTGTAATAAATACAAACGGCCCATTCTAGGTGAATGAAAAAACAACATTTCTTCATTTCAGATGATCAAACACTAAAGAAAACATATTTAGCATATCATTTTTTAAAGATTCACGGAGCAAAAGACACCAGCAGACTGAACTGTTCTTGCATCTCACTATATTCCTTTTTAGCTCTGGGAGGAACCGCTCGACACAAGATTCATGAGTATAAATATCAATCTTGAGCTGACCTATTTCGAACGTTATTGCACAGCACACCTGGGAGATGGGACAAATGTGAAGTGAACTCAAGCCAAAACAGCCCTTTAATGAACAGTGAGAAATATATGTGATATTTGCGGCTGAGAGAGTTTTCATATTTAAGATATAAAAACAGAAGCTTGCAGCAGTCAGTGTTTATATTCAGCATTGGTCTTATTACATTTGTATATATCACCATTACCATATTCAAATAAAAGTAATCTAATGAGCTGCTTGCAGACTTGTATAATAAAAGCAGAGCGATGTTGACAGTGCTGGGTAACTATATTCAGAACAGCCTTGTGTTTGCTGAAAGAGCATTAAAACTGCATGCAGAGAGCTGAAACAGAAAAGTATCTGCGTGTTTCCCATCCCGTCAACTCTGACTGCGATACAGAGGGGATACACTGTCGTGTTCGTCGGCTATCGGCCACATACGATGTGACACAAATGGAGGCAGAGTGTGCCACGGAGGAGCTAGCCTAGAGACTTTGCGGTGAGCGAGTGGCACAGAAATGTGACTTCCTCTTGGGCCGTCAGATCCTCTGTTTCGGTTGAGTTGAAATCTGGCTTCGCCTCCTGCTGGGACTCATAAAAACCCTGCGCTGGGTCAGTTCTGACGCTTTCGCTGGCTTTTAGGATGTTGAAGAAGACATGTCGTAACAGATGACATAACAAGAAGCCTCTGTGATTAGTTCAATCGAAACTTCTCTGCGGTTTAACTGTCATAATTTTGGGATCGGCGTTAAAGTGTAATATCAATCAACAGTGGTTCAGTTCTCAAAAGTAAAAAGGGAATCATTCTCGTATCACGATTATCAGCCATGCATGGGAAAGTGTGAACTATGCCGGTTGGATGACCTGTCAACACTGTAGTCACGGCTTTCCGGCTCATGGCTGCTGTTCTCATTATCAGCAAGCTGTCAGCATAACAGCTTTTATCTGCAGCTCCAGTCGCGCTGTGCTTCAGGTGTGAGCTTCTCCAAAAGCGTAGATTGTTCACTGAACAGTGAAAACAATACAGCGTGAGAACATGCGTGTATGTTATCATTTATTTAAACCTGCCACAGTAAACTTAGGTCAGTGGAGGCTGGTGATGATTCTCTTGTAAAAAATATTAATGACAGATGCTTTAATGAACATCATGCTTGATTGTACATTTTTGCTTTTCTTCAGATCTTGGTTTTAATGCCAGACTAAAGTGATAAAGCCATGCTAGTGCCCGCAAGAGGCAGCAATTTCCACAACAGACCATCTGCTGCAAAATGGGGCTAACATTTTAATTACATTTCATTTAGCTGACGCTTTTATCCAAAGCGACTTACATGCTATACAGTAGACCGTAGACACAGCAACGGTGAGCAATTAGGATTAAGTGTCTTGCTCAACGACACAGACTGGCTGAGCCGGGGTTTGAACCACCGATCCTCTGATTGAAAGTCAGACCTGCTAACCACTGACCCACAGTCACCCATGTATGTAATACATATAAATAAAGTACAGTGTCTGCATGATGAATGTATATGTTTTTGGTCTTTTTTTTCATTGAGGACATCTCGCAACCTTCATAGTGTAAAGCCCAGACCCTCCGGGTCCGTTTTCTGTTGTGTTGTCTATCACTCACCTTGTCTCTCGTTCCAGACTCCTCCCTCCTCCTGTGCGGATTTGCTGTGTGATTGCAAGCCCCGCCCTCATTGTTTCCACCTGTGCCTCGTTCACCTGTGTATTTAGTCTGTGTCGATGCCTTGTCCTGTGCCAGTTCGTCTCTAGTGTTTCCTGAGTGTACCAGTGCTGGTCCCTGTGTGCTGGTCCCTGTGTGCTGGTCCCTGTGTGCTGGTCCCTGTGTGCTGGTCCCTGTGTGCTGGTCCCTGTGTGCTGGTCCCTGTGTGCTGGTCCCTGTGTGCTGGTCCCTGTGTGCTGGTCCCTGTGTGCTGGTCCCTGTGTGCTGGTCCCTGTGTGCTGGTCCCTGTGTGCTGGTCCCTGTGTGCTGGTCCCTGTGTGCTGGTCCCTGTGTGCTGGTCCCTGTGTGCTGGTCCCTGTGTGCTGGTCCCTGTGTGCTGGTCCCTGTGTTTGACCCATTTCTGTTCACTAGTGACTTTTGACCACCGATCCTGATACCTCTGCCTTCCTGGACTGACTACCCGTGTACCGAACCCTGCTCAAATAAAACCTTGTTTTTGCACACCTTGCCTCTGAGTCTGCTTTTGAGTCCTGCCCACTGTGGTTCCAGTTCCTTAACACATAGTACAACACTTTAGAATTCAAAGGGTAATAACTAGGTGTGGGTAATGCTAGATGTCCTGTCAATGTCTGTTCTATAATGGCAGTCGACGGGGAAATGCTATCACATTGTTGGAAAGGTTGAGCGCAGCAGATGCAGACATATGTTGTGTTTTTCAATTGCATGTATATATGTAATTTAAAAAGCTCGTTAGGTGTCCATTGTGGAATCTTCTGGGGAGCACGAATGTATTCAGCAGAATAAAATGGCATTAGCAATAGCATATTTCTTGTAATCAAAGAGAAATGTTTTGGGCTAACAATGGCACTGAAGTAAAGATCTGATGGTGACCACAATCAATGTTTTAATCTTTAAATGGTCAAATATATGAATCGTTAAATGTTCTTTTGATGGATATTAAATCATATCCATTTAAATCTATGTGGTTTAACTTTTAACTTCTTTCTTTAAGCAGGTTTTTTTCTTCCCTTTAATAAGCCAAGATAAGATATGCCAAGTATACTTTGAATGTTATTTATGGACCCGGAGGGAACAGAGCAGCGCTTCACAGGCTTAAACTTTCTTTTCTCCTCGTAGACTCTCAAGTGTCCTCCTCCCTTCCACCCCCCTGCAGAGGGGACTCATCTGTTCCTAATATTACTCACTTGTGCTTTGGAAACCTCTGTAACTAATGCATTTTGCTAGTCCATCTGAAAAAATGCTGAGGGCTTTATACGAGCGCTGCAGAAGATCACGCTTTGCTGACAGTTTCAGGGAGATATTCTCCCAGATTACACTCTATCATTACTTCAGGATATAAAATGGGACGCGCTATATCAAGGTTAGCGGTTATGTTCAACCATGAAACAATTGTTTCCAGCATTGTTTACTGGTGGGCAAACATTTCACAGGCACGGTGGAGCTTCCCTTCTACAATTTCTGTTTGTTTCTTTTAATTATCTAAAGAATAAAATAGATTGAGAGAACTGTTTGTTTGGAAATTGTATCCAAGAGCAGAGGCCTTTTTCCATATTAGCAAGTTTTGGTGAACAGCAGCTGATTTTGACAAATAAAAAGACTAATATACAGAAATGTATGTTCTGGGATTGGAGTATGAGATCTCATGTGGGGGCAGTATTAGATGATGTTACGAGGTCATATTTATGGGGATTTGCATGATCCTTATATACACATTGTTATCTACTTGTGAGAATGCAGTGAACTTTTTGATTTAAACTACAAAATGAAAAACATGGGGGGGTCCAAATACTTTTGTTGCAGGCAAGATCTCTGCTATTTATAGGCTATGCTAATAAATAGTACATCCATTTGGGTCACATAACTCATAATTGCCCCTTATACACACAAAACATGTATGTCCCAATGCACATTTATTCCTTTTGTATGTCAAGGAATGTATAAATATCATCACCACATGCCGTTAAATTTCCCTGTCTATTTAAATTGTTAAAATACACACCTAGGCTATAATGTCGGCCGTATCTAACTGAATGCTAGTTTTATGTCCTACTTTAATAAAAAATGCAGACAAACATAATTATGGAGATGTGTAAGAAGGTATTGTCAAGAGCCTCCCTCTGTTAATGTAGTTTAATTAACCCTAGAACACTAACGTTAAAAATAGTCACACTAACACTAACGTCGGGTGATTTTCATAAAATACCTGATAAAAAATACTTCTGATCAAAATATGTTAAAATACAACTATACAAGGTAAATTGAAGTCCTCTTCTATTATTTTAATATATATATATATTCCTCACTTTGCGCTTGATCCAAACTGTCTGTTCACTCTGATAAGTATCATACCACGTTGTCAAAATCAGCCAGATGTCCAGCCATGACCTTGCAGATCTGTTACATAAGAGCTATCTATGCTCTCTGTCCTCCAACTCAACAAACAGGTCACACTCATGTTTCCACCGTTGTCTTCCAGCAATAACGCTAATGACGCAATAACAAACAGCCACAATAGCAGCAGAAAGGAAAAGGACTTTTTTTTGACTGTGAGGAGTTGCTCCTCAGCAATTACATTGCAGCCCATTAAGCAGCTGCCGGCTGCAGCCTTCTCCTTCAATACCGGACCAATTTCTTAAATAGTTGTCTCCTTGGACACAATGTGGAAAAATGCCAAAGTTGTACTTTAAGCAACTTTGAGCTACAAGATAACTAATTCTAATGCAGCAAGACAGTTTCTATACATTGGAAATTGCACCCAATTATTTATACTCATTACAAAAACCATAACCACTTACAAATACATTGTTCCAGTAGCTCCTGTGAACTCACCACTTATTTTTCTGTCTTTTTGATTGGTTGTTCTTTTGTCCTGGGAAAGGCTTTTTTGTACACTGTTACATCACTTTACGAATACAAATTACAAGTATTGAACAGTCATGAATTAGTCTCAGGCAGACATGCAAAGCAACCCCACCAAACCATAACTAAACAGCATGACATCGTAATAAAGGACTTACATGTTCATTCGTGCACAGACCAAGAAGGAAAGGTTTAGAGGGCAGGCCCTCTCACAATAATTATTTTAATAATAGCAGCAGCAGCAGCAGTTGTGGCAACAGCAATAAAACTTGTAGTAATTATAATTATTATTTATCTTTGGTCCAGAAGGGCAGTTCAGCCAAAGAGGGCAAAGGCAAAGTGTCTGTGTACACTATACTGTCTGCACGTCTCTGCCATGAAGATTTAATTAGCTACTGTGTGTGACTGCAGATTTAGGTCAGATTTGGTTCTGAGACGTTGACTTAGTTTGTATAAAATGGGGATTTTCTCTACTTGTGCAGTTTCGCTGTTGGGTAAATCTAGGTTCCACTGACCCACATCCTGTTTCTAACTTCCCTGCGAGAACTCATAACAGCCTGCTGTAAGAAACAAAGCTAAATATTTATTAGCTTTTCTTCATGTACACACAGCAGTTTGTGATAAAGATCTTTCTTTTCTTGCTTTATTTTTCATTAACACACACGCACATCGCTATCTCTGTTGTGGATCTCTTTAGTTTTTTTTTGCACTTGATTAAAAATTGCGCGTAGTGAGAGTCCGCTTGTGTGGCACAACATGTTATCAATCAATCAGGGGTGTCATACCGGTTTACTAGGTCGAGTGTGTTTCACCAACGTCTCTGACACCTGGCGCCCCTGTGAAGATGTTGTGACGGTTGAGCTGCTGTTTTCTGTCACAACAGACCGACAGGGCCGGAGTGTGCCACAGAAGACCGGCGAAGCCTTGCCGCTTCCCAGACACAAGCCCGGCCTGTCCATAAGGTCACCCTGAGATCTTAACAGCCTTTAAAGTTACTCATTCACTCGAGGCGATGGAGCCACAAAACTCCAATTCCCCCTCGTGAAAGGCCCAATAAGTCACTGATGTTTGCAAGAAAAACAAACCATACTATCGGCGTATAAATCATTCGGGGGCTAGAATCGGTTTTGTCAATATTGCCGACTCCCGAGGGAGTTGCAGGCGCATGGGAAACCACAGCGGGGACGGATAGTGTATTCCTTTTGTGAGTACATCGTGTTTCAGCGCGACATAAAAAAGGCATCCCGAGGAGCAATAACTCGTCTTTGCAGTTTCCCAAATGGCCCTCATGTCCTTTGACATATCTGAAGAAGAGTGGCAATGATTACTAAATGGCTCGACTCCAAAGCCGTGCACAAAAACGCCCTCATCGCACATGCTCAAAACTTGATCTCTCTGTTGCCTTGCCACAAAGGCTTCAAGTGAGAGGGATCAACAGTGAAACCCGCCACCGCTCTGTTCATGCCACTCAAAGCATGCCTTACTCTGCATCTATTATGTGATGGGTTATTAGTTTGAAAGGAAAAGGAGGCTTTTGACGATTTTCTCTTAAAGGAATAGGTTTGGGAAATCAGCATTCTTGCTTTCTTGTCGAGCGTTAGATGACAAGATGGATGACTCTCAATGTTTGTGCGCTGAATAGGAAGCGACAGCTAGCGGGCTGACGCCTAGCTTAGCATTAATACAGGTTGCTGCAATGACTTCTCACTCCCAACACATTAGGTTAGTGGCCCTGCGCTTCAAACTATAACTGGCACTCTATAGCGCCACATTGAGCATTACTATAGCTTTACATGCAGCATCTTTTCAAAATAAACTTCCATCTCACAGAAAAAGTAAAGTTTAGGCTTGTCACATGGATGCGGTCTTCCAATGTAGTTTTACTCCGATTTATTTACGCTAAAAAACGTAGTTTCAAATAACAAAAGTACTTTTTTTGGAATAGGGAAAATATTGGGCTTTTTTATAAAATAAGCTTGTTTTTTTACGTAAAATACCCACTGGGCCTTATTAAGTTACATAACATAACTATGGTCAAATAAGTCAACTGATTAACTAACTAATTAATCTGTACAAAAACAAAGAAATAGACCAGCACATAACTTTTTATGAAAAAAAAAATCAATAAACATGTTTCCAAAGATTGTTCAACTATTCTTTTGAATCAGAATCCGCAGCAGCCAAAAGAATTGGAAGCATGTAAATGATCTTCAAATACTATTTCAACCCACGTGTCTGGTGGGAGCATTTCAGTCCGGTCTGTCCCGATCCTTCACTCACAGTTTACGTTGGGGGACTGGGATTAACTCTTATCTCCACTGGGACGCCGTCTGTCTTTTGGCCTGGACCCAACATGGACTCGTCTAAGCCCCCGCAGTTGCCACTTCGCCCAGCCTCACGGAAAACATTCCCAAACAGACCGGTCCGGTAGATAGCGTATCAGTTCCCTCAACACACTGTACCGTGAAAATCTAAAAGCTCCAGCCTCTCACAGCCTCATGCTCGCCCTGACTCCGACAGGGTCTATAAAAACAACTGCTTATTTATTCTCACTCCATTTGGAGAGCAAACATTTCTCCGACCGAGGCACCCTTGCAGTAAACAGCCTTCCACAGACAGGTTGTTTGTTCCCGCTCTGCAATAATAAATCACAGGCGGCAGGTCGGCCCAGAGGTCGAGAGGCTGGTTGTAGCTGGTGGGCTGCAGGTTTGATTCTGCAGCGCCGAACACAATATTCCAAGGGTTATACTTCCAAGGTACCCATGAACAAAAGCGCTAGATTTGATATCAGCCTTACGCTGTGAACTGTGAAATAATATATGGCCATTTACGGCCGATGTGCATCAGCATGAAATAACTCCAATTACTTTGTGAAACACTGGCCGAAGAAAACAGGTGTTAAAGTAAAACACTGGCCTTCTCTTTCATTTTTCACCCGTGTTTAAGCATTTCTTATGTAATCGCAGTGAGTATAAAAAACAGGCTGTCTATACACAGTACAAGGACCTTTGGCGTGACTGCAAAGGGAGTTTTTCCTCCACTCTACTAGGACAACCCATAACATCAGTGTAGGATTACCTGGAAGCTCAAGCTCTCTCTGTCACACTCTGTCCATGAAGTCTTTGATAAGCCCTTATTTTTAGTTCTGGATAATTCACATATGGAAAGGTTTTATTGAGCATGGCATTGCATAAAACTGGATTTCCGAAAGAGAGGGCACCCGGTAGTGATGGTATCTAATCAAAGGCCAAGCTGAACTCATCCAGTTCAATTCACAATTCAAATAAATTCAGAAAGCCCATTTTAGGGCCTCAGCAGCCAAAGTGATAAAAACGGTATAGTCCCAAGCTTTGTTACATAAGGAGTGTGGTGAGAGGTGTGTTCAAACAAGAACCCCACGTGGTGTCTCAAATATTCCTTTTCATACTGCACATTGTGATCTATGTTGATTTTCCCAACTTTTACCTGATCTCCTCACTCAGTGTGTTGTAACTTGAAATTCTCGCTTGTGGTTGTACTGCCAGTGTCCTTCTAACTTTGCTTGTTTTCACAAGTGTTGTGCATGCCCGAACGCTCACCCACCTTGTTGTAAATATCTGTCATGTCACCTTTTCTAACATTTATGTATTGGAATTTGGCTTGTTTATCACTTAGAAATGTTCATGTTGGGGGATATAGCCATTGTTAGACCCATGTTAAACTGTACCTGCATTGCCTAATTGCATAGTCATCCGATACAGTTGCATAAAAACTTCAGACTATGTATGAAAACAAATAAAACCTCCCACAGTAGGTCAAGTAACGTATCACATTAATCTGTCAAACACTTTTAATCTGCCTGCATTTTAAACCATGCTGTGTTCAGTAGTTACAAGTAGACGGCGAAGCATTGGACAGCAAAAATGTTTTTTTATGGCAACATTTCTATCTCATATGCGCAGTTAATAGAGTAGTTACGGTAGAGAATCTCTCCATACATGTGTCCGGAGAAATGCTGCCTTCAGTGACCGTTAGAATCATTGCAGTTTACCTAGTTAGGTCAAGGGGACAGCGTATGGGAGAGATTGAAAACTCTTTATTTTCAAGGCAAAGTCCACATCTGTCGTGTTATCAGCTTATTGCATGAAACGGATGAATTATATATATATATATTAATTTTTTTGTTTTTGTTTTCTTTTTTATAATATGTATCTATATATACAAGTTCTAACTTTGTGTCAAAGTCTTTAACAACATTCAACTGTATCTAGATTCTATCAGTTTCGTTTTGCAGTTACACAACAATGTTGCTTTTACTTGAAAAGTTAACTAAAAGTAGTTTTATGTTGAGGCGTGGAAACTTTTCTAACTTTAAAGTTTAGGCGTACGAGGCGCCCCTGAACGCACCAAAAGTCTCGGTCAATTAGTAGAGTTTAGACAGCGAGGAGAGCTTGTAGTCGGTCTGTGAGCGCTCCACCAATGACCAGCTAAAAAAAAACGCCCCACTGCTCCGACTCAGATCAGCGGGGGTGGGGAGACAACAAGTTTGGATTCGGGACTTCGGAAAAAACCATGGGATTCGAGCTGGACCGCTTCAAGGGCACCGTGGACCCGGACTTCAAATGCAACTTGTGCAATAAAGTCCTGGAGGACCCGCTGACGACTCCGTGCGGCCACGTCTTCTGCTCCGGCTGCGTGCTGCCCTGGGTCGTCCAGCAGAGCAGCTGCCCCGTCCAATGTCAGCGGGTCTCCGCCAAGGAGCTGAACCACGTCCTGCCCCTGAAGAACCTCATCCTGAAGCTGGAGATCAAATGTGACAACCACGCGCGGGGCTGCGATGCCGTGGTGAGGCTGCAGCATCTGGCCGAGCACGCCGAGATGTGCGACTACGCGCCGGCGAGGTGCAGGAACCCGGGATGCGGTGATGTGCTCAACCTCGGGGACGTGGACGCCCACATGCGGGAGACGTGCGACTGCCGCCCGGTGGGGACCTGCGAGAGCGGCTGCGGCTTGACGCTCACCCACCGGGAGCAGAAGTCCAACGGCCACTGCTGCCTGCGAGCCCTGAAGGCGCACAACGGCGCCCTGCAGTGCAAAGTCATCAGCCTGGACCGGGAGTTCAAGAAGCAGACGATCAAAGCTAACAAGAGGGAGAAGTCTCTCCTGGCGCAACTGTCCGCCGTGCACGGCGAGCTGCAGATGACAGCTCTGAAATACCAGAAGAAATTCACCGAGTACAGCGAGAGGATCGATTCCCTCACTAAAACCGTGGCTTTTTCCTGCAAGGTAAGCGCCGTTAACCCCCCCCCCCCCCCCAACACACACACACACACGCACACACACTTTTATCCACAGTCACTTTCTCCCCGTCACTGACGCGTTCTAGCGGTGCGAAATAACAAGAACACAGCAACATGGTGCAGATGGTGTACATCTTCTCCTCAAATATGTATTATTGGCATATATTCTGACCCCTGTCATCCAGCTGTACAACTGTTTTCAGGCCCAACTTCATAAACTTTAAAACATCTTTGCTTGCTCTCTGGCATTCACTACCTCAGTGTTTTATTTTTATTTTTTTTACTGCACCCCAGATAGAAATGTAACTTTTTATTCGAGGATTTATCTGAGGTCCGGATGGTGCTGCGTGGGGAGCTTTCAGGAGTCCCACGGCGCCCAGGAGATTGCTTCTTCACTGTCTGCTCTGAGACATTGACTGCCAGCTGTGCCTCTGGCCAGCTGGCAGTCAATGGGGGGAGGGCCAAATATTTACTGCAGTTCTGTACACAACAAGAGCCAGGCCCCAGTTATATTGCCTCCTCACAGCACGCTTGTTTGAGGCTCTCTGTCATCGGATGTTAGACCCCTCCCACCCCCATCACCAACACCACCACCACCACCAGACATTCATAACAAATTAGAATCATGGGTGTAGCAGTGTTACCCGCACCAAAGCTGGATGGGTGTTGTGGAAGACTGTGGATATTATCAACACTTCTGGGAGTTCCTTACAATCTCATTGTTTTGTGGATACTGCAAACTGTTGAATTGTCTGCAGCTCACTGGTTGATAATGTATCTAACCCTGTGGGCTAACCATACTCTGTGTGTGTGTGTGTGTGTGGGAGGGGCTGGGTTGGGTTAGGACACCTATGCAGTGCTTTACAGGCTGTTGTCTGCTGGCGTAGTGCCGCTTTGAATTTTGAATACTGACGTATTTTATGTCGTAAAACAAGCTTCACCACAGTCCTTATTTCAGGCATCTGTAAAAAAAAAAAAAAAATATCCAAAACCCATTGACTTCAGGGCAAGCAAACAGGAAGTGCACAGATGCTAACTCATTTCCAGTCGGCAGCTCAGGTTCTGCCGAGTGAAGCCGATGCAAAAGTGTGCTAAAACCTGCATTCTCTCTACTGACCAGCAGGGGGCGACTCTTCCGGTTGCAAAAATAAGTTCTCTCTCGATTTATTCCTTCAGTAAACATTGTGAGTTTATGGTCTCCATCGCAGGCTTCACATCTTCTGCAATACAGCATGATGTTCATTTACTAAATGATGGTCCATTTAGAGTCAAATAGACCATAAAGCACGGTATGCTTTAGGGCGGGCTTACTGGGATTCACTACATCACTCCTCCACATTCCAAATATGGTCACTTCCGTTCATAGGTTGGACCAACAACATGGCATCGGCGAAATCGCCGAACTCAAGGCTTCAAAACGGCGGTCCACGTCCTCTTCTTCTACAGTCTGTGCTCATGTCATGTTTGTTAGCTCTCATTCCCGCAGCGCTCTTGAGGGAAAAGCCCAGGAACCGGTGTGAGGGTGTTTTATGGCTCAAATTGAAAAACCTAATGCCTCCTGTAATGACCAATTATCAACACCATAAAGGACGCAGGAGTTCACCAGTCACTTAATTAATTAAATTAGTGTGCACTGGTCGCACTGCTGCTGTGACCAGCGGAGGGGCGTGGTCCCAAGAACAGGAGGAGGAGCTTGAGATTGGACGCACACGCTGGCAGTAATGTGGCTGAATGGTGAAACCTTCACGGGTTTTGCCCCTCTTTTTAATTTTACACCTCTTAACTCCCTATTTCTGCCGCTGAGGCGTCTTGCTCCGTTTCCCACACAACTGCACATCTTGTTTAAGTGACATCTTTCAAAGACTTCACTCGCTCTCTCTCTTGCTTTCCTTTTTTTCTCTCGCTTGGTGGTTTCATTCCTCCGTCATGGCCTCAGTTCCCAGCAAAATGCGTTCCGGTAGACTGGTTAAATTGCGCATCAAAAGCACCGACGCGGGGGGAAATGGGGAAATGGCTCGTGCTGGTATACAGAAGCTCCCTGGGCCTGTAGCACAGCTGGTTATCATAGTTCATTTGACAGCGGCATTCCAGGCCTACACCGCTGAGATATACGTTCAGTGTATTGGCTCTGCTTATGTTAACAGGACCTCCTTGTTCTGAAACGCCTTGAACACGCATAAAAGACACCGGGATTGTTCCCAGGAAAGAGTTCCCGTAAGAGACAGAGCAGGTCGGGAGGAGGGGGATCTACATTTTGTGGATGTTTTTTTGGGAAGCTTTTGGAAAGCTTTTTTTTTGCAAGAGAGGCTCATTCACTGGGTTCAGTCAAGCAGAGAGCAGGATTGTTTGGTGGAAGAGCCTCAAACGTGGCAATCTGAAACGGAGCGTCACAAGTGGGATTAGCCGCGGGAGACGGGCGACTCGCAGACTGCCACCGAAACTCCCCTCGTAGCCCAGCTTCCCGGTGTCACTGATCAAAAATGTTATCTGATTTGGTGACTGACTACTAGTCCAAAACATACTCTGCAGGGGGAAAAAGGCCCAGGTAATGACTTTCATCACGGCTCCGTTTTTAATTCTAGAGAGCCAGCGCTCACAACACCGGGAACCTGGAACGACTAAATGTAGAGCATCCGCTAACAAGCTCACAAATCCCCCAAATTCCCCAAATTCCTGTAGTGAGAGGTGTCTAATGCGGATTTGTTGTGGCATATTTTTCCCTCAAATCACCGTCAAAGAGAGCAATACAGGGCCGCCGTGACGGGTAACCTGCTGCAGTTAGTTTGTTTCCAGTCTCCGCCGCTCCTCTCGGCTGAGGCCTCCAGATGGAGGATTGTCAGTGTCCTCTCTTAACATCCAGGCTGCGACTATGAGGGAGCTCAGGGATGACCTGGCTGCGTGGAATAACTGACTTGAGTTTCCAAAAATAGGCCCAACACTTTTTAAACGCCGCAGCCAGAGCAATAAAACACACACTCACACACAGAGGAAAAAAAAAAAAGAAGCTCAGATCTCCCCCTCTGGTTCTCGTCGTGGGCTGTCACACTTTCCATTCAGCCTCTCTGCATTCGAACCGAGCTCCTCTAACGGCTGCTTGCGGACGGCGGCGGCGGTTTGCCGCCACGCGAGCGCCATAAAGAGCGCCTCTCCAAAGGGCAAGGCATGGAACGGATTAGGCCTCCGCTGAATTTGGTTTGGGTAATCAGGGGCTGGATGGGACGAGGCTAATTGTGGTCTAATTTTAAAGCCGGAGTCTATGAGATCGTTTAACAGAATAATGTAGCCCATTAGTTATCTGGTGCCAAATTGAATTATGACAGAGATCCGCTTCATAAAAGCGACCCAGAAGTCACTGAAGAAGTGAGCTTTGGCTGTTTTTTATTTTTATTTGGAATGAACCTTTCAAAGAAAGAAATGGATTACGCCGCGTCATACCTTTTAGCTTCAGGGAGGATAAATTGATTTGTGTCCCGGCACACATTTCATCGTTCCTGCTTTGTTATTAGCCAAGAGGCTGACGGAGGGGAGGCGGGTCTGGAAAGTGTGACCGGTGCCGAGCTGAATGCTCGCCGTGAGCGCGCCAAAGTCACCACCGAGCACCGCTTCACTGCCAGCCGGCTCTCCTTCCCTCTAACAAGCTGCCCCGTTCTTCTTTTCCCCATTAAAGTTAATGGTGAGCGTTTGTTTACTTGACATAGCTTCCATGTGTTACCCCCCCCCCCCCCACCTCCAAGAGTGATGTCAGCGTGATAATGTTTTACCTTTTCGCCGAGGACATGTCATTATTTTAATTTTTTTTATGACCCTAGGCATACCTTTTTGTTTAAGTAAATACACAACCTCCTGAAGAGATTCACTTCATTTCTTAGGGATTAGAGCTTTGCTAGAGTGTTCACAGATGTGGAGGAAAAGGCTCCCTAATTACTCTGAGTTCATTTTTAATAGCTCTCTCGGACAAAATGTTAACACATCTTTTAAAAATCCATCCATTTGGAGGCTTGTGGCCGAGTCAGTGTATATCTACAAGCGGCCGAGATTACTTTTACTTCTCAGCTCAGTTTTCACTTGATGCCCGACTGTCTGCGTGTTGACAGTGACGGTTGCAGTGGCTTTAATGTGGAAGCATGTGTCTCTAATGCTGCCGTGACACGCTGCAATGGGCCGCGCATTCTCCGAATTGCCTGACATGCACATGATGGGCTTTTTTCAAAGACACGGCAGCCATGACACTGTACAGGCCAAGCTTTATATTTAGTCTCTCTGTGTACTGGAGTGGCAGCTGAAATGACATTACCCCATAACTCCCCTTTTTAAATCCTGCTTGGGGGAAAAAAAAAAACAATAAGAGCTGACTGCGAGTTTCCCACAGGTTTTTATGTCATGTTGCCACGGAGTCAGAGGTCCTCGGGTGTATTGATTTACATCGGACAACAGTTTGTGAGAGGGATGGGCTGCTGGCTCCTCGGACGGGTCACTTCTGGTATTTGGGCCTCGGAGAAGGGGGAGGGTTGGGGCCGAGCGATTAGAGGGGAAATATTCAATTGTGTTTGGTTTCGTAAATAAAAGGGCTTCAGATTGAACTTGTGTTTTAAAAAAAATAAATATATATACTTTTGTAAAGTAAACTCTAGGCTCACAGTTTTAAACAAGATCATTTGTGCAAGCATGAGCCGAAACATTCCGTTTCTAGATAATTTAATCAGAGAAAATAACACTTGTAATTAGTCAGTTAAAGTAAAAATGTATATATTTATAGCCATCCGTTAAGATATTTGTCTAGATTAGTTTCTTATGAATAATAGCAATTACTATTGTCATGAGGACAAGCTCACTGTAACAGTGTTTAGAAGTCCAACTTACGCCCCCTAATGATCCTGTTGGCAGCCGCTTTGAGAGTTGGACGGTTTCAAACTGTGATTTTGACAGAATGAACGATTTGTTCCGCCGCGTAGTGAAGATATGAAGCCAAGGTTTTCCCTGTTCCACTTTCAGCCCACCCCTTAATGTGTAGACGAGGTTATTATTAACTTTCTCTCACCCTCCACCCCTCTCTCCGTTTGCAATTTGATGCGTTTGAGCGCCTCTGTTATCTTCTAATAAGTTTGATCATTTGCTGGTCACGTTTTCGTGCCCCGCTCTTCCTCCTGAAGCACCCGGTCCAATCATCCTGTCGCTCACCTGGAGTTAATAATAGATTATCATGTTATAACCTCCTGCCTTCACTTTGCTGCCCGTGTGTCTCCTCTGTGTGTCTGTAGGAAGGCGAGACTCAAAGCACGACGGTCGTCCTTCTTCGTGAGGGCGGATCTCTGGGTTTTAACATCGTAGGAGGAAGGCCATGCGCGGTAGGTTGAAAGCCGAGCGCCTCGGAGGTTTCATCTCCCCCGGTGATCAGCCAAGTGTCGTATGGCAACCCAGGAATGAATAGCATGTACACTCTAAGCACCACAGGCCCTCTCTGTGCTGACTGACACAGTCATGCATGTGTTCTCCAGGCTGTGGATAGATGGACCGCATCTATTAAGTTTTATTGTGTTTATATATTGGTCTGGTTTGGCGGATTTGACATTACAGATTAAAAAAAACTATAATTACTTTTATGAGAGTTAAATCTGGGATTGTGGCTTTGACCGCAGTTGTTTTGTCTCTAATCGAGGGGATTTTGGTGGTGAGGTAAACACAGAGGAAAGGAAATGGTCTTTCATCCCGGCCTCAACCTTTCACAGCCACTATGTTTTCTACCTCGGGGGCTCTGAAGTACGAGGCAGTAATGATGCCACACGCTCCGCTGAGTGAAGGGTTGAAAACATCTCAGCACTTGGTTACGGCTCTGTCTTCCATACATGGCGCTTCGTTCTGCTGCCGAGGTCCCACTCCAACGCTGCTCCCCGTCTCCGTCTTATCGGGATGGCACTCCACTGTTACAGGGCTGTTTTTCCACTGCCGCCGTGACGCATTTTTCAAGATTGTCATAGTAAAATCTTTATAGCGGGAAACTATAAAAAGATCCACATATCAAGAGCGTGTTTTTAAAAAAAACAATATTTTTTTCTTCACAACCTCGTAGATTTGCGACCTTTCTCGCTCTCGTGACAGAACCATGCATCAAACCCGGCCATGAGAGAGAGAGCGGAGATAATTCTTGGCTTTCACTTTCCCCGCTAGCCTCAAATCAGCAGTCTGTGTAAGAAGCTATTCATTAAAATGGAAATAGCTAATATCCCCGTAGCCTTTGACACATGTGTTTCATGTGGCTGTTATTCTGGCATGGCTTGGTAAAAGCAATCAGCCAGCCAGGTTTTGTGGCCTCTGAGAGGACTGGTTTTCCCCAAAAAAAAATTTAAGATTGGGGCAAGTTGAAAAGGCAAAGCATTGAGCTCGTAAAAAAAAAAAGAGTAGCAAAGCATTGCTGCGTTAACACTGTGCACAAGACCAGAAATAATGAATTACAGTTAGCGTGCGGTGACTTCTGAGGTTTTGTTAAGTATCTCATTAAATTGCAGTTGTGTTGCAGCAGAAGTGCAGAACGCATCTCATGTGGTTTTTGAAGAGCGCGCTGATAGAGATGCAGGCTCTCCCTCTGGGGGTCACGGCCACAGTAGCTCACGTCCATCCAGCATGTCCACATGGCCCCTTTTCTGCAGTCCAGGAGCGCCACTTCAGGCCTGGGAAGCATCTGGGTGTAAAGCGAACCCTTAAGTCCACACTCAAGGGCAGGGTCAGAGGGTCGCTTTACCGAATTGCAAATAGACTCGGCGTGGTATTGAGCCGTCCGGATATTTTTGGTTTTCCTGTGTCCGGATTTTGAGACGGCAGCCTCTGAAGTTGCTGTTTCCTACGTGTAAAGCAGCTGACGGTGGAATCTGTGGATTCATCTGAGTAACTCAGGAACTACTTCTGGAAAGACGGGCACATTTTTTGTAAGTGGTTTGAGCAGCACACACTAGATTCACTAACCTCCACTTTATTGGGGGGGGGGTGATCAAAGATGTTGTTTTTATGTTTTTGGTGACCCGACCCTTCAACTCTTTGGTGTTTCCCGGGATTTTAAAAGTAGTAAAACATGTAAGGTGTGATATTTGCTTCTTGTTGGCACTAGATTTCAAAGATTGTGTCAGAAATGTGCACGCCACGATTCTCCTCGACGTCAGAGCTCGGTGGCTTTATTGTTGTCCAGGCAATAACTGCAATCTATTCCACAGGATGACAGCGACAGCGCTTCGAATGAGGGGATCTTTGTATCCAAGGTCATCGAGGAAGGTCCGGCGGACAAGGAAGACGGCCTTCAAATCCACGACAGAATTATAGAGGTATGTGGCTTCCACCACACTGAGCACTGATGGGGAAGTCGGAATACGTGACAGCTGCCGTCTGCCCCATAAAGATGACGACAGCGAGGAAGCATGAACCCACAACCCAATATTTATGTTCACGTGACTTTTGGAAAAAATGATTCTGGCTGAGAGCAGCACATGTGACACGTCGAATTGCGCTAGGGGCTTTTATTTCCGCTGGAGGAAGTAAATCCTGCAGACGGTAAACGATTCATCACATATTTTCTACCAATCGGCGTTCAGGAGAAGGCTTTATTAAGTGGGGCACCGCTGCAGATGGGCCGGTTCTAAACCTGAGGCCGCCTCGCCCGAGTAAAAAAGGGCCCAGTGTTCGCTCCCGAGCTGACAAATCCCTCTCGACAGAGCCGCCGCGTAGCATCCTCCTCCTCGGCGTTAAACAGATTCTTGTGTGGGGAAAGGCCGGCTCGAGGGATGCGTTGACAAACTCGACATCACAAAGGTTGCCTTTACGGTGGAACAGCTGTCAGGCAGAATGCCACACAATGGCTGCATTGAACGGAGAGGTTTGTGTGGATTGCAAGTGTGTGTTACCGCGCGCCGCAAGATGACAAATATGGTCCGTCGCAGGCTTTTTATTGTCAGACCTCAGTGAAATTGCCCCCACAGAGCAGTTCGCCCGGCACATTGCTCAAAGAGATGTTTGTGGAAAGTGTTTGCAAGAGAAGGAGACTGCGGTAACTGGGTTGCGTTGATCACTCTATCCTGTCATTCGTGCAGTCGTCACGAGGAATCCTCTGGCACCGGCTACGGGTCTCAATGTTGTGGCTGTAATTACGGTGGCACCATAACTGAGATGTGACGCGTTCGCCCTCTCATCTCATCCCAGTGACGGTCTCCAAGCTCTCTGCAGCTGGAGATCTCCCGATAAAGGGCAGGTTGAGCCAGCGATTTGCTCGTGACCTGGTGAGTTGAGGCCAACGAGAGCTAAAGTGTGAGTTTTTCTGCCCGGGCGTGTGTGGAGGTTTAAGAATCATGTCAATGGGCCAAGTGCTGCTGTATTCGGTTACTTGAGAAAGTTTTTTTGTGGAGGGTTTCGTGTTGAAATAGCCATTCACCCTTTTATAGCTTTAAAAAAGAAAAGAAAAAAGAAGGTTCAGATATTGCTTTAGGATAACGCTGCCTTGTGTGTGTGTCTTGTTTATTATGAGCCATTGTGGGTCACAGAATCTCTCCGATGAGGAGAATACATGAGCAGAGAGGACGCAAAGAGCCTAAGGAGGCAGCAAAGCACCCGATTAAGTGACCTTTTCTTTTCAAGAGGTGCGGGATTAGCAGACAAAAAGCAACAAAATAAATCATCCTTGCCATTGAAAGAGCAAAAGTAGAGGCAGTTCAGAGTTGCCGTTCTCTTTTTCACCTGATGGGGAAACCTGACACTGAAGGTGGCTCGGATTTCGTAGGCTCCCTCTTTGTTCGCCGGTTCAAGCAGAAAGTTCCGTGTCAGGGTTTTTCAGGCCACAAAGGGAAACGCAACGTCAATATGTATTGCAAGTGTGTGGATTGCATCTTTAACCCTTGGGTGGTTGGGTCTGTGAACTCTGGTACAGTGGTGAATCCAAGGATCTCGAATCCCGGAGAGCCCAAAGGCAGTTTCATATTCAGCTCGTTACTCCGACCTATTTAGCATACTGTGTGGGACGCGGCACGTTAGATAAGCTGATGCCTTTTTAAAATCAGATTTCGCATCACACCTGTCAGGAAGTTCTTCTTTTTTTCAGGCAGATACTATAAGACATGAGTGTCTTTGGCACATATCTACAGAAATAGTTTTAGTCCACTTTTGATGATCCTGATAGGGAAGATAGTATTTAACGAAGCCATAGGCACTTTTAGAATCGCAAAAAAAAAACAAAAACCAAGGAGTCATCGTTAAAGTCCAAAGGTTTCATGCCCAATCTAAAAGGTTAAGCTTGAATCAGCAGCAATTTGTCAGTTTAACCTTTTCAGATTTACTGTCTCCTTTAAGGTGTTGGCTCCAACATTTCTTAACATCAACCACCTTCTTGCCATCCTTATAGATTTCCTTATCTCAAAGCTGCCTCTACTGACTCTATTTTTCTGGCCACGTGATGAACTGAAGTTTATGACTCACTCTCCTTCTCGCTCTCTTTTGGTCACAGCTTGCTCGATGTGCCACTATGCTCACTAGCTATGGACTTTAACTGTTGGTTGGTGCTGAGCAAGTAGCTTACAGTGGGTTTATGAGATTTTTACGCCGTGACATCTCAGCAATGCCCGGAACGGAATTTCTTCAAATTTGGCACAAACGTCCACTTGGGACTCAAGGTTGAACTGATAAGAAGGTGGTGGTTAAAGGTCACTTCGACCTCCCGGAGCACACCTGAATGAAGAAAAGAATACGGATTAGTGCAGCCGTAAAGATACACTTCAGGATACTACTGGCATCGCCACCCTTATTTTTCCATCACAGTGGAAAGCAAATGTGGGGGGTGTGTGTGTGTGTGGGGAGGGAGGGAGGGAAGGGGGGGGATTGCGAGACAACCACTGTATGACACGCAAGGGTGAAAAGCGCGTTCACCTGAGGCGGCAGAAACGCACCTCCGCGGAGCTGTTCTCTCTTCCTGCAGCAGAGGTGTCAGTTCCAGTGAGTCTATATGGACGTCGCATGTACATGGCGATCCACGGCTCGCCCGTCTATAACAGGCTCTTAGCGGGGGAGTGTGATAGCAGATGGCTGTGCTCTGACTGAGCTACAGGCTGGTATGAATCAGCACATGAATGCCTCCTTGTTCGGGCGTTTTTTTCTTCTTTTTTTTTTTTACTCATAAAAACCCGGAGCTGCTGTGTTTGCTTTCGCCGAGGCCCCCTCCGCAAGCTGAAAAGCCTTAGCACTCTGGTCAGGATCTGCCCGTGTTTGCCACCTGGGATTTCCGTGAATGCGTTCTGATTCGGCGTTACGATCGGGTGCCAAGGTGCCCTGGCTCCTTCTCAAATCATCAATCTCGGGCTTGCTTGCCACGTTCGGGAGTGTTGTACATATTTGCCGTATATAAAAGTTGATCCTTCAATTTCTTCATGTCACTTCCCATCGAGCAACGGTGGAACACTTTCTTCTTTCTTTTTTCTCTCCCCATAAAAATGGCCTTCCGCTTTCTTCAAGCCTCTTTGCTTGCGCAACACGACTAAGCCAATGTCACAATCCCAGAGTGATTGTGCCTGAGCTCTCCGTGTGGAGGGGATGTTCTGCACCCCCACCCTCCCGAGTGTGAAAATAGGACGAGAATGGAGACGCCCGGGCTGCTGTTGTAAATGTCGCCTTGTAAATCTCCCAAGCAAACATTCAAAGGTTGCAGGGGGCGGACAGCAACAACTACTTTAAAATATACTGACATTTGGGGGTGGGGGGGCAGCCAATTTTAATATGGAGGACGAGGAAGGGATTAGGAATGTGTTCCTGCTAAGACGATGTTAGTACACACGTACATGTCCACCTGACGTCATCTGAATTAAAACATGGGAGAGTTGAAGGCTGAAATTTGACAGCACAACCGTTTCATCAGGAGTCATCTGCGAAACACGGAGGAAAAAAAATAGCAGGCATGTACGTGCCGGCCCAGTTTAGATTATGCAAGTACGCTGGCGGTTGCCTCTTTATTTAGATACATGATGAATTGTAATATTTTTTCCCCCAAGTCTGGGGGAGAAATACCAGGGGTCACTATCAAGCGTGTCTGAAATGAAAAACACTGCGGGATTTAAAATCGAACCTTCATCCTGGGACTCGGATCAGCTTTATTGTGTTTGACACAACCTGTTCCCATGACCATTTTGCTACGGCTTATGTTAATAAGCAAAGAATCAATGGGCTTTTGGCCTTGTGGATGAAGTTAACTCCTTTTTGAAGTTGCATAAAACTTGAGAAAAACATTTGTTTATCTCGTTGGTACCGCAAAAATAAACAAATTATGCATTTTATTCACAGTAATATCACGTCTTAATATAAACTGTGGAACTGTGACACTCCTCAAGGCGGCACATCTGCATTTTCGTACTTGTCGCTTGGCTGTGTGAGTTGCGAGGTTACCCACGGTGAGCCACTAAACACTTCAAACCTCCCCACCAATTTCAGAAAGTTACATCACTTTGATCCTTTAAAAAAAGGAAGAGACAGTTATGCCAAGTTATGATATCCAAAATCTAAGACCACATCCAGTCTCGTGTCAAGATTATCAATTTTATATTGCCATCATTGGCCTGGAAGGCTTAGTGTCATTACAGCTGATTCAGCGAGTAACATCCTCTGTATCTTTGCCGAGTGTTTACAGGCTCTGAATGAAGCTGTCCACTTGATGAGTCCACCGGTTTGTCATTTGCTCTCCAGCACTTGCATCGTCATTGAGTCTGACAGCGGTGTCCATGCGACGACCTATTTAGCACGTCAGATTACAACGGAAGTGTGCGGTTGGCTCGACCCCAGCGCCACTAATACGTTGTCGCAGCACATGGCGTCCTCGGCAGGACATGTGCCAGAAGAATCTTTCCCAGGCGTTATTTCTGACCCTGGAGGAATACGCGGAACAGACACAGCAGTCATTTCCCTGCGGGGGATCACATGTTGTTTGGCATTCTTAGGCAAGAAGCAGGCCTTTGTCAGGCTCTTTATTGGATTCGGGCCCCTGTGCAGCCAGCGTGTTTATTCCCCAGACGGGCCGGCCGAATGTGGCACCGCTCTGTTTCTCCTGTCGGGCCCCTAGATGGGATGAATCCAGCCCCGTGGGCTGAGCGGGCCAATCCGAGCAGCGAGCCGCATTCCTGTGCCCCGTGGTCCAGCTGAGGCAGGAGCAGGACATTAAATCAAATCTAACTTTAAAGGGTTCATAATCAGCTTCTGGTGGTAGCCGCTGCCCTATGCAGAGCCGGGTTTTAAGAAGTGAGGACAAGCACACCTTTGTTTTCCACCGCTGTATACGGGGAGGGGGGTAAGACGTGGAGTCGTCTCAGTCGAGAGATGGGGTGAGGTGAGCTTATGCCCTGCTGCAGCCAGAAGGCCGCTTTTGTCTCCGTCCTTCAACTCACACATAGAATATTGTATTTTCCACTCGGTTTTGAACAGCTTGCGTCCTCAAAGGCAGACCGGCGCGCTTGATGTTTTTTTTTTTTTCTTCTTTTTTTTTTTTTTTGGAGAGACACAGAGTCTGGGCCTACTGTAAATGTGTTTGCTCTGCTCCAACACAGTCCCGCCGAGCAGCTCCATGTTCACTGGAGCTAGCGGATTAAAATATGGCTCCTGAAAGGTTTAGAAATAGACAGGTGTAATTAAGGCTAATTTTCCTGCCAGTCAATCACTGGTCTTGAGTAAATGGATCAGTAACAATCGTCTCAGGTTGCTCTGCCAGCTGCTTCTCATGTCAGCCAGACCCCCGAGCATGGACTGCCCACCGACTCCTAATTAACTACCCTCAATTAAACCCTAATAAGCTGATTAACAGACCCTTAGTTGTGCTGTAATGGCCCGTCGTTTCCTCCCAGTGCCCCTCTGAAATGCACCACGACTGCAGCATGTTAATCTCCGCCCACTCTCTCCTCTGTCTCTGTTGTTCCTACCTCTCTCTCTCTCTCTTTCTCTCCGCCTCCCTCCCTCCAGAAAGATTGAAGTGTTTTTTAGATAAATAGACCGAAAGACGGATCATCAGAGTAAAGTGAGCCGCTTGCCGTTTCCTCTTGTTTGAATCAATTCAGGATTTACATTACATTTCCCGACTAAATCATGATAAGTGCCTCAGAATTTGAAAAGAATTCGGGCAAACAGTAAAATTTGCTTCGGTACAAGCAGTCGCAAAGTCAAAGTCACGGTAATTACAAGGAGATAAGCTAAAACATGTTCTCAGTATCCCAGTGAAGCCACAGGTAGCTTCTATGGCACATGAAGATAGACCACAAGGTCCATTTAGTAGCTGTTCTGGAGCTTTTGATCATATTTTACATGATCTTCAGCAGAAGATAGAGTTGGTAAAATTGCAGGGTAAAAACAAAACATTAATTAAAATGACAAATTATTAAATTACATTACATTTCATTTAGCTGCTTTTATCCAAAGCGACTTACATGCTATACAGTAGACCGTAGACACAGCAACGGTGAGCATTAAAATGAAATATTAGGACTAGGGATGCAACGATACCATTTTTTACAAACCGATACGATACCGATATTTTTATTTGTGTACTTGCCGATACCGAGTACCGATACCGATACTTCTTAGATTTGGTCTCCATGAAAGTGCAATTAATTTGGAGGCAGATTTTATTTTATCCTCTGCAGATTATGTCAAGCCTATAGTACAAAATTAACAGAAGGCTATCCCAAGCTTTAAACTTCTTGTGGAAGTCCCTCTAATGTCGGACCATAAAACGCCCCCGTGTCCGGGTTCATAATGTAAGCGATAATATTAGGGATCGAGCAATTATATAGGAAGCTGTGTTGCAAGTTATGTTTCCGGTGCTTTTATTGTGGAGGGAGAAACGGAAAGGAAAAGAGTGGAATTGTGGGATATACGTGTGTGAAGGAGATAAAAAAGTGGTTCAAGTTACCCTGCAGCGTGTTTTCATTTTATTATAATTACAAATATAGACACACAACAGACACTCGGCTACAATAATATCATCCGTAGCCGCACAACAGCGTCTGAATGTGGCCGCTGCCAGCGCTACTTCAGGTGGATCAGCAACAGTTTGATTCAAACCGGCAGGACGGCTGTGATGACGCGCAGAGCTTCTCAATTATAGATGTATTAAATATGGAAAATTTCAACTCTCGCGTCTAACGTGCCGCCGGCGTAAATTTGCGTCTGTCGCAACCACACGCGTCTGTGCATAGACTTTACATGTAATCTGGTAGCGCGAAACATTTGCGTCGCGTTGGGACGGACTGATTACAAGTAACTCCGGGGCTGTCAGCCACTAACAAGAGCACTAATATGAGCACTAATATGTCATACACACGTATGCAACACCGGTTAATAAGCACAATATCGATAAAGTCTTGTATTGTACTCGCGTCTCACTTTTCTCCTGTCTATTGAAAGAAGTGAGCGCTGCGTAGCGAGGATCCAAGATGGCGGCTCCAGATTCTGCTGTTGAGACAAACTGGCCATCTGATTGGACGGCAAAACCTTGGATAGCGTGATTGGCTGCTCAGAAGTTGAGACTGTTGAGACAGTTGAGACAGAGAAGAGCGTCTCCGGCTCCGCCACGGGGTTGCTTCTCCACAAAGCGCGACCAGTTTGTTGTAGTGAAATACTGTTGAGTGAGTATCGGTTCTTGGTATCGGCCATTGAAACCGATGCGAGTACGAGTATTTAACGCAGTATCGACCACCGATACCGATACCGGTATCGGTATCGGTGCATCCCTAATTAGGACTTGTCCATGTTGTTGTCAATACTAAAAACATTTGAAAAGCTCCAGAGTAGCTACTAAATGGACCCAGAGGGAAGATTGTTGTGTGGAATTGTGTGGAAAAGTTTCAAAATTCATATCTGTTGCTCTTATGGCCTTAGAAATATATTAGTAAACACGAACAGCTCTCTTCACCATTTTCCTCGGCCATGGAAACGACATATTGGTATTCTTAATTTAGTTGGTGTTCCCCTTTAGACACCTTTACACACCCGCCAGGAATATTTTGCATTCAAACTCTTCATGCCAGCAGCAATGCAAATTTGCGACAGTTGCGACCCTTTTTTTCAATAAAAGGTTTGAATAGATATGCGCAGGCAGAGGGCCGACCACTGGCCCCATCGACCCAGAGCAGCGTCTGTCTGGGGTCAGCTAAGTTAGTGTAAGCTATTACACAAGTTTCCTTTGGCGAAAGGCTCTGAGGGAATCTGAGTTCCCTCTCTCAAACAGTTATGCAGCATATACAGGGCTTTTATTGTGAAGGGTGGGAGTTAGCATCCCTGTCGTTGCACCGTCGTGTACATTAACATGTCTGTTTCAACGTGATTGGTGGTTGCCTTTTCATTAGCGGTGTTAAAGCTCAGAGAAATAGGCCTCGTTCGGGCGGAAAACAATAAAAAAAGCTGCCTTTTGGACCACGTAATATCCATGTTTTGCAGAATGTATCTTGTTTCCCTGTGCATTTCAAATGAATATCAATATCTTTCTGCCAAATTGAGACCAATCCGACCGCACACCAAGAAACCAAGAGATACTCCACGCCACCGTTTAACGTCTTCTGCCCGACCACCGAAAAGAGTAATGCAGCTTCCTCCTGTCTGAGAGGATCACAGTAGGAGTCTCTAGAGGGAACCAAACGGTGAAGTAGAAAACGGGGCCACGGTCCTCAAACCACCGGCATAATGAAAGCGTTTCCCCCCTCCCTAGATGTGTCTTCCATTGTGTGGACCACAGTTTAAAACTCTGTGCTTGTAAGAAGTCGTAAATCTCCGTCGCTGAGGAGCCGGGCCTCTCTCGCTGGTCTCTGAGCTTTAGAGGCAGTCAGCAGAAACGACTCCGCGCGGTAAAAAGAATACTTCACCGCGGTGGTTTTGTCAACTAAACTAAAAGTGCTTAACGTCGGGCCCATATAGAGGCCGTTCTTCAATCCTCAAGCAGAGAGATAGCGGCATTATGGCAAACGTAAAAACTAAATGGGCAGTGGTGATTGAGGGAATGCTCCGTGAAGGGGAATCAATTAAGCGGAGAAACAGGCTGCTGAGCCTCAGTAGACTTAGGAATAAAACAAGATGTTGACGATTATTCTGGTGGGTCTTTTGGCTCAACTGTTTCACCATCGGTGCCCACATTTCACGATGCTGTTTTTTATTGCACAGGTCCCATCGCTCACTAGTTTTGGGTTAGCCACCGTGACAGTGCTTCCACGGAGATGTCTGTGGGCTGACAGTGACTTAGACATGGTTTGTGAGGGCATTGAATGATCCAACATCGGTCCCTCGGCAGATTATAGGCCTTGGATCTCCCTCATCAGTCGAAAAGCCAGAGTGAGCTTGTCTTCTTCTCATGTGGAGTCACTGCATCTGTTGCTCCAGTGAGATGATGAAGTGGATTCATGAACAGTATCTTTGACTCTCTGTGTCAGAAAAGAGTTTATTATGCTTCCCTGGCTCCATCTGCCCTTGAAGAGTGACTCAACTGATTTATTCCCCCCCCCCCCAGCAAAAGACGTGCAAAATTATGCATTTTTGGTCATGCAGGGGACCTCCGCCAGCTGAGGGAAGCCAAACGTCAGTTATTCGCACAAACCACCCAAATTGAACTGAAAAATCTTTCGAAGTTTCTCTTTTAGGTCTCAAAGTATTCCAATCTGAAGCACCGTGTCGGATCCAAACTCAAATTAAATTAAACTTAAGGAAACAATGATGAGAATTTGTCGGATGCGGTTTGTAAACGCAACATTCAAAGCTGGCCCCTCCTCCACCTCCTCCACCTCCAACTTTACGCTCAGCAACACCGACGGCGGTTCGGGTTGAGGTCCACAGCTGAGGGTTTTGGAGCCAGCCTTGTCCGCTGGACGTTTCTCTTTGCTTCGATTCGCGTTTTTATTCGGCGCAACCATATTCCTGTAGCTTCCACCTTGGCTGGGCGCCTACAATCTTGTTTGCCACGTTTCTATGAAGGGTCACGCCAGCATAGCAATAAAACACAGGCACAGGGCAGGATCTCTGCAGAGTCTAGGTCTGCAACTTGTATTGAGCGAGGGACGTGCCTTGGGTTCGCTGCTTTCACCGTCGAGCAGGCGATGGCGCATGATAAATGTAGCGGCGTCTAGTTCACTCAATCTCTACCTCATGTAAACGAGTCCGACCAGCTCTGTTGGTTTGGCTCACAAGTCGGCATTTAAGATCACATTTTGCTAACTCACAGTGTGGAAATGTCCGACCAATCCCCTTATTCTGCGTCGTATGCCTTCTTACAATGTGTCTGTCTATCTTGACAGGTGCAGCACTTCTCCTGATCTAGAGCTAAAAAGACAGCGTGGCTTTTTTCCGAAATGCATTCCTGTTAAAGTGCCAGTGCGACCTTCAGAACGAGCCTGAAGCAGCTCTACTCAGCCTGTGCTCACTGCACTGCCACGGCCCGACAATGCTGCCAGCAGATGTTGGGTTTCATTGTTGTACGGCTTTGTTGGGACTTAGCAGGTGCAAAACACGCAGGGTGACATCACCGTACATAATTGTCCCTCCTGTACGTGACAGATGTTCACTAATAATATGAGCTAATTGGGTTACATCAACACGTTTTCTTGAGAGAACCTCAGCACATGTGTTTCAACTTGATATGTCCACCTGCTGCTTTTAACGTGTTTGGGTTCTGTTCGGCCTTCAGATTCTTTGTAAGCGAGCTTTAAACAATGAGTCAAGGAAGTGTGTGGTTGGCGCGTGTTCGGTTGACAGAATAGATAATCCACCAGTGGACTCAAATTCCACGGAAATCGTTTCAGGGCAACAGGTGTTTGTTGAACGGGTGACGTCTCACTAGTTTCTCTCCCAAATACACGTGTATATATACGACCACTAAATATTGGGCTAATATTGGGATGTATTCTACCCACTTTCAAAGAGCACAAAGGGAGGAAGTCCATTTGTTTTTGGTTGCATATTCGATCTTTGGTGGTGCATGTCATGGCACAACTTGACAAGCTCCGCCGCGTGTCCGTCCGTCGCCAAACAGCGAGCGCACACTTGCATGCTTGCGTCCTCATTGTTAACAACACTGTAAAGCGTGAATGGGCCACAGTGAAGAAGCGCACACTCTGTTTCCTTCGCTCTAATCCGAGCTACAGACCCCTCTTTAGACAGGCTTCCCATTCTCCACAGCCTCTCCAAAGGAGGTCTGGAGCTCCCCTCCATTCACATCCCAGCCAGTGGAACTGGCGGCCGCTGCGCTGCCTTTTTCTCATGCAAATGTGTGCAAATAGCACACACACCCCAAAAAAAAACATTCTTCATCAGCGCCGTTCTCCGTCTCTTGTTACGCCTCTTTGCTCGGGCCTTTCTCTCGCTCGCCCCGGGAGAGATGTTCCCTTTCAAGTGTCACCTCTCCGTCTCATTCAAGACTTCCTCTTTCCCTTTTGACACGCAGCCTGGAGGACGCGCCGGCTCATTGAGCGAGCTTTTCAGTTCTCAGCCAAAGGGTTAAGAGGAGTGAGAGATATTTCCTCGTGCTCATGTCGGAGGATGACTTATTCTACAGTGGGACGTAAAGTGTGCTCTCCCCCAACACTCCCCTTCCTCCCAGTAGACATACAGGTGCTGTCCGTGCAAGTGCCCACTTCTCTGTCTAATAATTCCACCTGCAGCATTTTACAGTGCGCCACATGTTTCCTATCACCGGGTAATCAGAATAAAAATTCATAGCTTTTTTTTTTCTTCGCATCACTGAATATTCGGGGACATACTGTAGTTTGAAAAAAGAGCTACTATGAATTTGATTGTCGCTGTTTGAGGTCACCTGTGAATATCTACTTTTTTCTGTGCTCCAGCATGAGTTTGCAGAACTGTTTTTCTTTTATTTATCAAAAGCACATGTTTCATAACTTGTCTCCCCCATTCACTCACTGGCACGCCTTGTACCTGGGGTTGAATAGGTTGTGTCCACACATTTGTGTAGCTTGTGACATACGATAGTGCTCAGGCAGAGAAAATAACTGTCAGGCTCAGGAGAAGCCCAGGGACCACCGGCGGAGAGCACAGCACCCCGTGCCAAGGTCAACGCCGAGGTGTCAATAAAGATACCCTTTACTCGCCGCTAACAGAGGGGCGCTTTGATTAGAACCCCAGCAACAGTGTCTAGCATTTAATCAGCGACGTATGCCAGCGGACACTAGCTGTGGCGGCCATTTTGTCGGCATCTTGGGAAAGAGATTCAAAGAGATTTCCACCGTCTTCCCTTCCCAGTTCCAGCGGAGCGCTTGGCCAAATGCGTGATTGATGTGCGCAGGTGGTAAAGGAGTAAGAGCTCCCAGCTAACTTGAAAGGGAATGATTTCCCTCCTTGTCATCTTATGAAAACAGCGGGCTCGTAGCAGAGTCGGAGCAGGCCAGGGAAAAAAGGAAGAAGTGTCATTTAATGTCTAATGTCTCTAACGTCATGCCCATTCCGGCTAGACAACAGGCCTTTGTGAGTCCATTGTAGGCTCTTTTTTTAATACCATAAGCCCAGCTGCCTTGGGCTTACTTTAAAATGCAAGGACGTTTAGCCTTTTGTCACTGCTGTTTCCACATTCCCCTCTTCTGCGACAGTTTTACCCCTGAAAATAAAACGGAAGGAGGCTGCCAAGAGTCAAGATGGAAAATGATGCTGTGCCGGTGAAGAGTCTGCGCAGGCTGAAATGCTGGGAAGCAGCTATGTGTTTATGCTCTGGTGGTGGTTCAAAATGAGCCTGGAACTGTTTGTGTCCATGATGTCTCACAATATATGATATGATTTATTCTGCAGAGGGCCTTTTTGTCTTTGGATGTCAGGGTCAGGGATGGAGTTCACCCACCTAACCCTCATTACATTCTTGACTTGTGCTCAGTCTAGCTTTGCCAAACACAAGGTCACCATCTCCCGGATGATTTACACCAGATATATCCATGTCTCTTTTGTTTCCGTATCGTATTGCTTCATCTCGTCTTATTCTGCCAGGCCAGGACACGCACCCTTGGCGATAACAGAACAAGAGCACAACATGGAAGGTATGAGAGCTCAAGAATCCAGCCACCTGAAGCAGGACAGATGTAGATAAAGCAGAATGTGGCCCCACAATAAAGGGCAAAACGGCATCGCTCCGTTTGGCTGTGAGAACCCGTCGGCTTTGCTTAAAACCTTAGTTTTTATCCCGGAATTTCTCTCGTCCTTCTTATGGACGGAGGTGCTGCAAACTTACAAGGCTGGTTGTAACACTGTGGCCTCTCTGCTCTCTAGCCATGCTATATCAGGCCAGCAGCTGTCTCTCAGCAAAGGCATGCTGACTACCAGGGCTTGGCTTCCACACACACACACTGGATCTTACACAAGGCCCTTTATTTTTGGGCTTATGACTTCGAACACAGACACACACACAAAAAACACAACCACGCCATTATATCTTGATTTTTATTAGGGAAAATAAAAACATTTATTCCCGTCTGAGAGGAAACCTTGAGTGTCTGGATAAGATATAGTGTGTGCTGCACAGCTGCTGTCTTACCCGGCAGTGGAAGATTTACACAAGGCATCACAGGTAAAGGGTGTGCGTTGTGCTCCACCACTCAAATTCCTTGACTCGGAGCCAAAGAAATGTAAGCCCTCACGCAGCTGTCCCTTGGTTGGCACATCAAGACGAGACCTTTATCTGATTTTTGGGAAGAATTTGAGTTGGTGCTGTTTGAGCGGTGCTGCTCCGTCTGTTCAGGCAACCGCCTCAGGCCCTGATCAGACGGAGCGAGGCACTTTTAGTTGCCCGATCAGTCATATCGTTTTTTTTTCTTTATTGTATTTGTTTTGCAGTTAGCCGTTGACTTTTTGTTGTTGCTGCTGGGTAATCAGCGAATGAGTGCTCATGTTAGCTTGGCACAAATTGTAAAAGTGCGTGCTCGGCACCATCTCAAGAAAGGCCCAAACTGGATGAACGATTCCCTCGCATTGAGAACAGACAGGCTGCTCAAACAGACAGCCATGCGGGGTCAATACAGCTGGGGCCGCGAACCCAGAAAAAGACTCCCTTACACGAGTTAGACCAGATCAACATTTTGAACTTGTCTTCTTTTTTTCACTCTGTAAAAGCCACTAGATTTGATGGTTTCAATAACATTTTCAAATACTATCCCAGCGTGTCAAAAACCTGCCGTGAAAATATGAACCACATGTCTGGCCGTCTCCTTGCGCATTAAAGGTAGAAGAAAGAAGGAAGCGTCTCTTTCTCATCTGGACCTCCTCCCAGTCCCTTACCTCCAAGTAGCCGGCGCTCTTCTGCAGGCAAACCACAGCCGCAGCACATAACACTCACATACTCTCCCGCGACCCAGAAAAAGCTCTTTTGCCTCCTGCAAGAAACATTTCCACTTCCAGAAGTCACATAATTCAAACAATAATTAGGAAATGTTCGTGGCAACCGACTGGCCCCTGAGTTCACGTTTCAGGTAGGCGTGAGACGGAGAAGTGGTTCCAGACTGTTAATGTCTGTCACAGCAGAGGCCTGTGATTATTTTGGTGCAAAGGTCCAAATAAACCCTGTGCGGGGTCGCGACCTCACTGATCTGAACCAAATGTGCTGCGCTTTGCGTCCTTTGTTGAAGACTCACCGTGCAGAGTGGCTAAATGTGAGCGACAATGGATGTCCCCCACCCCCGGCCACTTTCGCTCTCCGCCTAAGCTCCTCTCGGGCACAACATTCCAGCTGAGAACAGGGCCGCTCACAGGCCCGACTTTATCTGCTCGGCTTGTTTACGCAACCTCATTTGTCAGGGAGTCATCAGGCAGGTTTTTAGACAAATACACAAATCCTCGCCTGAGTCCAACCCTTTTGAAGGCTCCTTCAAAATGTGTCTAGACAAATTCCTTTCTCATCCATCACTTGTGTTCAATGAGTGGACTCGGTTTCCACGGCTGCATTAAAACTCGGGGACGTGAGCGCGTACTGTATGTTACACATCCATTCAAGGGAGCGAACGCAGTTCATAGTCGCTGGGTTTTCTTTGAAGTGTGAGCGATCCATCAAGTGGAGAAAGTCAACACTTTCAAACACGTTCAAAGCCCGAAGGACTACTTCAAGCGCGCTGCAGCTATCTACCCGGCCTTTCTACCACTGAACAATTTACATGACCCCGCAAATCCGGTCAATATTTATGTAAGCGTGTACATTAGGGGCAGGCTGATCAAACGGTTCTTTCATCCGCGACCTTCCTCCGACTCTACTCAAAGAAGCCTCCAACCAGGCTGGGGGTAATCAGATGTCAGACTGGGTGCTCGCCAGGGACTTGAGCACGGCTTCATACATGGAAGTGAAGTCCCGTCCCCCCCGTCGTCCCCCCCATCCCCCGTGGCCTTACTAGCCGACTGCCCTCGACTTCTCACTTCACTCCGACACATTGCAGTGACAGACGTTGCATTCCTTTCAGTGTGCTGCACCCGAAGAGGTAATGAAGGATGGGAGGATGTGGGCAGGATCGAAGCGTTCAAATCCATTGAGCGCACACGGCTCTACCCAGTGTGATTCCAATGCTTCAAAATCAATTATCCAGCTGGGTCCCGTGCTGCCTCACGTACATTGGCTGTAAGTAGTATGCCTTGGCAGTTGGCGCAGTTCTTCTCCTGTATTCCTGTAATTGGAGCATCCATTCGTGTAACCATAAGGTATCTAAGAATAGCTAAAACATGGCTCTGCCGGATTAGAAAAACAAATCTTTACCTTTTTTTTTTTGGTGTGTGTGTTAAGAGCACGCCAACACTATGAGGTCAATAGCTGTAAAACAGCCACCACTTGTACCAGTATGGTATGAGCTAACTGCACGATCCCACAATCGGCTTGTATTCTGGCACCCCGTGTTTTGCAGACAAGAAAAAAGGGATGGACTTTGCTGTTGGAATCGCTGGAAATGTTTTCTCAGATGTTTTTGCGCTCATTTGTCTGGCAGTAAAAAGCACAAATTCGCCGTCATTCATAAATGGCTGCTGCGGTTCTGTCTCTTCGTCCCGTTTGAGCATCGCTTGGCTGTGTTTCGCGGCCCATGAATTAAATTACATGATGCAGAAACTCTAGGGGGCCAGACTGGAGACTCCACTCACTCAGCGGTGAGGGGCGGTGAAATAACTCTCCTGGTTTGCCTTTTTCCAAGAGGCTTCTGTGCCACCGCACAGCCGCTCATGACTTTGAAAGCCTCGCTCGCTCCTGCTCTCTCAGCCCTCAGTGTCTCTTTCTGTGTTCCCTCCTCATCTTGAGCACACATTTGTTCTCTCTCCCCCCCCGCTCTGATTAATCAAGTATGACTCTCCGAGGAAAAAATGCAACTCGTGGTTTTGATGCTTCGTTTCTCGACGGTGTGTCCAAATGTGGAATGCTTGGAGCTAAATATTAAGTCTGGACTTGGAGGGGGGAAGTGAAAAAGTGTCATCCTGTTGGAGCGTCCATCTTAGAATAGCATCATTGTAATCTTAACATTCAAGCTGTTTCTATGAATCATCCAGAATTACACAGTAAAAGACTTTTTAAAGTTGCAACTTTACATGTAAGTCCCAAAAAAAAGTACACGTTGGGTCATGAAGTGCAGCGACATCCAGCTTGCGTAAGAAAAGGTTCAAGTGCCTCAGAGAAGGCTTGTTTGGGGAGAAACGCCTAATCTAAATCGCTTCAACTGGGGGGGTTACGGTAATCTTCAACTCGTATCACCTGGTCGCCCGAGCTGCTCCCCTTGTGGCTCCCGTGTCTCCTGAGGAAACCTTTGCATGGGCTTTCACAGCTGACTGAGCTGTTTATCCAGCTCCTACACCGAGAGGGAAAGTCAACACAGAGAGTTAAACTGCACTCCCCTCCAGCATCACAAGAACAAGAATCATCCAGCTGGAACCAGAGGAGGAACGCTCGCCCACCAAACACATGATTCACTTTAGTCAATTAGCTTGTTCCTTCAACAAAAGCTTTTTATTCTTTTTTTTTACCTCAGACACGTCTTGCCTTTGTGCTGTTTATTCCGGAGCTTGATCTGTAAATCGTAAAACAAGCATGTCGTGGACGAGAGGCCCGGACAAAAGAAAGAGGAGAGGGGACATGTCAGGAGAACTGAAGTCACTGATGAGTCAAGGCATGATAAGAACCCTTATCTTTTCACACACATACATTCACATCCTGCACCATATACATCAACTGTAATCAAGTCCTCACTTCGGTGCCAAAATCTAGGCACATCAAGCTTAATCACTCATTTGTTCATGTCTTAACCCCAAGGTAGTGCAATATGGAAATACTGTGGCAAGGCATGCTCGAGGAATGCATCACTCAGATGCTTGGGTTTGTGAATCTGTAAGAAAGCCTGTGTGCGTGGTTCAGGTTTGCAGGTTTGTTAGTTTAGAACAAGAACAACATTCTCGTGATGGGAGATTTGGACTCATGGACTCAAGCAGTAAAGCAAATCAGCGCTTTCTGCAAACGCTCGAAAGGCAAGTTGTTAACATGTTCTTCTTTGGAAAGTGCTTAATGGACGCCAATGTTTTATCTGCCCAGTCGCCCAGGATCAAATGTTTGCATTGCACGTTTCCGCAGACCACGGATACAGAGCATTTCAAAGCTTTAAGCATTGCACATTTCTCCAAGCGTGATCCGCTATTTGACGTTTTTATAAAATGTATTTGGGGCTCAGAAACGTCTACATTTGACGTATGCCATGGTTTGCAGACGCGCACAATGCCAACATTTCTTTTGGCGGTTGTGTTTTTGAAGGCAAAAAGGTGAGATCTGACAAAATGGGCTGCAATGCTGGCTCAAGATGTTGGCGGTTCGTCAGGAAGAACAGCAACGTTTTATTTTAGGTGCAACATTTTTGCTGTGAAGGACTGTGCTAAATGGCCAAGTCCTGCGCTGATTAGCAAGTGTGACATCATGAGCTTGTCAAGTCGGTACAAAGGTCGTGTTGAGGTACTGAAAGGAGCTTTGTATACTGTAAAACACGAAAGGACAAAAGAGGAAATGGTGTATGTCTGGTCAGTATTGAGAAGGCTTGAGAAAACATTCCCGTACAGCTTCCCATCAGGACCACAGGGGGAAAAAAAGGTTGACAGAGCCATATTGGCAAAAGAAAATATAAGCGACCCAAAGCAGGGAGTGGAATTAAAACAGGACCCTTACTATTCCTGCTGGTTAATTCAAAAGCTGCTGTGCCTGGAGGCTGTCTGCTGGCTCTCTGTCTGCTGTATTGCTCTAAGGGGCAGATCCCCCCAGTTCTGCTTATCTAAGCACATCCAGTCTGGTCCAGTTTTTGACCCACTGCTCACTTTCAGCCCAAAGTTTTTTCCTTTTGAGCTGGATGTGTGGTCCATTGAGAGCGTAGTAAAAAGCTTGCACGGTGAAGGGAAGGCCTCGTGGCCTCCATCAGCAGGGGAGTCCAGTCAGGCCTGGTGACCGGGATCCAAATGCCATGATATAAAACTCCATCCATCCATCCACGTATCAATCCATCCATCTATCCATATGCCCATCCATCCCACCAATCCATCCATCTGAAAAGTGGATTTCCATTCGTATCAGTTTGGGCTTGAATACATATCTGAAAGTACCTTTGGCGTTTTCTACTTCTTCAATCAGCGTTTCTCACCAAAACATATTCATCCATTTAAACCATCTTGGGCAGATGGGATGTGACCACAAAGCATTAGAGTTAGACTAATTTTGCTCAAACCAGCTCATATGGGTCTTCCCTTTCCTGTAGCCCAGGAAAACCAAGACGGATGCAATTAGATAAGCGACCTCGCTAACGGAAATATATGCATTTGTGTCAAAGTATGTCAAATTGCATGTTCCTGCGTTGCTTGGGTAAGTGCAGCAAACTGTCACATCAGTCACAATGTGTGAAACTGAGGGATATCTCATCACTAGCGCTGTCTCCTTTTCAGTCGATAGACGCAGCAAATCTTTGAGGTAAATGCTCTTTCCCATTACATGGGCAATTTGACGTGCTAGTAGCTAATGAGATGTTTCCACCTGAGGTCACGCTGGGATTAGACTACATAATATCTGCCTGTTGAGAGGGATACTGTGATCAGTCATCAATTATTGTTGTGTCTTCACCAGATACATGGCTTACTGCATGTTGGATCTATATTCACTGCTGGCCATCTTTCATGACTTGCGTGTCATATAGGTGATTGGAAAGAGGTACTAGGAACTGACTTCAATGTGCTATTGCAACAGCATGATATTTCTTCATCTTCCCAATGTTTGCAGTTGTGCACAGAAGAATGCTCGGTGCCCCTCTGGGACATTGTGAGGCATCCATGGAGCTGCATTAGTCGTCTTCCACTGTGACTCACTGACATGGGATAAAAACGAGCCTGCGATCCCATTTGTAAGGTCTCATGTCTGTCAGATCGGGCTGAAATCAGACTGATGCCATTTGGCCTAAGTCCGGCACCAGATATCTTTAAAAAAAACATTAGCTAATGCTTAAAGCTAGGGTTCGTAATGTTGAGAAGCTAGCATGCGTACGCTATATTCTAAAAAAGCCCAGTGCCAACTGTTTTCCAATGAAAGTAGCTTGCAGCACTAGCTCCAAAAGTGGTCGCCATATTGCATCATTTAGATGTCCGTGTTAGATTATCTTTTTTTGGGGGATAAACAACATTCTTTGGCAGAGTAAAAAGGAATATATTTTTTTTTTACGAGATTCTTTCAAGCGTTCCATTTTTGTATTATTCCCATAAGGCCCTCCAAAGCCACTCCCCTCCCAAAATGATCACTATAAATATCAACAATGAACATGGCTTTAGTTTTTTGCTTTTCTTTTTAAATTATTGATTGCTGCCGGGATGTAATGAGTCAACAAATGCACCAAAACGTTCAAAGTTTTTGAAAAACATTACTGACCCTCGCTTTAAGTGTATTGTTTATGGTTTCCTGTTCATTTTTTTATTCACGTTTTAAGACATTTATGCATTACACAAGGATATGTTGTGTCTTTTTCTTTGCTTGTATGTTTGTCCTTGTGTGCAAGCTAGTTGAGCATCAGATACAAAGAAAACATACCACGCCTTTTGTGGTCTAACTCCACAGGCGTTCCTTTGAAGCTGCAATACAACCGGAACAAAAAAATAATTAACATAAACTCAGTCTTATCCTCCTAAATCAAACGTGGGTCTGCTGAGAAAAAGAGTCTCATCCCTGCTGACGGGAACATCGTAGATACACATATCAGCCCGAAGCCTTCTATACTTGATTTCCACGATAATGCCCGTACATGTGCATATTGGTGATTATTAGATCTTAACATGTTGGCAGCCTGAGCTTGGCACGGTTACTCTCATGCTGTATGACAGATCTGCAGCCATATTCATTTTTCCTCCAGCTAACATGCTGACTCATCCAGCCTTCGCAGCTCTGGTTGGGAGCAGCTGGGAGGCTCGCATGTCGCAAACACATTATTAATGTCTATGTGCAGAGCAAGACTAACACTGCCAATAGAGAGCTCAGTTACCACAATGTGCATATCTTTGATGTGTCAGTCGGATCTCTTTATCTCTTTGAGTAATGAGACTGAGACTAATGGATGTTGTTGGGGGGGTAGAGTCCTGTTCTGTTGCCTATCCAAACATCACATTTCAAACCAGATAAGTGCCCATATTTTATCAGTTTGCTGTCAGTGTTTTCTCGTGGGACATCACGATCTGGTGTTCTATCTTTTCATTTTTTTGGAAACGACACACTTTGGCAGAGAGTAAAAAGGAATCTTTTTTTTTTTTTTTTTTTTTTTACGAGATTCTTTCAAGAGATCTGTTGTCAGAACTGAGTCCCATTTTTCTTTCCAATATTATTTTTACCAGTTTGCACCTCGCTTTTCGGAGTGTTTATAGCACCAATGCAAGTGCTTTGGTTTGCATCAACAGCTGCACGCAAGGCACAGCGTTGGAATTATTTGGGTTTTCAGATTGATGTGTTTGCCAACGTCGTATAATTTAAGCTCAAACTCCTCTCAGTTCACATAATAAAGGAGAAAAATCAGAGAAAATTTGGGTTGTTTCTAGCTGCCGAGCGTGCATGTTGCCCCTCCGATCTCTCCCAAATGAAGTCGACGACGGTGATGACACGGGTCCATACGACGCCGTACCAGCCTCTGATATGCCTTTTTGTCCGCAGAACAAGAGAGTGTTATTCCACACATTCCTGAGCGGAGCCTCTGTTCTCCCAGGATGACCTTCAACTTATCTCTCCATCAGTGCATGTCTGGGAGGGAGAGGAGTGGTGGGACAAGAGAGCGGGTCCGGGGTGAGGGGTGCAATAACACAGACGCACTCAAAGAACTGGTCCAGCAAGAAGCCCCCTCACCCCCCGCTGACCGGCAATATGTATTTATTCTCCGTTTGAGTCCGTAACTGTAAGGAATTAAAACTTTGGACCAGTTTGTGCTTTGGACCATTTTTGGAGTCTTGCAAAGTGAAGTCATTTTGGCATATTTTAGGACTTTAGCGTTGGGCTTTAGAGCTTTATATTTAGGTACCCAATATAATAGGGAATTCATTTGATCATCAACCCAGACAGGCAAGCTCTCACATCCTGGCGTGATAATGTCGGCCCCAAAAATGGTTGAGTTAGCTCCCGTCTTGACTTCTCTCTGGTTGCTTTCAGGCAATCCCCACACAGGAAGCCGACTTGAGAACTTGGTAGTGGCTGCCAACCCCCCCCCCCCTTATAGGAGGGTCTTGGCAGTTACTGCATGTGGTGCTGTGAATCAGGTCGAGGTTTCGGCGGAGCTGAGCACTCACGCACTCGGAAACAGTCCTGGCGTCCCCACTCCACCCTCTTCATGGCTTCCACTTCTGTACTCAAAATGTCAGCTTCACTTTATTAAGTCATTTCAACCCCGTAGGATCCAAGAGCAGCACTAAATCTGTCACCGGGGCCAAGAAAGCATTGAGTTCTGTTGCTGGAATATTACCTCTCGCCGCGGTAATGGAGTCATTTTAAAGGGAGTGAATCACGTTGGGGGAGCCGGCTGCTGGCCGCGGCTCCTCTCCCAATCTGATCTGGTTTCTGTTTTTCCCGAATGTACTTGACCAGATAATGCAATGAGATTTCTCCATTTTTTCTCCATTTTTTCCAACCTCCTAGACCCCCCCTGTCCTCCTCCTCCCTCCACCCTTCTACCGAACCACTTTGTCGACTACTTTACTAAAAAGATAGATGACATACGCTCCTCATTCACTGATCCCCTGCCCATAACTACATCTCCATTAACATTATCCGCCTCCCCTTCACTTTCCTCTTTCACCCCTCTGTCCCCCAACCAAGTTCTTACCTTGGTATCCTCTGCCCGCCCAACCACCTGCCCCCTTGACCCCATCCCATCTCACATCCTCCAGTCTATTGCTCCTGACCTTCTTCCCTTTCTCACCCATCTAATTAACACCTCCCTCTCAACTGGTTGTTTCCCTAACTCTCTGAAGGAGGCAAGAGTTAACCCTCTCCTGAAGAAACCCACTCTCGACCCGTCAGAAGTCAACAACTACAGACCTGTCTCTCTCCTTCCCTTTCTTTCCAAAACCCTGGAGCGAGCTATCTTCAACCAAGTCTCCTCCTTCCTCCACCAGAACAACCTTCTGGACCCTCACCAGTCTGGATTCAAGGCAGGCCACTCAACAGAGACTGCCCTCCTTGCTGTCTCAGAGCAGCTTCACACTGCGAGAGAAGCCTCTCTCTCCTCTGTCCTTATCCTTCTGGACCTTTCTGCTGCCTTTGACACAGTGAACCACCAGATCCTCATCTCCTCCCTCCAGGACCTGGGTATCTCAGGCACTGCGCTCTCCCTCCTCTCATCCTACCTCAGTGATCGGACCTACCGGGTAACCTGGAGAGGATCTGTGTCTGAACCTTGTCCTCTCACTACTGGGGTCCCTCAAGGCTCAGTCCTCGGTCCTCTCCTCTTCTCCCTGTACACCAACTCTCTTGGCTCCGTCATTCGCTCGCATGGCTTTTCCTACCATAGCTATGCTGATGACACCCAACTGATCCTCTCGTTTCCACAATCGGAAACACAGATAGCAGCACGAATCTCTGCTTGTCTGACTGACATTTCACAATGGATGTCCGCACACCACCTGAAAATTAACCCTGACAAGACGGAATTACTTTTCCTTCCAGGAAAAGTCTCCCCCACTCACAACCTGACGATTACTTTCAACAACTCAGTCTTGGCCCCGACCCCGACTGCCAGGAACCTCGGTGTGACCCTTGACAGTCAACTCTCCCTGACTGCCAACATTACCGCAACAACTCGTTCCTGTAGATTCATGCTGCACAACATCAGGAGAATACGTCCACTTCTCACCCAGAAGGCAGCACAGGTTCTCGTCCAGGCTCTGGTCATCTCGCGTCTAGACTACTGCAACTCCCTCCTGGCGGGTCTACCTGCTGGTGCCATCCGACCGTTGCAGCTCATCCAGAATGCAGCAGCTCGACTGGTCTTTAACCTCCCGAAATTCACCCACACTACTCCGCTCCTCCGCGACCTTCACTGGTTACCGGTGGCCGCCCGCATCCGCTTCAAAACATTGGTACTGGCGTACCGTGCTACGAACAGATCTGGTCCAGTCTACATCCAGGACATGGTAAAACCTTACACCCCAACTCGTGCGCTCCGCTCGGCTTCTGCCAATCGGCTTGTAGCTCCGTCACTGCGAGCTAAACACTCAACAAAGTCTCGACTGTTCTCTGTCCTGGCTCCTCGATGGTGGAATGAGCTCCCCAGTGACATCAGAACAGCAGAAAGTCTCTACATCTTCCGTCGCAAACTAAAAACACATCTTTTCCGACTATACCTTGAATAAAGGAAGTAGCACTTTAGTAGCACTGAAATGGCTCTTACTGATAGCACTTTGTAGTTGAACTTTTTGTCGAAATTGTACCTTCTTGATTCTTGTTGTTCTGATTCTTGTATGTAACCGTAGAATGCACTTATTGTAAGTCGCTTTGGATAAAAGCGTCAGCTAAATGAAATGTAATGTAATGTAATGTAATGCTGTTGCGTTATCTATGCCCGGCCAGAACAAAAGCAAAAAAAAATTTAATAATTGAATACGATGGACTTCCGGTTATGGCGACACGGTGAGCAGACGCGTTTTCCTCGTGCTCAATAGCTTGTCAATAAATCCTGCATAAAACTCCAGAGAGAAGCCATAAAAAGTGACAAATGTAAGTACAAGAGTAAACCAAGTCAAATATGCCGAAAAAAACGGTTAAGGAGAAGAAAACGATGGAGAGCGGTGAGGTAGCATGCCAGGAGGTAGCTGAAGGGGAGCCATGTTCACCGCGGACACACGCTATGGCTTCCGCGGGAGCCGAACAAGATATAAATATGGACAATCCCTCAACAAAGGACCTCATGCTTGCAATAGCCTCACTCAAACAAAACTTTAACACGGAAATTGACGGTGTGCTGACTGAAATAAGAGTTGTCCAAACGGACATCAAAGACTGTAGTGGGCGTATCGCGGAGGCCGAAGTGCGGATATCTACGGCAGAAGACGAATTACAAACCCTGTGGAGGGATTAGTGACCAAGAATTGCAATAATAAAGGATTAATATCACTTTTTTACAACTGGCTTGCATCAGGGTCTACTGAATCAACAACCTCGAAACTTGAATTATGGAAGGTGGGACTGAGTGAGGATATATCAGAGGAAGAATGGAGACGAGTCTGTAAAAAGTCTCAGAAACAGCTAGGTAATGTTAACTTAAGACTTCTTCAATATAACTGGTTGATGCAGACGTACATTACTCCTGTCAAATTAAATAGATTCAATCACAATATCCCTGATACATGCTTTAAATGCAGTGAGGCTCAGGGAACATTTGTGCACTGTGTTTGGGAGTGTAACATTATCAGAGACTTTTGGGTGGAAGTGATTAATATCATAGGGATAATTCTATCCTTGAATATTCCTTTAGATCCAAAAATGATTTTACTGCAACTACATCCAAAAAACCTTAAATTGAATCCCCAGCAGCAGAAATGTATAGATATGGCAATACTACAAGCGAAAAGAATGATAGCTCTTAGCTGGAAAAAGTCGGACCCACCAGGTATCGGAGCTTGGATTAAGGCCTTGGCACAATGTATGGCCCTGGAAAAAATAACATACTTTATTAAAAACGAATTGGGTGAATATGAAGAATTATGGAAACCGTTTATTGAGTACATTAACAACAATAATATTGGTCATTTATTACAGAATGTATAACTAAAGGTTTTTTCAGGAGGGGCTTGCTTCAGAATGTAACTTATGTGTAAGGCGCAGTAATGTATATTTGTTTTTTGGGTACCTTGCAATATTTGTTTTGCACTGAAAATGTCTTTCGTCTGAATTCTTTGTATTTTATTTTATATATAAGAGAGTGATGTGTTCTTTTGTAGGGGTGGGGAAAAATGTGTCAATGGAAAAGTGTTCTTTGATTGGTTACTGTCTATAAAATTAAAACAATAAACACATTGTTCAAAAAAAAAAAACAAAAAAAAAAATAATTGAATACAACCTATTTCACGACGATCATTACCGTTGGTGCCCGCTTCAGAGCGGAGCCGACCACGACTGTCTGGTTCATCTCCGTCTTCAAAGTCTCAAATGTCAACTTGAGCAGCCCTGTGATCAGTTCTATGTGCTTGCTTTTTGTATGTGCAAGGGTTTTGAGACTATTTACCTTACGTATGTATGTAGTGGTGCTCAGAACTTACACATAATAATCCATTTAGCTTCGACCGTGTTCCAAAAGTGAAGCATAAAGGCTGCTGAGGAGGGAGGGACAAGGTTTCAACTGTTGATGCAAGTGGCAGACGGACTGACTGAGTCTTTCATAAAATACCATGCTGCCAGAAAAAGGGTGAGGCCAAATCATGTTCTGGTGCCACCAACTGATAAAGTTGGTGATAAACTGATAAAGCTGGTGGCACTACTTTATAGGAGGGTCTACCAAGATATACTTTATTTACAGATGCTGTTACATTTTACGTACTTTTAGTACTTGCCACTAGTACACAAAAAAAGTAAGAATCGGCAGCATCAGGTGGTGCTAAGCCTCGTGTTCTTGTTGTTTCACACCACTTCTCCAACTGACAGATTGAATTACTTCACACTCAGACACAACAGTGTGCCGGCGAAAACAAAGTTCCCCAAGAACAGATTTGCTGTTATTGAGTTTATGGGTTTATATAGGGGATAACAGCAGTTCAGCGGGGAGTTGTGAAACTTGTAATGAAAAAATGCGCAGTGTGGCGTACACATCATTAGCTGCCTGGAAGTTCATTGGGAAGTTAAAGTCGAGCAGCTGCTCAGATGCAATGTAAATAACCGAGTATAACACAGTAAAAAGATTGTTCCAGGCATCAATTTCATGTGCGCAGCTACTAGATGCGGTTGTGTGCCACCGTGTGTGTGTGTGTGTGAGAGGGCCCAGCGGAGTCCCTGCAGACTTCTCACATAAGTCCCTCTTATGGCCCCGTAAAGCCTGATGGCCCGAGCGCCAAAGGGGCTAATTGGAGAATGTGTGTCTATGTGCTCGGCTAGGGCCGAGGTCGCAGGGTGTCATAACCCAGCTAATCAACATCAACTGCTTGCAAATCACCAACACATGCCGCCTAGTTAGGTTAGGGTGTGGGCCTCCGGGAGCTCGGTGTGCAAGAGGCGGGGGGGGGAAGCAGCCCAAGATGCGATCTGAATCTTTTATTTTTGATCGTCAGCACTCGAGGCTCTGTTGTGCAAATGAGGCAGACTGAAGTGCGATTGATTGATGGATTTTCCTCCATGGGAAATCAGTGGATTTGAAAGACGTTTTTTTTTTAAAATTTAATTTATATTTTGGTAGTTATTTGTCAAGATCTGCCGCAGTGCGGATGAAAGCAGTTCTTCTACTCCTCTCAGTGAAGGAGCTGAGATAAGTCGAGGCCTGGTGCCATTTAATATTATGCAGGGATGAGTCCCGGAGCGCGTTACCCATTCGTCAAACCAAGAACAGCTAGCTCTGAGCTCTCTGGGCAGTGCTTTGCTTACTGAAAGCTGCCCAGACGGCTGCTTCACAGCCCCAAGAAAATCTGACTTGGAGGTGACTCGGCACTCAAGAGTGCTTAAGAACTCGCGCTGGGTTTGTTTGGAAGTTAACTGTTTTCACGTCCACTGTGTGGACGTGAAAACAGTTTCTAATTTCATTAGCAGAATATGTATACAGCCTCTGTTTCTCTCTTCCCCACCCCTCCCCCCCACCACCACCACCACCGTCTGGTTGGAGACAACACACTAATGAAATATTGCGTCTGCTCAGGAGCAGTTGATTTAGAGCAGTTTTGATTTAGGTTCTTTCTCAGTTGAATGTGAAAATGTGCAGCGCCGAGTAGTTCTGGGCCGGAGGAGTGGCAGACTGACTTAAAGCTGGCCTCAGCATCCAGCTGGAGCTGAGCTCATCTCCCAGGCCTGACTCAGGCCCTGAGCGAAGAAGCAGATGACGTGTGTGTGTGTGTGTGTGTGTGTGTGTGTGTGTGTGTGTGTGTGTGTGTGTGTGTGTGTGTGTGTGTGTGTGTGTGTGTGTGTGTGTGTGTGTGTGTGTGTGTGTGTGTGTGTGTGTGTGTGTGTGTGTGTGTGTGTGTGTGTGTGTGTGTGTGTGTGTGTGTGTGTGTGTGTGTGTGTGTGTGTGTGTGTGTGTGTGTGTGTGTGTACTCGGTAGAGGTGTATTTACAGACATCATTAATATCTCCCTGGCCTGTGTGGTCACATTGTTGGAGTTAGACATCATCAGCGAGAGCGATGTTTACTGGCTCTTGTAATGACCTAAATCTCTTTAAGCGTTTCTAAAACTGTCCCTTCAAATTGTGCTCACAGCTGAGAACCAAACGTCAACGCACTGTTGCTTGCTGCTGGAACCGTGGCTCTTTTTGTTGTCAAGTTACTCTGTTTTAATCTCTTGCTGTAAATGACGACCGTTTAAAGGCTAAGAGAAACCGATTTCTTTAACAAACTTTAAGACAAAATGTTCTGCCAAAGTAAAAAAAAAAAAAAAAAAATGCTGCTCATTTCTGTATTTTTGTGTTTTGGCAGTGTTTTTGGAAGAAGAAAATAGCAGATGTCGCCCATCGGAACTTAACAATATAAGAATTTGTATCTAGAGGCGGCCAAAGAACGGTTTGCTTTTTTTCGCTTTGTTTTTATTGTGTTGATTGTCTATTTGTCAGAAAAAGACACTTGGGGGCTGCCAGACGTATTATCATCAAGAGAGCAGAGCTTCTTGAATGGGGAAAAAAACAAAACAATAGGCAAAAAAGAGCTCCACATATCTGTAGAGATTGTCTGTGTCACACACATGTCATTTGACCCAACATCCTTCTGTGTAGCTACGTGTTTGTGATGTCTGCTCCAGTTGGTCGTAAAGTGTCCATCAAGTAATGGACAAAAGTAAGTAGGAATTTGGCGAATTCTACTACGTTGGGTTCCGATAGCGTAAGAAACGCAAAAGGCTACGTTCTGGGAAACGTTCTGGGAAACTGCAGGAACATGGTGGTGCGACATGGCAGGCTTCGTCGTTAACCTAGTTCTGAATGGTTCTGCCAATAAATCCCCTGAATCCTACACACCGTCCCTTTTTAAAGCAAGCCTGTGCTCCTTTTAACTGAACACCGGCCCCACAATCCCAACTGGTGATCGCAAAAAACATAGAAGAAATGACAAGCAGATAGCAATATCTAGCCAAAAGTGTGCCGGCATTAGCCACCGCAAGCTACTGGTCAGACAACAAAACCCCTGACAACATATTCAACCCCTGAGTATTTAAATTGTCCAGGGGTTAGTTATATTGCCACTGACCTTTTGTAATTGAAAATTCTTTCTGTGTTCAATTTCACTGGTTTCTGTCCTCGTAAAAGTTCGTTAAAGTCGTCTTGCTTTCAAACCTTTAAAACAGACATTTATGACATGTATGGGTCCAGGCTGGTCTGCTTCTGATCCAGGCCCCCTCAATGGGTGCACACCCAGGAACAGGTGCCACTACTTTGCCCCGTCATGACTCCATCATGACCAGACTTGCGTGTTACACATGGGTGTGTGATTTTTCTTTTCTTGGTTATCTCCCACCGATCCTGCAGTTACAAGTCTCTGGCTGACGCTCTCGGAGTGCCCTGGCAGTGATACCTCGCCTTTTGAAAGGGGAGCTCTATATCAGCCGTGAATTTGGTGCGAGCGAAAAACCCGATCCGTCTCACCCCGCCGCCACGCTCGGAGGGCACGGGAGCATCAGAGCAATTAACGTCGGAGGAAACTAATAGCCCTGATGCGCACACGCACCGCAGTGAAACTCTATCTCCGGCCTGCGCGTGCCTTCATGTGGATTTACGTTGATAACCATCTGCATAAACTTGTGCTGAGTGCGTTTTAAAATAAAAAAATAAAAACACCCCACATATCCAAGAGGCAGCGCGGCGGCTCATAAACAACCTTTTATTAATAGCCGGCGCTTTCAGATGTCGGTATTCCATTTGCACGGGACGCAACCAGGAGGTATGCTGGGTAGTTTGCACTCCTAAAACACTGGCACGCTGTTCACTCCGTATAGCACAGACATATAAACCTTCTCCTACCGCCCCGGCTATATGTTTATCCTGGATTAGGTCATTTGTATCCTTACACCTCGGAGGCCTGCTTTTAGAGAGTGAGAGAGGGCCCTGTCTAAACGTTTGAAGTATTCTCTCGTTCAGATTGCTGTGCAGTAAAAGTGTGTGTGTGTGTGTGTGTGTGTGTGTGTGTGTGGCTGCTCAGGTCCTGCCTGTGTTGTTTGTTTACGTGACAGTCGCTCACATCCAAACATCCCTGCGAGTGACATGGGGTTTAAATTATGAGAAGTTATAGCTTTATATATATATATATATATATATATATATGCACACACTGTTTTTCCAACTACCTCCTGTGTGTGTGTGTGTGTGTGTGTGTGTGTGTGTGTGTGTGTGTGTGTGTGTGTGTGTGTGTGTGTGTGTGTGTGTGTGTGTGTGTGTGTGTGTGTGTGTGTGTGTGTGGTTTACTCTTTAAAAGGTCCACATTCATCCAGTGGCGGCCGGACGCTCGCCAAGCGTACAACAGAGCGTCTGTTGTGTGATTGGTCTGAAGCTGTGTCAGCTCCTTTGGGAGAAAGAAGAAGAAGGAAAAAAAAAAGGCCTCTGACAAGAATCCAGTTTCTGTGTGCAACAGTTTTTTTAGTTAGTCCACCTTAAGACCAGATTCGGATGGTACTGAGTCGGACATGAGCGAGTATCAGAATGACGGCGCTTGTTTTTCGGGGCGGTCTGAAAGAGGCTTTCATGGTGTCACCCTGTCGCACCACCCGAGCTTCTGTACAGACGTAACGCAGCGTCTTCGCTGATTGAATCTACGAGGCCCCCCTCCGCCTCTCATTACCTCGATTGATTCGATTAGGCCGACGCCTCGTTCACGTGAAGTGGCTGCGAAATCCTGGTGCTCATATTTTATTTAATTTACCTCTCCATTTGCTTGAAAAAAATAATTCAAAGATAGATTTGTTATTGCGGCCGAGGTGCTGGTTGTCGCCACGTGTTATGATGATAATCTGAATAAAGCAAATTATTTACACGTCCAAAAAAGAAAGTTTTATAATCAAGTCCTGTTTACTCCGGCGATGACCTTGCTTAGAATAAAGCACCGACACGACAATCACAGTAATTGCCCTGAAGATGCACTCCATGATTACTCTCATTTTCTGGGGGGAAACCAGGACACCGAAGATCTCGCACCTTCAGAAAACCGCTTTTTCTTTTTACAGCTGGCAAGCAAGTCCTCTTTAGCGTTGAGAGAGTGTGTCAACAGAATCATCCGTCTCAGCAGAGTCCATTTACAACGGCAGCCAGGACGTAACACGGCCGCCCCCCAGATAAAGTAACGCGGGACATCATTGATTTGTTTCTGTGTGTTTAAAAAAAGTTTTACTCGGAGGAAAAAACATCACATCACTTTATCTAAAGAAAGAAACAAAGTCTGGCAGCCCGCTGCAGCTCTATCTTAATTTGGTCAGATTGTACACAAGATGGCGGAGCTCCGAGGAAGGCCAGCGGGGAGACTGATGGACAAAGGCAAGAGGAAAATAAACAAGGCCTGTGCTACTTTTCCTTTTTTTTTTTTAAAGGCGATGTGAGCGGCCTGCAGGAACGACAGCAGCCATGTCAGCTTGTACCGAGATGCGTGTCTCTCATAAAAGAAGTGAAGTCATGGGGCTCCCCCTCGGTTCTAGAGATTCCCTGAACTATGTGGCACCACATTGGGCGTGGGGGGAATAATCCAACCCTTCTCGCAGATTTTTCATTTAAGTGAATTTCAGCGGGAAGGGACTGAACATAAAAAGAATCATTGTGCGTATATCACATGCATATTTTCCACAAACGTATGCATCATTCAGAGAAACTTTGCCTCCGTCTTTAATCCGATTTCAGATCAAATGACACATATTCACTCAAACCCAGTAGCACGACGCGGCTCCTCCAGTTTTCCGTCATTGTTGCCGTTTTATTTTTTCCCTCTTCTTCTTCTCCTCATTCTGCTTCCCCGCGGGTCCCTCTGGGTTAGAGTCGTATTATGTCTCCCAAATCCGCAGCTCGCTACCATGGCATAACTCTTCATGATGGCTGGATTTGGGCTAAAGCTGCTGTCAGAACAGGATATCTTGCTAATGTGTTGAGCAGGCCCTGTGCCGGCACAGGGGAGAAGGGAGGGAGAGGGGTGTGGGGGGGGAGAGAAAAAAGAGCGAGAGAGCAGAATATTTGGAAACACAGCGACAAAGTCCGGGTTCAAAGTGATGGATCTGTCAGAGATGTCGATGCTCTGATCCGAAGAGGGATTATTTTATGACGGCACGGCTGTTACTCCTCCCTCTACTCTGTCTCTTTCTCGCTCCCTCGCTTTCTCTCTCGCCCCTGACGACGGAGCACAGCTGCGCCCACAGCTGTGCTCCGTCGACCTACAGCAGACCCTGCTCTTTATCAGCCTGATTGGTCACATGGGGTGTCATTACTTCCACCTTGGCGTTGCCCCGCGTATAGGAGAGGGTTGGGGGGGGGGCAAGGTTGCTGATGCTGGGCCCTGTTTGTGTTTGCTGACCACCCCCCCCCCCCCCCCCCCCACCCCACCCCTCTCTCTCCCCCAAACAAACCAAACCCACCCTCTGTGTTTGTTTTTTTTGCCCTCTGTGCGCCCCGAGGTCTTCCAGCACACGGGGCCCCCCGGAAATCCCAGCAGCATTGGTGGCTCATATTCAGTGCTCCATGCTAGTTATGTGTCAAAGCTCAGAGTTTCACACACTAGGACCAAACATCCATCGAAGCCTGGCTTAGGTTAGGTTTATACTTTTCTTATTCTTCCGATCTAGGTTTTAGAAATCAGAAATTGTTTTGCCAATTCAATTTTTTTTTCGAAAACCAACGTATTGCTGTTTAAAGATGTTGGAAATGTTGATCCTTTAGCATTTGGCTCTTTTTTTTTGTGAGCTGGAAAAAAGTGTAATTAATGGCAAAATCCACAAAAAGTTTTTTGCGTTGGTACTTCCCCAAAACTAGTCTTGTGTCTGCCCAGTTTGAATCGATTTCCTACAATTCCCAGCCCAAGTTTGGCCAACGATCGTTGTGCATCCGTCTTGGTGTTTGCCTCCAGTGATCCGCGCTAACGCTTGTTGGGTTGAGTGATTTATCTTTCAAGTTCGGAGGAATGAGAATGTGAAGCAGCTCCACTGCTTGAATCCCCGTTGCATTGAATTTAAACCGCGTTCTCTCGCTGCCCGCGCTCTCGTTCGGTTGCTTGTGTTTGACAGCGTTTAACATTTGGGAGTTCGGCTTTTTTTTCTTTTTTTGTGTGGGAAAAAAAAAAGGGATTTGTTAGAAAACATGTCGAGCACCAGAGGAGCGCTGAGAACACAGTGGGTTTCAGTGCTCCGTGCTAACACTTGTTTTACGTTGAGTGATTTTATTTTTGATAATGAGAGTTTGTACCACCTCTGTGAACACACTGGGCCGTCCCACTGAGAGCTGGCATCGATTGCCCGGTCAGATTCTTGTTAACATATTCTTTGTTCTTTATTTACACAGTATTGTCTTCATAGTCCGGATTTTGGAGGCTCGTACCAATATTGATATTTGAGTGAATTAAAAGAAGAAAAAAGTCTGACAACTATTGGGTTCTTTGTAACAGACACATTTCAGATGTGTGGCCCATGGGCGATTCATCGGTCTAGATCCAATTCCTCCTGCAAACTTCTCGGACTCTTAACCTCTGAAGTCTCTGGTTAAAATTCCGATGAAATGTGGAGGCAAGAATAACAAAAGCTCTTGCTTTGTTTATGTGGAAAATACCTCTGACACAAACACCCCCGTCCCCACCACACAAAGGTTTCTTCACTTCTGGAGAAGCCTCAGCTCACCTCGCACCCTTATCAACACAGAACCTTCATTTCCCATCACCTCCATTTCTGTCCCATCCTCCTTCGGCCCCATCCTACCTTTTACTGCCCCCCCCCCCCCCCCCCTCCCATCCCCATCCCCCGATCACATGACTCTGAGGATGGTTAGACCTCATCTACGGTACAAGCAAAGCAATCTCTCGTTGCCCTTTTCTCCATTGCTATTCTTCCTTTGCAGTGTCTTTCTGTAACTAAACTGCAGTGTGTAGAAAATGAAAACGTGTGTTTTTCATGTAATGTGGCTTTTTCAAAGGTGTGTGGACGGACTTGGTTTAGATTAGCATTAATGTGGACGGAGCCCGAGTCAGCGGGGACGGCTATTCTGCCTCTTTTTCTCTGGGAGGACATGAAATGTAGCAAACCGCTCCGCCCCCCCATACCCCAACCCCTCCACCCAGAGGAACCAGTTTCCTGCCATGCCTCCGTGCTGAAATCAGATCCCAGCGTCTCTCAGGCCTTGTTTTTCTTGGCAAGGGCCGGACACAGACACTCACACAGAACCATTTCCACCCACCACCGCCGCCTCTCTCTGCTTTCTCCCCCTCCCTCCCCCTCTGCTCTCGTCTTCATGGAGTTACAAAGAGAAACAAGATTTTTATCTGCTTTCTCCTTTGAACGGGTTTTCACACCTAAATGTTTGACTGATGAAAGTTGCGTGGAAGGAGTTGCATCTGAGGATCAATGCCGTAGACGAGTATGTTTCTTCTCCACACGTTTTGGGGCTGTAATTTGAGCCCAACCCCGTTCAGCCGGCACATATTTTAATGACATTTAAACATCTCCAGATGTAATTTAGAAGAAAAAACAAAATGCCTCGTGAGGATTTTAGGATGATATTTTTCTCTCCGCAGCTTGTTTTAGCGATAAAGTTTTCTGCAGGAAAAGTCACTGGGAAAAACTCCCCAAAAACTCCTCAAAGGCTCGTCTTTGTCGAGCAGGGTTGCATTCCACCGAGTTCATGCACAGGTTTTTTGGGTTCTTTTTCCTTTTTTCTTTACTTCCTCCAGTTCAACATCGCTCCACTCGGAGCCCTAACTTGACAGAATGTGAGCGCATTGTTCTGCAGCGCGGCTCTGCGGCTTGTGGGAACAGGGCTGTAAAGAGGGCTTGAATGACAGAAGCGTGCACTCTGGTCAGTCCGCTCATTGTCGTCTGGCGTTTACACGCCTTTGGCCCTCACACCACCACCGTGCTCCTATGCAACCCCCCCCCCCCCCCCCCCCCCCCCCCCCCCAAGGCAGTTTAACTGCGGCACCCATGAGTTAGTGCGGCGCTGCTGGTTGAAAAGGTGCTCTGTCTCCGGGGCCCGGCGGTGTGGAGGAGCGCCGAGTATGTGTGCTTTTCATGGATGGGTACACAAGGCTCACCCCCCCCAACCCGACCCCCACTCTCGCCTGTCTGCTTGTGTTTGTGTGGTTATGTGTGTGTACTCACATATGTAGGGAAGGCGGGCAGAGGGGGTGGGGGTGGGGTTGGGGGGTGGAGGGGGCTACAACAACAAACTGGGCTCATCAGGGATGTTAAACAGTCCCATATTTCTGGGAAGAAAGCAAACAGAGCTGGCTCTGCATCTGCACGTATTTCAAGTCAGCCGAGTCTGAGGCGCTGATGGGAGTTGTAGTTATCTCAGGCTGTTGACTGTCCGTCTTCTTCTCCCTGCTTGCCTACTGCCGAGCGCCAATCGCACAGGCCTCATGAGGTGCCGCGTCCAAAGCGTTATCACACTGATGTGCTCTGCACACTAAGAGATGGGGAGGGGGGGGGGGGGGATCTAGGCCCTCCTCGGTTGCTCCATGTCACCCAACTAGCTGTTGTAGCTATATCATTATATTTTATTCATAGCACACATTCATATCACACAATTGCATCTGTTTAAACAGATAGACGTGCCGTGTAATGTAGCTGACCAAATCTCCCCCCACACACACACACACACACACTCCCCCTGCCCGCCGTCCTGGAGCCAATCACATGTCCGTCCCGCTGCTGAGCCTTTTTTTTCTCTTCTCCGTCGTCTTCTCCCCCCCTCTCTGCATTTCTTTTATTTTTACCCACACTCCCTAATTTAATTCCGGGCTCAGCGGATGTTGCAGCTTGATCTTTGCACATCACAATGTCTCAGCGTTGTTGTAAAATGTTGTTGTTCTCCCAGCTTTCCCATGGCTAGTAATTAGAGGTGTGTGTGTGTGTGTGGGGTGTGGGGTGTGGGTGTGTGTGTGTGTTTGGCGGGGGGGGTGATAGTGGGGATGAGACAGGGGCTCTCTTCCCCTCAACCCCCCCCCCCTCCCACACACACACACACACACACTAGGGGTGAGGTGGGGTTGTGTGTGTGTGTGTGTGTCTCCAGCCAAGGCCAAATGAAAAGCCTGTGCAACTTGCATTCACATTCAATTAAAAGCTCCCCTCTGCGGCCGCGGAGGAACAGCTGCAGAGACTCCACGCTGTCTGTTCTTCTCAGTTGCTGTCGAGAAGGTCTCCCGTTGGAGGTTTACAGACACACACACACACACGGACACACACAGACAGACAAACATTAGACACTGACACAAAACACGAGCTAGAATCACATCCAAATGTTTACACGGGAGGCGGTGTCCCCGTTTCGTCGCTCCCTTATCGCTCCGGCATAATAAGGCGCAATTACTGAGAAGAGAACAAAATGTGGACAACGAGCCTGCAAGAGGGGAGGGGAAGGGGGGGCACTGACATCATTACCTCCGATGGAACAGTTGGCACGCTGCAGAGTCGTTTGGGGCAGTTGTTTATCGACGACGATTGTTATATTTGTTTTCTTCACGTTTTTCTGCGTTGAAGAAGAACATCGGGCAAAGAAATCGCTCTCCGTCTGTTTTTGGCTTGCAGTGGAAATGTGGTAGAATTTAGAAAGTATAACGTGTACGGTGTGTTGAGATTTAGATTTGTAGGCGAGGAAGTGTGCTCAATTTCACACCGTAGTTAATCAAAGTGTCTAAAGTCCCAAATAGCAAAGGTTAACGCTTTCATTTGAATCCCCCCCTCCGTTACGAACAGGGTCCTCAAATGACATCAACTTATTGATGTCCTCCTGTAGCCGAGAGGTGAGCAGAAATGATAATGTGGTCAGCGATGGCTTCCGCGAGTGACTCGCCTGGCTGGCCGCGAGGGCGAGGGCCGTCTGATCCAGCCTAAATTTAAACCTGTGGACAGACGAGTCTAGCCAGCGGCCGGCCTCATTCCAGCCACACAGAGAGAGAGAGAGAGAGAGAGAGAGAGAGAGAGAGAGAGAGAGAGAGAGAGAGAGAGAGAGAGAGAGAGAGAGAGAGAGAGAGAGAGAGAGAGAGAGAGAGAGAGAGAGAGAGAGAGAGAGAGAGAGAGAGAGAGAGAGAGAGAGAGAGAGAGAGAGAGAGAGAGAGAGAGAGAGAGAGAGAGAGAGAGAGAGAGAGAGAGAGAGAGAGAGAGAGAGAGAGAGAGAGAGAGAGAGAGAGAGAGAGAGAGAGAGAGAGAGAGAGAGAGAGAGAGAGACTCGGGTCTTTTATGTCTGTCCTCCTACTCCTCTCACTCCCTCCTCTGCTCTCCCTCACCTCCCTCATCTGTTTTTCTTCCAGCTTTGAAATTATACTATATAACGTTGGCTATGTTCTCACTCCAGAACACTCCAGAAGTGGGTGAAAAAACTGTCCACATTAGAGTACTTTAAGCATTGTTGAGGTGAAATACATAGTGCGCCGGTGGGATCCACTTCCCATTCAATCCTTTTGGCTTTTGAAAAGTGGTTGTGTTTTTTTCTTTTACTAATTATCCACCGCGTTTTCCAGCGGATACGTTTGGCTTCTTCCTTCTGATGGCTCTGACGTGGCAGTGATTCAATTTGTACAAAATCTGTTTTCATTTGCTTTTATGAACACCTGAGAGAATGTTTCCCTGACATAGGAAAAGAAGACATTTTAAATTGGTTTGTTTGGAATAGCGGTGAATAAAATATGAAGCAAGAGCGGTGATTGTCACCACGCCTGCAGAAAGAAAAGGCCGCTGCCAGGAGACCATCCAAGAAAACAGACATGATTGGATGTTAAAAAAAAACAAGTGAAGAAGTGAAAGTGGCAATTAGCAAATATGTGGCAGCTACTAATGAGTAAAATGAAAGCCCTCAAACATTGACACATTGTACTGGACATACTTCATGCTAAGGGTTATGATAATAATAGTATGTTGTTCTGGGAAATGTTTGCTCCCCCGCCCCCGATGCTCTCACACAGCCTCTCCTTATCTCTCCCCTGGATGCTTTGGCTCCTCCGAGTCCTGTAATGGATGGGAGACCGTCTCAGTGGAAGATTGGAAAACAGACACAGATGTTCACAGAACAGTGCTGCTATTATGCTACATTTGTCTACTTGTTTTCTTTTTTATTGCCGTACTGAGAATCATCAGTCTGCCAGTTTTTTTTTATATGACAATGTTAGAAGAAGGAAAAAAAGAGCAGCAGATCCGGGCGGAGTCCCACGTGGCTTGTGCCCTCCTGAGCTAAGCCAGCGAAAAAGCTTCAGCTTGGAGCTGGACGGACCTCACAAGGCAGACGGCTCAAAGGCAGACATGTGTGTGTTCTCCACTCTGGCTCTGTCCACCTTGCTTCCCTTCTTTTCCTCTATTCTTCCGTCCTCTCCCTCTCTCGCACCTCATTCCTCTCCTCCCTGTAATCAGGGCCCTTTGAAGTGGGCAGAGCAGCCGGATTAGAGTGGGACCTGCAGGGTCTTTGACCTGGGGTGAGCCAGGGACGAGTAATTAGACAGGGAATTAAGGAGTCTCTCTCTCTCTCTTTATCTCTCTCTCTTTATCTCTCTCTGTCTTGTGTACCCACTGTTTGCTGTTCATAGCTTTTATCTCTGGCAGTGGCATTGTGACTTCGAAGCGACAAAAATTACCATGTACCGGGATGTACCGGGATGATGAAATATGACCTCAAGGTTATTTCATGTAACATTTGCAAAAGCAATGAATTAATTAAAAAGCAACATAATAAAAAGGATCATGTTCTTTTCCGAGGATTTATGATGGAATTAAGAATCAATGTCCCAAAGCTGATTTCTGTGGGCGACTGGTGGCAACTCAACGAGCTGTTAACACATCTCATATCTCCTTTACAAAGCTGTAGAGAACATGTTATCAAGTCGTCGCTATCTACACATCTAACAGACAGGACTTCCTTTGAAGTTGTGATCCTGGATATCTGGCTAATAAAGCCTTGAAACCAAAAGAAGTAGCTGAAAAATGCTAAACTTCAGCGTCAGGTGACCCCTTTTCAACTCAGGCGTTATAGAGAGATATAGAAAGCATACGACTGACTCACGGCCATAATCACAGTCGGCAAGTCTGCCAACCACATTTGGACAGCGATATGCCTTTTTTAAGAAACCTTAAATGTGTTCGTTGTACTCTATTTGTAATGCAGGACTGAAATGGAAGAAGCCAGACTCTTTTGTGCGGTTCCAGTAGTAAAAGTAGTGTTAGTAACAAGAGTATTACTACTAAATAACGGTAGTTGTGACTTATGTTGGTAGCACTAGCATTAATAGAAGAAATAGTTGTAGTAGTACGGTAGTACATGAGTGACGCTGATGATGGCATTAGTTGTACCAAGAAATACCCAAAACTAGGGGAGGGAGGGAGAGAGGGAGGGAGAGAGGGGGAGAGAGAGAGAGAGAGAGAGGGAGGGAGAGAGGGAGAGAGAGAGATGCCCAACCAGCTGAGACCAGGCACTTTGTTATTAAACAGACCGTCTGAGGAGCGCCCACGTGGCCAAATAAGGACATCCAGTCGCCCTCTCCCCGAGGGAGACGAGAGTGAACCCAAAGCAACTGGCCGACAAGTGACATGAACACTCCTGCGCTAAAGAAATACACTTAACATTCTCCATCTCTTGTCTCTCTTTCTCTGCAGGTAAGAAAGATTTCCCTGTGCTACAAAAGCCTTTGTGATCCACCCTGTAAGTAAAGTGTCACGATTTTAGGCTCTCTAGCCTCCTTCCGTGTGTGTGTGTGTGTGTGTGTGTGTGTGTGTGTGTGTGTGTGTGTGTGTGTGTGTGTGTGTGTGTGTGTGTGTGTGTGTGTGTGTGTGTGTGTGTGTGTGTGTGTGTGTGTGTGTGTGTGTGTGTGTGTGTGTGTGTGTGTGTGTGTGTGTGATCTCCAGGGTACCTGTTGTTGTGACAGGCTCTTGACTTGAGCGGCGTTAGTAGATAGCGTGTAAATTGTAATCTGGGAGCTCCCATTCCTTAGCCTGTGTCATGCTAATAACGCCACGCGTCAGTCAAACTTGGCCGCTGATTGCCGGCACAAGGCCATGCTGTCTCACTCCCCTGCCCGCCCGCCCCCCACGCTCCTTTTTCCCATTGTGCAGACGCCCACAAATGGAGCTGTTACCGGCGGCTATTTGGCGCCAGGAGGCGAGTATTGGCTGTGCGATAATGGAGACTTAACCTGTATTGACTCGCCTCCTTTGCATAATCCTTAAGCCAGTGCTAAAGAGTAACTTCCAGTCGGGAGCGTGTGATTACATTACAAGTTAATAGCGCAGAGGTAAACAGATGAGTGACACTGGCTGTAATCCTTCCTAAGGGGCCTGGGGCTCAAAGATAGAGGGTAGCGAGGTTCAGAGAGGAAGTACAACTTGGTCTTTAAGAGTGAGTCCAGACTTCCTTTTTGTCTTTTCGTAGCTCTTATTTCACTCCTTCTTTTCGTTATCTAAAAATGTCGTTCTTTGTATGGCACTCCGGATAAACGTGTCAGCTGTAACTGTCTAGATTTTGAAAAAGAACACTGTATCTGTCCAGACGGGAAGATCTAAAGGATTAAAGGTGTGTGTGTGTGTGTGTGTGTGTGTGTGTGTGTGTGTGTGTGTGTGTGTGTGTGTGTGTGTGTGTGTGTGTGTGTGTGTGTGTGTGTGTGTGTGTGTGTGTGTGTGTGTGTGTGTGTGTGTGTGTGTGTGTGTGTGTGTGAGAAAGACCACTAAGAATCTCAGACTGAAACACGCCTCCATCAGCACCTACACACACACCAGTGTAAACCCATGACTCTTGCTTACATAACCCACCTGCCTTTCCCCGACCTCAGACACATCCTGGGAGCCACAGGGAGCGGAGGAGGGGGGATGACAAGGGGCTGTTCAAGATAAGCGTGTTTACTCTGACATTGTGGGCACGCTGAAAGACGTTCTTATCATTAACAACGAACAAAGTCAACAATGGAAAGAGTTTTATTCTGTGGTGTTGGCAGACGGCTGAAGGAATCTGACAAGCAGCACAAAGGAGAAATCGACGTTTAAATAAAGAAGTTTTGGCTCACTCCCGGGATTCTTTTTGTTTTATGACCACAGGACAGAAGTCCAACTGAAGCCTTCCCCCCAGAACTGGCAGGTAAAGTTGTTGCACTGTTGTGGCTGGTCGAGATGCGGCGTATAGCAGTCGCGGGCGGCAAATCCCGATGGTGCCGTCCATGCGCAACCTCAAGAGCAGAAGCGGAAATTGCTGCTCTCGCCGCGACGCAACGTCTTTCCATTCAGGACAAGGTGCCAAGCGCAAGAGCCCGGCACTTGAGCTGTAAAGAGCCCCTGTTCATATCCTACATTTTTGACCTCTGATCTCACCACATTTCAAACCCCGGGACATTCCTCCGCGACCGAGCTCTGTCCGCACGCTGCCTGCAATGGCTGACATCATCGCTGTTTTGCCCATTAGGTTTGCGTTTCTTGAGAAGAAACAGCTGCGTCACCCTCCGAAAACCACGACAAGGGTGTATTTCGGTGCCTCGGTTACATAGAAACATTTGAACTCGGTTCCCCAGAGGGCCAGCCAACCCCGACCGTTGGGAGCGAGGAACAGAGCGTGTTGTGCAGTCTCGCATTCAACCTCATTTCCCTTCCAAACCTTCATCCACTTTGGCCAGACCACACATCCTTAACCGTCGATAGTTCTGCTGGCTTGCACTCGCTCTCCGTTACACACAACCGCGCAGTCACGACCTCAGATAGGGATCACATTCAGCCTCGCTTGGCTGCTAACTACCCTCAATTGCATTTTGGGTTTACAACCCAGCAGGGCTTGAGGTACCCCTCAGTATTTATAAACAGTTATGATCGCATTTGCTCAATGAAATTATCTGAAATTTGTAATTTTCCGGGAGGTCAAAAGCAACATGGCTGTCAAGTCGACCGGATTTTGCGCTGCTCAATCTACCGGCGGGCTGTATGCGCGGTTTGGTGTTGGCTGCCGGTTAAGAGATGCACGCTGGGTGATGGGTTGAGCAGGAGGTTACTGAGGGCTGCAGCAGCCCAGATAAAACATCTAAAGGGCCCTCTTTTGGGCTGATAAAATCCAGGCCGGTGTTGGGTGTCCAGAATGGGGTTGGCCAAGAAGGTCGCGGCGAAGTCAGAGATCCTGGTTTGCAAGTTTTTGAGCTTTCAAATGTTGTAGCACCGTGTGAGGAGGAGTTCAAATAGGCCCGTGTGAAGACAGATGGTTGAATTAATTTCCCGGGTAAAATTTAGAAACAGAATGCGCGCCCCACAATGCAGAGACATCAGAAATGTGTCCTCGGGGTGGCAAACGGGGTCGAGAGAACTTTTCTTGTCGTCGTGTTTGATGTGAGATTTGCCTTTTTCCTTTTTAATTAGCGTGGGCCAAACGTGTCGGGCACGGAGCGGGGAGAGAGCGCTGCAAAATCGCGGAAGCCGAGAGGCCGTGCTGGGAGAGTAATGCACCGTTATCAGACGACGAGCGAGAGGTGCGGATGGCGATGGAAAGGGGGGATGTGACGCAGAGGGAGGTGATAATGAGCCTTGTCTTAGCCCCCCCCCACACACACACACACACACACACACATCCACACTATCAGTGCCATCTGCCGCTCTGATTGTGCTTCGTCTACAGTACCAATGACGAACTGGCTGGCAGCCCTCTCCTCCGGGTTGTGAATAAGCATGTGTTCTTCATCAACCTCTCTCGTATTCTCTCTGTTTCTCCTCCATTACTCTCTCTATCTCTCTTTCCAAATCCCCTCAATCAGCCAGGGGTCCAGTGAAGATGCCGAGAGGGGGAGGGGCGGGAGGGGCATTCGCTGACGACTTTAACGAAGGGTCAGAGGAACGGGGATTACTGCTCGGCTCGTGATGAGCTAGCAGCTCCGGCTCGTCAGGGTGAAGGATGGCAGCGCCTTGGCATAGTGGAATGACAGTGAGTCGTAACTGGCTGGCAGCATACTGACGGATCTGGCTCAGATGCCACTTTACCCTTCAAAACTGCCAAATCCAGCTTCCAGAGTCAGCGGAGCGTTGCTAGTTAAAGCCTTTTGGAAAATGTATCTAGGAGAAGATCATTTGAAAATGAGCCAGCCTATTGTAAGGGATCTCGGGTTTAACAAAGAGAGCCAACACTGTGTAGACTGCCTTTAATTTAACCCCGCTGGACTGCAGCACAGCTGGAGGGAGCCCTGTTTCGCTGGATACAAATCCTCTGTTAGTACATTGTGTAAACCCCCAGGGCGGCTCACACACAAGGGTGCATTCCTCTCCCTCAGGGCAGGGATTGGTCAGAGGATCCTTCACACTGTTTAAAACCCTCCATGTAGCAACAGAGCCCAGCTTTTGGATCAGGTGGGAGTTGCTCGGAGAGAAAAATGCATCTGTTGTTTTCTGTCTTTATGAGGACCACAAGTCACTGAACAAATATGAGAGGACTGAGGACCTTTCCTGTCCTCGTGGCTGTTGGTAATGTTTGGGTTATACCGTGTGTCAGTGTGTTAGTTATGATTTGTTTACGGTTGCACGTGGTTGAAATCTGTAAAAATGTAGCAATAAGTCCTGTTTTTTATGTTATATGCTTACCAGTGATTCAGTATTGTAGTTCCATATGGTTCAGGGTGTCACAATAGACGTATTAAAGAAAGAATGGTCAAAATGTCTTGACTTTTAGTCCATGTAGGTAAAGCTCCAAGAACACTGTATCCTACGTTTCCCAGAGTGCAACTTGATAGCATCTTTCCACAGACCCGTCACGCCTGGTTACCTCCAGCTCCACAAACCGAGTTCGAAAGACATGGCCCGCTGTTGGAAATATCACATCTCCAAGTCCAAACCAGGATGACCTTGAAGCCGTCGACTGGATTATTTATTTACTTCAAAAGTCCAGAAGCCTCCCTCAGAGACAACGTTTACAGTTTGAGTAGTACTCCCCATGACGATATAAAATTGGTAGATGGAATAACAAATCAAGGTTAACAATAAATTCTTGAAGATTCGAGGTCTGGTTGATATAGTGTTATTTGGGGTTACTGGTGGGAATGGCAACCATGGCAGACTCCGCCAGTTCATCACTAAAAGTACTCTATAGAGAAGCTCTGGCTAAATGTGGCTAATTATTAGAAGATTCTAATGGTGAAGAATGGAGTAAAATAAAAATGGATTTGAAATGAAAATCTTGAGGATTCTGAACGAAACATTGACGTACCTAGTGGGGTCAGGGAGATAATTGTGGTCAATGGAGGGTTTAACAAGGATAGCAGTACAGTAATGTGTCCATGCAGCGTACAATATGTTCACATGCGTATGTGGTTCAGTGTGCTGCACAAGCCCGCCGGCTGCTTGTTAGTACAATGCCAGATACGTCCATCAGTGGCATCCCTCGCTGCCCCGACGGCGAGTCATTTTTATTAGCATGCACTAAACCTCAGCAGTAGAGGTTGACCTTTTGTAACTGGCAAACTCAATCAGCAGCCAGAAGACTTTCCCTCGTCACCATTGTCTTTTGCCCCTTTTGCGCCTAATATGGGAAAATAAAATTCAATTAGCGGGCGTGACGGCAGGGAGACTGAAAGGGGGCGAAAGGGAGAGACGGAAAGATCTCGAGGCCGGGTGGTTCTAATCCTAGTCCACCTTAACCTCTGGGAGTCTGTGCGAGGAACCTGATCCTCTAGGGGCTGTTTTGGGGGGTTGTGCCTTTTATTCCCCTGTCTGATCAGACTTCAAAGGCGTGAGGGTGAGCGACGGTCATCGTTTCTTTCATTACCAGGAGCTTTACGCTAATCCGCGAGGGGGCTCACCTGAGGCCCCTCCCCTCTCCTCTCCTCTTCCCTCCGACTCCCACAAAACGCACAGCATCCCCGCCCTTTTTGCTTTTCCGCCAAAGGGGGGGAGGGGGAGGCTCTAAGTGCTGTGTAATCTGGGTATAAAAGAGCACTAATCCTCCGCATACTCCAGCGCCGCTACCTGAGGCCCGGATGAATACCAGAGCTCGTTAATTTGTTAATCAGAGCTCGGGTTCGGGGAAAGGCCTAGCAGGGATCAGAGGAAAAGTCGTTAGTCGGAGGGGGCGTTCCAACGTCTGAACTGTGCATGAGGCCATGTGTGGCATATAGCGGTGGATTAATGACACAGAAATACATGGTCAAAATCCGACATTTAGTTGGCTGCCTGATTTGAGTTTTGGACTATTGGCGAGACACAACAAGCCAAACCTCTACTTGACTCTGACAAAGTGTTGGCCATTGTTCACTGTTGTCTGACAATTTCAGATCAAACGGTTCATCAATTAGGAAGCCAACTGTGCCCCAATACGAATATAGCAACGGTAACACTCTGGATCAGCCTGTGGCCCGCGGTGAACCGTCCCCGAACACCCCGGGTTTCAGAGGAATGTTTGACAAAGGGGCTCTTTTATCATTCAACACAGGAGTTGTAACTTGTTACCCAGGGTTAAAGAGTAACCCGTTATCGTCGGCTGTAGAAGCTCCTTCAAAGAATAACAGCCCCCTGAGTGTTTTTCACTTGTTTTTCACTTCAGATCAAGGTTTGCATGCTGCAACAAAAAAAAAAGAAAAACAGCCGCTAATTGGCTCGCACTGTGGGGTTTGATAACGGGCCTTTTATTGTGCGAAGACAAGGACGAGCAGAAAGGCATCAGGAGCGACGACATAAGTCGCTGTGCTTTTAAGGTCTAGCTGTTGCCTTTTCTATTTCCTTCAAGGGACAGTTTTGTTTCCCAGATTTTAGGGGATCTCCGTGTGATTCTTTCCCTGGGAATCTTTCGTTGATAAAGATCGACGCAAGGGCGGGAACCACGCCCCACCTCTCCCCACCCCACGTCCTCCTCGTCTACTTCTCCTCTTCCCTTTTCTCTAAATCTCTATCCATCTTCTCGTGACTGGCGGTAATTACAGCAGCCTCCTCAGCTGCTCGCCGCCACAATGAGCTGTTTACACTGGGCCACTTGCCTCTGGCTGCTGTGGCCGGCCTCTCGCTCCCCATCGAGCCCAGCGGGAGCAGCCGCACAGTGACCAAAAAAAGAAAAGAAAAGTGCGACCCACATGTGCGCCCAACAGGGCTCCGTCAGTCTTCACACAACCCTCTTGTTTTGGTTTGTTTTTTCCTCTTTCCAGTCGCAGCTATCTGCCATTTGGATATCAAGCCCCTGTCGAGGGAGAAGCGTTTAGTTCGTTGAAGGTTTTAGTATAAAGAGGCAGGTCTCAGAACCGACGCGCCACTTTCTTGCGCCTGAGGGTGGAAGCTGAATGAAAGCACGCTCTCCCCCTGAGCCGCCTGCAGAGGAGGCATGTTTGTTTACGCACAGCCAGCCAGGGAGTGCTGTTTAGTGCTACGGATCCTTCAAGTTGAGCTGATGATGTGTCGCCCCCCCCACACACACACACACACACACTCGCACGCACACACACACACACACACACACACACACCGCCACTCTCGGGCCCTTGGACCCAGGTGCTTCCTGTCTGCCTGCTGGAAAAGTACAAATGCGCCCACGATGGACCAAGTCAACCGTGAGCTTTGCGCCGTTGCTTCCCCTGCAATGCCCTGTGGGACCAGCAAAAGGGCTTTAAACATCCAACTGCTTTTATTTTTTATTTTATTATTTATTTTTACTGTTTCACTCTGGCTCCGTTTCTCTACTTTTCCACCTCCCACGCTCTCTGCTGTTCTCTTGGACTCTTGTAATAAAAGAGATACATTTGTCACCGACATCTGCAGAGGGAGTTAAATGTGAAGCGTGTGTGTGTGTGTGTGTGTGTGTGTGTGTCTCTCTCCCTCCTGGCCTGTTGCATAACCCAGCGTGGCCCCCAACAGAGTGTTGTTCTCCATTTGCGTTGTACCCCAAAGGAGCCGTGGAGTTGTACTTCAGTAATAATCCCCAAGACAAAGGCATATTTCTGGCAGATGTTTTCACAAATGAGAAGGGATTTACAAGTGTCTGTGCCAGCTGTGGCGGTTCTATAAAGCTTTTATATGCTCCCTAAAAATATGCATTTAATGTGTGTCTGTCAAAAGGAGCGCAGGGCGACCCGCCGGAGCTGCGCTCCTTGCAGGCCCGGGTCTTTGCATCTGGACTGAGCCCGTCCTGTGAAGATCACTCTTGACTCCCGTCCAGCTGGTCTTGCCCTCATCTCGACAGTGGAGGGTCGGAGCGACCCCTGGTGGCCACTGTGCGCACTTACATCCAGCAGCGTGTCAGAAATGATGAGTCCCACGGTGGAAGGGGGCATGTCGCTCCTTGGTTGCTGTGTGAAGTTCTTTTTCTCAGTTCCACTCCATCCGCTTCGTGCCACCTGTCATGCTCCTGTTTTATGTCTGACACAAAAGCATTTAACCAACAAGCTCTGATTTATGACTCGTCTGAAAGGTGTAATTTGAGGTTTCTGGTAAAAGCTCCAGGGTGAGGGGGGTTCTCTTTGCTGTCACGTCAAACAGAGACCAGCCGGAGCTGTGATCGTTTGCATCCTCTCACTCTGACACCCAAAGGTTCAGGATGTTATACCTGTGATGAGGTGACAGACTACATGAACAACACCGCTCCTCCTCCTCCTTCTTCTCCTCCTCCTGCACCCTTGCCCTGCATGAGTCCTCAGATGAGTCTGTCTGAGGGGGCTAAGGGGACGGCGGTACTGACGGACAGAGGCATGGGAGTACATTAGTTGCTCGTAAAAAGGCTGTTCCCCCATTCTCGGGTATTTCATTGGCCCCTCCCCTTCTGCGGGTGTCTCCGTGGCTATGGGTGCAGTAAAGGTGCTGTTTGCTTCCAGGTACCTTTGTCTGCCCCCTCCGACGCCAGGAGTCTGCGTCTGCTGATAAGGCCCGAGACTCAAGGTTAATACGCACGGTCTGGAAGACGTTTGCTTTCGCCTCGGGGCGAAGTTGTGCAAGAGAAACTATATTCTGACCGATGGAACGACAAAGTAATGACGAACTGGTTTACGGCAGGGACGGGAGCACCTGATACATCAGAAAAAGCGTATTTTTGGGCCATTTTCTGGTTGTTTTTCGCAGACAATAAAAATACAAAATGATATATTAGTGCTGTGTATTTCAGCTATTATTTGCTGTCTGGAAACAACACAAACAGAGCCTTACGTCATGAAGGGTCGTAACCCGGCTCGACCCTGAGGAGATCCTTGCGCCTTCAGCTATGGTTCCCGGATGGTCTCTGTGCTCGCCGCCGCACACCGATCTTCGGCTCTCTGTTTAGACCTCGACCTCCGCCGCTTCACCGGAGCGAGAGTAAAAATATTACAGTGACCCACTTTTAAGTCGTCTTACGTCCCACACATTTTGTCTATAAAAGCATGCGTGACGCGGAAAATGTCGACGTTGAAGGCTTTTAATTTCCCATCTGAATGAGTCAAGGTTTTTATTTTATTTTTTTAAGGTTCTGTACCGGGCCTAGACTGTGCAGATTAGGCAGGGAAAGAGACGGTCCTGGAGCCAGCTGTGGAAACAGAAGATTGCGAGTGAGCCAGTGAGGAAGTGGAAGGGATTTGGCGCGCGGGGATCTGCGCCGCTCAGCGGAGATGGACCTTTTCATTTCCTCGGGATAGCGCTGGCTGTTTGAACAGGTGGGCCCCCCCTCTTGTGTCGTCCAGCTCGTGCACTCTCCCGGGCGTCGCATTTGTCGGGCCTCGGTTGCAGCAGAGCCTTCTGGAGCAGGAATATGTTTGTATTCCCTCCCAGGTCTGTCTCTCTTTACAAAAACAGACTAATGCTTTTCCAGTCGCCCTCCTGTCATTGCCGTTATTACCCCCCCGAGCAGCTGGGCTAAGAGACATGGAAATGCTTGTTAAAAGGGGGATTTTGAAAAAGGAGGGGAGAGCATCTGAACTCGCTGATTACAGAGGGTGTGTTTTTGCTACATGTTTTTGTGTGTTTTTCCTCCGGGGCATGGGTGCACCCACCCTGAGTCATGCTAGACTGGAGCCATGGCTCCGGCTCCCCGAGCTCCCTTTCCCTCTTTTCCTTCCCACCTCTCCTCCCACCGCTGACATAACCAGCTGGGCTCCTGAAACACACACACACACACACACACACACACAGACACACAGACATGTCGGAGAGGCACTTGATGGGAGGACAGAAGGAGTAGAGGGCGGGCGGTGCGAGGCCCACATTGAGATTGATGGCCTGCTGTAGAATCTAGCAGGTAAACACCAGCGTCCCCCCCCCTCCCACACACACACACACACACACACACACTCCCTCTCCCCCACAGATTAGGCCACTTGTTGAAGCTGCTACCACAAATTCCCATGTTTGCTAACACGCCCCCTCATACTCTCACTTTGTGTCCTTCCACTTGTTTAGGTTTCCCTTCCACTTCCCCCTTCCTCTTAGTTTTGCTTCCAATGCACCGACCATCTGCGAAAGTCCTCCCAGTTGACATGTACATGGGCGGCATGAAAAGCAAAGCAAGAGAGCTTTGAACGTTTGCGAGGCTCCTTTGCTGCTCCAGCATCAGCGGGGTTCACTCCAAGGCGTTATAACTATCACCAGTAGGGGGCGATGTGACTCTTCAGAAACTCCCCTCAAAGCTCTCCTTAGTAAATAGCCTTTCTTCCTTGCCCTTATATGATCCCACCTACCTTCATTTAAAACGGTCTCATTACTGCTTTGTGTGATTTATTTTCTTTTTTGAAAGAAAAGAAAACCTGGATGTCTCAGAAAGTTTCCCGACTGCTTTATGTCTTGTTTTTTTTCTGGCTGCTCTTAACGAGATAGATGAATATGTATTTGAAAGGGACGCACAGATGATCATCCAATGTGCTTCAGGAAAGTTGGTAGTTTGTGAGGATGAAAGCTGATTTGCTGCTCGTCATCAGGGAAGATCTCTCACGCTGAATCATTTACAGCATTCTCACACACTGCATGGTACAGTTTCTCCCCCCACCCACCCCCACCCCACCCCAGCATACATTGTGAGATCCTCCCGAAGGGTAGAGCGCTATGGATTGCTCTTGCCATACACCATGGTCAGACTTCAGCTCCCTGCCACTTGAAAGAACCCAAGCGGTTCACTGCAGGGCGACTCCACTCCTCTCTTGCTGTCCAGAAAGATCTGACCTTGTTGATGTAACCCACGAGCTGGACATCTCCTCCCCTCCCCTCTCAAGTGACACGGCCGCCCTGACTGAGTAGAGATCAAGTGATCGCAGCTCTCCGAGGGTTGTTTAGTCTGGACGCCGGCTGAACTCTCCGTGGCCTCTCGCTGCCCTCTCTCTCTTGTGAGGCTTTCACTTATGTTGTATGTTTTTGCATGAGCAAGCTTGTTTGTTGTTTCCCCGTCGGTGCCGGAATGCAAGGTGTGTGTGTGTGTGTGTGTGTGTGTGTGTGTGTGTGTGTGTGTGTGTGTGTGTGTGTGTGTGTGTGTGTGTGTGTGTGTGTGTGTGTGTGTGTGTGTGTGTGTGTGTGTGTGTGTGTGTGTGTGTGTGTGTGTGTGTGTGTGTGTGTGTGTGTGTGTGTGTGTGTGTGTGTGTGTGTGTCTTCAATCCAAATCTCAGTGCTCCATGTATTGGCCGTGGATGGCAGATTGGGGCAGATTTGTGATGTAATCACGAGTTAATCTCCGCCCCCAAGCCCCTCCCCTCCATTATATATGTGCAGCTCGGCCATCCTTCAGCCCCTCCCAACTCCCAATAATCTCGTTACCAAAGGGAACAAAAGCGCCAGCTCACCTGAACCCTCGTACTCATTACGCATCAAGAGCGGCATTAGAGCCCGCCAGACGCATTCCCAGCATCCCGGCCCGGCTTCGGGTTGTGCAACGCGACTTTGTGTGCGCTGAGCTGGTTCTGAGCGGCCGCCGGAGCCGCAGTGGCCAAGCGTGCCCAATGAGTGATGGCTTTCATGAAGAAACAAAAAAACATCGGAATTAGCATTTCTTGGCACATTTAGGGATATTTCAGCATCCAAATTCCTTCCCTGCTGATTGGAAAGGATTATCTGTAATTATTGCACAGGACCTCATAGGGTTTGTTGGATTTGCACAATCTTGAATTGTTTTCCATTTGCAATTTTCTTGTTTTGCAAACACACAGTCTGAAGACGGACAACCCAGAGAGCAAAATCCATAACGGTGGGACACCGTCCCTCAAAGAGAGCCCTCGATGTTTTTGGGATGTAGGTTTCCGTGGCGACGGTCAGAGGCAGGTTGTGTTTCCTTGGCGACGGGGGTCTTGCCCGGCGTGTGCATTAGCTTCATTGTTGCTGTCGTCTCAGACGCTGCCTTCCTTGACAGTCTCGTCATCTCGAGGTGTTCTTGGAGAGAGAAAAAACAACTTTCACCAAGGTCGTGATGGCTGAATCTAATAGAAAATTCCTTGTCCGTGTCCAGCGGTTCCATTTATTTTATTTCTCAATTTCTGAAAAAGTGTCCATCTGTTTTTTGAGACACTTTTCTACCGTGTTACACCTTTAGGGGGGTCCTAAATCCAATCGTCTCTTCTTTTTGTCTAGCTTAGTGGGATTTGGGCCAGCGTACATGCTTGCTTGTCAATCTGCAAAATCAGTGATGAGTGATTCAATTTGCACCTTCATTCATTTCGATTTCTTTATTACTTAATATGAAGTCAGTGATGCGCCCACAGGTCCCTCTGCCACTGAATGCACCGGCACTCTCCGCCTCAAAGTGTTACACTTAAAGGATTAAAGTTTGTTCCAGTGCAAAGCGGCCGTGGTCTTGAAAGCTGTTTCAGAGGATCGTCCTCCCTGACAATCGCACAATTATTCTGGAAACACTCAAGGATGCTCCGCTCCAACCTTTTCCTTTCCAGTTCCAACACCTCTGCTCAGGTTGGCTGAATGGCTGAGTAGTCAGCCAAGCTGTGTTTGCATCCCAAAATCGTTTTGAAATCGAAAAGCAAGCATACCTTTTTAGTCTTAAAAAGTTTGAAAGCTTTTCACGACATTCCTCTGTTATGAACTTAATCTTCAAAGATTGGATATATATATCTATATATTTATATATATCCAATCTTTGAAGATTAAGTTCATAACAGACGAACGTCGTGAAAAGCTTCAAAATATATAGATATACACCAGCCACAGTCTAAACTAAAAGCAGATGCCCTTTTAAGGTCACATGTTGGCCATTTTTTCCTGTAGGCCTCCATTATCAGTACATTAACACTCCCTGGCGTCATCAGTTCTTGTGGCTGTTTTCTGTAGTTATAACAGGCTCTGCCGGACTCTACAGACAGAAAATCCGCCAGCGTTTCCATTCTTCTTCTTTACAATTTGCTTTTGTATTCAGCTTTTAATCTTCAGGGTTGTTAGTGTTATTCCGAGGCCTCTCCTCGTGTGATCTGCTGTCCGCAGCCGTTCCCTCCAGCTGGCAGCCCAGCCGGCCGTGACTGGCACATAATACCTCCTTACCTCTACCACTCAGCGGCAAAAATCAATCTTTTTTCTTCTTTTTTTCCTTCCCTCGGCTGATGGACGTCCACTGGCTCGGAAGCAGTCTGAATAATGGTGTATTAGCTGAGAGCGGTAGATAAGGAAGTAGTCAGCGGTGGACCGGTGGAAGGAGTACTTTGTAGTGAGACGCTTTGACAGAGATAGATGAGGCCGAAGGAGCTTGGCGTGTGAGCGTCAATGGAAAGGATATCTGACTTTCTTCTGGCAGATGGAGATGGTTTTAACAGCAAACATCCAGCAGCAGCAGTAAAATATTACTGATCGTTCTTTGCTTCAGAGATCTCCGTTTGGCATATTTCAGTTGGACTGTAATGCGCTGTAGTTACCTGTGAGCTATTCACTACATGGCCAAAAGAACCTGGACATTTGGCCTTTTCACCCCCATATGATTGCAGAGAAATCTCCTTTCAAAGCAACAGGCATTCACATTCATTTATTATTAATTGCTTTATGTAGGATGTCTTGGGATTGTCATGATTGGTAAAAGATAGTTGTGCACCCCGACAATCCAACCAAATGGCGTTGGCGATGCCATGTCTTTACATACGGCCTGACCAGCATGACAAGGTTTCCACTTATTCAGGGAAATATCTCTACGTCAACTTGGTGGATTGGCCAGTACATTTGTTAATGACCAAAATATCTGCAAAACTAATGACAAACGTGAGCAAAAGATCCACCTGACACATCTGCTGGCATGACTGTAGGCGCAAAATAACAATATCAGACTCAAAAATCCACCATCTGTCTCTCCCTCTGCTTTCTTTTACTAGTCGTGGATTTTTTAAATAATCTTTTTTAAACAGTGAATTTCAATCAGCCAATTATGGCTCGAAATGTGCAGTGCCAATTCTAGGAACACCTTGGAGAGGTTCTTGCACACAAAAAGGTGCCCTGACAGGCTGTCCGTGTCACAGCTTGAGTGACCGGTACAAAGTAACCGCTGTACGCTCCAAGGTCCAAAAATACTCACCCCTGTCAATCAGCTGTCCCAGGACAATGTCCGACTGTCAGCCCCCCACCCCTCCTCTCTCCCTCCTCTTTGTGCCCTCATTGAACTGCAGCACGAGTCGGGTCTGTGCACCCCCGGAGTAATTGAAAACATGTGATTTAAAAAAAAAGAAGAAAAGGCAGGGATGTGCACCGCTGAACGTGACTCCATCCAACAGGAGCACCGTTCAAATGGAGCCTGTGAAAGATGATATCGGCATGTGGCATCCTCATTACGAGGACTTAAACGTCCCCCTTTTGTAGGTGTTAAGGCCGGAGTCAGGATTTTTGAAGTTGTTGAAAGGATTGTGCCGACCTCAAAATGAAGTCATGTTCCACCGGTTGGCTGCCGACGGAGCGTAGCCTTTTAAGGTGCCTCCTCTCCCTCGGCCTTGTCAGGGTGTCTCCTGGGAAAACAGACTGGCCGTTATACGTTTTCTTGCCCCTGTGCTGAGCGTGAGGATTTGGAAAAAAAAGGTCTACAAAGTCCAGTTACCCTCTTTTTGTAATATCCTTATTTATGTCGGATTTTTGGGGGATTTCTTATTTCTTTACATTATATCCTCACTTGCAAATCCCTAATCCAAAACTAAATCAAACTACAGATGCTGGTCCAGTTTTAAGGGCCAAAACAATGTTTTCAGGATTTCCCAACACTGAGTTGGTTCATTCCTGTTCGCGGAGCTTATCACACGATTTTCACAAAAATGTTCCACAGTAACTGAGCTTTTTCTCTTCACCTTCTTCAGCCAAGCTGTTGGTGCACATTTAGTTTGCGAGCTTGTGATTGGCCAGGATTAATGGGGACCCACAATGCACCTCATCATGAAAAATATTTAAGAAAGGTCAAATCCATTATTATTAATCATTAAAAGCAGTTGTTTTCCTGATTTATCTGCAAAGTATGGCAACAACTAATTGTTATTTTCTTTTTTTATATCTGTTGATATTTTTTCTGTTTGGTCCATGAAATTCAGAACAAGGCGTATCTGCTGATCAAATGAAAAAATCAATTGTTACAATTGTTGCCGATTGTTTGTCAGTTTGTCTCAGTATTCCCGCCTCTGAGGCAACCAGGTGATTTTTTTTTAACCTGAAATATCCCCTTTCCAATAACTCATTGCTGTCGAGTTAGATTGAAGTGTCATCTGTAGGCTGCCAGCTAAAAGACACGTGTCCTTGGAAAGTGGGACAAAGGCTAGGTGTCCCATTATTGGAAGGGGTGGGGGTTCCATGGGCATTGTTTCACATCTATATCTGTCTGCAGCGGCCCCCTTCTGTCACGAAGAAAACCACCACAGGCAACGATGATGTCTTGGTACAGACACACACACACACACACACACACACACACACACACACACACACACACACACACACACACACACACACACACACTCAGGAGAGAGGCGAGTAAGGTGCATAATTGTTTCTTTCGGGGAGTCTCCGGGCTCATGAATGTGTGCTCTGTTCTTATTACTGCCCTTGATTACCTTAATCCTCCGTCTGAACTCCAGGCCTGTCACACGCACCGAGGGATCTGAGCGGTCAAAGATCAAGCCACCCCCCTCTGCTCGCTCCCTAAAAACCACTGTCTCCTCATTAAACCACAGCCATCTTTCCCTTCTGTCCCTCCTTTCCCCCCCATTAGCACTCCCCCCCTCCTGCTCTTTTGTGTGCGTGTCCCCTCCCCTAGCTCTCCTGCTCCCCTCCAAAGAGAAGATCGTTCTCCCTCCCACTCTTAATGGACTGGGTACCCTCAGCATCACCAGGCGTTGCGCTCTGTGAAGGCGGCCTTCGCAGGGTACTTCAGCCAAATGAAGTCGGAACGAGATGGAAATTAGAGGCTCCGGTTGCTTGAAAGCAAAGCTTCAATTTATTTGTCTCTCGTTCCATTTTGGAAATGGGGGGGGGGGGGGGCTTTGCAAGTTGTTGTTATTTTCAATCAGAAGCACTCCTTCTGAAGGCGTGTTGGTGGGACCAGTTCTCGAGAAATCATATTTGGGTTAATGACGCTCAGAGCGTCAAAGGAGAAACCTGCACTTTGGGGCCATTTTCCAATTCCCAGTTTTGCCCACTGGCTGGGTCTGAAATGAAATGCTTTCAACCATATTGCCATTAGTATTTTCTTGTTGTCCTGGCAGCCAAGAGTGTCACCGTAACTCAAGCATATATTGTCTGTCATTCATTCAAGCCCTGTATGCTAAAAAAAAAATTATCCACTGAGTTGTTTGGTAAAAGCTCTAAGACTTTTGTCTATTTGGAAAATAAAAGCACAAACATCTTTTTGCAGTTGCGTTCATGTTTTCACTTTAATTCACAACTCCCAGAATGCTTTGCAAATCTTTAGGACACATTGGCGTACTGAATGCTTCTATTTGCATTCTAAGAACCACTTTGCACAATTATTTAAGTACATCTATTGGCGTATGTCGCAAATTCATTTTACATTTGGGATAACGGCATTAGCATTTTATTCGTTAAAAGGCCCACTGTTCAGGGCAATCATTGGATCAGGAGTGGAGAATGGGGACATTGCACACACTTAGATTTCCTGGGAGTTGGTAATTTAATTTACTTTGGACAAATCTGGTTTGTATTGCCATGAGCAGATGTGTCATTGGAAGCATTTGAGGAGTATATTGGCAAAATCAAATTCAGTGCAGACTACTCATGACTGTTAGCATAATCAGCGACGTAAAATCCTGCCACATTTAAACTGCTACTTGCTTTTATGGCAATCATGCATTTTTCCATTTTTGACAGGGCTATTGGACAGATATTCAAGCTCTGAAATGTTGATAGTTATCACGTAATCGGAAATTGTATCGCTCAAATGCATTTTAGGAAATTTGACAGATTTCCTTGATTTTATACCAGTTGCAGCTTGACCTTTTTGGATGAGAGCAGTGCAATCTTCTGCGATGTAATCTTTTAAACACCAACCCTGTGGCTACATGTGAAGGATAAAGCATTAAGAGCAAGGACAGATAAGCTGAAGTCACCATATCAGGGCTAAATGTGTTTCTCAAAGACATTTTAACTTCCAACGTGCCAGTGGCTGGAGAAAATGAATTCGTCGGCTTGGTCTAATCTTAAAGGTCAGCTGTCATCATCAAACCAGGATGTCTCGGGGTATCCTGTGGGATTTCTTGGTTAATTATGACATCCAGTGTATAACTCATTGCACACCTTTTTAAAAGTCCTAGAATAGTTAAATATAGTGTTCATCTAAAACACAATGTTGCCAGCCATTACAAAGGCGTTGGAGGCTCCCAATATTTGGATGTTAAAAAGCCCATAAATGAAAGTGTAACAATCAAAAGCGCTTCCATCTGGCCTGTCTGTGTGGAGAGGTTCACTGAGCCATGTTTGAAGCTAACTATCATTCGCGATGATCCATCCATCCAGTGGAGTCTGACACATTTGAACATCTCGCTTTCAAATTACTGACCGGCTCAGCAAAAAAAACAGCAGGGAGGCTGTGAACCGGCCCCCACTGCCCACGAGGCCTCTGAGGTCACTGCCTCGGCCCGTCTAATGGGTCGCGGGGGGTCACGCAGAAAAGAGATTTACTGAGCGGTCAAGACATCCAGTTAGCATCGCAAGCAATTTCATCAAATTGTCGTGGAACCCTCAAAGACATTGTGTGTAAAAATAACATTGTGTGTCTCCCCCCCCCGTCCTCCATTCATCACCGCTGACTTTGTGCAGTTGAACCCGGCTCTCCGTCTGGGTATTGAGACATGAGTGCCAACACGTCAGCCAGTTACCTCTCAGTGACCTCCGCTCCCACTCAGAGCTTTTTCATTTGGAAGAGCACCGTAATGTAATGAGTGAGGCCTGAACATGGACCTTTGGCTATAACTCACTCTTCAGAACCTCTCGCTCAAACAGGTTTACACATATGCCCCCCCACCCCCCTAACGACAGGATCGAAGCTAAAGGTACCGTAACATGTAGACATTGTCGAGGGGTCTGCTTTTATTTCCATTTCCAGTTATTTCCTTGCTTTACGGAGAACCTCAGAAGGTGATAATAAGTTGCAGGTTCCTTCTGCAGCTGCCAATGGCTGTAGAAAATGTGAACACAGTCTATCTTCATGTTGCAAGTAACTCATAAGGCTGTGTTCTGTGTGTCCCTTGGTGTGTGGGGGGGATCTTCACTGTAACCCACCGGGATGGTCTCCTGTTGATGTAGCTGTCTCATAGTCTCTTCTGGCTTTGTCTAGTTTTCTGTTATTGTCATGAAGGCAGCGCTGCTTGTATAATATGGGTAATTAGCTTGGATTGGAAAAGTTCCAAATAGTTAAAAGACCCCGGGTGTTCTGCATGTGTGGCTTGTCTCACCCAGTGTCCCCCATAGGACTTAATTTTGGAAAAATAATATATACAGTAGTCAATGGCGGGAGACATCCCTTTTTGTTTGCCTTTATTTTAATGGACGCTCTACCTGCTGAGCCATAGCTGTAAATGATGCAGCTTTAATGCTGTAAAAAAAAAAAAGAAGATCTTCAAACACTTTCATAAACTCAACACTCCGAGTGCCTCCATGCAGTTTTAGTCCGGAGCCGCTTCGCTCCGAGCGCCCACCTCTGCTGACTGTACCAGCAGTGTGCGCCCACACGCTTCCTCACTCGGCAGCCGGTGTGGCCGGAAGCTTCTTTATTTTTGCGTTGGTGACTCCGGCTGCCAACATGCCGGAGCAGCCGGGAGCGATGAAGGCTTGGGGGAATTCTCCGCTGACAGGAACTCTGCGCGGGCTCCGGAGTTGACAGAGAGGCCTGCAGGGACCCTCGCAGTGGAGTGGCGTCGTCGAGCCCCGCTCTCGGCCCAGCAGAGGGGATGAAATATGAACTCCTTTTAATATCCTGCCTAATAACTGTGTTGACAAGCACCATGAGTTACCTTCTGCAGGAATGTCGTGGCATTTGTATGATTAGCTGTAAATAGTATTTTATTATACTTCGCCTTCCCAAAGTTAAATTGTTTATAGTAGCAAAGGTTAGGTGGTAATTTGACTCTGCTTGTTATGGAGCTAAATGCAGGTCTCGTATAGGTGGTTAGGGTTACAGGGGACCCGGCCAAGAGAATCACTGCAAGAGCTAAGTCTGTCTGCACCAAGCCCAATTAATTTACACTTCAAGTCCTCCCGCCCGCGCGCCTGCATCCACTTGGCACCAATACTTGGCTCATTTAGAAAGCCAGAAAGCTCTCCTCTATTCACTCCTTCGCGAGTGATGTTTTTTTGAAGAAGCTGACAGAATTGTTTTGAGTGGTGGGGGTCGTTTAAAGTGAGGAAATGTTCCCGCGAGGTGGCAGTGGGACAGAGGTCCCAGTCGGATCTGAACACACACACACACACACACAAGAAACTGATAATTGCTTTTGCGTCGTTGTGTTTGTGTGAACCGCCTCCTCTGTGGCCGCACCGCAACACATGCCTGAAGCTGTTTTTTTTTTGTTTTTGTTTACTCCCAAGCCCCCTCCAAAAAATGAAGATGATTTTTACAGCACAGAGTAAAATTCTTTGAATTTGACTGTCAGGCTGCAGATAATGGGATACAGCCCAGAGGAGCTCGAAAAATGAGTAAACAGGTTTACAGATTTACATTTTCTGTGAACCGAAATCTAAATCCTCCCAAAATATCCTGTGTCATACATTGGGATTTTAACACATCAGTCTTGTTAGCGTCCCCTCGTACTTAAGTAATTACACCGAAGTGATAGTGATGGCATTATTAGTTGTTTGAGTCTCCAATTAAACTGTTTCGGTGGCTGTCATTCCTGCTGGCTGGGCTCCCTGTTGGCACAGGATCTGGCTGGCAGTTTAAATAGGAGTACAAAGCTGACAGCTGTCTGATAAATTATGCACAGCCCAGTGTTTCAGAGGTGGATACACACACAGACACACACTGGCACCCACACGCATACACTGATCCTCATGCCGCTCTGGCCCCAGCGGTACAGTTGAGAGGGACTGGAGACTCATTAAACTCCCCCACACATTTGGCTTCTGTCTCTGTTACCGCGCGTCTCTCCATATCATGTGTCTGTCTTCTTCTGCTTCTTCTTCTTCGTCTTCTTCGCACCTTCTTTTAACATCCCGTGTGTTCGCTCTCGCTCCCTCTTGACGCTGTCGTTCACTCATCTGGTACCTGCATTAACATGCCGTCATTGCAGCTCCCCTCTGCTCTCATGTCCCCCTGCAGATCAGAGGTCTGATAGGAGGGTCAAACCAAACCATTTAAAGGGGCACAAATACATATCTATATCTATATCTATATATATATATATATATATATATATATATATATGGTCTTTTAATCCTGGTCTCCAGAGAAACGAGGTGTCTTATTTAGCAGTTCAGTGTAACGTTCGTTTTGTGTTCTGCTCTCAAGCAAACGTTGCTTGGTTCCACTTTCTAATAATAAAAATCCAGTGAACCTCGTAAAGGTTCCACAAGTTGTAACTGATAGCTTTATTAAAGTTTGATGGATAATTAGGTTCACTATAAACATTATTAATAACGTTTGGTTTGCCATGTCGATTGGCGTTTTCCTACTCCAGCATGATACCCGATCTTGCTTTTGAGTCTTATGAAATACTTAATTAAACGGAAATTCTTGGGGTTTAGCTTTGAACTTCCATAAAGTTCAGGAACTTGCGAAAGACGGATTGAAAGATGGACGGTTAAAATTCAAAGAAGCAGTCCAGATAGTTGTACTTGTCATCGCTTGTATAAAACATGCTGGATCCCACATTCTCTATAATACCACAAACTACTTGTAAGGTCATAATGAATGGCGACGTCTTTTTAAATTCACAATCTAATGCAGAAGACATTATACAGCTGTTTTCACCAGTTGAACACTGTCCATGATGGTAAGCTAATTGTTGTGTGAACTTGGTCGAATGGCCCTTTTTAATCAAAGGGGCCCCACCAATACACGTGGGGCCTCATTTAAGTCAAATTTTACTTTGTCTACGTTTGCATCGGCCCCAGGAACGGCACTTTGACCTCAACGTCCTGCGCACCAGACACGAGCGGTGGCTACGTTGCATTTTGCATAGTTTTTCTGATCCACAGGCGCCGGCAGTGAGCGAGGCCGCTGACAAGTAAAACACAGATGTGCTAATAAGAAAAATAACATCTTGGCTTTGCATAATAATTTATGAAAAAAATATATTTAACACCTTTGTTGAAGCTCAAGGATACACACTATACGTTTTGGTGAGTGAATTTCTTTTGTGACTCGTGAAGCCTTTATAAAGGGGACCTCACTAGAAAGTGGTACACTTGGCTTTAAGTAAGTCTGTCCCTCCAGTCATGTTGGGAAACGGAAAATTTAAGCATCTGCCTGTTTGTGTTACTCAGAACTTGTGGTTTCACCCCACAAAAAAAGGAACAGTTGACAGCGGAAAATCAGGATTTTTTTTTTCTTGTGACCTTAAGTAATATGACGTGAAGCGACGTTCATCCAGCCTCCGCTGATGCACAAAGCAATGACTCTATACAACTGACGAGCCACAATATGTGGCCAATTTAGTTTCCCCCCGTCGCTCTGTCGGCCCTCGTCCTCCCCCCCTCCTTCCTCCCTCCTTCCTCCCCTCATCCTGCCGTCTGGACCGTGCATTAGAGTCGTGTGAGAGGGCCTGGACGTCAAGCTCTTTCCTTGTGTTATCACAATCGGCCATCGGTGTCCTGTTTCTTCACATGTTGCCACGTTGTCACCTTCTGCAGACTTTTGGCGCCACACCCTGTTAAATCCACCTTTTTAAAAAATAAAACAAAATTATAATAATTCTTTCTCCAGTTGTATCACCAAGATCTCGCTTCCCACGATGTAGAGATACGTGGATTGCCATTTTTGCCACGGCGGCAGGTTGAAATGTTGAGGTCAGGTTACGTTCATTTCAGTGGACTAAAGATGCTGAGGGTCATGGATATGCAATTACTCCTCAGTCACACACTGTAAAACTTAAGGTTATCATAAAAGGTATAGAGTTCACCATCAGGGAATTATCACCATTTTTCTCCCCAGAGTTGTGCGTTTAACTTGCAGTGGTTTGAACCACAGGTGGTGCCAAAAATGTTATTTGTTTTTTTTAAGTGGTCCGTGTGGAAAAGTTGAAACGGTATTTACTGTTGCAAAAATGGAGCGAAGTGTCAAGCCGCGGTGGATAATCAGGTCCTGACGATCCAGCGCTGTACGACCCAGTCACGAGGGAACAAGAGACGGCCATTGCTCTGCTGCTGCTTGGCATTATAACTCTAACACGCCGGATTTTGCCCCACACACACATGGACACGGACTATTTCTTGACCGGCAAAGAAACGATAATTCTTGCACTTCCTCGGGTCCCTGCTAAAAGGGAAGTAGATCAGGTGGACAGCCCTCGGGATACGCTCAGGACACGCAGACAGGCAGACAGACAGGCAGACAGACAGGCAGACACACAGACAGACAGACAGACAGACAGACACGCAGGCAGACACACAGACAGACAGACAGCGGGTCACTGGCTTTGTGGTGAGATGTGAGGTGTTAGAGAGTTCTGAACCACGCAGCCAACGCCACCTGATCCCACCGTGGCTCGAGTAAAAGCCATGACTCTTAAACTGGGCCCAGCGGGACACCGAAACAACACCAGGCCTTCTCTATGAATATCAATGATCCAGCCGAGCGTGGATCAAATGCACAGAATCCAAGCCCCACGTTGCTAATTGGTCGGGTATGTGGTAACCTCTAACCCTGCTGTCTCTATTAAAAAAGAAAAAAAATGTTGATGTTTATTATAACAAACCGCATGACATTATTATCGTTTGGTCTCGCTCCCCCTGAGACGGGAACCTCCGACACGGTGTCACCGTCTGGACCAGTAATGAGTGAGAGCTGAAGTGAGCGCGTTTCCCTCCGCTGAGCCCACAGATCAAACCCCGGGGACGGAGGAGAACGGTTCCATCACCAGCGAGGGCAAGAAATGTAATCAGCACCTGCTAAATTAAATCTCCAAACACAATGGCGGCCAGTGTGCACTCGGGTCCTCAGTTGACTTCTCTGCTCCGTGTTTTACCGCAGCCCATTCATTAATACGCACATCTTTTTTAAATGTGTTTTTCTGCAACAGCTGCCGTAACTTTTTTAGTGCGGCTGTTCATTTCAGAGCGCCGCCTGCATTATTATTATTTTTTTTTAAACTTTGTGGATGGGATAATCTCAGTGTGAGAGCGAGATTAGCCGTGGCTAAAACTCTCCGCCGATCCCAGCCCCAGGCACAACTGGTGCGGCTAATGCGGGCGTAGAATGAGTTGGCCACGCTGCTGCTGGATGAGTGTGTGAGCCTCACGCCCAGGCGAGCACAGCCCGCAGTAATTATGAATGATTGTTACGTTCACACGGATACCTTCACTGTTTGCCCCGAGGCAACTTCTTGTCACCATCGCTTCTTCTGCCTGAAGGATATCATTTTAAGATCGTTCTCTTTTTTATTTAATCTTTTCTTTATATTTCCAGTACTCTGTGTGTTCATGGTTGGGGGGGATGAGGATTTATTTGAAGACAGCCTTTGCTTAATAGCTGTTGGACGGAATACAAATATGGAGATCAAATGGGAAAGTGAAATCTCATTAGCCAAAATCCCGTCCAAGTATTTGTATGTAAATTAGAAATTGGGGAAGTGAATAGAAATGGTGAATTCTCAGAAAGTAAAATGCCCCCAAACAAAAAACTTTGCTTCAGGCAGGTTTTTTTTTTTTCACAACATGGGGCGGCAGTGCATTTAACAAAACAACGTAGCAGGGTTTTGTGGCCAAAGCCTTCCATGAATGCTGAACATAGCGCCACTCCAGGGTACAATATGAGAACATTTCATTTAATTTTGCTCTGCGTCTCTGATGTAGTTTTATTCCACGCCATGTGAAGCCGTCGCAGTATGTCTTCTGTGGCATTTGAAAAGATTTACATCCAATTTGCTTGACATTTGACTGGAGACCTTCCAGCCTCACTAACAACGCGACGGTCTTGGAGAGACGCAGGAAGTGCTGATAGATAGGGATCAGCGGCCACATCTGGCAGGAGGAAATCAGCAACAGTTGGGGGTTCCTCCTACATGACCATCCCCCCTCCTGCCATGAGATCTGTCCTGCATGAATCCTAACGTTCCTCAAGATTTTAGTCCCGGGACTAGTTTTCAAGGAACTAACAGGTTCCCTCAGCTCGGTGTTGTCTGCATGTCCATACAGCGTCTTTCAGAGCATCTCTCTTTTTTAAATGAGTCGGTAAGCCGACAGCAAAGGCCAACTTTAATGTTTGTTATAAAAATTAAAAAAGAGCTAGAAATGCTCTCCCCTTGTCCTGGCGACTGTGGTTCAGTTAGCAGGTCTGTCTTTCAATCAGAGGGTCAGTGGTTCGATCCCAGGGTCCGCTAGTCCATGTCGATGTGTCCTTGAGCAAGACACTTAACCCTAATTGCTCACCTTTGCTGTGTCTAGGGTCTACTGTATAGCATGTAAGTTGCTTAAAAAAGAGATCAAAAGATAAAAGCGTCAGCTAAATGTAATGTAATGTAAAATGGTCCTAAATCTGGTTGGTTTTATGAATGAAGCAGTAAACGAGTTGAAGCAGTAGCGCTGTTTGTTTGACCAATCAGGGACAAACGTAACTTCAAAACCAACCAACCAAACAAAAGTTCTTTCAGGAAGTGCCACCCGCTGAACAGAGTCTTTTTTGGGGGGTAAAATGTCCCAGGGACTTGACTTAGACCCTGGTCCCTGTGGTTGAAAATGCACTTCTTTTAAAAGGTTTCCTTCCAATCATGGCGGAAAGTTCCTGCGGTCCAGAAGGGGGCTGTAAACACTATCACATCTTCTGCCCCGTAGAAATGTAAAGTTTTCCATCTCTGACCCTCATAAAACCGAGGCAACGGAATTCACTGCCCTGAAATTGACGTTTGTCTTTTGGTTGGCTGCGTGTCGTCCACCAGAGCAAACGGCAGGCGGATGCCAGCTCTGGCTGCGGAGACGTACCCGCAGTCTGCACACGGGTCTCCGCTGGTGAGGCCTCTGGTCTGCGCTGAGAGGGGCGGTATACGGAGCTGGTTTATTTGTTTCCCCTGGCTTTGGGCCTGTGTATTTGGACAGACAGGAAGGAATGCTCACTCTCTCTCACACTCTCTCTCTCTCTCTGCTGGATTAATGCACCGAGGGTCCCGGGTGCTATTTTAACCGGGGCTCGGAAAAAAGCTATGCTGCAATATTTTGCCGCTTGATCCTCAAATGTTGGATGAATGTCTTCATTGTCAGACTTCGGTTTTCAAACTAAAACTCCTAAAGTCTAGCTTATAAGGAGAACTCCGTCTCACACGTTGTCTCGTTCATGAGTTGCCCCGCCCTCTCATAAATAATCAATGAGCGTCCACTTAATAAACATGAGGAGGGGGCAGGGGGGCGTGTGCTAGGCCGAGCTCTGGCGCTGGGCCCCAGTGAAGCTCAGGCAGAGAGCTGGAGGGACGTCGGAGAGGGAGGGAGCGTGTGAGGCGAGGACGGGTGAGGAGAGAGAGAGAGAGAGAGAGAGAGAGAGAGAAGCCAGGGGTGGGAAGTCAATCCCGGGTCCCCTCAGAGTTGTCGTGTGTCTGCGAGTGGACGGAGGCAGTCAGGGGAGAGCGAGGAGGAGAAGAGATCAGCTTCCACTGTCTCGAGTGGCCGGAGGGAGAGCCTGGATGGTGTGATCTCCTCCACCATGGGATGCAGCCTCTGTACCCTGCAGAAGCCCGAGGAGCATTATAAACTACTCTATGAAGTCTGCCAGGTACTGTGACCCAAACCTCTAGGGGAAAAAACTCAAACTCTGTCTTATTGTACTGTTTCTTTATTTCTGTTTTCGTCAAAAGTTGGTTTTTAGGTATTTGTATTTTATTGTGACGGGGGTCACCGGCTGAGTGGGAGAGTGGAGTGGAGTTGCTGCCGGCAGGGAGCTCCTGCAGCTGAGCAGCCTGAACTCTGGCCGCGGGGGTCAGCGAGAGGTGGCCCGCTGCTTTAAGGAGGAGGAGGAGGAAGAGGGGTGGGTGGGGGCTGATGAAGAGGTGACAGTTCTCTCAATGTGTCTGCTAGTGTGTGCGCCGATTCGCTGCCCACCTCCTCATTGTCGACTGAATGCTGACTCTGAGCTTTCCGGCTTTAACCCCTGTTTGACTTTCACACACACAAAAAAAGAAAAGTTTATATTTAACAGCGCCGCGCTTGTGTTGCACTTTTTTTCCGCCAAAGAAAAACGGAGCAGAGCCGGTGTTGTAGACGCACCGTTACCACAGAGGGTGGATGTTTTCACCAGAGCGAGGGGAAACTTGAAGGACCCGATGAGTGATGAAAACAATGATTTGGTTGCTTCATTAGCTGACGAGCAGAGATGGCAAATATGGCTCTGAGTCGAGCTTCCAACAAACTATTTTATATTGTTGGAAATGTAATGTCTTGGACTGTTGGTCAGCCAACACTAAGAACCTCACGACATCATCGTGGACTTTTTATTTTATAATATTATCGGAAAAATTGATGATTTAGTTGCCCCAATCCTGAAGTTGTATTATTTTTGTTGACGGACTTGTGTTGAAAATGATCAAACGCTCTTTGTGTTTTTAGTTATTTTTCCCTCAGACGTCGTTTCCATCTAAAGCCTTTGAGACTCAAGTCATAATGAGACTCGTGGCCGACTGAATTATTCTAGTCCGGTGTGGTACCAAAGAACAGCCTACAGCATGTTGCCTCTCTCGGACCGCCGGCCTCTTCATCTGAGAGAGTGTTTGGATTCAAGTGGCAGTCCGGTCTAATGAGTGAAAACATCTAACGGCGGACTGTGTTGCACATCTTTTGAGTTCATTTTTTCCTTTCCTTTTATTTCTTCTTTCCTCCTCCTTCTTTTCATCCATAATGGAGCCCAGCCAAGTGTTATCACGCCGAATTACATCTCCATTTGCCGCACATGCAGCCGGGTGGCCAGTGGCTGGTTTAAATGAACGTAATGATGGAGCTCTCTGCAGCGGCTCTCGCTCATTACGCTCCCTCCCGTCACGGGGAAGATAACGGAGGGCTGACATTGTGTGTCTGCAAATAGTTCGGCTTTGATCAGGTCTGTTCATGACACACAACAACAAAGACTACGAGGTGTTTGCGTGTCTTGAGGAAAAGATGTTGTGCAGTGGCATAATAAATGGATCATGGGTGCTGATATTGAGGTCAGAGAGACCCCCCACCACCCCAAACACACCACTAATAACGGCAAACACACGGTTAATGGACGAGGGCTGTCACTTCTTTTGTTCCTCCTCGGCCGCTGACTCATCACCTGTCAGTTATCCGTTCCCCCCCTCCTGTCTGTCTCTCAGCGGTCTCTTCCTTTTTGTCGGTTGCGCCGTCTTCTGCCGGAGCTCCGCAGGGTTAGTCGACGTGCTGGGTCTTAACACGACAAGTCATTTGTCATGTCTCCCCCCCTCCCCCTCCTCCGACTGGGCCCCACGTGACGGCAGAGATAGTGGATGATTTCTGACACCTGCTTCGTGCTGAAGCGGTTAATGATGGCGATGCTGCCAGAAGAGTCGGGGAAGGAGTTAGTGACTCGGTTTCTTTTCATGTTTTTTCCTGGTTGTTTTTGAAGTTGGCCATGTTGTTTGTGTGAACTATTTGCCTTTTAACCTGGATGGTGACTGAATAGCCATAATAATTCAACTAGGAGCTTAATAGTGGCTCCGTATACGCAGACCTATGAGGAACAGGGTTTTTCCATTGGTCTTGGCCAGTTGCACCACAATGACCCATCTACAGAGCAGACTCAACCAGTCGGGCCCTCTGACCACTATGTGTAATCATTACGCATGTGTCTTACCTCAAGGTGCATTCACAACGCACAACTACCGGCTCTGGTTAATGATGACCGGCGGGGTCACGCCCGCCTTCACCACACAGGGTACAGCCGTTACGTTCTGTTTCTTTCTTCTTGTTTTTCAAACTGCATTGAAGCGATTGGTTTCGGATATACGCGCAAGACACTCCGACAGGTGAAAGGTTCAGCGTCTGCTCAACCCAGGGCTGCAGGAAAAATGCTCCTGTGTTACTTGACTTGGACTAACCCTAACTGTGATTCTGGGAGGTCTTATTTCTCCCTCCTGATAGAATACAGGCGGATCCTCTTGTTCGGTAGGCCTGGCACGGCGCCCACATTGCTCCCCCACACACACACATACATACACACACACACACACACACACACACACACACACACACAAGCGCACACACACACACACACACACACATCCCCCCCTTCATCTCTCTAAGGACTTAATAATCCGCCAACACTTGAAATCTTTCCAGTTCATTAAACACCTCAGCTCCGACTCCCGTGTCTGAAGCGTGGAAAAATATGCTTTTGCACTGTTTTTACAAAAGTCAACAGACGGCACCTGAAGGCATTCTTATCCATCCTGGCAGGATTAGAAATACTTGCTTGATTTTACTTTTTTACATTCACCTTTAGCAGTCTGCTTGGATAGAACGAATTAAGAGCTTTGGTGTACATTATTTCCTCGAAAGGAATTGCTCCTATCAATTTGCTGGGAGTCAATGGAGCCACGCTGGAGATCAAACGTTGTTCGGCTCTATTAAAGGCAGCCAACGTGGCGTTCTAGATAAGCGTCCAACCCATTTCTTGTTATGATCATTAAAGGCCTGAGCTGCGACGGGGCTCAGCGCTCCCTTTCAAACTTGACCCCTCTGACAGCGGCGGACCCCTCGGTCCTTTCTTCAAAGCTAAAGGTAAGCGCCATGTGGAGACGTAAGCTCAGCCGCTTTTGTCAGGGACTTTCAGGCGGAGGCCTTGGAAACTCTGTTTGACAGTCCCGGGGCTCTTAATCTCCCCAGAAGCACTCTGTAATGGCTGTGGCGCCGTGCCGCGGCTCTTACGAGACCCGGAGCTTAATGAGAGCCTCAGCGCAAGCCGGCTACCGGGGCGCGGGTCCATGCTGAACCGATCCGGACTATTGTTTGTCTCTCCGTCGTCCGTCGTCGTCCACTCCTCTCCCCGTTCCCCGCAGAGGAGCAGCATCCTCAGCCGAAAAACTCGATTGATCTGCTGGGCAACAGAAGTTTACAAATGAGCCCTCTGGAAGCGAGAGCGGCGGCCTAATTAGCTCGATTCCTGGGTGAAGATGTCCCGCTCAGCTCGAGAAGCCAAGTTGTCACAACGCCAGATGGTCTCAGTGTGACATGTCTCGACCCAGACCGACAGAGAAATTAGATGGAAATATTTGTACAAGACAGCCTGCCGTCCCTTCAATCCTCTGCCCCTCCCCTGACCCGCTGTCAGAGACCCCTGTCATCAAAAGGAACTGGCAAAAATGTAGCTTGTCCCCATTCGGCCCCCCGATAATGAGGCTTGACACAGACGGCGTACGGAGACCAGCTCAGAGCGCAGCCGCAGGAACTGTGTTTTTAATAACTGCTGAGATCCCGACGGTTGGCCACCACATCTGTTAAACACTGGAGCAGCTGGCCGGCGGCCACAGGGGACCACTCGCACTTACCAGCCAGTCCAAAGCAAATGACAAAGGCGGTCAAACCCAGCCGTCAGGGAGCATATCGAAACCAAACAGAGATTTAGCAACGCCCGCCGCATATAGATGTCCCTCTATATACATGTAGATGTGGCGGACAAAGTTATAACATCTGGCTCCGGGTCACTGGACGCATGGGTGTCGGTTTCGACTCTCAAGTCCCATGCGGGCAAACGGCACTCAGGTCCTCCACAAACAAAGTAGAGGTGGGATGAGTTCCACTGTGTGCAGATGCATCAGGTTCAGCTGCTGTTTGGCAAGAGCAACAGATTATAACGTTTAGCATTAACACGCACCTGGTGTCTGTTATCGGGGCCCGACACAAGGTCGGACTCAAATAGCTGGATCGGGTTTCGTCTTTAATTTTCAATTGATATCAATGTAATTATTTGTTACATTTTGTTTGGTTAAGTTAAGAAATCAAAACCTTACGCCTAGGACTGACTCCCTCGCCGTGAGGCATTCGGCTTATTGATCAAACGTTGGTACCAGATCGGTACTTTATCGGCCGGTACCTAAACCCCAGGTATCGCTGTCGGTATTGTGAGTGTGTGTGTGTGTGTGTGTGCGACTTAGCCCTGGCATATAGAGCTCCATGATTCCTCACAGGGTAGATAGTGTGTGTGTGTGTGAGGCTGGACATAGAGGGGAACCCTGGGGGTAGTGCACAGACCGAGTTTCCCCCATGAACTCCGGCCTTCATTAGACTCCATACGCTGCTCCCGTGTCCGGGCCGGGGGGCACAGAGCGAAGTCCTCTGGCGGCGCCTTGAGATGCCAGGCAGCCTTTAGAGGAGGCAAATCAGAGAGAGAGAGGATTCTTAATTGATCAACGGCGGATAACACAATGCCCCCGTGCTTTAATGAGATTAGCAATAAACAGTGGTGTCTCTTTCAGTCCGCATTAAGTTTTTTTTTTTTGGCTGCTTGTTCCGTAATCCTCAGTAAGCTCGCACACTGTGGCAAATAAAGGCCGCTGTGTTTCCAAGCCTCACAGCACGGAGAGTTCTTCTTTCCACTGTTTTATATATTTTTTAAAACATGTTGCCGATTTCAAGACACACTTGAAAGTGTGCACACACACACACACACACACACACACACACACTCTGAGAAAATCCCTGGCTGGTCCTTGAATCTTCTTTCTTTCATATGAAAATTGTTACAAGTGAAATAAAAGAGGGATTAACTGTGTTTTTCATTCAGAACGACCCACATTCAGACTGCCACTCAAACGCTATATAGGCCCCCCTCCCCCACCCTACTCCCGAAATGCTCCTTCAGGCTCTCCATCACGTCAGCGCTCCTCTCTGTTCCGATATACAGACTTTGAAGAATCGTCTAAGAAGTGTATCTGAGCAGAAAGAGGAGGCTCTCGAGGCGCAGTAAAAAAAATGCTCGCCGTACAGAGCGAAGTTCCCAGCGTTCCCCTCGCCCGGCCCAGAGTCACCCCGAGGACCAGAAACACTGGCTCTTTAAAGACGCTCTCCTCTTCTTTACTGAAGGATCAGGCGGCCATTAAAAGGACGGCATCGAAGACTAACGTGACACAATGAGTCAGTGAATGGATTAAATATCCCACGATTTACTTTACTATTTGATAAAGAGAAGAACATTGGGGGAGGGGCAATTTCTTATTTTGCAGACTGACACATTTTTGCATTCATGTATGCAAATATTTGTATAAATGCCCATTTTCTGAACCCAATCGTACAGCTTAACAACCCTAACTATGGGCAAAAGATGATGTGTGAGATATGGTTGTTTACACGTGTTTTCTGTAGGGGGACTTTAATTCTCTGACCTGCCCGACCCTTGTTTTATTTTACCGGTGGCGAACTGTAACCACAGAAAACAAAAGACTTTTTACGTCAGCATGCGTGGCCCACAAGCTCACTGCTAACCTCGTCTTCTCCTCCGAGGACAATGAGCATTTCACAGGTTACATTGAAAAAAAAGAGCCCAGTTGACATCAGCACATCCTCACGATGTGGAAACTGGTCCTACATCAGAATGTAGAGAAGACAGTTGTTTCCTGTCATGGTAAAACTAAAACTATATATACATGTGTGTGTACATGTGTGTGTGTGTGTGTGTGTGTGTACACACACACACACACACACATGTACACACACACGTGTACACACACACACACACACATCTTCTCATACATATAACACAAACAGACTTGGCAAACTTTTTTTTTTTATATCCGCATCCACATGATAAAGGAGCTTGAAATCAATGAAACTGCCTGATTAAAAAAAAAATCTACCCATCTACCGTGTTACAAAGACAATAATGAAAGACGGCGCTGGCCGCCTGGCAGATAAGCATCTTTGGCAGCAGGTTATCAATCGCTAATCACACACACACACACACACACACACACACACACACACATATTGATATTCCCATATCAGCATCTCAACCCAGCTTGATGTGCGTTCCATGGAAGATACCCCTGCTGCTCCTAATTATTCCCCAGCGGGCTGTAGACTGGCATAGATATCTCATGAAAAAACAAAATCCTATTTTTATGTAGTTTTTTTTTTTGCTCCGAAAACGTCCAAAACCAAATCCTGTGCAGGGACACACGGGTCCAGCGATGTCCGCCGTTGCATTCCAGGTCAGATGTGATATTTTAATGACAGAAGAAATAGGCTGTGAGTAACAAAGCCACAGCTGTGTACATTCCTCACCAAACAGCGACACAGCAGACGTGTGATGTAGACCTAATCAGTATTCCTTTAAGTCGGGCCTGGCTGCCCTCTTGTCATTAAAACGGGTTTAGGGGAGACCCCCTTCTCGGAGGATGCACCGGAGTCATTCCTGCCGAGCGCCAGCCACCGTTCTTTCTTTCTTGTCAACGTGAACAACAGCTCGAGTGATCGGTCCTCGCAAAGGTAACTCTGACCTTCAGGTCCGTTAGGGAGGCACTCTGGAGTCAGCTCCAGGTCCTCGCTCCTCACGAGCCCCCCCAGTGTGCCGCAGAGGGCCGCTCCGTGTCAGAGGTGAGCACAGTGAATGGAGGTCGTGGGGACCCCCCCCCCCTACCCCCCTCTTCCACAGCTGGGAGGAGACCCCCCTCCCCAACATTGAGAGCACTGAGGCAGAATACTCCAGGCTCAACAAGACATAGGAGGTGGGGAGTGAGGGGGGGTAAAGGCTTTGTCTCTGGTTCACTGCCTCCAAGTAGCCCCCGGGATTCCTGGCAACCAGGTTTGATTGTTGGAGCCTTCACGCAGAGAGGGGGGGACACAGAGGCGCTTGTTTTCCTCAGCTGATGTACAACATCGCGGCTCGCTCTGGGAAACACAAAGATGGCGTCGGATGTGAGGTCCCATGTGATTTAAGGAAGGCGTATTACCGATACCAGCAGCAGCACACAGGAATTCAGATGTCTTCTTTCATGTGCTGGTGTGACTCGGTTTGCTTGGTTTTGAGCCAAGGCCGGTTCGTCTTTCTGTTGGGGTGTTCTGGCTTTGAGGAGGGAGCGGACTTACATCTCAAGGTTGCTTTGGGTTTTTTGTTGGGGATTTTTCCGCAGGTTTTTCTTACATTCTGTGAGATGATAACACACTTGTCTCGATTTATTCAGCGCAAACCGCGACTAGATGAGTTATTAAGTTTCGATGTAGGAGAGGTAGAAGTTTAAGTCCACTGAGATTATCCAATTATCCTGCAGACCCGGGATTAGCATTAATCAACTCTGGTTATTAGTGGGCACACAGCCTCCTCTGACTTCTGCATGAAGTGTCCTTCCTTTTTCTGCCTTCTTCGTCCTTCCTCCAAGCACACACACACACACACACACACACAAGCCCACTGTCTGTGGTTTCTATATGTACTCCTTTCTAGAAATATTTCCTCAGCTTTTACATTGTCTGGGTCAAAGGCAGGTTGTGTGTATATACAAAGCATTCATTCCCCGGAGGAGATTTAATATTGCTGCCAATTTAAGCGCAGCACCACAGTTAACTCTGCAAAGTGTGCCGCGAATGCGAATGAGACACTCGTGGCCAGAGGCGGACGCGCCAGCCGGGCCTTCGCGTTTATCAGAAAATGAATCCTCCTCGAGCGCGGACTCGCGTGTATGTTAGATGTCGGGAGGAGTGAAAAGGAACGGCAAGGATCTATGACCTGCAACTCCAAACGGCAGAAAGTAACTCGATTCCAAGGGCACTTTGAGCATGGGCGTGATGGAGGCAGGAGGAAACGATCGTTGAGTCCGGGAAATGAGATGAGCCCCCAGGCCTGAGATCCTATCAAAGCTTTCAACACATCCAGGAAACCCACAAAGTCTGCACGATGTGGTGATTGACAGCCGTCTGGCTGAGCCCTGATATAAGGAGGGACAGTGGGATGACCCGGATTGTGCCATGTTAATGCTTCTTTGGGGTGTTTAAGTCTCCCCCAGTCAATGCTTTGGAGAACCTTGTCCAGGCTCTGGTCATCTCGCGCCCTCCTGGCGGGTCTACCTGCTGGTGCCATCCGACCTTTGCAGCTCATCCAGAATGCTGCAGCTCAACTGGTCTTTAATCTCCCGAAATTCACCCACACTACTCCGCTCCTGGTCCAGTCTACATCCAGGACATGGTAACACCTTACACCCCAGCTCGTGCGCTCCGCTCGGCTTCTGCCAATCGCCTTGTAGCTCCGTCACTGCGAGCTAAACACTCAACAAAGTCAGGACTGTTCTCTGTCCTGGCTCCTCGATGGTGGAATGAGCTCCCCATTGACATCAGGACATCAGAAAGTCTCTACATCTTCCGTCGCAAACTAAAAACACATCTTTTCCGACTATACCTTGAATAAAGGATGTAGCACTATAGTAGCACTGGAATGGCTCTTACTGATAGCACTTTGTAGTCGAACCTTTGACGAAATTGTACTTTCTTGATTCTTGTTGTTCTGATTCTTGTTTGTAACCGTAGAATGCACTTATTGTAAGTCGCTTTGGATAAAAGCGTCAGCTAAATGTAATGTAATGTAATAACCTACAGTGGCACTTGGGCCGAATCTAAATGTAACCCGCACGGTTCGGTCTGACATGTTTGGACAGATCTGTGCGCTGAGTCTCCTTGGATCCGGGCGACAGACTCCATTGAGAGCTCTAAAGGGTCCGCACCCATCTTCCACCAGCACATCGAGGCCTTAAGTGGCTCAACCATACGAATTGGCCTCTCCTCTGCGAGTTATTCTCGTGGCACCCACTCCGCTGTCTCTGACGGCAGGTCACATCTATCTCCTCCTGAGAAATGACTCGGCTAAATGAGGGCTACTTGGGCTAATGACCTTGATTAATTAAAGAGAGACACATCCTAATTAAGGTCTTATTCTGCTCGGCCTGTGTGTGACCCTGTAAAACGAGCCGAGGTAGCGGTGAGTCATTTCTCCTACAGAATACCGCTGTTGAGTTTGTGTGGGCGCAGTGCTTCATGCGAGGCCTTAATCGTCTCAGCTAATGATGACATCAGTGCGGAGCAATGAACATCATCTTCAGTCTCAGGGACCACAATAGCAAATGGAACTAGAAAGAGCATTTCCTGCTGAAAATGCGTTGGAGTGCTAAAAGCTGAAGCTTAAAGCTTAAATATTTGAAAAGAATAAGTGAAAAGAAAATTGCTAAATTAAGCTGAAAATAGCTCAATATAGATCAAAGACAGAGCGAACATCAAAGACAAAAAACCCACACGCGCCATGGTTACCATGGCGATTGGAGAAGCACAGCTCTGCCCCGTAGGGAGAGATATTTAATAAATTCAAAAATTCATAGTTTAAAATTCTTAAAAGATAGAAAATATTTAAAAATATGCAGTCATAGATGAAAAATATGTCTACATTTTAAAGTTGAAATGGTATCTTTAGCTGAAAGTATGCTGAACCTATAAGCTGTTAAAGTTGAGGATTTTCTCCATAGGAATCCCATGTTAAAAAAAACGCATAAAAAGATTAATATTAAGAAAAGTTGAAAAGTTAAAAATATGAAAGGTCATAGCACCCCTCTCCTGAAGGAGCTGAATTTTTTAATATTTGAAGAGTTTCTGTAGCTGAACATATGAAGGAGGAGAAACCTTTCAAAATACGTACGGAAGAAATAGAATAATAAAGATTCGAAGAACAATAGTTGGGTGCTTCATGCTGAAGCACTCCAACTAATAAAAGCTGACGTAGTGAGCGTCCTTCCTTACTTTCCTGTTTCTTTTCCATCAAGAAAAACAAAAAAAAAACATCTAAACAAAAATTTCTGATTTGTCCTTTTCTTCTTCTTCCAGGTCAATGGCAAGGACCTCTCCAAGGCCACCCACGACCAGGCGGTGGAGGCCTTCCGCACCGCCAAGGAGCCCATCGTGGTCCAGGTTCTGCGTCGAGCCCAGCATCCCAAAGGGGTCGGCCCGGCTGGTGACGCCCAGGTCTCGGACATCAGCACGCAGACCGACATCACCCTCCAGCACATCATGGCCCTGACGAAGCTCTCCCCCTCCTCACCCCCCATGACGGAGCTGGAGGAGTATCTGCTCCCAGAGGAGTAAGTGCCCACTCAGGTCATGAAGAAGTAGCTAGAATGAGTAGGCGGCTGAGAAATTGAAGCACTAGCATATTTATTTTGTCTGCATAACACATACAATAATATACACATTCTTGCCCCTACATGCTGTATATGCCCACAAAGAAACCCATGTACCCTCCGCCTGTGAAATATTCTTTTGTCAGCGTAGAAATTCATGATTGACCTGGTTGCCAAAATGGCTTCTCCGTGCCCTGAATCTGACCCTCCCGGGTGGCTGGAGTCTTCAAAGTCATTGGCAATCGGTGTGAGGGTAACAAATATCAAGGCCAAGAATCTTTTCTTCCGAGTACCGGTCATTGTTTACGGGCCAATTAGCAACTTGGCAAGAGAGAGGCGATGTCTACTTATTATTTCACAAATGGACACTTTTATATCCTGCTCAACTTTTGTCCGCCATGAAGCTCTTTCTCTGTTGCATCAATGTAATGTCGTGATTGTTGCAATGAAACAATGAAGCGATACGACTCCACAAACGACCTCTTCCTGGTCGTGTGTGTGTGGTCCCCCAGTGCTCGGTAGAAAATAAATAATTTTTTATATACCATCCAGGAAAACAGAGTTCTAATAAACCAGCATTTACTTGCAGTACCGCCGCCGTAACGAAAAGATTATGAAACGGGCTTCCAGAAAGCCCACTGGCACTTTGTGGTACGGGAATACTTTGGTTTCAGAAAAAGGTCACCTCACTCTCAGAGACACAAGCAGACCTTTCACTTCACCAGTTAATTAACAGAGCGCCACCTTATCTCCGGCTCCAGACCACACAGCTGTGAACGCCCGGGACGCGTCTGAAGTTTGAAAGGGAAATGTCCCTGTCACTTACGGGAGGTGACAGCTCCTCCGGGGCACACAGCCGCATTAAAGTGATGGTTCAGTTCAGGCGTATTTGCATATTCACAAATTGCATCTTGTGTGTGTGTGTGTGTGTGTGTGTGTGTGTGTGTGTGTGTGTGTGTGTGTGTGTGTGTGTGTGTGTGTGTGTGTGTGTGTGTGTGTGTGTGTGTGTGTGTGTGTGTGTGTGTGTGTGTGTGTGTGTGTGTGTGTGTGTGTGTGTGTGTGTGTGTGTGTGTGTGTGTGTGTGTGTGTGTGTGTGTGTGTGTGTGTGTGTGTGTGTGTGTGTGTGTGTGTGTGTGTGTGTGTGTGTGTGTGTGCGCGCGTGCGTGCGTGCGTGGAGCTCAGAGAGTTTGGCTGCATTTCAAACCCAATGGCAGCAGCAGTTGCTCTTTAATGAATGAGTGTGAATCCTTTAATTGATTTCTGAGTCAAATTAATAACAAGGCATGTTAATTTGTGATTAGCCTCCGGGTGAAGCTTCAATATATCTGATTCAAGAGTGATTTCTACATTGAGTTCGTCTTACTTCCTCTCTCCTTCTCATTACATTTTAAAATCTGGGGGCAACATTGAATCCGGATTGGTAAAATGTGTTCTTTTACTTTTTTTAATTGATTTTGAATGCGTGTCTGTCAAACTAGCATTTACTCTTTTCCACTTTATCTTACATTCCCTTTTCCTTTCTCAGGCATCCTCCACATGCATACTTTGACCCCAACGACTTCCTGGAGGTCATGCAGCAGGACATTGAGCGCGAGGAGCTGGAATATGAGGTAAACACCAGCTCCACCTCCTCCGTCTCCGCTCCCGTCTCGGGGACGCTCTCCGCTCAGACAGCCGCGCATCATTTGCTCCATAAGCAGATGTCGCCTCTGTGTCTCCAGTCCAATGGCCTCGCTGGCGGCCACAAGTCCTGATGTATCCCAGTTATTGATGGGGCACTCTTCCTCTGTACAGAGCTGTAGGCCAGACGGGGATCGAGTTGCCGGTTTGCTCCAACAGATGCACAGCGGTGACATCATTACTTATTAGTGACAGGGCCTAATATGTCTTCCTGGGCTGGAGGATAATTAGATGGCACAGATAATAGGTTGGCGGGGATGAATCTGATGATGCACACTAACAACGTCTGAATGAGGCCTCCGCTGTGCTCCTTCAGTGACCTCCGCTGACTCCTGACACCCACCCCCATTAAGAACCCCAGCCACCCACTGCTTGGTATTGATCATATTCACGGAGGAGCTGGGAGGCTGAGACCAGGAAGGTGACGCTCCGGGTGGCTTTAAGGCAGACTTAACTCCGAGTAACCCCACTGGCCTCGCATAGCGGCTCTCCGTCCTGGAAAAGAACAGCTGATCGATCCAGTGACGCTCCGCTTGCCTCAGATCAGTTTTTATTTCATGCTTTGTCACTTTGTGGACCGTAAGGTTTCTTATTCGCACAAGAATAGATGAAGAAATAGATTAGAAATAACAGGGTGACTGTACAGTGACTACCACTAAGTTAGTCATATTGAAAAATGTAGCTTTGTTAGCCTAACTCTGAGATTTGTTTTAGAAGGTTAAAATAATAGTTTTACATTCTGGGAATTAGATTAATCTGCGTTCTTGTCTGACACCTTGTCAAAGCCTTGAAGTTCATCAATTTGAAAAATGTAAGAAAAGAAATGGCCACAGGCGTGAGTAGGGTATGACTGTACAGTCAAACCATTTGGTTCACACAAAACTAGTATATTAGTAATGTACTGAGATTGTACTAACATTGGAATATGACGGAGAGCAGGTAAAGTCCAGAACATCAACCCATATTACCCACAACTAAACATACACATCTAAATGATTAATTAATTAAATATTACTGCAATAGAGACTCCTCAAACAATAAACACAGCATGGAAAACAAAATGCACTCGGCTCTATGAGAATAATATGGTGACTATAAACTCACTACACTGGATGATCTAGTATAACTCCCGATAGGAATATTACAGTACTGTATTAAATTGACACCATGGTAGATAAAAGAAAGGCCCAAAAGTACAGCAAGGTCATATAAGATTTACTGGGAGCCATAAACATACAATGGGTGGTGATAAAAAATGTTATAGAGACACTGTGGCAGGACGTCTGAGCCCACTGCAGGGCACCTGGAGGGATTCTCAACATGTCCACCGAGCAGATGCTGTTCAGCACAGTTTACAGAACTTTGGAGAAAACAGTTTTCTACCATGTGACCCCAGAGCTTCGCCGTAAAAAACGTATTTCCTGAAATGTCAAACTATTCCTGTAAGATCGTCTTCAGCATTCAGCCGAGACTCAGTTTCTTTGGGGGGTTAAACCTCTCGGGGTCCGCCCTCTGCCCTCGAAGAACAGCGCCCCTCGTATCTTCATCTGTATCTGTGAGATTACAGGCGCTGACAAGTGAGAAACGGCACTCTGCCCGTCTGCGGCCCGCCGCCTCGTCTCTCATCCTGTCAGCGGGGCCCTCAGAACGCCAATGGCTTCCCAGCGTCCAGTTGAAAGATTCATTACAGTGATTGATGGATCACTGTTGCTCCACAAACCCATTTCGTAGGCAGTAAATGTAGTCCGTCCAAAGAAATAAACACATGAGAAAATATACACTCGTTTTCTACCAAATCTGAAAAATAATTTATTATAATTTAAAAAGCTAATAATTACAGATAGACGTGATGTTATTCTGTGCGTGTGTCCTACCAGGAAGTGGATTTATACCGAGCCAACATCCAAGACAAGCTCGGCCTGACGATCTGTTACAGGACTGATGATGAGGACGAGGCTGGGATCTACATTAGTGAGGTATGTGGTCAACGTCAGCTCGTAGATGGTGACGGCTGGGTCGGTCAGCAGGGACTGTGTGAGTCATTCTTTATTCTCTTTCCTTTAGATTGATCCAAACAGCATTGCCGCGAAGGACGGCAGAATTAGAGAAGGGGACAAAATCATTCAGGTAAGATCACTGAAAGTCTCAGCAGTTGTACTTGTTTCCTCAATATACAGTTGATGTATATTTCTAGGACACCCCATTGCTTGCTTGTAAATTAATTACAAATATGGAAAAACAATATTTGACCTATGCTAGGTTTCTTTAAAGAAGTGGTGTATGGAGTTAAAAGGGGCATAAATGTAAAAAAAAAATGTTTTGAAAAGATCAGTTATTAAAAATGTTTTCCTTTCTGTCCCCCCAAAGATCAATGGTGTTGAGATCCAGAACCGGGAGGATGCTGTGGCGCTGCTGACCAGTGAGGGGAAGCAGAACATCTCTCTGCTGGTGGCCAGACCAGAGATCCAGGTACTGAGAACGCAGTAAAGTTAATGACAACAAGGCAATGTTAAAACCTTATATGGTCACTTTTGGAACCAAATATGGTTTCCCATAAAATTCCATGCAAACAAACAACAGTAATACTTTCAACAGCAGTTTCATATTTTTCTGTCGAGCTTCGTTGTGAAAAACCTGCATCTAATGAGGCCTCTCTTCTCCCCCCAACTGTGTCTCAGCTGGACGAGGGCTGGATGGATGACGACAGGAACGACTTCCTGGATGACCTCCACATGGACATGCTGGAGCAGCAGCACCATCAGGCCATGCAGTTCACCGCCAGCATGCTGCAGCAGGTACACACACACACACACGCACAGCGCGTAGAGGCAAACTAGCACCATCAGTCTGCACTCACATATGTTCATCTATAGATTATTTTTGGCCGAGCCCATCTCTGCAGAGAGGAGCAGCTGTTGTTGTCAACATTTCTTTTGGCAACGCTTTTTCTGGAGGCTGTCGCACGGAAAAGCACATGGTCGATGACAAAAACTGTTTGAAACTGAAAGGTTCTCTGAGTTGGTGTCAATAAAGTAGCATTTTTCTTGGCAGTAGTAAGAGTAGATCGATTTCACCTTATTATCATCCCTGACCCAAATTATATTAGGCATGTTGTATATGTGTGTCTTTTACACAAAATCTTATAGAGCTGATGATTTGTAACCCTGTTTCTAAATCATTTTGTCGTCTGTTTTTTGTTTGTTTTTTAACAGAAGAAGCACGAGGAGGACGGGGGCACCACGGACACCGCCACGCTGCTGTCCAACCATCACGAGAAGGACAGCGGCGTCGGTCGCACAGACGAGAGCACGCGGAACGACGAGAGCTCGGAGCAGGAGAACCTCGGCGACGACCAGACCACGGCCTCCAACACGCTGGGCAGCTGCAGAAAGCTCACCTACAGCCAGGACACCCTCGGCAGCGCCGACCTGCCCTTCAGCGGCGAGTCGTTCACCTCCGCGGACTACGCCGACGCCGACTTCCTGGGCATCCCGGCTGACGAGTGCGAGCGCTTCAGGGAACTCCTGGAGCTGAAGTGCCAGATGCGGAACAGCGGGGCCCAGGCTCTCTACTACCAGGGCGGCGGGGCGGGAGGTCAGGACCAAGAGGGCGTGGACAAGGAGCTGGAGATGCTCAACGAGGAGCTGCGCACCATCGAGCTGGAGTGCTTGAATATTGTGCGTGCGCACAAGATGCAGCAGCTGAGGGAGCAGTGCCGAGAGTCCTGGATGCTCCACGACAGCGGCTTCCGCAACTACAACACCAGCAGCGACGCGGGCCGCCATGAGCTCTCCGACATCACGGAGCTGCCGGAGAAATCGGACAAAGACAGCTCCAGCGCGTACAACACTGGCGAGAGCTGCCGCAGCACCCCTCTCACGCTGGAGCTGTCTCCAGACAACTCGCTCCGTCGGGGAGCAGAGAATCAGGGCCCGGCCGGAGCGGCGGGCTCCAACAGTTCCAACGGCTCCAACGGCTCCAACGGCTCCAACGGCAGGGTGCTCAAACCTCTCCTGTCCCCCGTCCAAGAAGCCCGTGGCCCCAGCCGGAGCCGAGGCTCCACCAAGGACCCAGAGGGAGCGCCGCAGGCCGAGAGCAAGGAGCGGAAGCCACATTCGCCGTACAAGCATGCCCACATCCCCGCCCACGCCCAGCACTACCAGAGCTACATGCAGCTGATCCAGCAGAAGTCCGCCGTGGAGTACGCCCAGAGCCAGATGAGCCTGGTCAGCATGTGCCGGGACCCCGTCGGCGACCTGGAGCCCAAGATGGAGTGGAAGGTGAAGATCCGCAGCGACGGCACGCGCTACATCACCAAGCGGCCGGTGCGGGACAAGCTGCTGAGGGAGCGCGCCCTGCGCATCCACGCGGAGCGCAGCGGCATGACCACGGACGACGACGCCATCAGCGAGCTGAAGATGGGCCGCTACTGGAGCAAGGAGGAGAGGAAGCAGCACGCCGTTCGCTCAAAAGAGCAGAGGCAGCGCCGCGAGTTCATGAAGCAGAGCCGGGCGGACTGTCTGAAGGATCAGTCGGGCCCCGAGGACAGGAAGGAGCCCAACATCATCGAACTCAGCCACAAAAAGATGAATAAAAAGAGGAATAAGAAAATATTTGACAACTGGATGACCATCCAGGAACTGCTGACCCACGGCACCAAGTCACCAGACGGCACAAGGGTTTACAACTCACTCCTGTCTGTGACCACAGTGTGAGTGAGAGTTCAGGTGGGCGGGCCAAGCCGGAGGAGGCCGGACTGGGGAGTAACGGACTGTACATAGGACGCTACCAGTTGGGGGTAGAGATTCCTGCCTCGTTCAATGTGGCAACATTTTGTAAATAGGAAATAAGGAACGAACATTTTCCACCACCGCGGTGAAGGGAAGGTCTTTATAACGATGGTTGGGTTTGACACCAATGGGTCACGGCTTTGAGGATGATTTGAAAAGCTTTTTTCTTGTTTTTCAAATTCTTTCAATAACATTTTCTACCTTTTTTGTGCTTGCTCTTTTGAATATTTTTTGGAAACAGGAACCCAATATGAGACTTTTTGGAAGTTTTTTTTTTTTTTTTTGGAAGGTGTGTGAAGCGTGCCATACATAAACAGCCAGCATTTACACTATTTTACATTATTTTGTTCGTACTATATATCTCTTATCAGTATTTTACTGTTATGCATACTTAATGCTTTTTATGGAAACAATGCTTTTTTCCTGCAAGGTAGAACACGTACTCCTTTTCAAAAGGACTTTTGTAAATTAAAAAAAAAAAAATCTTTGTAACAAATCCACTTTTTTTGTTTAAATTTCTCTCTAATGGTGCTGATTTCCCAAAGTAAATACCACCCACGATGTACCATCTGTTACATAATGTAGAGGACGTCATAACGTGATATCATTGTGCATGTACCTACCTTTAGACAAAGATGTTTCCTCACATTGGAATTGACATGTCTGTGTTTGTTAAGGCACACGTCGTAGTCGCTTTTGCTTTCTTAGGGTTTCATGTATTGGACGGAATAACAGCATAACAAATCCTTAGTTAGCCTCACAGTTTGATGTCTTGTAAAATGAGAGAAATAATAAATTATTGTTTTATATATGATGAGCTTTCAAATTTGTCATTTGTGCGTGCTGTTGGTATCGCCGGAAATGTGACCACAAGGGAAATAAGAATATATTTCCAAATTGTGTGTATGACTGGGTGAGGGTGGGTACAGTAAAACACAACTCGATCCAGTTTTATTGAGCTGTATTGAGTGTGCAGGGTCCAATAATCCGTCAGAGGTTGGTCCATGTGACAGAATACCCCACAAGGATATCCCACAGGTTTGAGAACAAATGTTGACACGCTTCCGATTCAACTGTCCTTCTGGTACTTGTTCAACATTACTGTTTAACGCTGGGTAATAAAAGCCCCCATTGCTCTCTCGTTTCACGCATTTTTAAATAACGGATGTGCATTCTAAATGGACTCGCACGATCAGACGCTCTGCTCGATTTGCCAACTTGTCGTAATGGTTCCAGGAATCCTGAAGCAAAGACAAGTCTATCGGCGCTCTGCGTTTCATGCCGGAGCAACAGCATGTCCGACGGGCATGGACATTAAACGCTCCAATCTGCACCCTGCTGTCCAGATCTAAATGGTTGAAGGCTAACAACTTTTGTTTTCTCTTGTCATTGTGACAGTTCTTCCCTCACATGGGTTTTGCCGTGGTGGCTGCCCTCCATCCGCTTTCATTGCTTTTACACAAACGTGTCCATCGGTTCTGAAGGAGCATTTGTGTTGGGACCAAGTTGTCCGGGACGCTGGCATGAGGCGCCCTCGCATGGCGACGTCTCCCTGCCGGGCTAATGGTTTATTTATCTGACTCAAGACTCCCACCATCTGTTAGAGGGACCTGGTACCCTCAGTCCCATATGATCCTGCAATTAGCAGCTCAGTGCCTCATTACTGAGGACAAAAGCAGCTCAGACTCTGCTGATACACTCCCGATGTCAACACGCCTCCATTAAACATACCTTTTGTGGGGTTTTCTTGATGTAGCAACAACAATTAGGGCAACATTAATATGCATTTAGCGTGTTTAGTCATGCTAGTTCAGTCTCTATCTTTTACAAATCTTTTTTAAATGTATGACACACTGATCATAATGTAATGCTTAAATTAAGGTTTGATTGAGCTTAAAGCTGCACTACTCAATATGTGCATATCAGCAATGTGTTGATTGATTGTGTACTATGTGACAAGCCTCCATAGAACTAGCACCTGACTCTTTCTCAGCTCCATGGAGCATTGTAGTGACTTTCAGCTCATTGTTTCGGATTTGCAGACTGATTTGGTTCTCACTGTTCTTATCAAGCTCGCTTGTAACAGCATACATGCAGATGTTAGCTCTGATAAACCCACTAAATGCCATCTGGCCAGCACCAAATGTATATGTAGTGAGACTTTTTAATGCAAAAAAGCCAGTTGTGTTTCTCGGGTTGGTAGAGACCAAAAATGGAGCTAAAAAGAGAATAAATATTGGACAGGCAGAAACACCAAATTAATGCTTATGTCATTCAGTGTCTGCTGGATCTGTACATATACTTAATTGCCCGTAAGCAACTTGATAGGGCGATGCTATATCAATGTTATGGTTAGAGCTTGTTCTGCTGCTTCTAAAGGCCCCAAAACAGAAAATCAATGATTACTGCTTTAAATTGTTTGACCACATTAGTCTCGAGATTCTGAGTATGCTATTCAGAGGGAACTCCACCAATGTAGTATTTCACTGTGATAAAATTGGACCAATTGCAAGAAGATTGAAGCAGCAGAGGTTGACATATCCCTAACAACCAATCCCTCAGTGTCCAAAAACCGTTAATCCCACAGTACACTTCCCATGAAGGCATCATTCATGAGACCTTCCTGCCTGGTACTGCAAACGCCCACGGCTTTCAAACTCCTGGCCAGAAATCTGTAATGCTGGTTTAAATTAGAAGTGGAAAAATGTGTTACGTCTTTCCTATTGCCAGATAAGACATTAAGATAAGCCCATAACTGGTATGAGTGGAGTTGGCCTTTTAAAGTTTGATTGGGATTGATTTATTATCATCAGGTTACCTCTAGATATAATTAATAAATCTGTCACCTCACTGTCATGGTAACTGACATTACATCTTCCAACACCCACAACATGTCACTCCCTCGTGCAACTCTTATTACTCAATTGAATTATGTAAAACAACGTATTATTATTATTATTATAAAGGATAGGAATTCTGCTTAAAAAACCCAAAGTGCTCTCTTTAGTTTCTAGTAATTGTCAGACCTGGTTCATCGGCATCACTGAAGGGGGGGTTATGACAATGAGAGCAGCCCAGGGTCACGCTCAGTCTCCTCCCCTTTGCCTGGTAGAATGTAATTGATTACTCCTCCTTAAGCCCGACCAAATCCAAGCCTTGATTTATGGCTGGGCACAAGTCTCTGAACACACTCTTTTAATGGGAGATAACAATATGGCATGCAAGGCAAACAAAAAGCTCTGGCAATCAATCCCCCCACCCCCACTCCCTTACACGGACCGCTGTTAGATTAGTCCGCTCACATACTTGGCTTCACTACCTCCGTGTATTTTTATTATCTTGATTGATCTTGATACCTTTATTCCTATAAATCATGAAGGTGTTCGTCCCCCATCCCGTGTTCGGGGAGCGGGACTCATCGGTCCAAAAGAGGCACTCCAGTGTACTCATCCATTAACTGATAAGGAGGCGGCCCCTCTGCTGATTCTGATGCTGCTTCACAGTGGGGACTGAGAGGCACTGAAGGGCTGCTCGACGAGCCAGATATTATTCCTTGACATATTTACAAGACGTTCACTTTGACGGACAAACTCAATTCAAGGGAACGTTTGTGGTACATCTCTGTAAAAAGCAACTTGTAGTGTATGATCTTTTTCTTTTTGCATGACCTAAATTATAGGAAACCTCAGAGGCGAAGCATCGCTCCAGCAAGTAAAAAAGAAAAGCGTTGAGACCGTGTTAGCACATATTGGATTAAAGGGAGCCGGCTGCTGGATAAACAGAAAGAAGTGCTGAACCACGCTTTCCCGCCACCCTGTCTGCCAGAAAGATTCTGACCTCTAAATATTTGAAGAGTTTTGTTTCAAAAAGTGTGATATTCACAATAAAACATAAAGCCAGAGGAATATCGCTGAAGTAAAACTGCAGCTTTGCATTGAAAATGGAAATCTTGCAAAATGTTAGTCGAACTTGAGGCCATACATTTCCGGCACTCCTAATGTCAGAATCAGAATCAAAACCATTTATTGCCACGTTTGTTTTCACATTCAAGGAATTTGTCCTGGCGGAAGGTGCATACATTTAACAATACACATTTAACAATAAACACAGTGCAATAAATGAGAATGAATGAATGAGTATTTACAATTGGAACAGTAGAATATCAGAATATCAAAAATAAGATAAAGTGCATGGAATGTGCATGAATGTAAGTGGCAAGTGTAAAGTTAAAGTGTTGAGTGTATTTAAGTATAAGGCTATGTGCAGGGGAGTGTCCAGTGGGGAATTGTCTGGGGGGTGACCGAGTCATTAGAGTCAGTGGGGGACCCGGGCTCTGTTGATGAGCCCGACGGCAGACGGGAAGAAGCTGTTTTTGTGGCGTGAGGTCTTGGTCCTGATGGACCGCAGCCTCCTGCCAGAGGGGAGGGACACCAACAGTTTGTGTCCAGGGTGAGAGGGATCAGCTACAATCTTCCTCAACCGCTTCAGGGTCCTTGAAGCAAACAAGTCCTTGAAGCAAACAAGTCCTGGAGGGACGGCAGATTGCGGCCAATCACCCTCTCAGCAGAGCGAATGATGCGCTGCAGCCTGGCCTTGTCCTTGGCAGTGGCTGCAGCGTACCAGACGGTGATGGAGGAACAGAGGATGGACTCGATGATGGCAGTGTAGAAGTGCACCATCATTGTCTTTGGCAGGTTGAATTTCCTCCGCTGCCTCAGGAAGAACATCCTCCGCTGTGCCTACAGCTCCGATGTAGATCATGCACATATCTTCCCCAGTGATTTTTATAGATTTTGACTTGAGTGATTAGTGTGTTTAAGTCCATTCTACCAAGACTTCTGTGATAACCTTAAAAAATGACCTTTGACCTGTGAAAAAAACAAAAAACATTGCTATTTAATGTACAATATAAAAATATCTAAAATATGTATTTTTTCCAAGACATAACTAGAGTTTAGAAAGAAGACGTATAGAAATAAAACAGGGCATTCTCTAAGTGAGCTATGGACTATATATAATGCAGTTGCTGTGTATTTATACACAACTCTGTGAAGAACCGTGAATTGCCTTTATCTGCATCTTTCATGCTGCCTGCAGCGATGTCAAACATGGCAGCGATGAAATACAAGCGTTTGATCTGCTGGGGATTGTTTTGAAGAAGTGACAACTTCATTGTATTTTACAGCATTCGTATCACTCCTTATTCACTCCAGAGCAACATGTTCGCTGTGAAGTTGCATGTTTTAGATTAGATTAGATTCAACTTTATTGTCATTACACATGTACAAGTACAGAGCAACGAAATGCAGTTTAGCATCCAACCAGAAGTGCAATAGCAGTAAATACCAATATACAGATAATAATAAGTATTTTACAGATAATAAGTTAGTGATATAGGTACGGGATATACAGATTGATTGCGGTAATATGTACATGTTATACAGGTTGATTTGTGCATTAAATGTAGGCAGACTATAAGCAGGAACTATAAACATCATTTACAAAAGGCAAATGGGCATATGATAAGTTAAGTAATACAGATTGAGTGAACGTTAAATAGTGCATAATAATAATAAACAGTAGCTGCCTAACGTTACTAGACTAGTGCAATGCTCAGTTTTTAGTGCAGACAGTTCAAAAGTGTTTGAGTGCAGGTGTAAAGTCTTTGGTCAGTGGGGGGAGATGACGAGGAGATGGGTTTGTGGGTGGAGGTGGTTGGGGAGTAGGGGGGTGTCAGCATGGGGCAGAGTTCAATAAGGAAACAGCTCTGGGGAAGAAACTGTTCCTCAGTCTGCTGGTCCTTGTCCGGAAGCATCTGAACCGTCTGCCTGAGGGCAGGAGGGAAAACAGTCTGTGTGCAGGGTGGGAGGCGTCCTTGAGAATGCTGCGAGCTCGACGCAGACAGCGTTTCCTCTGGATTTCCTCAATGGCCGGAAGTGGAGTTCCTGTGATGCGTTGGGCAGTTTTCACCACCCGCTGCAGTCCCTTGCGCTCCGCAACAGAGCAGCTCCCATACCAGACTGTGACACAGTTGGTTAGGATGCTCTCGATCACACAGCGGTAAAAGTTCACCAGGATGGCTGAAGACAGATGGTTTTTCTTCAGTGTCCTCAAGAAGAAGAGGCGCTGGTGAGCTTTCTTGACAAGGCTGGAGGTGTTGGTGGTCCAAGACAGGTCTTCCGAGATGTCGGTCCCCAGGAACTTGAAGCTGGAGACACGCTCAACATCCATCCCATTGATGTGGATGGGCGCATGCTTGCTTCTTTTCTCCTTCCTGAAGTCCACGATGAGCTCCTTGGTTTTGCTGGTGTTCAGGAGCAGGTTATTTTCGGCGCACCATGTGGCCAGGTGCTGTACCTCTTCCCTGTAGGCTGTCTCATCGTTGTTGCTGATGAGACCAATCACCGTGGTGTCGTCTGCGAACTTGATGATGGAGTTGGATCCATGCATAGGTCTGCAGTCGTAGGTGAAGAGGGAGTAGAGGAATGGGCTGAGTACACAGCCCTGTGGCACACCGGTGCTGAGTGAGATGGTGGTGGAGCAGGTATGGCCTGACCTAACATGTTGAGGTCTGTTAGTCAGAAAGTCCAAAATCCAGTTGCAGAGGGAGGTGTTGGTGCCCAGGTCTCCAAGTTTAGTGATTAACTTGGAGGGGATGACAGTGTTGAAAGCCGAGCTGAAGTCAGCAAACAGCAATCGCGCGTAGGTGTCGGTGTTGTCCAGGTGTGTGAGCACAGAGTGCAGTGCTGAGGAGACTGCATCGTCTATGCTCCTATTGCTGCGGTAGGCAAACTGGAGTGGGTCCAGTGTGGGTGGGAGGGAGTCCTTCAGGTGTGCCAGGACCAGCCGCTCAAAGCACTTCATGATGATGGGTGTGAGTGCTACAGGGCGGTAGTCGTTGAGGCACGTCGGCTTGGAGTGTTTAGGCACTGGCACGATGGATGTGGTTTTAAAGCATGTTGGTACAGCTGCTTGGGCAAGGGACAGGTTGAAGATGTCCGTGAAAACCCCAGTGAGCTGTTCCGCACATGCCCTGAGCACACGTCCAGGAATGCCGTCAGGTCCAGCCGCCTTGCGTGCGTTGATCCGGCTCAGTGCTGTGTGGACAGCAGTGGAGGAGAGTGTGGTGGGCTGGTGATCTGCTGGGAGAGTTGTCTTGGTGGCTCTGTCTCTGTTTTCCCTCTCGAAGCGAGCATAGAAGTGGTTAAGCTCGTTCAGGAAGGAGATGTCTGTGGCTGTGGGGGTGAGGTTGCTGGGTCTGTAGTCAGTGATGGCCTGGATGCCCTGCCACATGCGTCTGGGGTCGGAGTTGGAGAAGTGACCCTCTATTTTTTGCTTGTAGCAGTTCTTGGCCTTCTTGATGCCCCTCCTCAGGTTAGTCCTGGATGTGCTGTAGGCCTGTGCATCCCCCGATCTGAAGGCCGTGTTGCGGGCCTTTAGCAGGAGTCGCACCTCCTTGCTCATCCATGGCTTCTGGTTGGGGTATGTGGTGATCTGCTTCTCTGTGGTGACGCCATCAATGATGGTGGTGATGTAATCCATGACAGAGGAAGCATAGATGTTAATGTCAGTGTGTGAGCCACAGGTGGCCCGAGAAGCAAACATACTCCAGTCCGTGTGTTGAAACTTATCCTGGAGTACAGAGTCTGTCCCTGCTGGCCACACCTTGATGGTCCTCACTGATGGCTTCACACGGTTGATGAGGGGTGAATATTTGGGGGTGAGGAACAAAGAGAGGTGATCCGACTGTCCGAGGTGGGGGAGGGGGGTCGCGGTGTAGGCAGCAGCCATGTTTGTGTAAACATGGTCCAAAGTTTTGTTTCCTCTGGTGTGGCAGGAAACGTGCTGGTGGAATTTGGGGAGCACCGTCTTTAAGTTGGAATGATTAAAATCCCCCGCAACAATAAAGGCAGCCTCCGGGTGATCAGTTTGTTGTTTGCTAATGGCAGCGTGAAGTTCCTTCATTGCAACAGCCGACAGCCGGGATGGACGAGCAACACTCCAAACATAACGAAATATATAACAGACATAAAATGAATGATAAAACCCAGGGGCCGCCCTGATTTATCACAAGTACAAGATGGAACAACACTGAGACATTACGATGATTGATGAACAGAGAGGAACACAAGGCCGCGCGGGAGATGTGAGCCCGGACAACGGAGTCAAAATATTGATCATGTGATCATTTTGACGATATTGATTCTCAGTTGCCCAAAGTTAAAAAATCAGAACCCAGGATGTGGGTTAAGGATGCATAGTTTTTACTGATATTAACTGCTGAAACAAAACAAATGCAGTTGATTTGTTGATGCATGTCATGTCATTTTAATAAAAAAATAAATCATAAACAGTCAGTCATTTTGCAGGTGAAATCACCTGGTCGTCATCAAGCCTACTTTCTCCACTCCCAATATGCGATTTACTTGAGTCAATGTTGGTTACGCTGACATTTATATGAACAACATGTACATATATGAGCTGCAAAACCTGTGATGTTTGAGATATGCTTGTTCACTTGTGTTTAGTGTTTCAGCTCATACGTGTTTTCTATAATATACACTCACCTAAAGGATTATTAGGAACACCTGTTCAATTTCTCATTAATGCAATTATCTAATCAACCAATCACATGGCAGTTGCTTCAATGCATTTAGGGGTGGGGTCCTGGTCAAGACAATCTCCTGAACTCCAAACTGAATGTCAGAATGGGAAAGAAAGGTGATTTAAGCAATTTTGAGCGTGGCATGGTTGTTGGTGCCAGACGGGCCGGTCTGAGTATTTCACAATCTGCTCAGTTACTGGGATTTTCACGCACAACCATTTCTAGGGTTTACAAAGAATGGTGTGAAAAGGGAAAAACATCCAGTATGCGGCAGTCCTGTGGGCGAAAATGCCTTGTTGATGCTAGAGGTCAGAGGAGAATGGGCCGACTGATTCAAGCTGATAGAAGAGCAACTTTGACTGAAACAAACTGACTCGTTACAACCGAGGTATGCAGCAAAGCATTTGTGAAGCCACAACACGCACAACCTTGAGGCGGATGGGCTACAACAGCAGAAGACCCCACCGGGTACCACTCATCTCCACTACAAATAGGAAAAAGAGGCTACAATTTGCAAGAGCTCACCAAAATTGGACAGTTGAAGAATGAAAAATGTTGCCTGGTCTGATGAGTCTCGATTTCTGTTGAGACATTCAGATGGTAGAGTCAGAATTTGGCGTAAACAGAATGAGAACATGGATCCATCATGCCTTGTTACCACTGTGCAGGCTGCTGGTGGTGGTGTAATGGTGTGGGGGATGTTTTCTTGGCACACTTTAGGCCCCTTAGTGCCAATTGGGCATCGTTTAAATGCCACGGCCTACCTGAGCATTGTTTCTGACAATGTCCATCCCTTTATGGCCACCATGTACCCATCCTCTGATGGCTACTTCCAGCAGGATAATGCACCATGTCACAAAGCTCCAATCATTTGAAATTGGTTTCTTGAACATGATAATGAATTCACTGTACTAAAATGGCCCCCACAGTCACCAGATCTCAACCCAATAGAGCATCTTTGGGATGTGGTGGAACGGGCGCTTCGTGCCCTGGACGTGCATCCCACAAATCTCCATCAACTGCAAGATGCTATCCTATCAATATGGGCCAACATTTCTAAAGAATGCTTTCAGCACCTTGTTGAATCAATGCCACGTAGAATTAAGGCAGTTCTGAAGGTGAAAGGGGGTCAAACACAGTATTAGTATGGTGTTCCTAATAATCCTTTAGGTGAGTGTATAATATAATAATATATATAATGATATAGGACTATAACTCTCTGACCCGGCTGACCCTTAAAATGCTTCTCCCATTTTAAATGTCTTTGTGGGGTTATTTTGTCTCCGTCTTCTTTAATGCCATCACACTGATTAATAAACGTTGTACAGAAACAATAGAGGTGCTGCAGTAAGGCAAAATAGAATAGTCCCTCTGATAGACTTTCATGTAAAGGCTTTTTTTTCGAACTGCAAGTACTGCAATACGATCTCTACGGGTTAGGGTGGGCTAGTCATACATGACCTGGGGCGTGTGCTCCTCGGATGGTTCCCTTTTATATACATAAATATGTAAATATATAAATATATATATTTACAGTATATATATATATATATATATATATATATAAAATATGCCTGCATTCATCCATCCATCCATCCATTTTCCACTGCTTATCCGGGGTCGGGTCGCGGAGGCAGCAGGTCCAGCAGGCTGACCCAGACTTCTCTCTCACCCGCAACATCTACCAGCCCATTCTGGGGGATCCCGAGGCGTTCCCAGGCCAGCTGGGAGATATAATCCCTCCAGCGTGTCCTGGGTCTTCCCCGGGGCCTCCTACCAGATGGACGTGCCTGGAAAACCTCTAAAGGGAGGCGTCCTGGAGGCATCCTAATTAGATGCCCGAACCACCTCAGCTGACTCCTTTCGACACGAAGGAGTAGCGGCTCGACTTCAAGCTCCCTCCTGATGTCCGAGCTCCTTACCCTATCTCTAAGGCTGAGCCCGGCCACTCTACGGAGGAAACTCATTTCGGCCGCTTGTATCCGCGACCTCGTTCTTTCGGACACGATCCAAAGCTCGTGACCATAGGTGAGGGTTGGGACGTAGACCGACCAGTAAATTGAGAGCTTTGCCTTTCGGCTCAGCTCCTTCTTCACCAAGACGGCCCGGTGCAACGCCTGCTTTACTGCTGCAGCCGCACCGATACGCCTGTCGATCTCCCGCTCCATTTTACCCTCACTCGTGAACAAGACCCCGAGATACTTGAACTCCTTCGCTTGTGGTAGGCTCTCTGTCCCCACCCGGAGGGAGCAATCCACCGGTTTCCGGCAGAGCACCATGGCCTCAGATTTGGTGGTGCTGACTCTCATCCCCGCCGCTTCACACTCGGCTGCAAAACGCCCCAGTGAATGCTGGAGGTCATGGTCCGAGGAGGCAAACAGGACCACATCATCTGCAAACAGCAGAGAGGCTATCCTGAGATCCCCGAACCTGACATTCTCCGCCCCACGGCTGCGCCTAGATATCCTGTCCATGAAAGTAATGAACAGGACCGGTGATAAAGGGCAGCCCTGGCGGAGGCCAACACCCACCGGGAACGTATCTGACTTACTGCCGAGGATACGAACACAGCTCCTACTGCAGGCGTACAGAGACCGGATGGCCCGTTGCAACGGGTCCGGCACACCATACTCCCGCAGCACCCCCCACAAAAAGCCCAGAGGGACCCGGTCGAAAGCCTTCTCCAAGTCCACAAATGCCTGCATTCAGTGAGAGGGTAATTGGTCATTTTGCTGCTTTAAAATGTTTAATACAAGTGAGTAATGTCATTTAAATATTAAGTTATGGAATTGCATTTATTATATATCCCAAAGTTGATATGTAAATAGTTTTATTCCTTGCACATATTAAGCCCAGTGTCACTGCTCTATATTTTCCTATATGAAGTAGTTGCCTTTACATCCACAGGTGTATTCTTTACAAATAGATGTTTATTTTGTATGAAGGGTTTGGAAGTCATGTTTTGTACCTGGATAACAACACAGACAACTGAAAGTGACAACGATCCTCCAAGCAACAGTTGAGTAAGAACAGAAGAAATCAGCAGAAGATTTTATCAGGAACAGCTTCCTGTTTCACAATAAAAGCAGCTAGAGCCAGCTGGCGTTAACGCCAGCGTGTTGCTTTAGCAAAGCTCTTCTTCAAACGCCACAATAGAAAGAGAACGTTTCTTATGTGTGTTGCCATCTTGTGGTTATGAAGTAGATTCTGCTTGCATTCGCTTCTTTGTTTAATCTGAAGCTACTGAATACATTTTCTAAGATGAAGACGGAAGATGAAGACGGAAATCGGATTATTGTGAGAGTGAATACCTTACTCAATTTCCTTTGATTAAAGGTAGAGCAGGTCTCGCTTTACATTCAAATGTGTTTGTAGTAGCTTGTTCAGTCTGTAGAGCCAATATCATCTTACTCAAAGCTTTTACAATAAACTCCTGGATGGAAAATGACTGTCCAACATGTAGCCTCAATTACCTATTGAACAGCTCAGCTTAGCTGTCATCGCAACAATCCAATTATAACACGAGTGGTAACAAATGAATCCAGACACTTCATTTCTCTTTCTAATATTTTTGTATGAGAAGATTGTGCCGGACGTTCTGCACACCACACTGTACACATAACGTTTCTTGAAGTTGAATTTAGCTTTTTCCAGCTTCATTTGAAAAGGTTTTTTGTCTCATCTCCTAACATGTTTTCATGTGCATGCGGAATGCAAGCCAACTCTTTGAATGCCAAAGACACATAAATGTCTCCAACTACGTATTTGACCCTTGCATTGTCTCGTTAGCTTCAAAGGCCCGCTGCTTGTGTTTTTATGGCTCCGCGGAGCCGTAACTCACCGCCGTCCGTCCTCCCACAGCTCGTCCCCTCTCCGCTCGACTATTCTCACGGCGCAGTTCCCCAGGTCAGATCGCATGAACCTCTATGTCTCCCGCTCTGCAGATTTATTGGTTGACAGCTAATTTATCCATTATTCCAAATTACAGGCTTCAGTCAGCAGGATGGCGGCAACTGAACAAGGAAAGAGAGAAGGAGAGAGAGAAAGGGAAAGGCGTGCTGTCATTCCTCTGTGCCACCACATTTCCCACTGGATCCAAATGATTTAGGGGATTGAGGGGATAGGCGCTGGCGTTCAAAGGGGCTCCGCGGAGTGCGTTGCTTGATAACACCGACGTCATTGAGTGTTTGGTACAGAACTGTCACAACAGGCCTGAATCTGATGAAACCACATCCGCAGAGAAATGAGCAGATTGGAGTTTTTGGTTACAGAGATTGATCACAGATAATGGGCTATGATAAATACATAAAAAACAGAGCTCGTTGCATCTTTGAGTAAATATTACACACATTACTGCTGATGTGGTCCTCACTGGGGAAAATAATAAGACCGAGACCATTAGTCCTTGTTTGTAATGAGCACTTGAACTTCCCGGCATCTTTCTTGGAAAACAGTATCTTGTATCTCCAGGTGTGAGCTGCACAATGCTGGACAAGTGGCTGTGACTAAAAAGGCCAGTCACATCCCATGGAAAAGAAACATTCAAACGTGACAAGCAGATTTCCGTGAAATGAGTTATGCTCACCGGATTGTGAAACCTCCCCATTATGCGTTCCATGAAACTTCCGGCAAACTTTCTGCACAAGATAACAACATCCAGACTGCGGTAAGCCATAGCATTGGAACTGATGGGATCGATTTTGTTCGACAGATAAGAAGACTCATACTGGGAGTGGAGCCAATATGAAGGACACAAGTCACATTGGCTCTCATATTTGTAAGATATCCATCTGATATCTTACAAAAAGTGATTTGATATATATGAATGTCCAGCAACAACGAGCAATCAGTGATGTTGCTTTGTTGGGTTTGGGAAAAGATTGTGGTTTGGGTCAAAATAATACAGAGTGGTTCGTTACTCAAGTGCGGAAGTTATGTAAAATATATGTCACAGTTGACTTCTTATTTCACGAGGGACACAAACAGTGGTCTCCTGGGTGAAAGTCTGGTGTTTTAAGATCCCACCAATCCGACTGGGGGACAACGACTGTGGCCCAGTGTGAGGGCGGGATTAGTGGTTCCTTCAGTGGTTCCTTCAGTGGTTCCAACAGTGGTTCCCTCCCCCTGGTCAAGCCAACGACACCGATGCTTTAGTATGCTCGAAATAAAAAAACGTTGTATGTCCTAATACATAGTACGTCAAATGCAGTATGGCAGAAATACCCAAATGGCTACATTTGGGTCGCATTTTGCAGTATGCCAGCCAGCATGCTTTGCTGGGTATTCTGACCCACAATCCTCTGCATAGCGTGTATATTTAACCAAAGGTTCAAAGTTCAAGGTGCAACGTAATGAGGAAGTAGAATGTCTCAGTTGAATGCATACTGCATGCAACAGTCCTTGTAAGGGCAGCTGCACTATGTGCTAAAAGTACTATGTGCACTATGTGCTAAAAGTAAAAAGAAAAAGCGTGGGATTTTTGAGCGTATAATTTAATACTTTTCTGCACTGAGTTTTTTCCGCCATCACCATGCTACCGACATGGGTATGCCATGGGTATCTTTACTTCTGAGCCCAAGGTTAGGTTTAAAACCCACATAAATACAACGTTTAGCCTTTCAGAGCCCTAGATGATTAATCTGACCATGTCAAACCTTTTTGTTAATCTAAGGATTATATTTTGACTTTCAGTCTTCCCCCTCTGAGAGTTCTACAAGCTAACGATGTAATTGCTAAATTAAACTATGGTAAAATTAAACTGCTCCTCGGTTTCAAAGCATCCCCGCCAAGGGCTCCACTTTGAGAACCACTGGAGTAAGGAATTACAATCTCAGCGTGATACAGGCCGTAATTGAGAGACTTCTCAAAGACATACTTTTTTCAGTTGCTGAAAGAAAAACGTGCTCAAGCTGTAGTCCGTTTATTAAAAAAAACATCAGATTTAAGATTTTTGAATAGGACATTATTGGTGCAGTATATTAGCAGGACAGAGCGTATTTGTTTTTATTGTGTATGTGAGTATTTCAGTTGGGCTTTTATTGATCATTAGCACTTATTAATATCCCTACAGAGCATGAGGTAAGGCGGAAGTACACATATTTAGCAACGCTTGATTCTTACAATTTAGATGTCAGCCTTTTAATATTTACTATCCCCCTTTCCCCTGTTCATTTATAATGTATGTGCCATGACGTACCAGACGTAACTCAAGTGCTGTGCACATAAAATGCTGCTGTCCCTAGAACCCTCGGCTGTGTGACAGGCTTTGTGAGTAAGTCTTACTTCCTGCCTATCGATTTAGCGTACGACAAGCAGCTCTAAATGGAACAAAGGCTCGGTTGGCGTTGTGGCTGAACGGTGCTCGTGGCATATGTTTCTTTTATTTTTTTCCTCAGCAGCAGTTACTCTAAGACGTCCATGGCATGTTCTCACAAGCTACACAGTTTAAATAAATAATTGCATGTTGTGTAACGAGTATGCCGCCCAGACACTTTCTTATTTATTTACTGTCAGACATACCTGAACCACAGGCCTGAGGAACCCCTGTTTGTCTTGGACAGAGAGCGGCTCAGACCGAGCCTCTCTGGTGTGGCCTAACGAGCCATTATCATCATCATAAAGCATCCAAACAACCCGCCTCCTCAGCTCCTGGACGCATACATACAGCCTGCCACAGCGGTACCAACACACACACACACACACACACACACACACACACACACACACACACACACACACACACACACACTCAATTGCTGTAATTGCACCTTTATTAGTCTCCTATTCACACTTTTTACAACCCGGCGCAAAGAGCAGTTCGCATCTGTGAAAATGGCCTCTAAAAGCATGGGGCTGTTATGAACAAGACCCTTCAGTGCCATTAGACAGAGTGGCGGGCGGGAGAGGGGGGTGGGGGGCCTATGCTGCCAACATGTCGAGTAAAGTCAATTAGTGTACTTCATTAGGGTGTAGTAAAAGAAGGGCCATAACCGGAGGAATACTGGAAATGTTCCTTATTTTAGAGGGATATTTAAGCATGAACTTGGACAACGTTTACATTTTTCACTGCAATTATTTTTTTAAGATTCTGTGGGACAATATATGCTTACTAAGAGCTGAAGATGGGTTGATTGAGATGTGGCAGTATGAAACACGATGGCAAAAAAAAGGTTAATTGTACCATTATTTAACCAGATGAATGTATTAAATACTTTTCTGCATCTCAACAAAGACAAAACAGAAATGCTGTTATTGTGCTCCTTTCCTGTGACAGGAAATATGTTTTCATTTAGCCGCTCTCTCTCCCCAGAAAGTAGCGCACAGGTCATTATGGTTGAATCCGCCCTTATTTTCCTGAGCTGTGTCGTCAACATGACTAAAACAGCCTGTTAATCATCTAAGAAGACAACACCACCCTGAGGCCCTGCAGTGCTTTAAGCTAAATGCTAACGTCAGAATGCTGACACCCTCACAATGACACTGCTAACATAACATCCTGATGTGCGGCAGATATCATGCTAACCTTGTTCAGATCTTAGTTTAGGACCTGTGATTGATTGACTGGCGCCCCGGCCTCCCGCCCCAGTGTCAGCTGGGATTGCTCCTGGTAAGCGGACTGAAGCTGATGGATGGGTGGACGTCGCAGTTTAGTGCGCTACGGGTTGCTATTTTGCACGATACACAAAATGGAGCTGAGGACGATGAATGGTTTGCAGGTGTTTTCATTTAAGTTTTGACCAGATAATGGTGCAAAAAAAGAAGAAAAAAGTAAAAGGGTCACGGAAGTAATTACAGTTACACCCTGGGGAACAGGAATGTCCGGAAAAAATTCCATGACAACTGATCCAATAGTTGCTGAGACATCATCCAGGAACTACAAATATCTGTACAAAGTTTTATTGCAATCCATCGATGTGATGCAGAGATATTCCTCTGGATAGTTAGTTTGGTTATTGTAGTGCCCCGTCTTACTGTTCTACTTAAACTGGCGGTGGGCCGTCGACAGCTACATTCAGAACACTCCTCAACGCAGCCAGAGTCCATTGTGACCTTTCACCTCCTCAGATATCAAGATATCAACATCGGCTTCCATGCAGTTTCAGAACTGATGCCTGTTAAGCTCCACAGTACCCTCTCTGGTGCGGCTTATTCTAAATGAGACATCTCAGGTCACCTGGCTCGGGCCTTGTGGGTTAAACCAAACGCTGGTGAGCCCCTGGTGCCGGAATGCCTTGAAAGATTGTCCCGGATATGTTTTTCATGAACAGCGTGGTATTTTCATGTGTCTGCGATACCAAGATGTGTGTCTTTGAAACACAAGGTAAAAGCGCTCCTGTAGGAGTCACACTCCCACTCGCTCTTTTGCTTACAGTTCTTTAAACACTGCTGTCATTTCCCCCAGCCACGCTCACAGCCATGTTTTTTTCTTTTTTTTTCTTACTGTGCACCTTGTGTATCCTGTGATGTCTTCGAGTTTTCCATCTTGGCATTTCTGACGGGACTTGAAGTCGATCTGAGAGAGGCCGCCGATAGGCAACGACACAGAAGAAAACAGGCCGGCTGAATCAAAGCAGTCTTCCGTGTCGCGGTTTCTCTCTCTGTGTGATGATGCCATTCTGACAGAGAAGTGGAAATTCAAACAGCAGCCACCTGAGGTTTAGTGCCGCCCCCACACTGAGCCACATAAAGAATCCACTCCTCCATCCCGCTGGAGCCTCGACGTCAGAATGACTGAGTCTCTACCTTTCTCTTTTTTTTCACTGACCATTTCAGAACATTAGGTAGTATTTCTCACGGCCCCCACTTTGCCTAAGCGGTGCTTGTGAAGTCTGTCTTGAGGTCTCCTGCGGTGAGCCTCCTCTGCTTCCTCCAGTTTTAGGGTTGACTTGGTATTCTTGAAGTGGGGAAAAATATGAGTTTATCCCTGAACAAGAACGAACCAATGTAGAGAAAACGTCAGCTTGTTTATTTTCCTATGAAATATACCACGAGACCAACCGATTCACCACGAGGAAAGAAACCGGTGTTTACGAGCGGAATACGAACGTGTACTCTGATAAAAGAGACACGTGGGTGTCGAACTGACGTCTGTGGGTTTTCTTCTGAGGATGCGGAGGCGTGATAAATGTGTCACAGGTTCAACCAAGCAGCAGCAGAAACTAACTGGCATTTGGACAAGTAAAGAAAAAAGATGGCCATGCCGCCTCGCATCCATTCACCATCCCGAGGGTTCGTCGAGCGGGCAGCGCTGGACGGAGCTGAAAGGAGGGTCACGGTGCCTGTGTGCGCTTTTCCAGGCGACTCGAGGCAGTTGTGTAGGAAGGCATATTGAACGGGTCACAGCCTGCATTCAGGAGCAGCAGGAGGACTCGCTGTGCATTCTGCATTGCAGGGGGCAGGCAAGGCACGTTGGGTCTGGCTCGGGAAACTAAACAGCACCCTCTATTGGCTGACACGGAGATTGCCCCAGTCTGAGAGCCATCTGTGAACTTTTCAATCATTACATTACATTTCATTTAGCTGACGTTTTTATCCAAAGCGACTTACAATAAGTGCATTCTACGGTTACAAACAAGAATCAGAACAACAAGAATCAAGAAGGTACAATTTCGTCCAAAAGTTCAACTACAAAGTGCTATCAATAAGAGCCATTTCAGTGCTACTATAGTGCTACATCCTTTATTCAAGGTATAGTCGGAAAAGATGTGTTTTTAGTTTGCGACGGAAGATGTAGAGACTTTCTGCTGTTCTGATGTCAATGGGGAGCTCATTCATAGTCGAGACTTTGTTGAGTGTTTAGCTCTCAGTGACGGAGCTACAAGGCGATTGGCAGAAGCCGAGCGGAGCGCACGAGTTGGGGTGTAAGGTTTCACCATGACCTGGATGTAGGATGGACCAGATCTGTTCGTAGCACGGTACGCCAATCCTCTACAATACGCACACGTGAAAAAACTCTCGTCTTGGACTGAAAGGGAAACTCCGCCGTGATAATGACTTTCTGTCGACTTGATGTATTTATACTTTTAATCCCGTCAGTGTCACCAAGTGTGTCCCCGAACCTGATGACTCGAGACAATCAGCTGGATTTGGTACGCACTAACGCTGACCACGGATCCATTTAAAAGTTATTGAGGCACGTGGTGAAGCATGAAACGCGAGTATAACTACATCCGGCAGCAGTGTTTTTTGGGTGTAGGCCAGAGGCCCCCAGGGGTCCACGAGGGGCCTCCACAGGGGTCAGAAGCAAAATGAGGAAGAGTTTAATTTCATAGTTACTTTACAGACTAGTTTGATCAAAGGCTTCACTTTACTCACTGCAGCCATCGCTATTTAATGTAGACACGCATAGTCACTAACTACTACTACTACTAACTAATAAACTTTTTTTCCCCTATTTGGAATGCAAAGTAAAGCGATGCTGACACACTTTCTAGGAAATGCCCTGCAGGGTGTTTTATTTCACTTTTAATTTAATTGGATTGGATTTGTGTTGCCAGGCTGGTGTGTTTACCTTTTCCAAAATGTGTCACCCCGTTCCCCATGGCTGCAGACGCAGAAGGCGGTGAAGATATCATTTCCCGGAAGGGAAAGAAACTCATTGTAAAGCGAGGCGTCCCTAAGATGCAGAGCCGCAGGTCAACCGCACATTTTCTGGCAGGCGTCCGACGTCTCTTCAAAAGTCTGAACCTTCCGAGCCACCGTCCTCCTCCGTCCATATCATCTGCTGCTCATAAAGCTATGGTCAGATTAAAAGTCATTCCGTGTCGAGCCGTTTTTAATATCCCTCCTGACCTGGTATTTGTTTCCCCGGAGACAAGTCTTCAAAGCCCACCGGTTAAAGCGGCCGGCGTGGATTAATGCGGTCCACTTTCTCTTTATTTCCTTCGGGAGCCTGGGCAAATTTCAGCAGTCAAAAGACAGAAGCGAAAGCCGATATCGGGGAATTAATTTATTCGGCCCTCTGTTTTATGACCAGAGCGCCTTAACAGATGGAGGGCCTCTACGGGAGAAGTTTGCCAAACGCGTGTGGTGTGGCCGCTCCGTCTTCTTGTGCCGTTGCCATCGTTCCTTCGCCCTGTCTGGAGTCTGGAGATGTTCACGAAAGAAAACTGTGAAAAGCACTTGGCTTTAAGATTTGACAATAGGCAGTGGTGCTCTGAAGCTGCATTTTGGCACCACCCACTATTAATACACCACAATGAAGGAGTACGTCACATGCTGTCAACAAGCAGTACGCAGTGTGTCAACTTCCAAAATAGAAAAGTGGAGAAAAGCGGAAGTTCCGAAGCAAGAAACTTGCATTGAAACGACGGAAAAGCTCAGGTGTAACCAGCGTCCCCGTTTCGGCGATGCAGAGGGCCTCGTGAAAAGTAAGCAAGACGCATAAAAATGTTAACATTTATTGCCGTTTCTGAATACCGCACTGAAAGCAGAAGCATTCAGAGTATACACAGAAATTATACAATTATATATGGTTTCACAAAGGCAGTGAACACATACTGTATTACAATCTACAAAAATCTACTTTACAGAAATTTAAAATTCTAAATATCAAAAAGTACAGCTGCAGAAACAGGTGTAGAACTGGAACCAGAGACTGCTCCAGATATCTGTCGGTGAAACAACATGGTGACATCACGATACAAAGAAAGCAGAAGTCATCTTTGTACTTACAGCTGGTTTTGTAAACTACAACTGGCAGACGAAACCAAATTTAAAAAAAAAGAAATAAAAACATATTCCAAAATAACTAATTGAATTGATCATATAAATTATGGTGGTTTTATGCATCCAAAATATATCATTGTACAGATGCCGCAACAAGGTAGCATGTCATTGTATTGTTAGTGGGATTGGTAGTGTATCAATGCAAAACAAAATATGGTTAAAAAATTACAAGGACATATGGGGGAGAAAAAAAAAAGTCTCCCGTCTCATAAGGATAGAGAAATCTTATTTAAAACGCATTTTCTCAACAGCCTGGTGGAACTTGGTGGAGTAATAATATAGTGGAGGTGGGGTGTTGCGTTCAGGTCGCAGTCAGGAACAGAAATGGTGGTCGTCGTTCAAACCGTTAACCATTTCATAAATAACCAGGGGCTGGTGTGGCTGTGTTCTGACCCTGGCAGTGTGGTACACAGAGCGTAACGTTGACTGCCGTGTCACAGCGTCCACATGGTTGAGTGAGTGGTAGAAGAAAAAGAACCAGACCACCCCAGCACCCGAACATCCCCAGAAAACAAAATAAAAGAATCCAGCCAAGAAACTCAAAACTGCTGAAACCAACCCCTTTTAAGGGAAACTTTAAAAGAGAGGATAATAAGATAAAATATTCCAGTTAAAAAGAAAGAAAACTTCAAATGAAAATTTATTTGTATGCCCACATCAATGCCAGGTAGCCATTTTGGAGGAGTGTCCAAACGTGGGACGAGGCGTCTGTCATGTGTACGAGGTATAGTTGTCCTCATTCCCAGTGACAGTCAAGCTGGATTCAAGGACAAGCTGGTTCATGGTCACACATGGCTGCAGGGGGAGGGGGGAGGGGCATTCAGTCTTGCTCCATGGGCTCCTCAGTGGTCCCAGTGTTCAAGGTGGCACTTTCCATGGCGCCCTCTGTAGGAGGTTCAGACGTACTGCTGGAGGGAGCGAGAGCTATGTCTTCTCTGGTCGCTTCTGCATTCTCCTCTATGCTACAGCTGCTACCGCTGCTGCTGCTGCTACTGCTGCTGACTGGGTCACTGTTGCTTTCCTCGCTATCCCTGCTGGTTTCGGGGCTCTCCAGGACGCCTGCAGGTGCCTGCTGCTCCGTCTGATCCATGTCACTGCCCTCCTCCTGGGAGCCGCATGGCACCTCCCGCTCGGCCTGCTCAGCCTCCGGACCGGAGCCCGCACACACCTCGGCCTGCGTGCTGCTTGTTGGTTCTGTGGTGCAAAAGATGGGATGACAGCATGTTTTTAGTTTCAGACACGACCCAAATATTTCCTGGTGGTTCAAGATGGTCAGGCAACGACTTCCTTTTAATTATTACAGAAAAGCTGGATCAAATTTAAATTTTCAGACCTATGTAAAGAAAATAATATCTCAAGGACAACATAAGACCTTCAACATCTTAAGCCTGAAGATTGCCCACATTAGGTTTGAGGGTAGGGGCAATCTTGGAAAAATGATCTATTGTTCCCAGTGATTTTTTGCTTGAAATGCCATTCTACAAAGCATATAATACGTGGGAGTGACATAGTTCATCAGGTGTCTCCTCATCCTTGGGCATGTGCTAAACCAAAACAAGTGTGTGTGTGTGTTTGTAAAACTAAAACGTGTATGTGTTCACTGTAAAAAAAAAAAAAAAAAAAGTGACCGTCCGCCACTACTACATGAGAGAAATTACAAAGTTAGTTTGAAATAAGCTGCTCATGTAAAATTAACAGAAAAGGTTCAACAAAATTATATTTATTATTCAAAATCATGAAAAGAAAAACATAGGGAGGCTGCATGTCCACAGTAAGCGGCCTGGCACAAGGTCGGTTTGATATGTATAGCAGTTATTATGTTAGTAATGCAGGCTAAAATCAGTCCTGCAATAGAAAGGTTACAATACTAATTTTTTGGTCAATCCGTTTCATAAATGTGTTATAAAACATAATAATTTTGGAGGCTGCAGTTTGTGGTGCCGTGCAACAGTAAAAACAGGTGTTTTTGTCATCTAGACTCCCCACATTGATATAAATGGGGTGGACAAAATTATAGAAACAAATGTCAGTACAACGCACCTGTAGCTAACAAACTGGCATCACAGCGGAGTATAATGTGCAGCCAAATAAGCAAGAGCAATTGCCGAGTCGCTCAAGTTTTCCCATTACCTACCTGAGTGAACTCAGCTTTTATTAAATAAAGTGTTAGTGCACAAACAGCCCATATCATAATTTCCCCTCAGTAGCACAAAGTGCATGACAAACAAACCAATGAACAAACACGGCATGTAAGCACGGCACAACAATACCTTGGTCCTCAGCAGCAGCTGCACTGCTGGAGGCTTCATTCTCCTTGCCGTACCCAGCCTTCTCGTCGTCGTCGTCCTCCTGGACCATGGCTTCAGCCTCCTTTGAGAGGCAAGCGGCGCGTGAAGGCCTCAGTGTGTCTGCCTCCTGATCTTCATCGTCATCCTCGTCGTCGTCCTCTTCCTCGTCGTCCTTGCTGAACTTAAGTCTCTTCACTTCCTGGTGGTCGGCTTCCATGTCCTCTTCCTCGTCCTCCTGGTGTTTGTTCTTCAATGAGCTCCCCAGGGAACTCCCCGACGCTGAAACCTCGCTGGCAAACAAAGGAGAAGCAGGAGATACAAATGGGATTCCAGTGGGTTTACGTCGAACACGTCGAACAGATTTTCTGGCGACATACCTGGAGTCTTTGTCGTCATCATCGTCGTCGTCTTCTTGCTCTGTGTTGAGGTCTTTGTCGTCTGTGCTGTCTGGCAGGCCGTTGGCTGCTAGTGAGTTGGCCACTGACACCTTTGGTCGGTTCAGAGGCCGGGGAGTTCCGGGACCGTTCACTTTCCTAATACATTTTTTTTTTTTAAACATCGGGAAACATGAGGAAAAGGAAAGAAATCTTTTTTGTGTGTTTTTTTACAATTAAAATTTTGATCTTTTTATGTGTATTTTAGGATCAAGGGCCAAATCTGTCCCCAACACAACCTCTCTGTAAAAGCAGATGTGTTCCCAGGAAGCATCACTCCATTCATTCTGTTGACAGCACTGCATCCATTTTTTCTGTACAAACAAGTTAAGAAAAACCCTTTAAAACAGGATTCCCAAAACATGACATTCAGTTGCTATTTAGTTTATACTAAAAAAAAATATATTAAAAGTGTTTCATTTGGATGTGACACTTACTCTGAGGTTGGGTGAACACAGCTCACCACCATTACATTCTGGACAGAAACAAGAAATCCCAAATGAGTGATAACTGGTAAGAGCAGGTTAAAAACAGCCACGATGATTGGGACATACCTTCTCCACCCCCCGAAGAAACTTATCAGTTCCTGTGTAGTTCCTCTTGGGTTCTGTAAGCAGCTCGCACAAGCGCTGGATCGTAAATGGAATTCTGAAATAAAGGGGAAAGCGACAGAATGAATACGCAGTGAATGGAAATCACTCATTTTAACTTTTTTATTTGGTAAGAACTCAGGGAGTTTTTGTGCATCAATATCACTAGAAAAGGGAAAAATATAATTGCATATTACTGTAGCATGGTTGTCAAATGATTGCATTTGTGATCTTGTATACCCATTAAAAACATATTACTCAATTAAGTCTCAACTTTTACAAACCACTTTCATAATCAATTCGTCTGATGATTATTTCCTCAGTTTATCACTTGGTCTATAACATTTTGAAAATATCCATCACAAGTTCTCAGAGCCAATTAATTGTTTTGCTCAACCAACTCTCCCAAAACCCAGAGATTCTTTGTTTACTGTCATGTCATGAAGAAAAGCCCAAAATCCTCCCTTTGAATAGGCTGGAAGCAGGACATAAAAGAATTATAAAAAAAAATATAAATATATATATATATATATATATATATATATATATATATATATATATATATATATATATATATATATATATATATATATATATATATCCACATTGCTGTTGAATATTTATAAAAAAAATCTAAGAGTACATTTTCTATAAAACCACCAATGTCACTAGAGGTATTTGGTCAAACATATCCTCATAAAAAAGACAACTCACACTTTTGGAACCCCTCGGAGCGCAACACGTGTCAGAAACAACCAATCACAGAGATCTCTTTTCTTTCTTCAGTAAATATCAGTCCGTGGTAGAAGTTAATCATTTTAGTGAGCTTTAGAATCTGTCCCACACACGGTTTCTCTTGCTTCACCCTTTCTATCCAAAGACATCACGACATCTGGATGAAAGGTCAGCCAAATCGAACAGCAAAGCCACTGTGAGGGATTTACTGTGCTGGAAATATTTTTTCTTCATTTTGACTTTGTTTAATTTAGTCAGTGAGGTTTACTGCTAAATTAAACAATGTCGTCATCATAGCAGCACCCATATTTTGGTTGGTTAGTAACAGCAGGGGCAACAAGAGTGCAACTGCCAAAGCACCTTGGATAAAAAGAATAAAAGCGGCGCGGGCTAGTGTTTTCTGCATGTTTTAGACGGAACATGAGAACAGCCCTGTACAATTTTTAAAAACCGGTTAGCGTCTGATGTAGAAGCTGTCATGAGCCCGCTTGGTTCCAAGTAAACCGAGACCAAACCCCCTCACGCGTGTTGAGGCCGGGTTGAAATTATAGTTAGTTGGTCTTACTGGGTCTGGGTTAGGTTCCGTTCTATATCTGTGCATCTCTGGTCTGCGTATCAACACATCTCATGTCACAATCAGATCTTCTCTTGTGTTACATTACAATCATTGCGGAGGAAAGAAATGTGTCAGTAGATAGTCTACAGCTTGAGTAAACTGAGATTTGTGTCACCCATGAATCATTATTTTGCACCATCACTGACACATTGCATTGTGACAAAAAAACATAACAGCCATGCTGTGCTATTTTACAGTCGTACCAGAGGATGAAAGAACTTAATAACAATTATAATTTAGAATAGCTATATCTGTGTAGTAAATTAGGTGAACGGGACTAGAGGACACCTATTCACGGTGTGCATTAGTCACAGGGAACCAGACATGTTATATCTGGCTACTCCATCCATACGGTCAGCCCGCCACTATTACCGTGCAACAGATACGTGCCATTTCAGCTGGTCACCTACCCATTGTAACCCTTCACAATCTTCAGGATTCTCTCCTTCATATCTTCAAATGGAATTGATTCCACATTGGGATTTGCAGGACCTCTTTGCTCAGGTGCAGAGGCGCTAAAGTCATCCATCACCGTCTCCAATTTAAACAGGAAGTAGTTCTTAAATTGAGACCATTGAACCCTAGGGGAGAACGGTAAGCAGAATAAGGATCCACGCATTAGCATACAGGTATAAACGGGGGGGGGGACAAAAGCATGCAATGGTTGCATGTCACGTAGGCTATGGAAACGTGTTAATCAGAAAGAGGCAACATTATCAAAATTGCACAACAAGAAAAAACGAAATCCTGCAAATTCTGTATAAACATTTCTGCTGGACCGCACATTTACAAAGGTTATGAAAACAGTTATATCATGAATCATAACAGCAATATTAGGGTTTGTAGTATTGCAGTGACGTTAGTAAAACGGACATAATTGATCCGCTATGTTCACTTACATGGTCTCTCCAGTCTTGGCAATGTGACATAGAAACTGCTCCAGAAGAGGAGACGACTCCGACTTTGCTTTCTTATCAAAATCTGAGGAGAGGAAAACAAAACACACACCGACATTACGTTGTGTACGAGTCTGTTCAGAGGAGCACAGGCTTTGATTTAACCTACAGTTGTGATAATATAACGCGTCGGTATTCTGGCGAGCTGCACTAAACGAAGCTCGTTAGCGGGCTTTCTTGGCGACACTTTGGTCTAAGGCGACAACATTGTCCATTTAACGTGAGCTATCGACACAACGTAACGTTAGCGGGCTAGCGGGAGCTCCCTATCTCGGTTCCTTGCTTGCTGGAGCTAGCTCAAGTTTAGCGCACTGGCTAGCATGTGAAGTTAGCCGGCAGAAAACAGCAGTCTACCGATTAGCCGGTGACACCGGACAGCTATTTCACCCCGGGCAATAACGTCCGCCAGCAAATTAAAATCTAATTATTGAGGGCCAAATACAAAGACGTTGGCCAGCACGGGTGAAGAGCAGCGGCATGTTTGAGTGCGCTTTCCTCCCTGGCTGCTGAATTGGACAGAGCGGACCCATTTCCGTGAAAGCCGCTCACAGTTAGCGTTAGCTGCTAGCGAGTAGCCGCTAGCGAGCGACGTTAGCTTGTTAGCTAGAATCCGTTTGCTTTCGCTTAATACAGCGCGTTCGGAGGCCACGCGCACAACGCGCGGTCTCAAGAAACACCAAATATATCGAAGTGAGCAGAAGTAACCTCTGAGCGCCTCTTGAAGCGAGTCAATTTCCATCACGCCGTCGCTCTCTGTCCGTCTAGTGGATGTAAGAAGCAGACTGACGTTTAGCTGCTGCTAACGAAGCTAAGACCTCACAGGCAAAGAGGAGGGAGCATTTTAATATGGCGCCGTGAGGTCACTGCCTGTTCAGCAACAGATAACCGCCGCAACGGCGAGAGCGACGTCGTTATGGAATAATAACCCATACAATAAGATACAACAAATCGATTTCAACAAAAACATTTTAAAAGATAAATAACCATAAAGCAATATATTTATTATGAGGTATAATTAATATATTATGAATATATTGTGAGGTATAATGACTAAAAATAAATACATAAACATCTAAAGATATACATATACAGTACTGTGCAAAGGTTTTAGGCAGGTGTGAACAAATGCCGTAAACTAAGAATGCTTTCAAAAATAGAAGTGCTAACAGTTTAATTGCATCAATTGATTTTGATTTTTCTTTTGTTCGCTCACTTTGCATTTTGTCAATTGATGAAAATAAACTGTTAGCACTTCTATTTTTGAAAGCATTCTTAGTTTACAGCATTTTTTCACACCTGCTTAAAACTTTTGCACAGTACTGTATATAAACACATTATATATACATATATATATATACACACATACATAATATATACATACATATATACACATAAATGTATATATATATATATATATATATATATATGTATATAAACATATATATACACATACATAATATATACATATATGTATACATATATATACACACATACATACATATATACGTATATATATATATACACATATATATGTATATATATACACACATATATACATATGTATGTATATATATATATATATATATATATATATATATATATATATATATATATATATATATATATATATATATATATATACGTATATATGTATGTACATATATATATATGTATAATATATGTAGTGAATTGTGACAAATGAAATGCCATCAGTTAAAAGACATATGCAAGTTTCCTGCTGCAGGGAAAACAGTCTACCAACTCTGTTAGGGTTCAGAAGCTCTTCGGGCAGGGATGAAGGAGTGGTCCAGATGTTTCCCTGAAGCATTGTCTGAGCTGAAAGATGGTTTCAGGGTCTTTCTCTTCCTTGTGATTTGTTTACTTTTGCCCAGAAGTAATATGCTGAGAAGACGACGGTACGCACTTTTGGCTGGTTCTGCCGAGTTGGCCATCTGGCTGACACACGGGAACGCGGTGCAATTGGAAAGACAAGAAGAGGAGCTAGAAGAAGAGTGAGTGGAGCGAGGGGATGGTGCACAGGAAGACCAAGAGGTCCCGGCCAGGTGAGGAGCCAGTCTGGGAGGTTGGTGTTGGGATCCTACAGAGGACTTTCTTGCATCGCATACTGAATAAAAGGATCACTGTCACAATGCAACAACACTTCATTTAATTAAAGTAAATGTCCTGCAATGAATAATACATCAAACAAAAGAATATAAGTACAATTGTGTACTCAGTGTACATATCTCAGCCAGGTGTTTTTCCCGAATTTAGGTTTATTTATATGACAATACTGTGAATGCTACTGTACTGAATAACTGTTTCTCCAGCCAATGAGATGGATTATTCTACACAGTTTCTTCTGCATAGCAACAGTTGTGTTGAAGACATGCACGTTTATCGAAGATTCACGAATCCATTGAATCTTCCTGCTTAGCTTAATGACTCCCCCGGAGATCACATTAAAACAATGGAATAAGAGTCACCCCCAAAATAGACTCCTTAAAATATCATATTACTCCAATTTAACTCAAGCCTTTTTGTTTTGTTTGTGGTTATTTATAATTGTGACTTGTATAAAAAGTGTAAAAATGTGCCCTGGACTCCAAAGTTAAACCTTGTAAAAAAAGAAAAAGACTAAAAAAAGCATAGCTATAAAGTACTAAACTAAATGCGCGAGGTTCAGGTTCTGTTGAGTCCTTGGCCTTCTCACCGTGTTATCTCAGTGGGCAGACCGTACACTTCAAGCCAAGGTCACAGCCGGGTGAGGAGCCAGGAGGCAGGACGAGCCGTGGGCTGCTGGGCCAGCTGGGGGTCTGGGATGAGGACACTTGTTCACTTGACCTTCGGCTGGTCCATCTAAGGGTTTAAAAACAAAGACAACCCTCAGACAACTGCTCCACATCAATGGTTTTCTCACCTCCCGAGGGGGGATTATCGGTACCACATTACAGTAACACTTCAATAAAAGTAAATGGCACTCAATAAATAATACATGTACAATACAAGTGTTTGCAGTTAAAAAACAAACAGGAAAGTTCCAAATGTCTATATTTCTTTCACTGTTATTACTATTGCATAAACATTCTCTCGTTATCATTTGACACATTGAGCCCATCGCCACACAGTGAGTCCCGGTGAAGATTAATTGTACAGAATACAGTTTATACTGTAACATTTCTGACTGCAGAGAAACCTGTCAGAATGTTGTGTAAACTAATTCATAATGTAAACTAGCATATAAAGGATTGGGCTGCCTAGACAACAAAAGATTGGACAGATTTGTCAGCCGTTCATTCTAAACATTAGTATGTGCATGCGCATTTGTATCCAGTTATGGATTGGTATACCAGAGCTAAATGTATGCCAGACTTATTGTTCAACAATATAACCATTTTGAGCTCTCCTGCGGGTTGCTGAATGCTTTTGTTTGTCGTTTCACACTTGCTCTTCTGCTGCTCACATTGTGAGGTTTGGGGCACGAGGACATGAAACTGACCCCCTTTTGAACGATGTTGTGTGTGAAACAGCCGACTCATTATTGCTACTTTTCTGTTCCCAATGAGCACAACATGGAGTCAGGAACTGAAACAGAGTTTAAAAGATTAGTTTGAAACACTTAAGGCACAGTATTGGAGGAGCAATTGGTGAAACACACGCAGTGCAGTGGGATGTTCAGATGAAGTTCAGTATCGAAACAAACATCACAACTCAAGTCATGTCAAGGTGCTCAAGCAACGCACCTGTGAGAAGAATTGATTTCAAACGTTCTGCATTTACATTTTCATGAATTTGCATACATACACATAAAACGAGACTTGGCCCATTGCATCGATTTATTTAGAAAAAACATGGTGGCTGCGCAGCCAAGTCCAGTTTCCGGTATGAATGACACATTTAGATCACCACATTGAAAGTAACGCTGCTAAAAACACACACACACACACGCACGCACACACACACACACACACGCACACGCTAGCACTTTTGGTTTGGGTTCCCTCGAACAGTGTAGCATCTGATGTGGAAATGTTGCGTGCAAACAACCATCCAGTCATAATGTCATTCTGAAAGTGCATTTTAACATTCGGCTCTTGAACATGAAATTCCACATTTCCTCGGTTGTGCTGCAATGTTGAATACTGACGGTGGCATTTGGCAACGCGTGCCTCTCCGAGCTCACGTTTCAAGTTATTTGCCGGTAAAACGTTGACATGATTGTAGAGGCGTGGGTTTATTAATGTTCTACCTCAGGTAGTAGAGCTCCCCAAAGTGGGACTTTGTTCACAGAGGGGGAGGGAGGGATGAAAACAGTATAGATGCTTTTGTCAAACTCTCAGTTGATGTAAATATGCCTTAATTATTTGTTTCTAGCCCACACTTGAGATGTAGATCTCAGTTTCATGTTTGATTAAAAAAAACTGTGGCGTGAACATTTAGAGACGGCAATAAGGCAAAACCTATTCTACGGCATCACTGACCAGCACTGTATGCTCCTCTGTATACATTGGCTTATTACCCCACACCAATGTTTCATGAGACCAAATCCAGGACGTAGTATGTGTCGAATATACACAGCTAACACAGAGCACCCGCAGTTCGGTCTGGGAGACGGCGCTGTGACACACGATCCACGGTCCTCGCCGTTGTCCGATTGAAAGCAGGGAGTCCGTGTCTCCCATCAGTTTATTTGTGCGGCCTGACGCGTCGCACCACTTTGTCCTCGAACACCTTCCGCATGGTCTTCTCGATCTGCTTGAGGAAGACCTGAGGAATCCGACCACACAGGGTGTTGACCGTGTCCAGGAACTTGGTCTGGATGGGGTAGAACAGCGACTGGAACATGTTGTCCTCAAAGGGAAACTGCAGGAACAGAGTCATTGTCCCATGTCAGTTCTGATCCCAATGCTATTTCAGTTTGATGGCTTTTTAATGGAACATATCACGGGCTAAATGGTGTTTACAAATTCCATCAGCAAAGCTGGTGTGAGGGTGTTCTGTATTAATCATAAATTATGACCCAGCTCGTCTTTAAGAGGCTTATCTCTCCGGAGCAGGGAGGGGAACTGACTCTGCAGCCGGAGAAAACAAATTCTAAACTAAAAGAGAAAAAAAAAAATGACCCAGATTGTTTCATGCAAGCAATAGAGAATTTGTACCGCAGAGAAAATACTCAAAGATGCTCTTTTTTAATTTTTTTTGCTGAAGGCCTTAAAGGAACAGTTTTGGGAAATGTGCTTCTTTATATAACCTTAGAGTCAGGTGAAAAGATCAATATCAGTTGCTTTTCAGTTGATGGGAGGTGTATTCACATTAAATCTGAACTTGATTAAGAGGCTAGGTAGGACAACAGCTTTCTAGGTCCTAATGCTGCAGCCACATAATACTCATAAATACTCAAAATAACTTGACCTTTCCCTAATAAACCAATAAACTAAGTAGGGCTTACTACTCAAACAATAACATATCACAATACTGTTCATGATATCACTCCTCCGGCTCACAACCTCAGGAGACCTCAGAGCCGAAAAAGCTACAGGTGTAACCATCAGCGCTAACGATGGAGAACACCAGGACCCAACAGACGCACCTGAAGGAAGGGCAGCCATCGTTAGCGTGATTGGGCACACCTGTGTTTTTCCGCTGTAACGCCTGTGAAACGTTACATTATCTCACTAATGGTGTGTTCACACCGAACGAGACGCGAAATTTCGCGCCGCATTACTCGCGTGAGTTTACTCGCTCGACTTTATGTGGTTAATTCCCGTCAACGCAAATTCGCTTTAACGCTTCTGAAAGGGGGCGGGGCTTATCTCCGTGGCTTATCTCCGTAAAAACAGTACTGTTTCCCCCATCCACCATTAAACTAACCACTAGTTCTGCTGTAAACGTCTTGTGGAAGTCCCTCTAATGTCGGACCATCAAACGCCCCCGTGTCCGGGTTCATAATATCATCCGTAGCCGCACAACAGCGTCTGAATGATGGCCGCTGCCAGCGCTACTTCAGGTGGATCAGCAGCCGTTTGATTCAAACCGGCAGGACGGCGGTGATGACGCGCAGAGCTTCTCAACGCTGATTGGCTTTCGGCAAGCGATTTTTCGCCCGAGTTGGAAAATTTCAACTCACGCGAATTTCGCGTCTAACGCGCCGCGCCAAACGCGTCTAACGCGCCGCCCGGCGAAATTTCGCGTCTGTCGCAACCAAACGCGTCTGTGCATTGACTTTACATGTAATCTGGTCGCGCGAAAAATTCGCGTCGCGTTCGGTGTGAACACAGCATTACACATTTTTGCTCATGCAAAAAATAAAAAATACATGTATGTCATAAATACACATGAGAGTAAATGTTTTCTTTCTCAGTTCATTTGTTTTTGATGGCTTGTGGACATGTATTGGGCACATACATATATTATATATTTGTTTTATTCCTACTACAACTGATCAGAATAGTTGGTTACCGTATTTGAGTGACCAGATCCGGTTTTAACACAGAACTGTGCATCGACCCCACATTGTCTCAGTAAACGGGAATATGTCCCACGGGGATACTCACGTCCCGTATGGCGTCGTAGACCACTCTGAACGCCGGCTGCTTGTCGTCGTGATACACGCCGCGGTTGCCGTGGAGGATGGACACGCCCTCCTCTTCTGCCCCTTTACAGTTACTCCCGTACATACAGTGATCTGGCCTGTAGTTCCACTGGCACGGAAATATGAAGAGACACTCTGGGGAGGGGGAGGAGAAAACAAACAACCACAACATTGGAGGACACAGTGGACACAGGACACAGTGAGGATAGTAACTTTATGTAAATAGCTAGTTCGGAACTACGGTATAGATCCTCAAACCTACAAGGGGATTATGCATAAAAAATAAAAAAGATTCTCCATCAAGTCCTAAACTGTGGGCGAGACCGCAGTCTTCAGAAGCTTTTCCTGGTAGCACAACAAGCAGGAAAAAAGAAAGAAATCTGAACTATGCTTATGGACCAACTTGAATCGAAAACTCCCCCGGAGATCGCGGGGAGCTCAAAGCCGCACCATGTAAGACAAACACTTCATCGGCTGTGCCAGCACAACCGCCGCTCTGAGCGCTTTATGCCCGCATCTGGCCGCTGCAGCTGGAGCTCAGTCTGCCGTTGCCTGCAGCCAGGCGGCCGCCATGTTGCTTGCTAACCCAGATTCATGACATAGACCGGTTCATCAACAGTAATAGAAGACGGCATTGGATGTTGAACATGTTGACGCTGCCGTGTTGAATTCGAGATGTACACAGTTGGATGTTGTGGTGGTGCCTCTTGTGGGCCTTCAATGGAGCCCTTTGAAGCCTCTTTAGATGGGTACATGATGTGTTCTATGATCACTGTAGAAGACATGAATACGCCGGAAATGAAAACTTAAAATAAAACGTTACCTGGGTTGTAGTGAAAGATAATGTTGAGGAGGTCCTGGTCTCCCCAGGTGATGTGGTTCTTGTACTTCTGGTAGAGTGGATGTAGAATATCCTCCCACGAGAGGCCACTGGGGATCATGCTGTTCTGAAATACCAACAGCAAACCTTGACTCGCAAACAGCTCCAGAGAAATCTTTGTTTTTCTCCTTCCAAAAAAAACAACACATCATCAAAGGAGGAGCACATTTACATTCCCGCTTCCATTTGCAATCTGCTGGCAGCATTAAGAGCCGGAGAGCTGCTAAATTGGGTTCTGAGGGCAGAAGTCTGTGCTCCAAGCGTGGTAATCAGACAATAGCGGCCCACTTGCAGCACTGCGGCTCAAAGAAAATAACCTTCAGCATGCAAAAAAGGGAAAACCACAGCTCACTTTGGCTCTTTTTTTAATTTACAATTATTAAATAGATTTGTTTTACACTAATCAGAGTGCGAGGAAATAGGGCTATGCTTGGACGCTTACCTTGAACATGGTGCTGCGGATCCTTGTGAGATTCATCAGCATGACGCCGGAGTTGACCCCCGTGACTCCGTAGAAAGGGTGGCGTGCAAAGCGGCTGTACCAGCCAATCTTTGGGACCTCGTGCTCCGGGGCCATCGCGGCCAGCTGGGTGCTGTTGAAGGACTTCAGGAGGCCCCAGATGTCGTCCATGGGTCGCAGGAACAGCACGTCAGTGTCCACGTAGAGTAGCGAGTCCACGTCCTTCAGGATGACCTGGGAGGACAGATTGCATACATCGTTATACAGTATATATACATATATTATATTCACGGCCCGTGATTTTTTTCCATCTAAAACGAACTAGAATGGGCATTACTACGTCCATGATATTGTTTCTTCCCGCAGTGACATATTTACAACGTTAGGTGCACCCCCTCTTTGGCACATACAGCTCTCTCTCCCAGACTGCAACTCGCATATTAATAAAACATAAAACTATAAATTATGCAGTAAGAATCAAGGGGTTCGGTTCGGATCAGATCAACGTAATGTCTGGGATGGGGGGTGGGGGTAGTGGGATTCAACAGCAAACTAAACCCTGAAGCTTCAATAATTTAATAAAACTGCCGACTTGGTGACTTTCTTGGTAGATTTAGGGACTTTTGTGCTGCTTCATGTGTGTATATCCACGGTCTTACATATAGTTCAACATTTAATCATTTCATACAGTTCAGAAAGGGTTGAGTACCTCGGATTCTAGAATTAAGAGGTAGTAGTAATAATAATAATAATAATAATAATGGTGGGATGGGATCTGTGGAATAATTCAGATCATCAAACATCAAAGTTGTGGGCGAAGAAGTAGAAGAAGAAATGCTGACTTCCACAATCTGCTAACAATAAGGTGAGTTCAAGATGAGACAATTACTTCCCGTCTGTGCCGTCTACATACGGCAGACTAACCCCGGTCTCAGCCAGTTCGGAGCTGGTAAACCTTTGAGAGTATAAACTATATTTATACAGCCAAAGGGACTTCCCAGAAATATTGTAGCTGTAATTAATTCACTGGCAGCGTCCCCGTAGAAGGGACTCAAAAGCATAACCCGTGGCAATGGCTAGAACACCTGAAGTTACAGTTGGTGAAAACAGGAGATACACTGGGGGATCCACAACACATGTGCAAGTCTGAGCCAGTTCTTAAGTCTGACCCAACCCACCTGAGAGCTTGGTGCACAAGGAGTGGAACAGACCTACTTCCAGAGCAGATGGATTCTGATTCTTTTTGCAGCCTTAACTGCCTAAACATCTGTGGAACGACGGACGGTACTAAATCAGGATGGACCGATCCAGCCGGTCCATATTTCAGATTATCCAGAGAGGCTACAAGCTTTTAAAATGGTATTCCCAATAAAGCGAAGAGGGAATTGATTGCCTCGGAGCCAGAGAAATCACCAATGGACCCGTCTGACCTGCAGCGTCTTCATTACACGGCAAGTAAGCTTATTAAGTTATTTCAATGGACACCGGCAGAAAAAGAAAAATCAATGGCCGTCACTCGATGAAAGCCTCTGGAGACCGCTCGTTAAGTAAATGCTGCAGGAAAAAAAGTGTGAAGTCGTCAATAATCACAGTAATGAATTAACTATTACCATGCGCTGGGCAGAAAAAGGGGTGGGGGTAAAAATGCTGTGCATGTAGAAAACTAAATGGATTCACGACATTCGTTCTTGCACGGTGAGGACAGGAGATAAGTGCCGCAGGCTTACGGGGAGGAAGAGTCTCTGAGCAGCACAGGGTTTGAAGAGCTTCTTCCACTCGTCGGCGTTCCCCACAGAGAAGGTGATGGGGTAGATCCGGTGCTGGAACTTGGCGGAGATGGAGCGGGGCCACTGGTTCAGCTGGAAGTAAGGAGACACATTTCAGACAGGAGGAACTGTCTGACGGAAGGTCGAGGTCGTAAGGAAAAAGTGGGGAGAAATCTCTCTCTCCATGTGGTTTTGCATGTAGCTGCCAGCTGTTGTTTGATGAAAAAGCTCCAGCCTAAACAAGGGACGGCACCCTCCCAATAATCATCAGCTTGGCCCTGAAACGGGCGAGGGAGGGCCCGCGGCCATTGGCAGCGGTTGTGCCGAGATTATGGACAAACCCATCTCCCCCAACACGTGTTCACCATGTCTTTTCACACTGCAGCCGGACATAAGCTTGTTCTTGTGCATACCCAGCATATGTGCCCTATTATCTAGCACAACTCCCTGTAGCCCACGAGGGGATTTGTTTTTCTTTTTTTTTCTGTTCCCCGCTACACACGACGGCGGCAAGCACACAGGTTTAGGGTTCGAATTCAAAAGATGTTTAAGGACCATTTCTAGACGCGATGTTAATAGACTGCGAGTTACCATATCAGTGGAGCTAATCGAAATCCCGCCAGGCACCTCTGAAAAGGTGACTTTGAAGTGATGCATGGTGCTGGAGAAAAAAGAAAAAGAGCGGGGCGTCTTGGTGATATACGACTCCCCAGCCTCGAGATAAAAGGGTTATATGTCTGTACTAGAGGGATTCAGAGTTAAAACTGCTCTGATCTTGATATCATCAATAACAAAGAGAGAGAGAGGGGGGGGGGTTAACAGGGGCTGGATTATTTCAGAAGTCAGAGGACTTACTAAAGAAGTGCACATAGAAAACAAACCAAAAGGAGTGGCGCCACATTCGATCTTTTTCGTAAAAACCCGACACTAGATATTTTGGCACCGGGGCCCCTGGAGGGTTCTCACCCTCTCTTCAAACTGCGGGGCCAACGGGTCCTCTGCAAAAATGTGAAACGTGATCCTCTTGAGGCTGAACAGGAGGGCCGACTTGACCATGACGAGGGTCTCGTCCAGACGATTCCCACAGGCCACCACGGCCAGGTGCATGACCTCCTCCGCCCGTTTGTGCTTGGTCACAGGTCGGGCCGCGTTACTCCGCCGCTTGCTGGTAAAGACGAGCAAAAAGACAGGAATGAAAAAGTGCTTGGAGACTAGTACAAGGAAAAGGGAACAGAAACTGTACAATAGATTATTTAAACTGAACACAATTCAGAAAGCAACAATAAGGCCAGGGAGATACAAATGGACCTTTCAGTGAACAAATGATGCAGCCTACAACAATGTTTTGAAATCGAAATGGGGCCATGGCCATGTGGAGGGGGTTGGGATCAGTGATTACACAAACCTGGTTTCCTTCACTCGTCGCCTGCACTGTGTATTGGCTTGCGGCGCAGCAGTGCTTGTGAAGAGCAACTTGTACTCAACAGGAGATGTACTGAACCACTAAAAGAACCAGTAAAAGAACCGAAAAGGTATTTCAACACCTCCATAGTAGATTTGATCAATATGTAATTTTGAAGCTTGAAACACTGATTTGTTTAAGCCGCCAAACAATAAGAGTTATAAACAATATTCACACTAACATGCCCGTGAACATTTTACATAAAAATCCCCAAAACAATATATATATAATTTCAGCACTTCAGCGTCATTACCTCTTGCTACTTACGGTTCCCTTTTGCTTTAACATATTTTTTACCACTCTACAAAAACATAGCTTTTATCTTGCTTGTAATAAAGATAACACTCAAGATATTTTTTTTCTGGTTGCATAAATCCATCAACTAGAAAATTATGTGTTGCGCATCGCTTACACGCGTCTTTGTAACTCAGCTCGACATTTTTCAATGACAACATAATAACTGACAATTTTTGTTTTAGGTATTTGAATAAATCTCAGCTGCTCGTCATGTCAATTGAGACTCAGTGATAGAATAAAAGGATAGACGTAGGGCTGACCTACTTGAGTTTTATAGCCATAATTTATTTTCTGACTAATAACGTGATTGCACTTTAAAAAAGCGATGATTTTATGAAAGAAATACATTTCTGTTCCACTATCTGCCAGCTGCTAGTCATAACACTCACTTAACAGCTACCGTTCTTGCTAGCGAACAACAAAATAACACAACGCTGTCCCTTTATCCAACGGTGGAGAAAGACTCCCCGCTCGGGGGCTCTTTTTGATCTAATCTACTCCTTATCTTTTGCATGCTTCAAATTGTGACAAAGTGTAAATACAACACAATTTATGTTAGCTACGGCTAACTAGCCGGTTGCTAGTCAACATAGCTAAGATAAATATTTCTCTCGGCTTGTTGGGACATTGCTAATGATGCTAGTTACACTGTTTAGGCCTGAAGTAAAATTAGACACTGGAAATTCTGCGTAACAGTTTGTAGGATAACGATAATTACTGAAATATAATGTGACAATAGCAGAAGGACAAAATAGTTATTCAGAGAAATGGTTGAATTGCATTTGCTAATGCTAGCCACTATCTGTTCACATCAGACAAAGAAAGGCTAAAGATCTGCACAAACAACCTGCTTATCAATTCACTTTTCATTTGTAAGAGTTTTAGAATGTTTTGCGTCTTTGTTCAAAGCCAGCACTTTAAAAGTAAGTTTTATGTGCAGTATCTGACCAGAATTAATTCAGGGTTGAGATCTTTCCATGGACACCCAGCAAATACATCTGTCGAAAACATTTCCACTTGGGACCACATCCACCCCGGCTCTCCTCACCCGTCAACATGTCCGACAGTAATGGCATGAGCACTCCGGAAGCTCTCTGAGAATCAAGCCCAGTGAAACAAAGCGACGCATTCCAGGAAATAGCAGATCATCACTTTCATCCTCCTTGTCAGAGAGATGAGGGGTAAAATATGGGATCTGTTTTCTTCTATTTCGTAGCGCTGTTGAGTTCCCGGACTTTGTTCTTCCGTGCTCAAAGGCAAGGAGGTCATTTATCTGATGTAAAAATGTGCTCTCTCCGCAGAGCTAGTAGTGCTGTTGTGTTAAAATAGACACCCAGCAGTGCAGAATGTCTCCTACTATGAGACGGAAACATTTGTACAATGGGGGCGCCTGAAGCGGGGGGGCCGACATCGTCTACTTGTCCTCACACACGCTCCATGGAGCTGGTTGTGATAACAGCATGTTCAACATAAACGTTGTCATAGCCGTAGGGAGAGGAGACTGGCACATGAAAAAAAAAGAACAGAGAACCTTTTATTTTCAGCATGAAGCGTTATTTTGGGAAAACAGTGGATGGTAAGTCGTTTTACCATCAAAGACTGCACGTTTTGAGCGGCATGGAGGGAAGCAGCCATAAAACCGGATGGGAAGAGTGAAGGGTGAAATTTGACAGGTGGGTTTGACAGGGCGGCCTCCGAGCGTGACACTTCGTTTTCTGCATGGCCGAGGGACAATGATGAACCGCAGATTAGGGTGAAACGAGTAAAGGTGCTGAGAAATCTTGTCCGCCGCGCTTCAAAGGTCGTTGCTCTGTCAAGGTTGTTGAACACACATTCCAAATTCTCCAGCGGGAAAAAGCAATCCATATCTCCCAACACGGCGGGGTGTAATTACATCGCACTTAGTCATTCAAAAATAAATGCCCTTAAAACGGATTTCTGCGGGAAATTTGGACGGACAAAAGAAAAACACAAATTCCTTTTTGTTGCATTAAGCATTGGGCCGCACACATGATGTTTTGTGTCAAGGCACCGTTCCCCACATCTGGTAGCAGTCAAAAGAAAAAGAAAGAGAAAAGCACAAGGAGGTACAAAAGGCTTGAATTCATTACTGGCTGCAGAGTGAGCACATGAGGAGTCCTCTGCCTGCCTACAAAGCACCACATCCAACCCTTTTAAATCATGTTAGGGGAGGGGAGGGGGCGCATCTTTGAAGATAAAGTCAAAGAAAAGTGTACATGAACAGAGTGAAGAGCCAGAGTACAGACTACACCAAAGAACACCTTGAAGGCATTTCATTATTCAGCAGATTACTGGGTCATTTGGTGGACTATCCATCATGTTCACTTTGGTTTGAACCAGTGGGCTTGAAGACTGAAAAACTGAACATGTCCCCCATCATTCCCTTCGTTTATAGGGGGATGGACCACATTTCTGCTTACTCTAAATGTAATGCCACATGTCGATGAAAGCTACGGATGCTTCTTCAGGTTTTGATTGGTCTGATTTAATCTAAATAGACCATAATTTACTACATTTTCTCATAGACTTCTATACAACCAGACTTCTTTTTGCAACCGGAGGAGTCGCCTCCTGATGGCCATTAGAGAGAATGGAAGTTTAAGACACGTCAGCACTGGCTTCCCCTTTCAGACCTGGGGGTCGGTGCATGTACTGAATATGAATACACTTGAATTATATCTGCATCTTAGCACAACCATGGCATGTGTTTTAAGAGGCAAGTTCCACCGCGTGGGTAGTGACACTGTGCATTACAGCAGGGGGATGTTAGAGCCAACGCATCAGCTAATCGACCAATCAATGAACCGTTTCAACACTTACTGGATCCGTAACCGTTAAGAAAAAAGGGCCATCTATGGTCTTAAATCCCGCTCCTCAAAAACAGTTTTACCCGAGACACGTCCTCCTACCGGTCTACTTTCTCCCTCCACACCCTGTATGACACATTCACTTAGATTAAAAGTGAGTTGGGCAGTCTAACAGGCAGATTTGACTGACAGACAGACACAGACACAGACACAGACACAGACACAGACACAGACACAGACACAGACACACACACAGACACACACACACACACACACACACACACACACACACACACACACACACACACACACACACACACACACACACACACACACACACACACACACACACACACACACACACACACACACACACACACACACACACACACACACACACACACACACACACACACACACACACACACACACACACACACACACACACACACACACACACACACACACACACACACACACACACACACACACACACACACACACCTCCAATCGCCGCGTCGGGCTGCACGGGCAAGCGTGGAGATTTCAAAACACTCCCGGCAGAGAGCGTTCAGTCGTGCGAGATGACAATTTTATAGCTATGCATAATGCCGCGGTGAGAGAGCGACTTCTTTACTGCGAGGGGCACCGCTGAACTCTATTTGAAGGGACAAGGCCGGGGGAATTGTTTCGACACAAAGTATCTGCACCCATCTAGTCCTGCAGATGCAGCGGCCTTAATTCAAATTAACCAAGCAGATAGAGAGGGTGGGGGGTCACATCTGTATTAGTCTGCATGTGAAACACAACAATGGTGATCACAAGGTGATCAACAGGTCTGAGGGATGAAGGGATGTGCATTTTAAAAGGCTGCAACCGTCACGTTTTCATGATCAATTATTGATGTTTTCTTTCCACCAAATCGATCAACTGTTCGGAGTATATAATTCTTTAAAGTAAGGGATTTCCCAGAGCTTCAAATTGATTGTTTTTGTCCGACAAACGATGAAAAAACCCAAAGATCTCCAACTTAAACCTGCGGTGTATGTAAGGTGTCTGTCTGGTGGGGGCAGATCTCTATTTTAGGCCACAGGAAGTAGTGTGATGTGTCGAGAGGAAATGATACAACTTAGGGGGAAAAACTCAAGGATGTTTGTCTACAAAGCACGCCGCACAGGAAATCTGCCTGCCGCTCATCGGCAGATGAATAGAGGGTCGGAGGCAAAGATCCACACCGATATGATCCGTTTGATATAGAGGCTAGTGGACAGCGCTGAAAATTATTACACCTATGATTCACTTTAACAGAGCTTTAGCATTCACTGTTTTCTGCCGAGGCTCGTATGCATGTTGCTGGAAAGCTACACCCTATTGTTTGGACTCCTCTGGCTTTTCTACTGCCAGCCATCTGATCAGCTCACGCAATTAAATGGGAGAAAGTTGGGTTTTTTTGCAGGCTTTGGCCAGCTGTTCAGTTCGCTTCCCCTAATCTCAGCCGTCCGTCTTGAGCGAACCTGGTGGTGTTTTCTTTTTTCTTTCTTTTTGGAGGCCACTGGTGACCCCTTCCACCCCATCTCCCTTATCAGTGCCGAGCACACATGGAGCAGTGTGGTTCTGGGAGGACGCAAAAGGTCCTTTTCTCAAACGTAACGCCTTGATGGCTTTTATCTAGCGAACAGCGTCCTGAAACCTCCCGCCTGGCTTCTGGAGTAGAATACATATTACTGGCTGGTATCTCCACAGCCACGTTGTGGCTATTATGGCATTGCTGGCCTTCAGCCCAGGTGGTGGGGGTGGGGGGACCGTAAGGGATGTGCGAGGCTGGAATTAGAAAGCTGGAAGACATAATAAAAAACTGCTCCCATTCTTGAACAGAAATAGCAACTGACAAACTCTGCCTTTTGTCTAAATTTGAAAGGGCCGCAAAAGAGAACTAAAATCAGATCGTCTGCCAGCCTGCAGCTTCTCTTTCGTCGTCCAAATAGGAAAAGAAAATCCCACCTGACATGCTTTCCACTCCCACGTTTGATGGTTTTTGGCAGACTTTGACTAGATAAACAACCATTTCCAGTAAATATGTTAATGTTAGTGGGCCACCTAGAACCAGTCTTTGCTCATTTGTATTGCTTATTAATTGCAATGTGGTTCTTTCAAGGTGACATTTACCCCCTTCAGCACAGCAGAGGACAGAATTAAAGACCTAAAAACAACAACAAGTCAAATTATCAAAATTTGGAGGTCAGCTAATTATTACTCTGTTGTAATACCGCATTAGTCATGCTCTCTCTACTCACATTTCAGCCCAGACATGTGAGCCCCCCTCCCCTGCTGATTGCAACAGCGTGATTCACAGTCCAATAACAATAATACAATAAAATAAACATGTTTAAAACATACTGCCAGTAAAATGCAGCCAAGCAGCAGATATGCCCGTACGCCAGTGTCCCTTGACAGATCAGTCTTTTGTGGAGCCGGCGTCCTTGAGCACAATGTGGGCCGTTTTGATGCTCCAGAGCCCGAATACACGCGTGACGCGCTCCCTCCCGTGACTTCCCCAGAGGAAGGAAACACGAGATTAAAGCGACACCAAAAGAAGTGGGCTTTGCCTTCGCGTGTGCACGAACGGAAACGGGCTCGTCCGGGGCTGTGTAAGTCGACCGAGGAGTGAAAAGACACCCTAAACCACCCCTCACCTCTTTGCATTCACATTCACGCCGGCCCCTCCGTTGATCGCTCTCCCCTCTTTCCGTCCCCCGGGAGGCTCCCCCGCACGCGCGCCGACTCTTCCGGCGGGCGGCTTCTTCTTCTTCGCAAACTTCGCCGCCACATCGCGTCCGGGCTCCGGCGGCGACCGAGAAGAGAGTCCGTCCTCCGCCGCTACCGCTGCAGCCGCCGCCGCCGCCTCTTCCTCCTCCTCCCCAACAACTTCTTTCGGCAGCGGATCGTCCGCGGCGTTGCCCCCCAAAAAGTATAAAAGTAGGAAAACTCCGAAACACACGGCGATCACAACTACTTTGCAGTGGATCCGCATGGCGAGAGCGACTTGTTGCGGGCGGGAGAGGCAGACGGGACCCCGCTCATGTCTGCGGGCGAGGGAGCGCAGCCCGAGTTGACATTTTGTTACCGCTCTCCGCTCGCATTTTTCTGCGGATGATGATGATGATGATGGAGAGCGGAGAGGAGCTTGTGCACGTCCATGGAGGATTAAACAGCGAAGGCGTGGCTCCACCCGCCTTACCGTAATCACGGTCGTACTAGCGCACCATTATATTGCAATCACTATGTAGGGGTTGAAATGTGTCTCTGTAAAATTGATATTGAACTATTGGCACAGCAAGTTTCGCAAGAGACCTTCATAAAAAAAAATGACAACAGTTTTTATTTGTAAAGCAATAATTTCCATCATCTGCAGGTCTAGTGAACACAAAGCTGTCTTGTTGAGTGATTTCTTTCTGCAGATCCCACATAAAACGTGAGGCATGAACACTCACTTTGGGGGCAAAAAAACAAAACACACCTGAAAGTAAGAAAATGTAACTATTTGGCGTCACGTCTTCAAGGACCTTTTAGCCTTGGAACTCAAGTAGGGGACATGTGTGCCACTTCTAGTAATTAACCACTCTTATTGGCAGACTGACAGACCCGAATATATTGTCCATAAAGGTCTCTTGTTCACCTTTGACTGTACATGGTTCCAATATCATTGTAAAGTTTGCAGACGATACAACGGTGGTGGGCCGCATCAACAACAACTATGAGTCGGCCTACAGGGAGGAGGTCCGGCACCTAGTGGTGTGGTGCACCAACAACAACCTGACCCTCAACACCAAAAAGACCAAGGAGCTTATTGTGGACTTCAGGAAGACAAAGCGCAGCACACACTCCCCCATCCATATCAATGGAACGGAGGTTGAGCATGTCTCCAGCTTCAGGTTTCTGGGTGTCCACATCTCAGAGGACCTCTCTTGGACCCTCAACACATCAACCCTGGTCAAGAAGGCACACCAGCGTCTCTTCTTCCTGAGGAGACTGAAGAAAATCAACATGTCTCCTGGTGAACTTCTACCACTGCACCATCAAGAGCACCCTCACAAACTGCGTCACAGTTAGGTACGGCAACTGCTCTGCCTCTGACCGGAAAGCTCTGCAGAGGGTGGTGAGAACCGGCAAACGCATCACTGGTACTCCACTCCCTGCCATTGAGACCATCCACCTCAAGCACTGCCTGCGGAGAGCGCACAGCATTGTCAGGGATACCTCACACCCCAGCCATACACTGTTTGCCCTCCTCCCCTCTGGGAGACGCTAGTGGAATCTTTGTTCCAGGACCAGCAAGCTCAGGACCAGTTTCTTCCCCTCAGCTGTTAACTTACTAAACTCCCCCACACAAACACCAGACACCTTCCTATATATATATATATATATATATATATATATAACAGATGTGTATATTGGTGTATATATCTGCACATCTGTTTATACTGTCCATACTGTTTATATTATTTAATTGTATTTATCCACCACATTGCACTTTTACTGCTTCTCTTTTGCACTCTGGACAGATGCTACACTACATTTCGTTGTCACAGTACTTGTACTATGTGCAATGGCAATAAAGTTGAATCTGAATCTTGTGAAAGAGTGAATTCTGTCAGAACATTTTTGCTGCCCGTTTACATTGTGTACTACGGTAAAAGATGGGCGCTACATCCAGGAGCTGCCAGTGAAGCCTGTTTGGATAACTCAGTGGTTTGCTGGTGAGTGTCCTTTTTTAACGGTGTCCTTAATGTGTGCTGGGTTTTAGTGACCGTCAATGAAGGGACTCAAACAGCCCATTCCCACCGCACGCGTTAGGACAAGAGCAGCGACCGGCAGCGAGCGGTGTCAGCTCGGCTGCTGTGCTCCCGTTAGCCGAAGCACGAGGAGACCCATGTTAGCTCAGGGAGCAGGCTAGGCTAGCAGCGAGCTAACCGCAAAGCGAAACTTCACTTAATAACACGCCCGTGAAGTCGGTGCGACACAAAGCGTCATGGACCAAACGTGGTCGCTTCACGTGTTAGTTTGTTTTGATTGTGTGAGTTTAATGTTGAATTCAGAATACATTGAGGCCAATGACAACTCACTTTAACTCCATTTAGACCATCAACTCCCCCCTCGCTTAAAGTTACGCTAGCTCCATGGGAGTTTAAGCAAATGACATTCAACGTTGCCAAATCCTTAAAACGCGTGTAGCCAAAAGAGGTAACTGAATGCCGAACGGACCTACAAGACATATTTGGTGAAAAGGATAAAGCGACGCTTTGAACGACCCACACGTCTGTCAACAAGTGAAAAACCTTTTTAAATGTTTGGATTTTCAAATGCAGTTTGGTAACGAGGCGTTTCTAAGCCAGAGTAAACGGGGGGGGGGGGCATTAAATGGTTACGAGCTCATGTTAATGACGCCTGTGTGCGATTTGCCACAGTCAGAACACAGTCGTGCGCGAGCTCTGTTTACAGTTCTCACGTCACCATTGTGACACACGTGGGTTACGGCTCGACTAACTGCAGCGACGCTTACTAGAAACGACCACAAGGGCGCGCGCTGGAGTCGGCTGAGCCCGCCGTCCAAACACAGGCGGGCCCGGCAGACCGCTGTGGAATGCGGTCCTTTTATTCGCTGTAACTGGAGCTTGAGGTCCTCCCTCCCTCCACCCTTGTCGTTGATGCTGCAGGGTCCGTGTTACAATCGGTGTTCAGGATGTTAACTCCGGCGTTCGACCTGAGCCAAGATCCAGAGTTCCTGATCCTCAGCATCCGCGTGCCCTACACCAGAACATCGGAGTTCGATCTTCACATTGATGGAGCAGATTTCAAGTTCTTCGCCAAGCCCTACTTCCTCAGGTGAGCTGAACGGGTCACGCAGACCGGCTTGGATGAAAGGGAGGCTTCTCTCTCTCTGTCTGTCTGTCTGTCTGTCTGTCTGTCTGTCTGTCTGTCTGTCTGTCTGTCTGTCTGTCTGTCTGTCTCTCTCTCTCTCTCTCTCTCTCTCTCTCTCTCTCTCTCGGACTGGACTTTGCAGTCGTTTGTTATCTGTCTCCACAGAAATAGAAGATTGACAGGCTCAAAACAAATGGGGTCTTTTTTTTCTTTCTTCAGATTGTCTCTTCCCGGAAGAATAGTGGAGGATGGGAGAGAAACGGCCAAGTTTGACATCGACAAAGGTAGGTCACATTATTAAACGATGACGACGCATATCAGTTTCATGATGGCTTTACATTAAAGAAGCCTGCTGAGGTATTTCAGTAAATGCACAGACAGCTGTTGCATTACATTTTTTTTTTTTCATGGACTTGGCATGCACACAACCGGAGGAATCGGATGTCTTCCGTTCGTTTTCATTTCTTCTGTGGTTTTGTTGAAACAGGAAACGAGTAAAAGGATACATTTTCTGAGTTCTAACAAAGTGTTGTTGTTTTGTTTTTCTCTCTCCCCGCCGGTGTTTGTCAGACAGAATGTGCTGACCTTTCTTTCTTTCAGCAGCTTTTTCTTTGGTCTTCTAGGTTGTACAAATGTTGTCTCAACATTTGGAGCCGTATCTCATTCCAGTCATCTGTGTGCGGTTAAAAAAAAAGTGTGACCTTTTTATTGGATAGTTTCACCGTGACATAGGGACAGGAGGTAGGGGGAGGGAGAGAGAGCGAGACTCCTCAAATTGGTAACGTGACTGGGATTCTTGTCTTTCTTTAGTCACTTTTTTAATAAAATCAATAAATTGAAGGTTCAGTAAACCTTTTTGATTCCCGGTTATCAACGACATCACATCAGCGAGATCTTGATGAGCGTGTACTGGGAGGGCATGCAAGTGAATGTGGCCTGCAACTCTGTGTCGGGTGGTGTTTGCAGTTGGTGGACACAGAACAGTGTTGACGGTGTTTTACAACAACAACAGCAGCAGCAGCAGCAGCAGCAGCGTGTACATCCTTGGTATGAACTGGTCCCTGGAAAACATAGATGTGCATAATATTGTTGACCAGGGGGTTTCGTCTCGTTGGTGCTTCAGTCAATAAATCTGGGTAAATTAACCGACTGATCATTGTTTTAGTTTTTCTTTTTTATAATCCCATTTAAAGGGCCAGCAAAGCTATCTGTCACGTCACCACAATTACAACTTGCAGGCCACCTGCAGTGTTTGTCAGAACGTCAGATTTTCTTTAAAAAAATCATATACAAAATTATGACTTTGATACGATACCTGGAATAAATATCCGATACTCAATACTTACGATACAATACCAGAATTCGATATAATAACACAAATACGATATGATACTGGTATATTTATCTGTAATAGTAATAAATAAAACATCTATATGGTTCCCTTTTTTACCAGCTTGTTCCTGCCCAGTTGTTTGAACACTTAACAAATGGCATTGATATTAGTATTAGCCCACAGCAAGATATTAATGACAACTACATGATGCCTTCATAGCATTGATTATACACGGCTATGTAGGCCTATTGTAACGTCTGCCTTATGGACTCTGACACCTCGTGTCTGTCAGCGTGGCCCCGGTTAACTAAATAAGCCGTAACATCTGCTAATAACGCTGCACTAATGAGTGTCCTTGTTTGGACTTCTAACGAGCAGTGATCATTAGGATCCTTCTTTCAGACTTCTTCAAGGTCTGCAACTCGAGCAATTAGTCAGCTCTCATCGTTAAGCACATCTAAGCTCTCACACTTGGGGTGGGGGTTGAATTTGATCAGGTCTTCAGGAGACCACCAAGTTTTCTCTGTTGGCTGGCCAAACCGATCTAATTCATCAATAATGTGTTGCCTGGTTTAGTTTTAATCATTTTGAAGGATTGTGTGCACAGGTGGCTATCGTTTGTGATCAGGAGATGTTTTCTTTTGACCGCACAGAAAAGCGATCAGTCACAGTTTCCTTGTTTCTCTTGTCAGTTTACAAACATTTGGTATTTCTTTCTCAACTTAGTCAAATTGATGAGTCGTTAATATTGGGAATGGGAAGAAAATAATAAATCCTAAAAACCTATTCCCATAATCCATTTGTCATCTGATTTTTTTTTTTCTTTTGATTGGCCTCGTACAAAATATCCAGACTGAAATTACTATAAACATGTTTCAGTCATAATATATTAAAAATAAATAAACAAATGGTCTTATTTGAGACACTGTAATCCCAAAGATAATTTGGTACAGTTAGATGAGATTTGACAAAAGATGAATCAGAATCATAACTGTTAACTGTCAGTTATTCAATTGGTTCATTTTCAGTATATACACACACACACACACACACACACAGTGTATTTGATGAAAACGTTCTTATTGTAAAGGAGCTCTGTAATGGTTGATGAGGATCATCCCCCTCGTCTTGCCGCAGGTCTCGTCACTCTTCGGGTCCCGAAGGAAACATCTGGGGAGCACTTTGAGGGGCTCCAGATGCTCACGAGTCTCCTCGCCCCAAAAGGCTCCCGTTCAGCAAGACCACTGATCGAGGACCTGACCACCGGTGAGTCAAATCTACACCTTGTTTTTTAAATTCGATTTGATAACTGAAGTCGTCGAGAACCAACTTCTTCAGCTTGTTCACACTTCAAAGGAGGCGGTGAAGGCGCGGGGGCCGGTGACGAAGAAGATGATGAGGAGGACTTTGACTGGCAGGTCGAGCAGGAGGCGTACAAGGAGAGCTCCGAGGAGGAGCTGGGAGCCCTGCAGAAATATGGCTTTGGCAATCAGAGGTGTGGAGTGTTTGCAAGATTACAGGTGAGGTTAGAGATAACGATGACTTGTTGTAATGAGTGTCTGACAAGATTATGGAAAGAACCCAGCAGAGAAATAATAAAAAGATGTATACAGAAATGTTTTTAAGACGACGTTGCAAGGTTCTAAACGTTGGGCCTGCTCTGACAGGAGGAACTGAGTGACGTGACGGATGTCAAGAACCCAGAGGGAACGACGGCAGCAGAGAAGAGGCAGGGCCGCCTGGACGCTGAGGCGGCTGCGTTTTCTCCTGACCATTACCTGTGAGTAAAAACCTCTGACACCCTTGAGCGTCGAGCCCTCCGCTCGCCCCGTGCTGTCCGCTAACTGTGATGTCATTTCAGAGCGGATTTCTTTGAGGACGATGAGATCAAGGTGCTGCTGAAGTTTAGGCCGTGGTGGGAAAAGCTGAGTCCTTCGACAGAGCAGGAGGGGGAAGCCGGTGAGTTCAAGTCCACTGTGGCTCAGTGGTTAGCAAGTCAGTCTTTCAATCAGAGGGTCGGTGGTTCAAACCCCGGCTCAGCCAGTCCATGTCGTTGTGTCCTTGAGCAAGACACTTAACCCTCATTGCTCACCGTTGCTGTGTCTTCGGTCTACTGTATATCATGTAAGTCGCTTTGGATAAAAGCGTCAGCTAAATGAAATGTAATGTAATGTAATGTAAAAGTCCTCCCTTCACAATTCCTTTTTTTTCGGACGGGGGGGGGGGGGCGCAGATCTTTTAATCTGAATTGTGGCGCAATCAAAGATGTGCATTTTTCAAAACACAGAAACTGTCCAGAAGGTGGCGTGAAGTTGCAGAAATTGAGAGGATTGTTTTGTTGATATTGTTTGACCAAAAGGCATCCCCCCAGTAGTACTACTCCAAAATGTCCACTAGTAGTACATTGTTTCTTGTGTTGGTGTTCATGCAGAGTTCTGAACGGGAGCCCGCTGGCCCCGCCTTACGCCTGCGAGGCGCTGACATTGTTCTCTGATGATGAATGAATCCCCAAGGACACGTGAGTCTTTTCACTGCCTCCTATAGAGAGGGAGATCGGCTTTGAAAGCAACAGAGCCCCACACCCACACACCAAAGAGCCTCGGGGCTCTTGAACAGGAAAGACTTTCCATTATGAGTAATTGAACTTAGAGCTCCATAATCACCAATTTTGACCAATTTTTAAATAGTCGCAGATTTAGAATGCGGCAACTTCTTGCATTTCGATTTTTTATTTTATTTTTGCAATTCGTTCCCATCCATTTCAAAATCATTCTTTTCCATTGAGACGCGCCGCTTGTTGGCTGGAGACCCGGCTTTGCATCTCGTCTCAGTCGCCTGCATGTGGAGCGATAGCTCGCGAAGCCTCGGCGCCGCAAGATACTTTTGTTGTGCCATCCGGCTCCTCTGACAGCCGGCTAATTCCAGCACCTCCACTGCTTAAGCAGGTGCGTGGCTCCCAGCCACAGCTTATGTGTAGTGCAGGGCGGTGTGGTGCTCCTGCAAGTGGATTTAGATCAAACAGATAGCATTATCGTGGGGGGGGGGGGTCCAGCAGCACGAAGTGCAACCGGTCGCTGATGAGCAGCCGTCAGTCAGCGATGCAACAAGGGCCATTAGCCGCAGCCCGAGTTTAGCCTCTGTGGGACATTACGGCTCCCCGTAGCGCCCCACCCCCGCCCCCGCCGCCGGCTGAGTGCCTCAGTCGGGAGACCAGGCGTAGATAAATGGGCCAAATTAAACTTAATGGCTTGATTGACGGGTCGAATGGCATTAGCCTCAGCTGAGTGTGAAGAATGGCATCAGTCAGGACGTTTAAGCGGCCTGCCATCAAATCCAGAGAGCGCTAATGATTTTTAACAGTTTGTCGTATATTTTTAAAAATTGTGACTGCGACTCCTCAGAGTGGGTCTTTTTAACTTTTTTTTCCCCTTCCCGTCCCTTTGTCTGATATGTGTCACCTGACAGATGGATGTGGACACGAGTGCTAATTAAGTTAAAAACAAAACAAAAAACAGCCCCTCTGTGCTCTCCAGTGTCTGTGCACGCACACACGCACACACACACACACACACTGACAGGCCACAGCTGTCCACTGGAGGCCTGTGTTCCCACACTGGTCTCTCTGCCTGCTACCACTTTGTTATGGCTGGGTATAGAAACCTGACCACCTTTGATGGGCCAACACTTTGTCGTCAAGTGCCCCTTTTTTTATGATTTGATCGTTTACATGAACCGTACCTGCCGTCCAAGGCTACACGTTGAACCCCCCCTCCCCCTCCTAGCGTTTGTGAGGAAATTCCAAAAAGCGTTTTTCCAAACCCTCGGCCGTGTTTTCCACAAAGCATATTTACACCATCGGGCCATCTGGACCTGCACCGGGCCGCCGTTCCAACTGGAAGAATTAGGTCAGAAATTAATTTGCAATCAGCAGAAGCCGCCACGCGCTGTGTGCTAATGCCCGGCGGACCCGGCGGGCTCCACAGCGGAGCGGACTGGCTGGGAGAATCTATCCGGTCTGCTAACCTCCCATCAGCGGTTCGGCTGCGGCTTTAATGGGAAAAAAAGATCTTGGCATTGAGTCCAACTTGCAACCTGCTTTTAAATGCTGCTTCTGGTTATTGTGAATTGGCAGGTTTTTCTTCAGAACGGACGACCGCTAAAAAAATCTGGAGTGGATTATTCTTCTGTGAATGCTGATACACACAAAAAAAACCCGCTGGATACGTCTTTGCTCCTTTGACAGCTTTTTACCTCTCAAGTGCCTGTACGTCATATTATTTGCTCTTTGCTTGCATATCTGTTTGCCCGTGCATCTGCGAGGCAATGTGGTTAAATCCTCACTGTGTGTATGTGCGAGCCTCCCATAAGTGCTTTGAAGAACTGTGTGTGTGTGTGTGTGTGTGTGTGTGTGTGTGTGTGTGTGTGTGTGTGTGTGTGTGTGTGTGTGTGTGTGTGTGTGTGTGTGTGTGTGTGTGTGTGTGTGTGTGTGTGTGTGTGTGTGTGTGTGTGTGTGTGTGTGTGTGTGTGTGTGTGTGTGTGTGTGTGTGTGTGTGTGTGTGCGCGCGCGTGCTGCAGCTGTGCTGACGAGGGACTCAGGTAGCGCCTGCAGGGAGCTGGAACCTGACGTACTGCAGCAGGAATCTCCTTCCCAGCAGAGCCAAGTTCCCACTGCAACCAGGGAGATCATGCCGAAGCGCTGTGTGTGTGTTTATGCGTTTGTGCATGTGCTCCAGCCAATACACAGCATCTCAGCTTGCACATATCAGTGCAGGGACTCTCTTCTCCACATGCAGAGGGAGAAAGAGACAGGGAGGGAGGGGGAGAGCGAGAGCAATTGCTTTCAGCTGTTTTATAAGCTGCTGGGAGGGAGAGAGAGGGGGAAAAAAACAGTTGAGTTACAGCACGCTCCTGCAAGCATTCAGCGCGCCTCTCAATACTGAGCCACGCAGATAGCTTAAATGGGATTGAAGTCTGTTTGTGTCGCCCCATTAGGCTTGCCACAGATCCCCCCACCACCTCCATTAGACAGATGTCTCTTTCAAAAGGCAACAGTTAGTGAATTTGCAGCGAGCAGGGGAAGCAGAGGTTTTCCAGAGATTCTCATACGATTTAACTTTTATATTTTGGGCTGCTCGGCCGTCAAATGTGTTAATGGGTAAATGGGACTGGCTTTACTAATGGTCTTAATTTCTTGCAACATCTGCGTCGTGCAGCTGTTTGAGTGTGGCCCCCCTCGGTGGTTAGAACTGTTTCTTGCCCACCTCCGCTCTGCGCTCTGATGGTCCGATTACATTCAATTTCGCTTGACACCTTCTGCCCTCTACCAAAAACACATCTTTGGTGTAAAACATCAGGTGTAAAAATCACCTGCAGCTGGACTGCCGATCAGGTTATTTGACCACAACGATGGCATTTCAAGGTCGGATCGCGCGTCGGGGACAAGTATGCGGCAGCGCTAACGAGATTCTGGGGGGCGGTGTCTATTTGAGTTTTTATCAAAGCAGTGCAATTTTGAACAAGCCCTCCTTTTTTCTATGGTATTCTTTTGTCTTGTGGTGACTTGAAATCAAACTGTAACTCCCTCGTTCCCCCCGTGCAGCTGTATCGTTCACCGACGACGAGAAGGAGCAGCTGAGAAAATTGTCCAACCGCTCGTACCTGCTGGACAAGACGTCCCGGCAGCAAGCGTGGCTCAGCCTGGTGGACGTCCTGCTGGCGTACTGCTACGAAGTGCGCTCCACGGAGGGAGAGCACAACGTGAGTGTGTGTGTGTGTGTGTGTGTGAAGAGGCGCCTCCTCCGGAGCAGCACTTAGCCCTGGATGACAAAGCCCTCTATCCTCAAATCCTTTAGACCCCCTTCCGTTTCATTCAGAGCCTTAAGAGATTACCAGCAGATCCGAGAGCTCAGGCCAGGCCTCTTTGTGTCAGTCCTCTTAAGGTAGCTGCAGCGAGGCAAGGTGAGCGGGCCTGATTGCCATTGTCAAAAGACGGCTCGTATGCCATGTGCTCACGAAGCACCAGTGATGTTCCATGCAGCAGAACGCTGAATTCAATCATTTAATTTCCACACATATATTGTGTGATATGGATAGTTTAACAAAGAGCCCATCCGCCCCCTCTAGTTTATTTGAAGTAGCTTCCAGCCTTCTGTGAACATGCTTTTGTCCAAGCAGAAATCATTTAATTTCATTCATTCAATTCAATTCAGTTTATTTTGTATAGCCCAAAATCACAAATACAAATTTGCCTCTAAGGGCTTCACAATCTGTACACATACGACATCCCTGTCCCGGAACCTCACATCGGATCAGGAAAAACTCCCTCTAGAAAACAAGGGGAAGAAACCTGAGGGAGAGCAACAGAGGAGGATCCCTCTCCCCGGATGGACAGAAGCAATAGATGTCATGTGTACAGAATCAGCATAACAGAGTTACAGCACATTCAATGGATGTCACAGAAATTATTCATGAGTAGTAGGCATGGCCACGGCCCAGATGACTGTGATCCATGACAGCAGACGGAGGTAAAGATGAAGGGCATCAGCAGGGCCGCCATGGAAGGGAACAGGACCGGCTTCAGACAGCCACGATCCATGGACGCTTGAGGAGAGGAAGCACAGAGGCTCCCGAGAGGAAGTAGAGTTAGTAATGAGCATTAAAGAGACATTCATTAATTTATCTAGAAGTATAGAGAGGAGAAAATGAGAGGGAGAAGAAGATATAAATCCCTCGGTGTTTCCCCAAGGCGCTCCCCGGAAACATAAGTCCATAGGAGCACCCCAGGAGCACCTGAGGAAGGGAAGAGGAGGAGAGAGAGAGGCCAGGAGAGAGGAGCTCATTGTATCCTAAAATGTTCCCCAGCACTCTAAGCCTATGGCAGCATATCTAGGTGCTGGACCCTAGGTCCGCTGAGCCAGCCCTAACCATACGTACTGTCAAAGAGAAAAGTCTTAAGTCTTCTCTTAAATGAGGTGACTGTGTCTGCTCCCCGAACCGAAAGCGGAAGCTGGTTCCACAGAAAAGGAGCTTGATAACTGAAGGCTCTGGCCCCCATCCTACTTTTTAAGACTCTAGGAACCACAAGTAGCCCCGCATTCATTGAGCGCAGCTCTCTGGTGGGACAATATGGTGCTATAAGCTCCCTAAGATATGATGGTGCATTACCAATTAAGGCTTTATATGTAAGAAGCCTTACATTCATATCCTGTCTTTTTATTGTTGTGGTGATAAGTGGTCCCCTTTCGTCCGTCCCCCGCAGGTTGAGTCCCCGTGGACTATCAGAAAACTCAGCGGGACTCTCTGCTGGCTGGAGGTGAGTTGGGGAGAGGGGGAGACCAAATAAAGTTGTTTCATTCCCATCCCTGGTTTCAACTAGCCAGCACAAAGATAAATGCTTATTTGTCAGGAACGGGGGAGGAGGGCAAATATATGTTCGTGGCAGAAACGAGGCATGATTTCTATTGAAGTGTATCCTAATCAACGCAGAAGGATTTTTGGCGGACAGCGTTGGGTGGTCTGCCCGGTAACTCCATGGTGGCCTTCTCGCAGAAGCAATTCTTCTAATCTTCGAGTTGGGTTTGTTGACAAGGAACTGGTGCTAAGATAGCGGGGCTAAGATAAAAATGAAAAAACAAACAATCCTACCTTATTTTGCCAACAAAAAAAACCTTATTTCAACAGTTATTTCAGCCGTTGGACAAACTTTGTATAAGGAATGATGGTCCTCATGCAGAAAGGAATCAAACAAATTTCCTCTTCGTCCTGTCCACGAGTTAGTGCCCATTCATTTCTGGGATTCAACAATGTTTTGTAGTTTTCAATCTTCTCTCGGGTAAGAAGAAAATGTTCAGAGATCTTGTTTTTAGTCCATTAATCATTGTCCAAAGCAAGGAAACACATAAAAAAAAAATATTTGAGCAACATAGTCACTCGTGATGATAATAATCGAATTTAGATTATTATATTAGTTAATTGTAATGATTGGATTATTCAATTTGTGTGGCTAAAGAAATACTATTTGGTCCGTTAACCCTAAATTAAGATTTTATTTTAACTTTTTTAAATTTCCCAGTAACACCAGATGGGACACTTTGGAAAGTCACATGTTAATTAGTTTAAATGTATTTAACAGCACCCTCATTTCCCTACTGCTGAAGTTCTTCTTCGCACAGCTTTTTTTGTGCCATCTCTTCAGTTCTTGGCCCTGTGCCAGAGTGTTTGCACAGAGCACAACGTGTGTGTGTGTGTGTGTGTGTGTGTGTGTGTGTGTGTGTGTGTGTGTGTGTGTGTGTGTGTGTGTGTGTGTGTGTGTGTGTGTGTGTGTGTGTGTGTGTGTGTGTGTGTGTGTGTGTGTGTGTGTGTGTGTGTGTGTGTGTGTGTGTGTGTGTGTGTGTGTGTGTGTGTGTGTGTGTGCCGATGCTAATAATAAACAATGGGCCACAGGCCTCATAGTTATTCAGCACACCTGGGTAAAAGCAGATGTGGTGGTTATGAACGTTCGGTGCATCTGGAGTTTGTCTTTTCTTTATTTATTTTCCTCTTAACAGAAAATAAGCAAGAAATATAACGGAAAGTCGATTGTGAGTCTTTGAAATGGCAACGATGTGAATATGACTAATGCTGTGTTCACACCAACACGGCGTGAACTGTTCGTGCGAGTAGATTAAATGCAAAGTCAAAGCACAGACGCGGATGGTTGTGAACAACGCGAAATTCTGCCGGGCGGCGTGAATAATGCGGCGCGAATGAGGCGCTTTACTCGTGAGTTTACTCGCTCAACTTTGTGGTTAATTTTCGCTGGAAAGGGGGCGTGGCTTATCTCCGTAAAAACCAGTCCGCCATCCACCATTGAACTCACCACTAGTTCTGCGTGTCTGGGTTCATAATATTATCCGTAATCGCACAACTGCGTCTGAATGTTATGAATGAAGTGTTATTGCGTCTGTGACTTTCACACACACACACACACACGTGCAGACACACACATTTTCACTCTGTGTACATATGTTGACAGCCGCATTACTGTTTGATGACACATGAGAGATGGATTTTTGCTCTGATGTTGCCGGTCCAGGTCCAGAAGCTAACCATGTCACCAACACAGACCCAGTGGGATCTTCAGGGAGCTTTTTTTATTGGTCGGACTCCAACTGCGTGTGTGCGTGTGTGCGTGTGCGTGTGCGTGTGTGTGGTCTGTCTGCTCACAATCCGCCCGTCACTCGGAGTGATGCGTGACTGGCGTTAGAAATAGGAGTTTCAACACGTCCGCCCGCGGGAGCAATACGACATGTTTTGTGTCAAACCGGGATCCATTCACACGCGATGATTTGTACAGAGGTTCTTGTTCCACATGACATTCCCAAACAGCAGGGAACAGTTAAGTCTCCCCCTTCCTCCCGGGGCCGAGGACGGCTGCATGTAGCACAAGTGGTAGACGGGGACGCTTTGTTTCTGACAGACAAATCACTCCGGTTGCAACTCAAAAAAAAATGTTTCCAGTGTAAACACCAACATGAGAACAGTTTGTTCCTTTGCATGCAAGGAAGCATCGGGCTCGACTCACACATTGCTTTCTTTCTCTTTTTAAAGCAAGATTCACAAATAGACACACATATATTGAACTTGTTAAAACAATGAATCAGACACCAGCAACAGGATTTACAACTACAACGTAAACCTTTTTTTGTAATGCAGCAACAAATTGAACTGTTTTTATGGTGTGGCTGCGACTTCTGTAAGATCTTGCATTATATAGACGCCAACATTACCAGTAGTAAGATGTGTTATAGAAGTGTGTATATATATATATATATATATATATATATAGATATACAGTTAGGTCCATAAATATTTGGACATTGACACATTTTTCATTATTTTGGCTCTGTACACCACAACAATGGAGTTGTAATGAAAAAATCATGATGTGCTTTAAGTGCAGACTTTCAGCTTTAAGTTGAGGGTATTTACATCCAAATCAGGTGAACGGTGTAGGAATTACAACAAATTAAAATGTGGCCACCCTCTTTTTAAGGGACCAAAAGTAATTGGACAATTGGCTGATCAGCTGTTTCAAGGTCAGGTGTGTGTAATTCCCTCTATTTCATTTACAAGGAGTAGATAAAAGGGTCTTGGGTTCATTTCAGGTGTGGTATTTGTGTTTGGAATCTGTTGCGGTCAACTTTCAATATGAAGTCCAAAGAGCTGTCACTATCAGTGAAGCAAGCCATCATTAGGCTGAAAAATCAAAACAAAACCATCAGAGAGATAGCAGACACATTAGGTGTGGCCAAATCAACTGTTTGGTACATTCTTAAGAAGAAAGAACGCACTGGTGAGCTCAGTAACACCAAAAGACCTGGAAGACCACGGAAGACAACTGTGGTGGATGACAGAAGAATCATTTCCCTGCTGAAGAAAAACCCCTTCACAACAGTTGGGCAGATCAAGAACACTCTCCAGGAGGTAGGTGTATCTGTGTCAAAGTCGAAAATCAAGAGAAGACTTCACCAGAGTAAATACAGAGGGTTCACCACAAGAGGTAAACCATTGGTGAGCCTCAAAAACAGGAAGACCAGATTAGAGTTTGCCAAAAAACATCTAAAAGAGCCTGTACAGTTCTGCAAGAACATCCTATGGACAGATGAGACGAAGATAAACTTGTACCAGAATGATGGGAAGAGAAGAGTATGGAGAAGGAAAGGAACTGCTCATGATCCAAAGCATACCACCTCATCAGTGAAGCATGGTGGAGGTAGTGTTATGGCGTGGGCATGTATGGCTGCCAATGGAACTGGTTCCCTCGTATTTATTGATGATGTGACTGCTGACAAAAGTAGCAGGATGAATTCGGAAGTGTTTCGGGCAATATTATCTGCTCATATTCAGCCAAATGCTTCAGAACTCATTGGACGGCGCTTCACAGTGCAGATGGACAATGACCCGAAGCATACTGCGAAAGCAACCAAGGAGTTTTTTAAGGCAAAGAAGTGGAATGTTCTGCAATGGCCAAGTCAATCACCTGACCTGAATCCAATTGAGCATGCATTTCACTTGCTGAAGACAAAACTGAAGGGAAAATGCCCCAAGAACCAGCAGGAACTGAAGACGGTTGCAGTAGAGGCCTGGCAGAGCATCACCAGGGACGAAACCCAGCGTCTGGTGATGTCTATGGAATCCAGACTTCAGGCTGTCATTGACTGCAAAGGATTTTCAACAAAGTATTAAAAGTGACAATTAGATTTATGATTATATTAATTTGTCCAATTACTTTTGGTCCCTTTAAAAAGAGGGTGGCCACATTTGAATTTGTTGTAATTCCTACACCGTTCACCTGATTTGGATGTAAATACCCTCAAATTAAAGCTGAAAGTCTGCACTTAAAGCACATCTTGGTTTTTTCATTTCAACTCCATTGTTGTGGTGTACAGAGCCAAAATAATGAAAAATGTGTCATTGTCCAAATATTTATGGACCTAACTGTATCTCTGTATCTATAGCTATCATAACGTTTAATAGATCGGCCCCCGTTGTCATCGATACCCGATCCAGCTACTAGTCTGTATTGGCCCATGTTGGTTTCCTAACATTTCTGTGATTAAAGTATCTTGTGCAGGTGAAGTTTTTGTGCCGCAGCGTGCGTTTTCTGTCCGTTTTGACACGCCGCGGTAGTTTTGTTTCACATTTGTCTCAGCTCGGCGGTCACATTGTAGAGGAAACCAAACATTTACAGTAATGCGGGCCCCGTCCCGCCGGGACAAAGAAACCTTTGACCTTTTTAATGATAGAACCAAATAGTCATATTCATATATTATTCATATGCAGTTTTTTTATCTTTTGTACTGGGTGTAATCACATATTTGAGAAAAGGCAGTAAAGCGTTAGCAGCTACACTGTAACACTTTGGTTTCTGCAGACCAGACGTGTGGCCCAACACCTCCATTGTATTTGATTCTGTTGTCGTCACCGGAGCGGATGCCAAAGACCGATCTTTGAATAGACCGATCTTTGAATAGACCGATCTTTGAATAGACCGATCTTTGAATAGACAGATCTTTGAATAGACGCTCCTCTGAAATGTTGCCGGTTAGAGCTCTCACGCTACACCCCGGATGCGTCCCAGAGCGCCCCCATGAGGTGTGGTCAAACCATCGGAGTGGCAAACAAGCCATGGAGGCTGCCCACAGGGAGTTTGGTAGTCAGGACCTTGACCCCAGTTTGAGCGTTTGTAGTTGTCCTCGTCCTCCCCCTCCCCCTCCCCCTCCCCCACAACGCACCCATCGACAGTGTAGTTAAGAACGGTCTCCACCTGCCTGGCAGCTCTTTTACTGCTCGTCAGTCAGCAGAGCTGTCGGCTCCCATCGACATCCCGCCTCGCTCCACCCCCCTCCTCTTCCCTTCACCTTGTGCTCCACAATAGATTCCTCTCCGCCTTTGACTGCCTGGCTGTGTGTCACCGCTGAAATCCGCTCTGCTTCCTCACTCCATCCTCCTCCTTTCTTTTTTTTCTTCTTTCCTCTCTTTCTTCCCCCAGCTCTGACTGTCTATCTCTCTTCCCTTGTGCCAAACATTCGCCTCCCCGCTACAGCCTCACCCCCTCCTCCCTCCATCTGCTGCATGTTTGCTTGTCCTCAGTCGACTGCGCTGGTGCGACTGAGCGGCTCCCTGCAGCAGCAGACCTTATTTACACTCCTGCCGAACACGCCCCGGGGAGAGCGTGATCCCGGGTGACACGCGCTCGCGAGCTCGCAACACGTCCCTAACAAGCCACGGAGGAAAGGCAGAGGAGAGGGAGAACGCCAGATAACGCTTCTCTGACTCTGTCGCGTGTCCATTCGTGAAGACATCTGAGAGGGAAGGCAGTGATTGGAGAGAAGCAGCAATTAACGGGCCGGGGCTGCAGAGGCATTTAAGAGTTGTGAGCCCCTGTTTCGCCAAGAGTTGTTAGGAGTAATTAGCGCATCAGCAACTGCACACCAATGGGAGCCTGTCTTAAAATACAGTAAAGGAGGGGAAGGGCTCGAAATATATGGCTGGAATGAAACCTTTAATGTCAGCTGCATCTCCACTGCCTTCTATTATTGAATAAAAGCATGGTCTGTTTTGTGTGTGCTGGAGAGTCTTGACTTCTTTGTTCTCTGCAGACGTACAGCTCCCTGCAAGACGTCCTGGCGTCGTTTGGACGGAGGGTTTTGTGCTACCCGCTCTACAGACACTTTGCAATGGCATCCGCGGCTGTGCGGGACACAACAAGGATTTTGCAGTCAGGTGAGTCTGCAAGGAGCACCACGCCCCCAACCCCCTTTACACACACATGCTTAAGCTTCCATTGCCATGTTTTATGTGCATTTTGCTGTATCGCATTAGAAAAGGGGAATGCCAACTGCTAAAGGGTTTTCTGTTCGCTTGGAGAGGATTTTTGCCTTTGTCACGGATAAAAGTTGATCCGCAAATATGAAACTCCTCTGCTGAATAACTTCTGACCCAGCGAACGTCTAACTAGCATGGATCTTCTCGGATAGACCCATTACTATAAAATGGTTGCTGACACGAGTCGACAATTAAAACTTGGCCAAATCTTCTCTCGTTGGCGGTTTAAATGACCACGCTGACTTTTTTGGTTTCCAGTGGGCGACCAGGCGGCAACCTCCGGTTCCGCTGAGTGAAGCCGACGCAAAAGTGTTTTAAAACGTGCATTATCTCTACTGACCAGCAGGGGGCGACTCCTCCGGTTGCAAAAAGAAATCGGATTGTATAGAAATCTATGAGAAAATGAGTCTACCACACGATTTATTACCTCAATAAACATTGTGAACATGAGTTTATTTTTTTAAATCTCTAGTTTCAAGTCTTCAATACAGTGTGATGTTCATTTAGTAAATTATGGCTCATTATGGTCAATTAAATCGAAGTGTGCTTTAGGGCGAGCTTACTGTGATTGACAGGTCGCTGCTGCTACCAGAGGCGTATGCAGCATCTCTACGTCACTCCTCCACATTCCAAATATGTCACTTCCGTTCATTGGTTGCAGAAAGAAAAAAAACATGACGACGGCGTAATCGCCAAAACCCGAGGCTTCCAAGGTGTCGACGTCCACTTCATTTCTAGTGTGTTCTGGCGGTGTGAAGACCTGCGGAGCCCACAGTGAAAACGTCTAACCTAACTAAAAAGAGTTTATTCCCCCCCAACCAGTTGATGGAAACACGCCTTTAATGCGTTCTTTATTCTTAAAATGTACTTGACTATGGAAAGGAAGCCCAGCAGGCTGCCTGACAGACAGTTTGGAGAGAAGTGGTTCATGAGCCAGTGTGTGTTTTTGGAAGTAATATTTCCCGCAGCTAAACAAGAGAGTGACCCACTCCCACCACCTCGGGGAGCGAGCTGTGGATTAGTGGACAACGGACTGTTGACTTAGATATCTTAAATCCCAGAGTAATCTTTAAATCAAAAGCCCCCACAGACAGATGAAACACCGCGGTGTAAACACACTCCGGGTGTGCGAGGGCTAAGATTATCCCGCTTGTGATGATTTTAACGCTGGTAAATGACAGCAAATTAAAGGCCTTTTAAGCTCCAGATTAGCATTTTCGCGCCTCATTAAGTCGGAAGACGAGTTGATCAAGAGAGCCAGGGAAGCAGCAGCTGGAGCCCCTCTTCCCCCCTCTTCCCCCCTCACCTCTCTCTTACCTCGGAAACACTTTTCCTGCCGTAACGTCGTCTTTGTTTGTTTGTGTCAACTTATCAAGATGGGGGACATGTTAGTTCACTGTTGTTTTTCTGCTCTTGACTCACCACCTTCATGATTTGCAAGCATTAGTCTGAGCAATAAGGCTTTTCCTTAATGAACTGCAACACTACGGTGATTCGGCCTGGCGTGTGTCTGAGGGTGGGTTTCCTCCCAGCATTGCTTTACACGCTAATTCATTTGTCAGGATAAAGCAAATGGAAATGCACGCTACAGTTGTGAGGCACTTCCTTTAAGTGGCGGCGAAAGCAAACACTCATAGGTATTAGCAAAACAAACCCATTAACGGCAGCGCACAGGTTGAGGCCCTACGAGGAAATGTTATCCGGGGTGGGGGGGGTAAATATTTGAACAGCCCTCAGGAAGCCGGTGGAGGAGCTCCTTGAGAGCGCTCCACGCTGCCAAAGTGGTTTTGACTAAAGAGCTACTGGGCAGGTACAGAGGAGCAGGGGTGGGGGTCGTCCTGTCGGTGATGCTTTTGATGGGACCAGCTGTGGATGTGGTCCTCTGTGACACATCCATCCGCCACAGTTTGTGCCGGTCATGGAATTTCTTCCGGAATTCTGAGAGGCCAGGGAAAGTTTGGGAATATAATCCAATTTTATGTTAAAAAGAAAAGAAAAAGCACTCTGATCTAGTTCTGGGAAATCGAGGAAGAGCAATGAAATTCTACAACCAGAGCGGGGAGACTGAGAATGTAAGGGAGAGTACGACAGAAGGTACCCGATATGGAATGCTACAGTAAGTGCATAGATTTCAAATTAGATGTACTGAACTAGACTATTGAACTATGTATTTGAACGAGATTGTGATGTCGGTGTCGCGGCTGCGTCGATGCCTCTCCTGCCTGTGAAGCGCATCACCAGAGACGAATGTAGAACTCCTCCTGCCGCCTGTTCTTGTGCTCAGAAACTGTAAAATACGATGAACGAATATAACACGAAATGTTCTTCATCTGCATTACTGGAAAGCACTGTCCTCTGTATCATATCTGTTATCAGTGGAACCACGAGCCCCGGCATCAAGGCAGTGTTAGGTCATCAAACCAATACGACTGGACTGTTTCTCTCTCTGCAGATGACAGACTAATGTTTCTGTCCGAGGTGCAGCCGTCCTTTCCCGGCATTCTTGAGATTTTAAAAAGGTTTAGCTTCCTTCACATAATCCACTGGACAGAATCTGTGTGACGGTGGTATGAACCCCAATATTATTGAAGTTCAAATAATGAGCACTGTTCAAAGAAGTTTTAATAGATTTAATTTTTGGCCAACCCAATTCCTTCTCCGTCACGATTTCAATAATTGAAGTAGTGTCCTACCTCGTAGAGATTTAATGTTATCTTTAAACAATCTCTCTGTTCATATGGTAAAGCAATCATCCCAAATTAAATACTTACCATCGAGGGAAATTTGGCATCTCCTGATATGGAACTACATGCCATGCTTTACTACTGTGTAGGGTTGTGTATTGGCAGGAATCATCCAATATGTGTATCAAGATACAGGGAGAACGGTTGAATAAATTGAGATATACTGAAGCAAGGTGATAAAATTGTTTTTTTATTCCAATTTTAGGAAAACTGGCATCATATGCATACAGGATATAGATTATAAACACAATATAAACAACACACTGAGCAACTTTCTGCCACAAATCTTTCAGAATCATTTATTGGCCAAGTATGTTCAACACTTGACTCGGTGAAAGGTGCATAACAATAAACATCGACCATCCATCCATTATCCGCCTGTTTAGGGTTGAGTGGCGCTGGAGCTGATCCCAGCTGTCATTGGGCGAAGGCGGGTTCACCTGGACAAGTCGCCAGTCTATCCAGGGCTCACATATAGACAGACAACCATTCACACCTATGGGCAATTTAGAGTCCAATCAACCCAGAGATGATAAATCTAATCCGTGGTTTGCAACAGAAAGGAGTTGAAAATCCAGTCCCTCTGAAACAGATGTTGTTCCCACTATTATAGCACACTGAGTACATATTTGACAAATAAACCATCGATGGGGGTGACACATGACACACGTTTCATTGGATGTGTTTCTGTACATCAAACGATAATGTTGATGCACTCATTCATTTAGAAATAAAGCACGGGGGGGGGGGGCTTCTGCAGTTTTTGGGAATCTCTGCATTTTTGTATTTCTGTCCAGAAGACAGCAGGCTTTGTTTTTGGTCCACTTCACACCCACCTCGGCATCTATACAAGCCTCCACACTTGGCAGCTGTGAAGGAATTACTGTTACATTTGGACCCCCCTCCCCCCACACTCATTGGGTAACCTGCTCACACCTAATCAAGACCCCTCGCCTACTTCTTTTGGGTTTCTCACCGTAGAACGCCAGTGTTGAACTAGGAGCAACCTTTCCTCCGATTTCCCTTCCAACAGCTCATGAATCTTCCCTCGAAAAAGAAAGTCGACTCTTGGAAGCGAGTGTATGTTTACCGCACATGAGCCAAGTCCCGAGTTTAAGTTCCCTGCATGCGATCCCATTCTTAAATGGGAACCAAATGTTTGCTTAAGGCTTTCCTCACTGGGAGTGCTCAGTTTATTTTGATCTGTCTGGAATGTGTCTGGACAATGCCAACCGCCTCCGCGGAGGGGCAGGGGAGCCTTTTCTGTCCTTCGCCCTCGCTGGATCGCCGGCCACATCATGAGGCTATTTATACGCCTGATTGGAGGGAGAAGTGCTGCGGCTTATTTGGCTTGTCGTACGCTGCAGGCGGCTGTGGGGGAGGGGAGGAAGAGTCATTTGCAAGAATAACAAACAAAGATTCCATGCGATGCCTTTTGTGGTGTCGAAAGCTAAAATGATCCATATGGCGGTGCAGGTTTCGGCCACATACCCCGTAAAACCTCGTTGCTTTCCTCTTTCTGAAGTGAGCGTCAGTCTCGTGACATACAAAGTCCCCGAAAGCAAACGGAAAAGCCAGGAGAAAAACGTGATTGACGTGGTTTTAATTTGACAGGATTTGAATTCGAAGGAGTGTTGTGTGCTTTTGGCGGGTGTAGCCGGACCTGTAAGCCGGTTCTGTCCTGTTTGATTGAGTGGTTCAGGCATCGGTTCCCCCACGTCCCCAAAGAGCCCGTATCTCCTCAATTGCACGCATGTGGTATCCACTGTGCAGATATTTGTGCTTCTACGTGCCACGGTTTTGAGAGTCTTATCTTGATTTCTGCTGCCTTAGAGTTACATAAACCCACGAATACATCTTCTTTAAGCGCGGTACATTTGCATTTCAGAACGGGGGGACAAAGTAATCCCTCGAAGGTTTTTAGTTTTTAGCATAAGCCCAGCAGTGTCTCACTCGTCTGTAGCTGTGTCCACGTTTCTCACCACACACCAACACCAAGAGAAGTGGCCGAAACACTTGAACTGCAAGTCTGAGTGGGTGGCAAAACCTTATACTACAGAACCGTCGGTATTACCCCCCCACGCCCCCCACACCCCACACCCCCAGCCCTCTGGGCTTGAAGGCTTTGACATGTTGATACCCTTCATTTAAAACCAGACAGGATTTTTTTGGGGAAAATGTGAGAGCCCCCAGGGCGCTTCAAGCTGTGTAGTTAAGTGCCCAATATTGGATTTAATACTGTGCACACACAAAACACTGCATTGAATTATTGATACAAAAAACAGACTTTAAATCAGGCCCTTGGGTTTGTCAGATCTCACACTAAGACCGTAGTGGTGCTACGTTGGCACACAAAAATGGCAAGTCAAGTGGAAAATCATCAAACGCATCAGTGCTATTTTTGACCGATCAAGGAAACCCATTTTTGACAAAGTACTGAACAGAGCCACCATTTACATTGACCGACCTTTTGGTTCAGGAACACTTCTCAACACCCCCCCCCCCCCCCCCCCCCCCCCCCCCCGCACACACACACACACACACACCATTCTCATCCCTCTATGCCTCAGCTTTAATGTGTGGAACGACGGCTGCGGGCTCTTTTTTAGATGCGCCCCTCGTCTACCGCCATTGTGCATTGTCATTCTTAACACCGAGCCCCAATAACACTGTTTTTCCATTTGCCCATTTTCCCAGGGAAAGCCTGCGTCCTCAGATGCCTGCTGGATATTCACAGAGTGTTCCGAGAGAACGACCCGGCCTACATCCTGAACGATCTGTACATCACAGACTACTGCGTCTGGATCCAGAGGGTCAAGTGAGTTCAACACACACACACACACACACACACACACAATCTCTCTCTTAGACCTTCATCTTCCACTCTGCCCCCATGATGCATCAGTGCTTTAAAGGAGAGGATTAGGCGAGTCATTTGTCACAGCAGGTCCAATTGAATGACCAAGCCAGCGAGACATCTGACACATCTCTCTTATCTCCGTGATCATCGGCGGGTTTTAAAAGAGCCCTCGACAGATCCACTCCGCGTGGAACTTTTTAAGTGTGCGTACACACAAGTGAGCCGGGGGTCACTGCACCATTCACAAGCCAAGCGCTCCGAATCCGCACTTTTACTCCAAATGATATTGGTTCGACGGCTCCCTACTCTTTCTCTCCACCCCCCACCCAAAGAAAAATCCATATTTCAAATGTGAGCACATCGCTCAGTAATGAGCCCTGTTTTACTCTTGGCCAGGGTTCAGCCAAGTGGTGCGCTTGCCTGGAAAAAGCCCAGTTGAAAAATATGCGCCTGATGTAGGCTCTGCGCCCAGATGCAGACACAATAAAAGGTCTGCAGGGATTCTCCTCCTCATTACTCATTTCTAAATGTTTCACAACTGATTTCTTGAATTCTGTTCTTACGAATGAATCTTAAACGTATATCCTCTCAATCAAGACAGTGTTAAAACAAAGAAAAGAGGAGGAGTCGTCTTCACCACCATTGTTGTCACTGCAATCCGCTTCTTTTATCGGGAGCCTCCAAAACAGACCCTGTGATTGCAACTGGTTGTAATGGTTTGTGGACACCCAATGTCACCCTAGCTTGTTTCTCTGATAACTTTCAATCCAGATGTCCGGTGACTAAAACCCTTTATCCACTTAAAATATATAGTTAAAAACATTGTAAACTGGAGTAAAAAAATGAAATGATTATGTAAGCACTAGGAACAGGTATCGTTAGGATTTTAACAAAACTAGTACTCTTATCTATACTAATCATCGGTTTGGTTCCTTATCGATACTCTTATTGGTTCTTTTAAATTATTTTGTGAGGGGAATAAATTGTAAAAGAATCGAAACAGCTGCTCCCCTTATTAATAACTGGGGGGGGGGGGTAGCTTATGGCTGCAGTCTCAGTCTCTACAAAAAGTTCTCAAATCCTTAAAACAGTCACAGCTAAACAATTAGCTGAGCGATTAGCTTTCATTGATTATCTATTTCTAATGATCAAACTCTGTGGTAAGTACACAACTCATCAAAATATGTAACATGTCCAATGCATAGACATTGTAATGTGGTGGGGAAGATATCTGTCTGGGAAGACACACTTGCACTATTAAAGCCCCCCCCTGTTCGTCGGCCTGTCCATTGGAACTAAATGTCAGCTTGACCTAACATGCTGGCTCCTGCTTCACCCGGCATCAATCATTAAATGGATTAGCCCTGTGCTCCCGTGGAGCCGACCTGTGATTGAATTGTTACATTTCCCCCTTTTCTGTTTGAGTTTTTTCTCCCGTCAATGACGGAAGGAAGTTTTTATATTCTGACATGTGAGCCGCCCTGACCTTTGGATTAGGGGAAAAACCACTTCTGCCTCCAACCACTTGAAAAAGCCACCAATTCCAAACTCTTGTTGCTCGGTAGGGATTCAAGCAGCCTTCACAAGTGTGATATCAAAGGAGTGCCTGCAGTCGAAATGCAAAGAGGCACAGGTTTAGTTTTCTTCTGAGGTTTGGAGCGATCACGGTTTTCCACGGGCTGACCCTCCTCTGTCGCACACGCTTGTTTGTTGTGGCGGCCTCCTTTTGTGCCGTCTGACAGCTTCTATGACGGATCGTGTAGGCGCTGCTTTCTTGGGCGTAAGATATCCCCCCTCCTCCTCCTCCCGCAGGATTTGTCATCCTCCGCTAAGTGAGTTGCCTCTGGGAGCCGGGCGATAAGATGAGATGTAATCTATACCCCCCCATCTTGCAATCCTTGTGTCTTGTCCCTCCGTGCAAGCGTGGAGGCAGCCGCCACCATCAGCTGGGCATGATGGATGTTTGTTGACTGGGGGAGGGGGGTTGATTTATTTAATATCCTTACTGCACCACATGCATTTAAGTTTCTGTCTGCAGAGACATCAGTCTCAAATTTACAACGTCGTAAAGGCCTCAGTGTGATTCAAGCCACGCCCCCCCACGCCCACCCACCTTTACCCACACACAGAGCAGAACCCTGCACATTGAAATCAAGGGCGCAACCTCAAAGCAAATTTCTCTTTATGTTGTATTTTTCTTTTTTTTGGGTGGAAGTGGGTACTGTTCCAGAATTTAACACAGATTTTCCTCGTGGAAACTGTTTCAACTTCTCCCCCCCACTCACTCACGCACTCCCTCTTTCTCTCGTCCGATCCCATTTATCCCAGCAGATCCTCCAAATGGAGCAGCAGTCTATTAGTTTCAGGCTGTGCTTTCCGAGGTCCCCCGTGCCAAAGCCCCCCGCAGAGATGCTGGACTGAGAAGAAAGAGCAAGTCGCCTCACTTTCTCTCTTCTTTGTCGTCGCTTTTATCGAGAGAAGAAGAAAAAATCTTGACGAGAGGCCAGCGTAGTTTCAAGGCAGCCGGCGCAGACTAAGCTCATTCGGCTGGTGTTGTGTTACCGTACCTCAGTTAGATCAGAAGGGCTTTGACTTCCTTTTCCAGCGCTGCTTCACTTGCAGCCACCCACCCACCCCTTTTTAATAATTGGGTCAATTAGATTCGAGCAGGGAAAAAAAGAAAACATGGCAGCATTCAAGCGTTGTGCTCCAAGGTTTTGAGAAGGGAAGTGAGATCCATGTTTCCATATGAAGTCATTAGCAGAAAAGGAAAAAAGCTGTAATTCTTTTTTATTTTATTTTTTAAACTGTGGGAATCGGACAATCGCACATTGCTCAGACTGGAACATTTTACAAGAAATGGTTGAGGCATTGCTAGTAAACTATTTAACTATACTATCCCAACAGAAAAACACAAAACAATGGGTGTCATTTTCACCAAAGAAAGGGAGGACGACGGAGAAAAGAATGCATGCAGCGCCGCATGAAAACAACAAAGGAGGCGTACACATTCTTTATCCCGAGACCATCCTTTTGATTCCAGGAGGATGAAGCAGCCCTCAGGATCTCTTCACACTCTCCTCCTCCTCCTCTTCACCTTTGCCCTCAGCACCGCGTGGCCACTAAGAGAGGCCCGCAGAGACCCGCATCTGGAGCTCCAACAACTGGGAAACGTTTCGGGTTAATTACGGGGTCAGCATGTACGCGGTCAGACGCTTTGAGAGTGCGCGTTAAAGGTTGCCCGGGCCACTTCTGTGGCGTTATGCTCCCCACGTGGAAGGAAATGTGGAATTGTCTCGTAGCCTGACAGCTTCCTGTTGTCACCCCTCCCAACCACACAGCTGATGTGACAACCAGTCGTCTGCTTGAAAACCAGCAGACAGCGTCACACAGCTGTCAAACGGCCGTGCCGGCGGCTTTGAGGCGGATAATGCCGCCGCTCTATCAGATGTTGGCCTCCACGCTGAAGGGGATCCGAGAGAGGCCCCCGCTGGGGAGAACAAAGATGCAAATGTCTCCCAGCTAACGGGGATAAGTAGTACAGATTTCCTCCCAGCGTGAGGCCACTCCAGCTTTTTGTCTTGAGTACACAGGCTCATCTTAAACACGGACTTGCATAATTTCTGTTGTCCATGTTTGGAGTGCCCTCTCGAGTTATTACAATCGATTACGGCGAAGGGGTTTTCTTTCCGTCTGAACAGATGCTGCGAGCATCAGCTTTCCCGTCTTTTTTGAGCGGCATAAACAAGATATTAGTTGAATGTGAAGCAGAGGCAGTGAACATTTATCGACACAATTTTAGGGCTTTAATGTTTGAGGGAGGACATAAATCAGAAGGTGAAAGGAGACAGTAAAAGCAGACAGTAATGAGCTGAAGTAGAGTGTAACTGAAAGTTGTATCTTGCCCCACGCTGCATTATAAAAAATAATGAATAAACCTGAGGGCTTTGACTTTTTTATAGCCAGAACAGACCAAAGCCCTGCAACGGTGAAGATGCTGTAGATTAAATGTTCATCTCAACTTTTAGACTTAAATGATGATGTGGGAAATACCACAGGAACAGGCTTTTTTTTTTTTATTCTCCCACATTCCTTTGTGTGCTCCCCCACAGTCAAAGCCTTAAGCCCCCCTGTGAAATACAAAATACACTCTTCCGGTTTCAATCCTTTGTCCCCTGTGTTGATTGTTCATTTATCTTTTGTTATTTATCAAATATACGCCAACAATTCTGCATCAAAGTATTTTTGGATCTGCATCCTTGTCTATTCTCCTGTTTATTGGTTTATCATGATTCATGATATCATGACTCACTTTACATAAATAAAGTTAAGTGTAAGTGAGACTGGCTAGCCACACCGGTTATAGAGCAGTCCTTTAAGTGGTCCAATCAAATGCGGTATAATAAGGTTTGAATCAAATCCTTTGCATTTGATTGAAATCCCTCTTATAACTGTATAACACTTAAATATTCTGTTTTGCTTTGAAATACGTCACAGCCCAGAAGCTCAAGAGGCTTTAAGCTCCATTCTGCTGGGGCTTTGAAGAAAATACATTTTTTTAAATATATGATAAGATATGATAATTGTTTTCTCCAATTGGTTATAGTAACATTTTACTCACCAAGGTAGGTGAGTTCTGGGAGCATGCTGAACACGGGTCCTCAAAGTTATTCCAGTTCATCCTCAGGGAGCATGAATGTCTGTACAAAGTTTCACAGCCATACAAGCCACCCGTTTGGGGCGGAAGTAAGGTCGGCGGGCTTCATCCTCTGGGGAGCACGAATGAACGGACAGCTATCGATGGCAATCCATCCAACAGTTGGCGAAAGGTCTCACTTAAAACGACAGATGTCAACCCATTGGTGACAGGATGTTATCCAGTCGATAGGCTTCATCCTCCGGGGACTCTGGGCCATCCACAGGAGATCAGCGTTTCCAGAGCCAAGCCGCTTGCTACTGCAAAAAAAAACCTGTTAGTGTTACCGTTAGTACAGTAAGCCTGAGTTGAACCAGGACGTCTGCAAATTCCAACAGATGTTTACAGACACAAATAGCTGCTCCGTCTTCTGACACAAGTAGGCAATGTGTTTTCTGTCCAACCTTTCAAAGGTCCGTCATGAAATCGTTAACGTTGTATCATAGCTGATATGAATGACGTCCACAGCTGCCAAAAAAAAAAGAAAGCATCAATACCTGACAATCAACAGATGTTTATGACAAATCAGTGTTCGTCCAGTACAATAAGGCAGCTCCAGGTCTGGCTGCGTTGAATAAATACCTCTGCGTTTCTCATTTCTGGGATCGAAGTGGCATCCAGTGCCTCAGACCCTTCCAGCATTCAGTCACAGTGGCGGATCACATCTCCCAGCGGCGGCTTTTATCTCCCCCCCATCCCCCCTCAGCTGGGGAAGGATGCCGAGTCAAACTGAGGAAATCTGGTGCTCATATTACACAGATTTATGCATCTGAAGACGAGCTTTATCTTGCGATGTTTTTCAAGAACACAGACGTGATGATTGAGTTGCTGTTAAAATGAACACAAGCCCGATGAAAGAAATGTCAGATTGTAATTTAGCTCTGGCTCCTCCATATACACACACACACACACACACACACACACACACACACACACACACACACATCCCATTCTCATCTAAAGACTTTGGCAGATGGAGGCGTCTTTGTCTAGCCAGAAGTTTTCCAACCTTGAAAAAGCCAGCCCTCCTCAGTTTAATGAAGGCAAGCCACAACAGCGGTGCAGTAATGACTGGATTGTGTACAACATTATCCCTCCCCCTCCTGGACGGAGCCTTTGTATCCACCGCAGGCTGAGCTTCTCCAACCGCAGAGCAAAGGAGGGGAGAGAAAACAAGCGCGCCTCCCCAATGCTAACTCAATAATGACTTCCCACGGGGGGGAAAGAGAATACGGGGCAGTCTTTGAAGTGGCTGTGCTGCAGGAGGCTCTTCTGCCCAGCTGTAGCGATACAGGAAGCTCTCAAGTGGCTTTCATGGAGCCCGGCACCGACTCTGCGCAGCCTGCGCACACTCGTCATCATTAGTCGGGGCAACATTTTAATGTCTTCATATCCTGTAGTCGGGTGTGGGTGAATGGGCCATTTGTCACTGTTTAAATAAATAAATAAAATAAGTTGTGCCTGTGTTTAGAGGCGTTCACACACGGAGACCGCGGAATCCCAAAGAAACCAACACACTGTTTTTTCTTCTGTTTTGTTCGTCCAGTGTCGGACGTGATTGTGTCGTCTCGTCTTTTAATTTGCAATGCACAGATTGATTTGGGAAGTGAGCCAGTGTGGTGCATGTATGCGCTACTGCATGAACTGGTGGAAAAACGGCAACGGTCGGTTCGGTCCACCACTTTGGTGATTCCTTAACTTTCGATCCAGTGCCATGAGGCCAACATTTTAGTTTATGACCAAATACTCGCTTGCTGACTGTAGAGTTCAACCAAAAGCACTGCCGGGCCCAAGCAGGCGATCAGACCGGAAAACTGCCCGAATCACCAGTGAACGTGACATATGATCCGAGTCCATCTTGAGACGGAGTCTGGAGGCTCAGGAGAACTCTTTCTCTCTTATTTTGTCTTTTCACCTCAACGATTGCTTCTCTTTTCGTTCCTGTGGCCCGTTGGTTCCTACTGAAGATGTAAGTCTTAGAAAACAAGTCAAAAATGCATTTTTGCAAAAACAATGTCCTACGACAGCTGGGCACTGTAGTTATGATGGGAGATGTCACCCAGTGCAACAGAGGGGCTCATTGATTTATTTTTAATTGGAGCGCTGTGGCACAGAGGAGTGTGCCATGTTAGGCTATTTTAGGCTTTATATACACAAATAATACTCAATAGAATGCATTAAAGGATTAATATGGTAATGCTGAATATTACAATATTTAATGCAAGAAGCAATCAAATCTCTGCTTCCTAATGTACGTACATGCATATTTTTCTTTTCTTTTTAGTGTCTCAGGGCTCTCAGCTCCACGACTGAAACCGGAGGGGGGGGGGGATTTTTTTCTTTCTACATTTTGAGCTGGCAGGTTGCCCAAGCATCTTAGCTGGGGAAATCGACTTTGGCTACTGTTTCCAAATTCTGCCACGTTGTGACCGAGAAAACTGCCAAAACATTTTGGGATTAAGGGCGCCACGTGAGAAAGGGCATCTCCCTCCTTTCCCACCCCCCAAAAAGATTATTCCTTTCTCGGTGTACAGGGAAGAGAATGTGCTGTAAGCTTCTATAAACACTTTACTCACCAGGAAAGTGCGCTCATTAGGACGGCGCGCTAACGAGGAGCCATCCTGCCGCTCAGCAGCGGGTTAATTGGGCCAGAGAGGGCAGCGAAGCCCAGTGTGAAAATGTGAATGGCAGCAGAGGAGTAGCCCCCTACACACAGACACACACAAACCTTATCCCACCCTGAATGGACATAGTCTGAATCGCAGTGACCCTCAGAGGTCAACCATGGCAATAGGGGCGGTGCACACGCCTTAACCGGGCTGGGCGACGAATAGCCACCACTTAAGTTTTTTTGGCAGCGTGGCGGGCATTCCCAGCGTGAATAATGTGCGAGCGGGGGCCTCCCAACAATCTGATGGCTTCGCACAAACGCCTTGTAGGAGGACATTCAACAGCAATGAAACACCTCCCCTCCCTTCAAGGAGCCCGTTGTGTTCGCCATGGGGACATAACTAAATAAAGCGGTAGGGGAGGGAGGGGGAGGAACGTTGTTTAATGCACTGCTTTATGAATCTGTGGAGACGTTCAGCTCGGAGCCATTCTCAGTCCAGACCTTTATTGACAGCATTCGGCTCGACTGCAATCTGTTACCCTGCTTCCATTCTGCAGGATTCCTCCCAAAAAACATGCCTGCGTTGATTCAACCTGATCCTGTCGAGCCGTGGGGACTTTCCCTAAAGATTAGGAACCTTCTGAGGAACTCGTTGCATTTTTACCAACGGGGTCGAAATTAAGTTCCGAGGACATTTTACCCTATAAAATAAATAAGTGCTGGTCATGGGGTAGTTCTCTTAAAGTACAGGAACTTACGGGTTGGGGGTTTTGTGAGATGACCTTGGCTGATTGGTCAAACACACACACACACACACACACACACACACTCGCTCACAGCGCCGCTGCTTCAACTCCTGTACCGGTTGATTCATAAAGCCAGGAAGATGTAGGGTAGACGAGAGGAGCTCATTTCTTTCAGCTATGACATTAAAGGTGTCGTTAGGACTTGCTGTCGTCTTCCCAGCTAATTTAAAAGCTTGTTAATTTTTTTAAAGAAAGCAAAATGGAGAGGGCGAGCGGTGGAAGAGATGAGCGACAGAGAGGGAGACGGGGCGGTGCTGTGTGATGCTCAGAATGAAAGAAGTTCTTTTTGATGGAAGAGTTTTATGGCAGAATACGTTCTGAAGCACAACCAAATAACCATCAAGCACTCTACAGATGATTTACTTTGGACACAGACGCCCTTCGCTTCATGGTCCTCCTCTGCCCTTCAATTCCTCATCAATTCATTCCCCCCCACGACCTTCAGCAGCCCTCTTCAGTCTCCTGGTCTTTAGACCTGTCCTGGTAAATGTGGACAACAATGGGCTCACAGAACCTTTTTTTAAAAAGTAGTACGGGTACATAAATGATCAAGAATGTCTTGGAGAGAAACGCAGCTTTAAATCACTCTACAGCCGGATTGTTGGATATAAAATATCCGGTGAAAAATTCAGAGCACACTGTCGGGATCTCTCTCTCCCCCCCCCTCCAAAAAAAGAAGAGGGAAAAAAGGCTCCTGATTGTTACCCTCCCCCTCTCCCTCTCTACTGTTTGCAGCCTCCAACTGTTGGCTTAGCCTCTCAGAATGTGGAGGTGAAGGTGAGAGGGCGGTTGCATGCACTGGAGGGAGGGGGAGGGGGTTCTCTCTCTCTCTCTCTCTCTCTCTCTCTGTAATCCCTCTCTTATCACCTCTCGCAGGGAGAGCAGCAGCAGTGGTGGGGAGGAGGAGAGCACACGCCCCGCGTATCACTGCAGCTCATCTCCTACATTATTAAACATCCATATTTCTATATTTCATTGAGCCCCCGCGCCTCGGCAAATCACGGTCTACTTAGCATTCAGATGAGAATGGGATATGGTTAATGGGTATTAGATTTGTAGATGGTTATCCTGTGGCTATGTCTTTAGTATGCAGAGCTGGTCGATCAGTCAGTGTCTCTCTCTCTCTCTCTCTCTCTCTCTCTCCCTCTCGGGTACCACTGATGAAGTTGTAGTTTGATGTCTCTTTTATTTTCTCTCTTCGCGCTGTCCTGCACCGTGTTTATCTTTTAAATTTAAATTTTATCTCCTCAGGTCCAAGAAGATTTCAGCCTTGGCTGTGACGTTACAAAAAGCCTCCCTGCGGAAAAAAGACTTGAAGCTGGATCTCGAGGAGCTAGAGGAGGCAGCGTCAATGGTGGCTGAGGAGGAGGGAGCAGCTCCGACATCCCACAGTGACGGCAGCGAAGCTTCCAGCGGCAGCGGCGGCGACTCGTCCGATGAGAGCGAGGAATCTGAGGCTGAAGGGCAAAGCTGCAACGACTCTAACGAGGGGGGAGGAGGGGGAGGGGCAGGGGCGTCTAAGGACAACCCTCTACAGCCCCAACTCATCTCGGATGCCTCTCCCATCCCCCGGGAGCCCACGAGCGCACTCCTCTCAGCGGAGAGCGAGGCGGACGCCCTCCCCTCAGCCTCGCGGGGCTTCAGCCTGCTGATCCAGGAGCTGGGGGAACGGGTGGCGGAGGAGCTGACGATCTCCCAGGACTCCAGCTGTGGCGAAGTGGAGACGACGCGTTCCCGGGCGGAAGGCGCCGCGGAAAAAGCGGACGCAACATCAGCGGGGAGCGGGAGCAGCGGCGGGACTTTGCTGGAGCCGAGCCCTCGCAGAAACCCCCTGCTCATCGTCCAGGACGTGGGAGGATTGTGATGAGTCTGCTGAGACACGGATGTACTGGAACCCGAGAGTGGAACCCAAGAGTGGAACCCTCAATGAACTGTTGACTCGCTGTGTAAGAACACATGACTATTTTTTTTATTATATATATTTTTATTAGATTTTTATTAGTTTTTAATGACTTTTTAATGACTTCTGAACGATCTTGAACGCTTCAAGCCTCCTCTCAATGCCTGTATTGTTTTATTCTCTTACTATATGAACGTGCTAAGCCTCATTAAAGTACTTACTTCATACGGACATGGTTGTTTAATGACTAAGTGCGTGCTTTTGTCATTTAATAAGCAGATAAGAGGATAGAGGAGAGGCAGCCTTCCTCTTCTTCCTCATGTGTTATCTCACTTTCTCGCTATTGCAAGCCGTAATGCTAAATGTAATTCAACAGACTTTGTAAACTAGATCTCCGCGGGGAGACGAAACATAGTGACTGACAAGCGAAGCGGTTTTGAGAGCTACTTTTAGGGAGCGCTTGTTTTCCCAATTCATAGAAGGGTGGGCTCTAACCGCTTTCCCAACGCATCGATTGAAGTGGAAAAAGACTCTAGTCTGCACTCCAGGGGGTCGAGAGCCTCCGCGGGGGAGGGGGGGTGGGGGGTCATCTGATACGAACGGTACCAACAGCGGCTCAGTATCGCTGGCCGCGAGAGAAAAACAAACGAGGATGCACATGACGGGCAGACAGATGAGGCGGCGGGACGTGAGCCGGTTTGCTTTTGAGAGATATCAGCATCCCCCCCACCCCTCCTCCCTCGGGACAGCGGAGACTATCGGGCACTCTGGCCAGCTCATACGTAGAGAAGATGCCCTCACGCGTTGGCTCCAGTCATATCCACCCTGCAGTGAAAGAGATTTTGATTTGTGTCCCCAGAGTGCGCTTCGGGTTCATTACTGTAATTGAGGGAGAGTTACAGAAACGGATTTGCATCGTTCTTTATGACACTAACGGGTCATATTAACTGGCTGAGGGAGTGAGTGGCCGAGCACGGCCGCGCAGGCTGCCTCTGGCATTCTGTATTTATTTTTAAAGGAGACTTCCCTCGTGAATGGCGGCAGCTCAGGAGGAGCCGCCGCCGGTGATGATGATGGCTCGTCGGGTAGAGGCGGTGTTGTGCTACCGAGACGGATGTGTTGTTAAAACACCTCCCAAGAAGAGGCGACCTCGTCGCAGCTACTACCCGCCCAGCCCTTGGGAGCGAGCGCCGTCGTTGCTGTGACTGATATGAGTTGCATCGTGAGAGCCCCTCCCCCCCATCTATCGTTCCTATGGACATGAGTCTGGGGACTGCACCGCCCCTGCAGGCGGCGCTTTCTTCTCCCCGCTGGGGTTTCACATTGATTAAGTGACACCGGGCTCTCTTGCCGTTTTTCATTTTAAAGTGGCCTCTGTATCCACCAAACCCCCCCCACACCATTAGCACAGACATCTCGGAGCCTGACCGGGGGATCCGCTCCCAAGCCCGGCACTTCACTCGCTTCTTCTGCAATTAATGTTACTCGCCGGCGGACATTTTTCACGAGACGAGGCCGTGGTTTTAATGAATGTGGCAGATAAATTATACAAGGGCAGTAATAAATGATGTCTATGCTCTATTTTGACTTGGATTTGATCAATCGGCCCCTTACTCGTGTAGCGAGAGCGCCCTTCGACCCTCAAGGGTCGAAGAAAGTGGAGTAATGTGTTCGGGACTCACGTGGACCTCTGTGATAATTAGCCCATTAGCAACAGCGCACGTCGAAAACAGGAAGGCTACCGAGGTGATATATTTACTTTATGTGCACCTGCAGAAAGTGAAATGCAAGACCATCATCTCCAGTGCCACTCAAATATATTTCTTAAGAATACAGAAGCAACCGCTGCATGCAGGAGCTTACACACACACACACACACACACACACACACACCCTTTTTGGCTGAGGATTAGATCAGAAGATCAATTCCAGGCTCAAATCGCCAAAGCTCACTACTAGGGTGAAACTCCAGGAAGTCCCCACCCGGCCAAGATATAGCCTGGCACATACAGTCACATGCAAAAGTTTAGGCACCCCTCTGAGGCTGCATGATAATTTACTCTGTCTTCACCAAAAAAAATCAGTTGTGTAATATTCATTTTCTAGTTAACACTGAGTGCTGGGGTGTTTTCCAGACAAAGATATTTTGTGTAGCAGTATTTAGTTGTGTGAAATTAAATCAAATGTGAAAAATAGGCTGTGCAAAAATTTGGGCACCCTAATAATTTTGTTGATTTGAATACCTGTACCTACTAAATGCTGATTAACTGCAACACATAATTAGTCTGATTAACTCGTAAAGCCTTCAATTCCATAGAAAGGTGCATCCAATCATTAGAAAAGGTATTTAAGGTAGCCAATTGCAAGTTGTGCTTCTCTTTGATTCTCCTATGAACAAAATGGGGGCATCAAAACAGCTATCGAATGATCAAAAAAAAAAGATTGTCCAGCAGTATGGTTTAGGGGAAGGCTACAAAAAGTTATCCCGGAGGTTTCAGCTATCAGTTTCCACTGTGAGGAATGCTATTAAGAAATGGAAGGCAACAGGCACAGTTCTTGTTAAGGCCAGAAGTGGCAGGCCAAGAAAAATATCGGAGAGGCAAAGGCGAAGAATGGTCAGAATGGTCAAGGACAACCCTCAGACCACCTCCAAAGACCTGCAAGGTCATCTTGCTGCAGATGGTGTCACTGTGCATTGCTCGACCATTCAGCGCACATTGCACAAAGAACAGCTGTATGGGAGAGTGATGCGGAAGAAGCCTTTTCTGCACACACGCCACAAACAGGCTCGCTTGAGGTATGCAAAACTACATTTGAACAAGCCAGGCTCATTTTGGAACAAAGTGCTGTGGACTGATGAGACAAAGCTAGAGCTATTTGGTCACAACAAGAGGCGTTACGCATGGAGGCAAAAGAACACAGCATTCCAAGAAAAACACTTGCTGCCCACAGTAAAATTTGGTGGGGGGTCCATCATGCTGTGGGGCTGTGTGGCTAGTGCAGGTACTGGGAATCTAGTTAAAGTTGAGGGTCGCATGGATTCAACTCAGTACCAGCAAATTCTTGACAATAATGTTCTAGAATCTGTAACAAAGCTGGAGTTGCGGCGGAGTTGGGTGTTCCAGCAGGACAACGACCCGAAACATCGCTCCAAATCCACTAAGGCATTTATGCAGAGGAACAACTACAATGTTCTGGAATGGCCATCCCAGTCGACAGACTTGAATATAATTGAAAATCTATGGGGTGACTTGAAGCGGGCTGTCCACGCTAGGCACCCATCAAACCTTACTGAACTGGAGATGTATTGTAAGGAAGAATGGTCCAAAATACCTTCATCCAGAATTCAGACACTCATCAGAGGCTATAAGAAGCGTCTAGAGGCTGTTATTTTTGCAAAAGGAGGCTCTACTAAATATTAATGTGATTTTTCTGTTGGGGTGCCCAAATTTATGCACCAGTCTAATTCTCTTATGATGCATATGGCATATTTTCTGTTTATCAAATAAACCTTATTTCACTGCTAAAATATAACTGTGTCCATGAAGTATTATATATATATATGACAAAGAAGTTCCTGATCCAAACGCCCAACAATTTATAGATGAAAGTAATGGAGATTATCAGGGGTGCCCAAACTTTTGCATATGACTGTAAAACCCCACCGCCTCGCAAAACCACGGTGTTTACAGTTTGACATTACTACATTTCCATTTTAAAACCGCATACCCTTTGCTACGTTGACACCGAGCATCCGCACTACACCAGAGCTTCAGAGCACCAGGGTTCCTGGTGTGGACGGGCGTAAACGGAGAAGTTTGGAAAACGATGACGTAGACGCCCGCGTTGACTACTTAAATGGGGTTAACCCAAGGATCTTTTTGGGTTTCTCGAGAGTTTTTGTTCCTCCGACGTATCTTAATCGCATATATAAAAAATATATATATAAATAATTCAAGGACAATGCGGGTGGCCATTCTGCGCGAGAATGCAGAGTTAAAACCAAGTGATGCACGGGAGGCTTAAGATGCGCTCGCTGAAGCAAATGTCATGTGTTGTATGTGTCGAGGCTTTTGAATTTGACCTCACGCTCCAACTCGCTGTGAACCGGGTCACGGCTCTGTGCCCCTGAAGATGAACCATTAACCGGCTCGAAGTGATAACGCTAATACGCCATAATGTTGGCTATGCCCTCCTTTGCTTTTGTTTTTTCAATTGTGGGTGGGGGCGGCGGCATGATTGCAGTAGAAAACTCAATCTCCTCTGCAGCTCCTGGGCGCCAAAGTGATTCTGGTGCTTGAAAAGATTAATAGCCCTCAAGAAGAAATGAATCAGGTGCTCTCCAGGCCCTGAATCCCCCCCCCCCCCATCTCCTCCAATGGGCGTGCAAATAGAAACCCTTTTGTGCTACTCTCTTTCTCTCGACACGGCCTGTCTCGCCCTGGTGGGCGGCTCGGCTCTCTCCCTTTTGTGGCCCCCGTACTGTGTCATGTCGCTCCGGGCTTGGCCGGCAAAAGGGACGAGGAGCGGCTCGGGCGCTCGCAAAAACTGGGGGGGGAGGGGAGAAAGAAAAAAGAGAAGCAGGTGGCCGATCCCATTCGGCTCATTCTTCTGGCTTTTGTGGTCGTAGGCCCTCTCGTGAGTGACTGGCGTACGGCGGGGAGGGAATGAGTGCGTGGGGATGTGTCAGTGTCTTCTCGGGCTGATAGCGGAGGGATTATCTAAACGGCCTATTTGCATGCTCTTAATCACAAAAGAAACGGTGAAATACCCGCCTTTTAATTCTGTGTGTGTGTGTGTGCGCGTGTGTGTGTTGACAGTGCCGGCATCCACTTGTCGTCAGTAGCTTCGCCTGGCTGATTCCCTCTAATTGGTATGAGCAATGTCCGTTAAATCACTCCCTAACTCTCGGTGGACATGTGCTATCAGGCGGCTTAATGCTGCAAATTGCCTCTGCCGAGTTGGAGGTGTGTGTGTGTGAAATCCTCTCATCGTTCTCCCACCTTGTTAAGTGCGTTGGAGTCTCAGGGATGTTGGTGGGTAGAGAGGGGTCACGTGGATGAGCAGCCACGCACTGAGTCTCTGACATGCTGATATTGAACTACATATATTCCAACTAAGACCACGTTACAGAGCACCCCATCCCTTCCCACCCCATCCCTTCCCCCCCAGGACGTGTCGGTGCAGCTTGTCAACATTTCACACTGGTAAACAACAGCCCATTTCTAATGAGGCTGCTTCCACAGACTGTGCCGCCGTCTCAAGCTCGTTCTCCGCTCCCTTTTTTTTTTTTTTTTTGCGCCCACGACAGTTGTTCGTTATCTGAGCCAGTCCACGCTTGAGCATATGTCTCTGCGTTTTCCAAAACAACACAAAAAAAGAAGCTCCAATCTTGTGTTTGTTTTCACAGCTAAAACAGCTGTCAAACACGATTTCAGCGAGAGAGAGAGAGAGAGTGCTGGAGGGAACCCCTAAGTGCTCGGGGAGTTGGAAACAACAAAACGACGGCGGGCTTTTTTCCCCTCCTCGGCTGCCGCGTTGCATGTTTTGCCTCCATCCTGCGCCGCTTTCGTGGAACTGAGCGCCTCTTTTTGTGACTCCTGCGAACAAAAGCGATGTTGGGTGGTGTGTGTGTCTGTGTGTGTGTGTGTGTGTGTGTGTGGGGGGGGGGGGGGGGGGGGAGTTGATGTGTGGAAATCAAAACAAAACCCAGGTGAAAGCACTCCTGGTTGGTGTCAACAAGCTGTTGGTGCGTTGCTTCATTCCAAGCCGAAGTACGTTTGAACGTCTCTTTAGTGATTTCCTTTTTCAGCGGAAGAGCGGATCAGAGCTTCGTCGGAAGAGAAAAGGGGGGAATCCTCTGTTGGGGGGGGGGATGCTGGTGTCTGCTCTGCCTCGTGTTGCGCCCGTTAGCTCCCCGTCTCGAGCCTGTGTGTTCTGGCCTGTCTCGGCGCTGGGGGGGTCGAGCGAGGCCAAACCTTGGACTGATGCCTCCTGGATGTTTGTGCACTACAACCAGACAAAGGGGTCTCGTGCTCGCAATCCCCCCCGAACTCCCCTGACACGAATAATAGCTCCTGCCACCGGGCGCTGACCCCCCTTTTTTTTCTTCTAAATCCGCTCGGCTCCGGTCTTTCTGCTGACGTAGCCCAAGAAGCAAAGGAACCTCAACGTTTCGTCTGCGTGTGCGGCTCTCTCCCCACTTCATCCAGTTGTGCTTTCTTTAACCTGCTCTTTATATTTCATGCTCCGTCTCTCACCCCCCTCCCACCCTCGCCCTCTCACTTGTGGCCTACTATCGCCACACATCTCCTCATATCTCCGCTCTCGCAGATCTCTTTGCCAACCCTCGTGCATCCCACCCAGTCGTGCAGCGTTTTTTTTCTTCTTCCAACACCTCTCCTTTTCACGACACACAGATTACAAGTTGGCCTCCTACCATATTCTCTCTCTCCCCCATGGGGTGCGTTACATGAAAGCTGATACCCACACATGTGTCGCCATGCCGATCCTGTCAGCATGTCACGGATCGGCCGCCCGCCGCGTTTCAATCGCTGTGCTCTGGCACGGAGAGGTGTAGATTACATCTGCATGGTTCAGTGCCGTGCCTTCCAGCTGACACGCGGCATCAACGGAGAGGGTAGCACATGAGGGCTGGGGGCGGGGGAGGGGAGAGGAGGGGGGGGGAAATCAGTGTCAGTGTAGCACGACTTTTGAAAGAAATGGTCTGTCTGAACTTGTGTGAAAGAGACTTGATTCTCATCAAAGAACCAGACTTGGGGCTAATGAAACCTTCCAGCGGGCGTGTTAACAAGGAGCCAAAAAAAGCAGGAAGAAAATGTCTTGTCTAAAGCGGCGTTAAGTGTTACAGAACGCGGGGCCTCGGCTCTGCCGTCGACATCTGCGGCGGCGTGACTGGCAGCTCAGTGGATTTCCCTGACATCGGAGCGGTGGAATGCGCATGTTGCATGTTAATGGCGTGTCAAGCCGTGGGAACGGTGTCAGATCAGATAAGAGCTGATAATGTGGAATAAAGCGATCTGCAGCACCGCGGGCTGTGAGCCGAGTGGCTCTGCACTTTAGGAGCGAGCGAGGAAGCCACCAGATAACCAGCTGGCACTTGGACAACTGCTGGCGAGATAGATCTGTTTACTTGTGCGCGAGGGCGCTTGACCTGTGAACCCCGGTCGAGTGGCTGCTTCAACTGACCTTGAGTCAGTCCAAATAGCACGGGGCGACTACGTGGGTGGAGACTTTGATCTCTCTGACGTTCGTGCTACAGGGTTTAGTCTGATTTTTATTTGACCAGTTGTTTGTGTTAGCGCGTTGGAGTTGAAATGAGGAGAAACATTTCCATATACATGTTTCTACAGTAGCCCAGAGCGGACAAACCAAACACCGGCTCTGAACGGGGTCTTTTGCGGTTTACCTGAAGGCCACCGTAGTTCTCCCACGCACCTGGAAAGGGAGGGGTGAGTGGAGGGTGGTTGAGTTGGATGTAATCTGCAACCTCACCAATCCAACACACATTGGAACAGAATCAAGTGTCAATATCTTGGATCAAAACGAAATATGAATGATCATTCAACTGCGGAAAATGGTGTTTGATTCCAGAAATAACGGGCAACAGCTATGGGGAACAATCGAGTGTAACCCCAGAAGGGTATCAGTATAAATAAAGCAGACTGTCGGTGAACACCAAAGAACTGGTCAAAGTCATCGGCCACCAGAGTCAAGAAAGCCGCCCCCCGTTTGCTGAACGAAGACCATGAGATGAAAGCTCAAAAAGGTATAAGCTGAAATAACTCTGAATGATTTGAATGAGAAATGTGGATTTAATTTCAACAAATATCTTCTCAATCAAATAAGATTAGCATTCATTATTGGATCAAAAGACCTTGAGATGCATATTTTTGGTAATACATCTGTTTGCCGCCTGTTCCGGTCCGTCCTCTGATCTCCAGGAACGGGAGGAGGGAGGGAGGGAGGGAGGGAGGGAGGGAGGGAGGGAGAAGTGGGATTTGTAGTGTATGTTCCTCTTTAATTTGTCCCAGCCCTGAGTGTGTAACCCTAACATGCACTAATCTCTCCAAAAATCAATGAGGCGCCCGCCCGCCCACACAACATTTATCACTGCGGTTGAGTCAGCAGACTCCAGCCTTCACACACGGGTGTGTGGGTGTGTGTGGGGGGTGCCAGCATCGCTCGTGAATCTGCTCGTGTGCTGATAAGCCGCTGCACGCTCGCTCACGCACCTCTCATCGCCCCCCCAGCCCCCTTTTTTATGAATCTCAGGACCCGGAAAAATATGAGATAATATGTCACTAATATGCCTCGAGGGGTCAAGCAGAGTCTGCTGTACAAACGCTTGCTTTTCAGAATAAAGTACTCCTCATTTAGCGAGCCCTGTGGTGCAATGGGATAATTGTTTCTGTTGTTGACGAGCTGAAACACAGGGAGCTGCCAAGCGCCACGTAATCGCCACAAAGTGACCACTTTAAAATAAAGTTGACGGGCAAACGTTTGTATGTCCTCACATGCTGAGCAGCATTAAAAGAATGACTCAATGTTTAGGGAAATAAACATTTTCTTGAGATTTAAATGAGAAAATGGACAAGTCATGTTCGTACGCTGCATTTAAGCTATAGCTAGCTAAGCTATAGCTAGCTAAGGACTGAAAGGGAGAGGAAAAAAAGTTACAGCATGTAACTCCCAACTTGTCGTTTCACTTTGTGCACGGAATAAACAAACGAGATATAGCGTGCTAACCAGTGAGGAGCTGATCGGGAGTATTTTTCTTTGACTTTCAAATGGAGCCGGGACAACGGTTGTCCGCTGCTACCAATCTTTATGCTAAGCTAACCTGCCTTGCGGCTCTAGCTTCATATGTTAAGTGCACCCCTGCAAGAAAGCATATTTCATAAAAACATATTGTCTTTTAAAGAGCTTGTAGCAACTTCAAGAAAAGATTTGCGACCTTAATAATATATATTTTTTATAGATTCAGTTAAAGAGGTGATCAAAAACATCTAATGCGACCTACTCTGTTGCTCAGGTGTGTGTGAGGTTTCCGTCACACGGCACCATAGCAAAATAAAATGGGAAAAGCGTGTTTCTTCGAAAGGAAGTAAAGCCTTACAAACACATCTCTTTCCCCTGTTTAATATGTGCAAAGTGCAACACCAGTCTAGAAATGTTGACCTCGCTTACTTCACCTGTGCACTGACTCTGTACATGTCAAGGAGCTCAACGAGCCTCTCTCAGGAGCCTGAAAAAGCAGCAGTGAGTAAAACGCAAAGTACGCGATCCTCTGCGTTCATGTCAGCGAGAGAGAAAGAGATGGAGAGATGGAGGGCAACGTACAGCGGAGAGCCTGGTGCCAACGGGCTCATTCTCGGAGATGTACATCTTGGCATCTTGTCTCGCAGCCGTCCCAGCCTGTCGGAGGATGCCAGCGGGTGACAGAAGGCATCGTGACGGGCTCTCATCGAGAAACAGACCTCGGTTCTGGACACCAGCTTCTCGAGGGAAAACAAGCATCTTGTCATCTTCCAAGCTGTGAGAGGACGTCTATTTAGAACCCAATGGGGAAACATTATTTTTACACATTATCCGTTCTTTACGTATTTTGTGACCTAAACATTGAGTTAATTGGAACCTTTTACTCGCCCTACTTCATAACCGCACTGTCGATTCATTTTCACTGGGTACGTGCACGTTTCTTTTATTCTTTGACTCAGAATAGAGTCATGGCGGGTTGAGTCACAATGACATAGTGTGTGGGTTTTTACTAGGCTTCTTGGCCGTTTCTTACAAGAAGTCTTTGTCTACCTCTCCAGGACTTCAAAGTGACCTCATCAAAATCATTCGGTCACCATGTTGGAGGTCCATGGCCCAAGCATACCAGGAGAAAGCGTGCCTTCATGACTCGTGCCTTGTTAAAGTGATGACTCGGCGGTCTCAGCAGCAGGCTTTGCAGTGGAACGAGTCACATTTGGAAGCCGTGTGCGTTGACTTTGAAGGAATTAGTTCTTCGCTGATCCATCGGATTGGTTTTGTGTTCAGACGTTAGCTATTGAGTTAGCTTGAGCTAGTTAGTGAAATGGTTACGCAAGCATGCTAACACACTCGCAATGACGGGTACTGGTGGTGCCGAGCAGATATGTTTACCATGTTCACCACGCTAACGGTTACACAAACACAGTTTAGGGCAGATGGGAATGTTGTTAGTTTTGCAGGTATTTGGTCATAAATCAAAGGATTGGACGACAGAAATTGGCTAACCTGATGAATCGCAAATCTGACTCTTGGTTGTGTTGCAAGATAATAAAAAAAAAGTCAGAGGACCACCAAAGTCTTAAGGATTCTTCCTTTGGGAAACTGTTGCATAGGTTGGACTTCAGTGGGATTTTATGTCTGGGCGCCACAGATGTCTGTCAAGCTGTGTCGCTAGCTAAAAAAAGCAATCACTTGACATTGTTGCATGATCACATGACCACTGACAGGCAACATTGTGTTGAGGACTACGGACAGAAGTCGAATGTGAATCATTTAGTTTGTTGTGAACACACACAAAAAAAAGTAGTTCATAGTATCCTGCTAGAAAAGTGGACGCATACATGGATCCTGCTTCCTTGATTAGACTGGATCAGTTTCCAGGAGAGCCGCCATGCCCTCCAGGAAACCCGAGAGGATCGACAATAATCCTGACCCTGATGAACCCTGACCTGACCACCCTGATGTACTCCTTAACCAAATGCCTTCAGCGTAACTGCTAGGAGATATCTGAGACGACTCTAAACCCCAGCAGTGTTTTTAACTGCTCTTTAAATGATACCCCATCAACAAATCGATCCATCAGTTTTATGTGTAGGATCAAATTATATAAGATACAATTCCAGAACTCAAACTCTATAGTATTAAATAAATATATGTGTATTATTGGGGGAGGGGCAGTCTTAAGCCGTGACCTCATTTAGCATAGTCTTCATTATATGCAGTTTTCTCCTCCCTCGTGGCGGTCTGTCGTCTGCCGGGTGATGCGCATCGCCCGCGCCCACAGCGAGCGTAGGCGTCGCGATGGCGTCTCATCCGCATGAGCATGTGTGCCGCTCGCTCGCTCACGAGGCAGAGGAGGAGAAGCCTCCCTGTAGTATTTTATGTTACGGTTACACGGATGAGTGCGGCACCCATAAACCTGCCCTGTGCCCTGTTTTTTCTCCACTGTGCAAACACTCGCTCCAGTGGACAAGGACAAGCTGCAACCTTTTCTCTGACATGACAGAGCGGTGGGCTGCGTGAAAGTCTGATCTGACACAGCTGCTTGACTCTTAATGGTGTGTTTCTCCTCGCATGACAGCCCTTCTCACAATGTTGTGACCGCAAATTGCTCATGCTAAGGTGGCATCATTAGCGAGATGCACACGCGGGGTTTGTCTGGGAGTGCTCTGACCTCTCCGGTGGTAATAAAGCCTGCAGTCGGAGATGTGTTGGAAAGGGTGTGTGTCTAAGGCTCATTGGTGTGTGTTCCCCCGTATCAAACCTGGCGGGAGCAGAACGCCGGACCCTGGTCCTTGTGATTCTGGTGTCCTGGTGATGGATTCTGCTTGATCTGATTGCTCGATGATTTGACAGAAATCTGATATTTTTAGTCGTGCTCTGTGATCGGTCTGAAAATGGAGGTCAGTCAATCCACCACTTGGCCTCAGAAGAGTGGCTTTTGGTGTTGTTGTACAGACCTTTATGGTCCCCAGAGTCCAAACGACTTTGGCGGATCCCCTGACTTTTGACATGTTGTGTTTAATTTATTTCTTTAAATGTCTATTACTGGACACATTCCTGTTGCTCAAAGAATCTATCCAAGTCCCACGACCCTTCCCTCTAGCGGCACTATTGGGTTAACATCTGTGCATTTGAGTGAAATGCACAAATAGATTGTCATGGATTTATTTCGTTTTTTTTCATCCATTAACAGGTCACACACACACACACACACACACACACACACACACACACAGGAGGGGATCGGCCATTTCCATTTTCCATTCTTTCCACAGCTACATCTGGCTCTTTGAACACCATGACGTCTTCCGGGAGAAACCATCATCTCTGTACTTATACGAATTACATATAACTCTCTCTTTGACAACTGGCTTTTCTTGGGTTTCAGTCCCCTGAGCCATGAGGCTTTAGGTTTATCCGGACCTGTTGTCAGAGCAATAGACAACTGTATCCACATTGTTTTAAAGATGGCTATCCATGTTTAGAGGAAAACAAGAATTTGCATCACGTGACTTTTTCCGCTTGGGATAAAAATAACAATAGAATTGGGACGCGGCCTCAGACAGCGAATCGACGTGCCACAATCCGTTACACTCTGAACACCCCGGCTTGTTTTTGCCACTTGATGTTAATCTTATTTACATGCTTGTTTAACTCAAGTGTTTCTATCAGCAGCCTCTTAATTTAATCAAGAATGCACCCCCCGCTCCCTTCACTCCCTCCCCCCTCACGGAAGAGGGCAAAAGGGCAAGCTGTCACCCATGGGCGAGGATATCAGGTGTATTAACAAGTCAATGAGGAATGTGTGTGTGTATAATTTCACAGTGAGTACACTTGACCTTTGTTAATGATGCCACTCCTAAAGCTGCAGGTGGCAGTTTTTTCTTTTTTTTCAAACGGGCCGCGGCCTGCTGCGCTTAAAACGCCTCGTTCCTCCCTGACAGGCAGGATTTGAAGGATCCGACAAAGTGGAAATGGAAAGGAAACCATTGTCCAGATCTTGTCTGTACTTTTGATGCCTCCTGCCCTCTTTCCAATGGACCAGCTCCCCATGCGGGGAAGAGGGATCCTGAGTTGCTCTCCCAAAGGTTTTCTCCCTTTTTCTCCCAGTTAAACGTTTTTTTGGTGGAGTCTAGAACTGATGTGATGTCCCGGGACAGATGATGTTGTATGTGTACAAGTTGTGAAGCCCTCTGGCAAATTTGTGATTATGATCTTAAGAAAATATATGGAATTGATTTGAATGGAAATTTGTATTATCTTAATGGTAGTAATAATAATAATGAGGATGATGATGATAACATTTGAAATAAAAGTCAGATTTGAGTTTTCCTTCTTTCTTTTATTAAGTACTGTCTTCCTTGAGAACACACACACATGAAGTTATAGTGTTAATCTAAGTTTAAGATCAGTTCAGTGACTTGGTAACAATTACAATCGACTCTAACTTTTCATTTTAAGAAATAGGTTTGTGATATATATATATATATATATATATATATATATATATATATAAATAGGTTTGTGATCAGTGGTTAGTAGGTCTGACTTTCAATCAGAGGATCGGTGGTTCAAACCTCCAACACGGACACAACAGCCAGTCTGTGTTGTTGTGTCCTTGAGCAAGACACTTAACCCTAATTGCTCACCGTTGCTGTGTCTACGGTCTGCTGTATAGCATGTAAGTCGCTTTGGATAAAAGCGTCAGCTAAATGAAATGTAATGTAAAGGAGGACCGGAGAGTGTGCTCGAACTATCGGGGTATCACACTACTCAGCCTCCCGGGAAAAGCTTATGCCAGGGTGCTGGAACGGAGGCTCCGACCGTTTGTCGAACCTCGGATTCAAGAAGAACAGTGCGGGTTTCGTCCTGGTCGTGGAACAGTGGACCAGCTCTTTACCCTTGCAAGGATACTGGAGGGGTCCTGGGAGTTTGCCCAACCAGTCTACATGTGCTTTGTGGACTTGGAGAAGGCTTTCGACCGGGTCCCTCGGGGTATTTTGTGGGGGGTGCTGTGGGAGTATGGTGTGCCGGACCCGTTGCAACGGGCCATCCGGTCTCTGTACGCCTGCAGTAGGAGCTGTGTTCGTATCCTCGGCAGTAAGTCAGATACGTTCCCGGTGGGTGTTGGCCTCCGCCAGGGCTGCCCTTTATCACCAGTCCTGTTGGTGACTTTCATGGACAGGATATCTAGACGCAGCCGTGGGGCGGAGAATGTCAGGTTTGGGGATCTCAGTCAATTTACTGGTCGGTCTACGTCCCAACCCTCACCTATGGTCACGAGCTTTGGATCGTGACCGAAAGAACGAGGTATCGGATACAAGCGGCCGAAATGAGTTTCCTCCGTAGAGTGGCCGGGCTCAGCCTTAGAGATAGGGTAAGGAGCTCGGACATCAGGAGGGAGCTTGAAGTCGAGCCGCTACTCCTTCGTGTCGAAAGGAGTCAGCTGAGGTGGTTCGGGCATCTAATTAGGATGCCTCCAGGACGCCTCCCTGTAGAGGTTTTCCAGGCACGTCCATCTGGTAGGAGGCCCCGGGGAAGACCCAGGACACGCTGGAGGGATTATATCTACCAGCTGGCCTGGAAACGCCTCGGGATCCCCCAGAATGGGCTGGTAGATGTTGCGGGTGAGAGGGAAGTCTGGGTCAGCCTGCTGGACCTGCTGCCTCCGCGACCCGACCCCGGAGAAGCAGTGGAAAATGGATGGATGGCTGTATATTTAATATACCTCAATAACGCATCTTACTACCGGTAATGTTGGTGTTTATATAATGCAACACCTTATGAAAGTAGCAGCAACGCTGTCAAACTTTCTCTCTGTGTGTGTGTGTGTGTGTGTGTTTGTGTGTGTGGTCGGTATGCAAACATGTTTTCATCTGTGTATACTTCCTTTGGGGTTTGCTTTCTTCTCCAGCAGCAGTAGTAGAAAAGAGAGGCAGAGAGCGCCAGGGCTTTTTATATTCACAGATGATTAAATTCAATCATGTGCTGCTGCTGTGATGGATCACTCTTGAGATTTTATATTCCCTGTCTTTAAACGACCCTTATATTGCATCTGTACTCTACCCCTTCTGTTGGCTTTTGAGGTATAGCGTTCGATTTCACGAGGTCCTTGAAGAACAATCTGTCCTCCTCTATCCGTGTGCTCGCTCTTCCAGTCACTTCCATACCATCTCCTCCTCCACCTCCACGCCCGTCTTACTCCATCTTCATTTTCCATGCCGTGCTGACTCACCCTCCTCTTCCTTGTACCTCCTCCCGAATTACTCTCTGCCTCTGCGCTGCATCGCACTCTCAGCGCATTGAGTGTAGCAGGAATCAGATGTGAAGGCCGGCCGCGCTCTCGCTGCTTAAATCTCCTCGTAATGGAGCCCAAGGGTATCTGAAATTGAGTGTGAAGACTACATCAAGGTCATTTACTCCACCCCACACAGGACGGTGATGGATGTCTTCTCTGATTGCTCGATTTGGCCGCCCCACTTGGGGAGAGGGGAGCGTGTCCCATTGCACTTTCCGGGTGAGGGGAGAGTGTTGCTTTTGCGCGGATGGCCAGAAAGTCATTCCTGTAGCGGGAGAGAAAAGGGGGAGGGGCGAGTGTATGTGTAATAAGAGGGTGGGGATACTGTCTAAACGCCGGCAGAGCCCGGGGGGAGAAAGGCCTTTCTGAATCCACATTCCTTGAGTAGACATTTGAAGGGATTAAAATAACGCATATTGATTGTTGGATGGATGGCACACCATCTGTCAATACGCTAATCTGCCAAATTGACTGCTCCTCTTGGGGCATTGTGCGGCTCCAAACAGCTGGATCCAGTCAAAGAAAACCATAAACATCAGCCGTAGTCAGCTGAAACCTTTCCCAAGTGCCTGTGATTTATAATCCCTCGGATTGTGTGTGTGTGTATGCGTGTGTGTGCACTTGAGGGAATTACTATAGACTGTGGTTGGACATGTGAGGCTCAGCCCATGCAATTTTTTATGATGGGGGGGTGGGGGGGAATACAACAGGCTCATACACTCGGAGAAGCACGTTCTGAAAGTGGACTATATTGTGCCCATTTGACATTTGATTTGCTTCATCCACTCTCTGAGAAGCGGCGTCCCGAAGTAGAAATCGGCGACCCTCCTATCTAATCTTGTTTGTCACGTCTCTCCGTGCATGACTGTTGAGAAGACTGGGTTCATTATCTCTTATGATTCACCATGATGAGCTGCGCAATAAAGTATAACGTCATAATGAGTCAAGGAGCTAATTATATTTGAAGTCCAAATTCTGAGCACGGGATGGGACATTTGGAACACAGAAGAATATTTTTTTTTTTCAAGTAAAATTATTGTGCAAAGAAGTCTTAAAATTTAGCAAACTTGCTCTCTGACTTGCACAGAATAGGTTGAGCTATTTCCCTACTGTAGATAATCCTACTAGCTACAGTATATTGTGCTGCGGGGATGATGTATTTTTATCGGCCAATACAGAAGTTAGCATTGCTCTTGTTTCCTCAAGATTTTTTTTTTTCCATTGGACTTCTTATTATTACAGAAAATAAACTCTGTGACGAACACGTTTTATGATACTGGCATGAAGCGTGAATACAATCGGCCTTAGGTGACAAACGAACTACAACATGGTCACATGACTTGTCGCCACCACTGACCTAAAGGCGGACTTGAGTTTATTCTCCTTTGGCCACTCGCAACCACTTTATTTATTTTTTACTTTGAAACTCACGAATGGAATATTCACTGACTCTTTAGCTTACATATTTAAAGGCATCTAACCCAAAAAACATGCAAAAATATATTGACTTTTGGACGAGGGAAGCGCGTATACGTGCAAACATGCTAACTAATTTCATGGTTTTAGGACTCATTTCTGCAGCGCTCTATGGATCTGAGACAAAATTAAAATCCATGTATTTAGCTTTTCAATTGTTTGTTGTTTGCTGTGAATAATGTATTCTCTGCTTGACACTAATGTCTCTACTGAACAGGATTGTTGCACTTGGAAAAACAATATTTTCCTCCATGGTGTGTTCAGAATTGCAAAACATGTAATTCCATAGGGCTAGATGTAAAAAATTATTATAATAATAATAATTGTGGTGCACAGTCGTCCTGCGTGAGGCGACGTGCACTCGCTTATGAATCCCGCAGACGGAAGGTGTTGAGCGGTCAGCTTTGTAATCAACAGGCAGGTAATTGACCAGCGAGGCGTGATTGTCTCAGTCTTTATTCACTGGTATGTTTGAGAGTTAACAAAGCGTGAGATCGGGCCGTGCCACCACGCTGCACATTCTCAGCTCGCAGGCCTTTTGTTCTGCAGACCCTTTTGTGGAGCCTTCATTGAAACTCAGGAGCTGCTTCTTTTTTTTCGTTTCATTCTCTACTCAACACACACACACTCACACACACACACACACACACACGTGTGCGCGCACGTACACACAGGCGTGCACAAAGGCTGAAGCTCTGCCAGCATTTCGTGGGATAATCTACCTTCCTGAAGGTTTACTAAAGCCCCCACTCACCACCACCACAACCCCACTTCTCCTCCTCTCGCCTCCTTATCGGTCCCAGTGTAAGCAGCATGTGGTTTCCTGCCAACTTCTGGGAGCCGTGAGCAGCCTCTCCAAACAGGAACACGCATGAAGACATTCCACCGCTGAAGAAAACAGTGTCCTCAACCGCCCTCCCCCTCCCTCCCCCTTCTTCTCCCAATTCCCCCCGTGGACGCTTCCTCACAGCTCCGCCGGGGCTTGACCGCATGGACAATCAGCACACATTAAACTCACACAAAAACGCGCACAAGATGCGGGGCGCAGACTGCAGCCATGATGCATCAGCGCACATGGACGTGGAAATGGAGATGGCCCCGTGAGAAAGACGGGAGATAGCGGGGGAGCGTATGAGACACGCACACACAAAGTTGAACAATTCTGTAAAGAAATATATCGTCAGCTCACTCCACATCATTTATCATCAACAATGACTTTCTTCAGAGGGCTTATTTAACCACGTTCGTCCACCAAGTTGTTCTTCTACTGTACTTGTTTTCCTCCTTTTTCTATAACACATCCATGGGAGCTTTAGCTGAAAAGCAACATCATCCTGAAGACCGAGTGTTATGTGCCCTGTCAGAAGAGTACATTGGATGAACATTGCAGGTGGGCTCTTTGTAACCAGACGACAGGGCCTGGGTTAGAGCAATAAATCTACGCAAGTAAAATAAATAAACGAGTGAGATACAGACGGGCGGAACGACGCATGCGTACTCACATGGGCATCACCTGCGGGTGTAAGGTCGAGCGGGTCTAATCGTGGCAACAGCAGGCCGAGCTGACATAGGACTCGTCCTGCCGACGACCAAGGCATTGCATCACGTGAGGAGGTAATAAACAGCGTAATTAGTAGGCGTGGGAGGTCTTGAAGCCAAAGGGGGGGGGGGGGGGGGACTTTACATCAATTAAACTCGCAATCATATAGCGGCGCGTTTTCTTTCGCGGCGTGCGAGGCGTATCGATTGGGGAATGTTATTCCGTGTGTGTGTGTGTCGGCGGGTGAGGGTGAGGGGGGAGGGGGGTGAGATGATTAATCAAAAGTCACTTCTCTCCTCTGTGCGTGTGGATCAGTGCCAGATAGAGACAGCCCTCAATCTACTGCCCCGCTGCCTTTTTAGCAGCCAATTCTGCCACTTCTGCCCCGGCTCGCTCCATCTTATCTCCTCGGTTTCTGAATATGTTTTCTTCTTTCTCGAGGAACAAGTAAACGGAGCGAAATGACCTGGGTGGTTGTGCTCACTGGGCAGATACGTGGTGCGGCACTTCTTTCTTTTTCTTTCTTTTAGTGCGCCGCCATAAATGATTTAGCGGCATATTGAAATATGCGCACTGGGCTACTCTGCAGAAGTTGCAGAGGTGTTTTAAGATTCAGGTCGAACACTGGATGCTCAAGACAAACTGAAGCTTGAGGCAAGAGGACTTGCGTTTAAGGTGCCGAACAGATTTATTCTTCAAGTTCAATTGCAGCAGCACTCCAGTTTCCATTGGATCCTGCTCGTGAACAATCCCTCACGTATACTTTCATCACTGCACGGGGAGTATTAGGATTTAATGAAGTTCTCTGGATTCCTGGTGTGTTTTACAGGTTAAACAACCTTGCCCGGTGTTCATTTCTGACATTTTTACACATGTGGTAAATTATTTTATTGGTGCGATGGTATTCTTTACAGGCTGTATTTTTGACCCGCTTAGGGCCCCAACCCGCAACCATTGCATCGGGGGCCACATTTACTAAGAGCCTAACCCTACACGTCACACAGTCTGCACATGATTATATCAGTATGAAAAAGTCTGTATTTCTACAATATCTGCACATGGATGTTTCAAGAGCAGTAATTGTAGCATCCAAGTGCCGGATGGTCGAACAGCCTTGGAGTCCCTCTCCCACATCAGAATTTATCTCTTAAGCTCTCTTTTTTTAATTAAAAAAAAAAATGATTGCAACACCTCAAATTACTTTGGGGAAAACTTGGGAGTGTGTGTTGTCATCCCCATTCAAACAAATCTGGGCTGCTGTCACCTTGCCGACGGATGAGAGACTGTGATGAAACAACTTTAAACCCGTTTCCTTCAGATGGTGGGACGATGTTGACATGCCGTAAAGCACATTTGTTTGGAGCATGGAAGACTGTAGTGTCAGGCATCCATAAAGACTTGGATGAGATCAGGGAATATTTAGGGTTACCGTTAAGGGAACTGCAGGTGTGTGATGGGATGCAAACGTTGGTCTTCTGCATGAAAGTCGGACTCACTACTCGTCCGATCACCTCCCGCCTTAACCCTTCGTTCAAGTGAACGACCAAAGTGAACACTGACAATGTCTTTCAGGAGAGACGGTCTGAAAATATACACCGTTACAGACAGCTTTTTACCCCACTTTGGGAACTCTGCGTTTGGGAACTCTGCATTGGGAACTCTGCTTTTGGGAACTCTGCATTTGGGAACTCTGCCTTTGGGAACTCTGCATTTGGGAACTCTGCCTTTGGGAACTCTGCATTTGGGAACTCTGCCTTTGGGAACTCTGCCTTTGGGAACTCTGCCTTTGGGAACTCTGCATTTGGGAACTCTGCCTTTGGGAACTCTGCATTTGAAATTGTCCACCTTACATCCCGCCTCTCTACAAAGGACACACCGCTTCCTGCATTGGCACTCGATGCTGGCACTGGACCTAAAGCGGGAGGTGCCGATGTGGACTTGATGGGGATGTTTGATGGGCAGATTGTCTGCTGCCGAGATTAAACCCGCGAGCTCTCCAAACAGACATTACTCAGTTTTAACACCTTCGTGCCCAGAAGCGGTACAGCCTCCATCTCCTATCAGACGCCGTGCAGCCCTCTGGGGTTATTTATTCAAGATGGCTGCGGGCTTCAGACAGAGTGACGTTTGACACATGAATGTCGTCACATTCAGTCTGAATAGTTGTTTTGTATTATTGGCAAACCAACAATCTGACAGCGACTCACACTTTCTGTGAGTCTTTCTGGGATAAAAAAATATTATGGTTCTGTACAAACACGCTCAGCACGCCTGCCATCCTCCTTTGGATCGTGTGAAATTATTCTAAGTTCTTTCGATGTATATCAGCCCCCCATTTGATAATGTCCTGCTCTTCAAACTCACCTCATAAATAATGAACGGTGGCTAACTGTAACTTTAGTCAAGCTGTTCTCACTATAATCGTGCCTCCTTTAATATGTTCCTCACACCTGTTGTATCAGAACTCATCACCTATGAATACAAATGACCTTTACTCGCTCTACACTGTGCAAGTGAGTGACTTCATAGCTTGCAAGCTATAACAAAAAACTCATCACGGATGAAGCAGGCTTAATGTTGTTTTGACTGGATTGTAGTTATCAGAAGACCACCGTGATGACGCTCAATTAGAGCAGCGTGCTGCAAGGCAATCGCTGGGCTGAGGGCAGACTTATGTGGAGGCGCGGATATTCACTCTAGCAGAGGAGGCGAGGGATTCACAATAGGACCCGGAGCCATGGAGGGAGGCTAATGAGACTACATGATTCACTCTGGGTCTCCCCCGCCAAGAGAGCCTCGTCCTGGGCTGAGCGGAGGCGCGCGAGATGTGCGCTGCTCCAACTCATTCCATGACGCAGCCAAGAGCCCGGACGGTAAAGGAGCCATTCAAAGTTTCTCCTGCAATGAGGGTCTTATGCGTCTTATCTTCAATCAATCAAGAGACATCGGGCATGTTCATTTCATTGTGTGTATTGTCTATTTAATGAATGTTATGTTAATCATGTCAGAAATCATCATGTTAAAAATTATTTCAAAAATCATATTAAAAAATATGTTAATGTTATGCACCACCCACCATGACAAATTATATGTGAAACATACTTGGTGGTTCTGATTCTGATTCCGTAAACAATGTGTCCAAAGTTCTTGAGAAGAATAAAACATGCTTGATGTCCAATGAGTATGCTTTTTAATATGGCTATATTCACAATGCAAGACAACATATAATTATACCAAAATGTTTTGTGTGAACTGCAACATTTCTTCACAATAAAATGTTTCAAATTACAGCCTTCATGTGTTGTGTGTGAGTCCTCTATGTCCGGCTGCTCTGGCTTCCTCCCACAGTCCCTTACATTGCTCATTAGTGTGAAACTGAGTGTGAATGTGTGTTCGGCCATGTTTAAACTCTGCAATAGAGAACTGTCCTAAAAAAGGTTTCCTCTCTGTCACCTAATGCAAGCTGAGAGAGGCTCAACACATTCCTTGGGGCATGATGCTGATGTCTAGAAGTGTTGATCCATCATTACTGCATCTGTATTACTGTTATGTATAATAATAGTATTATTAACCATAATAAATTAGCATGACTGCTGCCTTTGGCAAGCAGCAGATCCCTAATGTTTTTTACATGTAGACCGTAATTAAAAGCAGGTTTCAGCAGAACTCCACCTGTTGAAAAAGCTTGTGCCGGCTGCTCTTTTTTTACAGGATGTTTAAAAATGTTATATATATATATATAATAATAAATAAGTACTTTTGACAAACGTGTAGTGTTTTTGTTGTCTTTTATTTATGTTTGTCCTAATTGCCATTTGTGTATTGCTTTCTTTTATTCTTCCCCCTCTTCCTCTGCCTCATAAAGCAATTCGCTTGTGTTTTTACAGTCAATGTGCATTTGTTTCATTCCAGGCATTATGAACGACGTCAGCATGCCGACAATGTAATCTCGTGTGTGTGCGCGTGGGTGGAGGTGAATCGAGGTCTGTCAAATTTCTCTAGTAGTTATTAAAATAGCTGCTAAACATCCACCCAGACTTTTAAACCGACTCGCGCTCGGATTGGCTGGGCGGCGGTCACGTGGGGTAGTGCAGTCAGTCGCTGTGCCGTGCCTCGAGCCAGCGCTGAGTGGAGCCTGTCTGCCAACAGCTTCAGCAGCGGCTCTATCTGGAACCCACTACACTAACTGACAATTAAAGGAGGCCCCTTTTTCTTCTTATTTCCGAGGACTATTCTTCACCATGGGCGACAAGAAGAGCCCGACCAGGTAATGCGACCGCCCGCTGCCGTGTTAGCTTTGTTCGGCGCGTTTCGGGCTCGATATTTGGATGCGTCTCCCTCACACAGGGATCGTTTCTCCCTTTTTCAGTTGGTATCCCACAGCTAGCTAGAATAGTGCAGTCACTATGGCGGCTTCTCGCTCCCTACAACCCAGTCACTTAAACAGACAAAGGGAAATTTTTCGGAGGGTACGCCTGGCATTCTCCGAAACGCTCTTCCGTCTCGACGGAGCCTTTCGGAGGGTCAATGTCGAAATTGACATTGTTCGATATTGGTTTTGTTAGCCGACATGCTAAGCTCCGATGCCGAGGGTTTTAGCAGCGCTCCGCCTGCCTGCTAGCCTAGCTGGCGATACAATCGGACGGTGTGGAGCTTCGCCACCGAGGAGGGGGTTTATTAACCAAGGGGGCACCACTTGCCGGGTCTCGAACCCCTCAAAAAATGTAATGACAACCCCGAGAATTTGCGCTGCACTTGGCAACGTGGTTCGACTTGTCACCACCTCCTATGACTGTTAATTCGTGAAATATGTTGGTGCTATTTCCACACACTTTAAAAAAAAAAAAAAAAAAAAAAAAGAGAAAGAAACTAACTTGACCTTAACATTTGTCAGGCCAAAAAGACAAGCCAAACAGACTGCTGATGACGGGTACTGGGACTGTAGCGTCTGCACCTTCAAGAACACCGCCGAGGCTTTCAAATGCAGCATCTGCGATGTGAGGAAGGGCACATCCACAAGGTAACGTAACGCTCCCCCCTTCTCTCCCTCTCTCTCGCTCCCTCTCTCTCTCTCCATCTCCATCTCGTCTGAGCGTCTCGTCGTCGTCGTCCCCCCCCCCCCCGACTGGCTGCAGCAGCATTGCATCGCAATTTAAGCGGATGACAACTTTGATCGACAGCCCATTTGTCTGCGAGCAAACGCGGACTTGTTGACGGACTCTGCAATCACATCCCGCCGTTGTCTGGATTATTCTCCGTAGTTTCTCGTTTTATGCGACTAACACATTGTGTTGCTTTCATGCATTGGTCTAGGTAGGCTAGCTGCCTCACTATTCAGGGGGTGGGGGGGAGGGGAAGGAGGGACCATACTTCATGATGGCTGTACAGCAACAGTGCATCAACAGCGAAAGAGCTGTCCTTTTTTCTTTTCCTTCTTTCTCTTGGAGTGAAACAAGGTGAATGCATGTGCGTGCATTTCACCTACCTGTAGGATTGCAGAGGTTCTGTTAATGGCCAGACGAGCCAGCTTTATCGTGCAGGTGGTGGATGTACAGTAAAGAGATAACTGTCCAAGATTTGTAAATGTGTTTTTATATTCCTCTCTTTTTAATTTTTCTGCCATGTGCCATGATTTAAGCCAGTGCCATTTTTCCCATTCTTAAAAAAAACAAAAAACAATCTCTTTAAATGTCAGTCAACACATTTGTCTATGATTAATCATGTTCGAACCTCAATCTGCCACAAACAAGTGAATTCACTCATGTTTGCTCTCAGAAAATGTCTTCAGATTAATCATATCGGTGTCTATAGCAACAGGCTTGTATGTCCCACGGACAATTCCCCTGAGCTTCCCTCAGAACGATTTTTTTTGTGTACACTGACTTTTCCGCCCCCTGATCGGGGGAATGTTTTTGATGAGAAGTATTGTGTGCAAGATTGTTTACTCGTGTCATCACTTGTGCGATGAGATGGAGAGACAGATGAGTCATTTGTGGGTTTGTTGTCAAGTCCCCTGCACTTCAACCTTTCCAGCTGTGGTTTTACAATGAGTCGCTTGACTGACACCTCTGGCGCACCGCAAGCTGGGAGAACACACTGACGCTGGTTTACTGAAAATCCAAAAGATTGAGCTCAGTCTTAATTGTCTGGCTCCCCCTCCCCCTATGATCTTTTCCAGAGCTGCGTGTAGCTTAAGACCACAGCTGATGGGTGCAGGCTGAGCCTGCTGCGCTGAACAGGAAGCAGAAACAAGCATGTCGTAGCTATCCTGCCACTGTGCTTTGGCAACAGCCCAGTTGCCTCTATTTGGTACATTTGAGCGCATGACATCACAGGAGGGGTTGTCTCAAATTTCTGTTTGATGTGAATGGTTAACCTTTGATTAATGCAATTGTGTAGTTGTGCGGGTGCCGCTTATTTTAATGAGTACTAATTAGCTGTCTTTTCTTAGCCGTTTGATGTGTACCAGCAAAGGATGGGACGAGGCAACATGCTCTTAGCTAAATGATTCACACTTTCGGCTATGTGTGGATTGTTGTCTTGCAGCTTTTATCTGAGGCTCTGCTTTGGATGTGCTTTTATGCAAGAGGGCACGTGTTTTCACTCATAGAGGTCCTCGCATTCTGGTAGAGTCTGGTAGAGTCAAAAACACCCCTTCTCTCAAAGGGGAAGTTTGATTTGGATCATCAATTTGTGTTTACTACAAGATAGGGTGGACTTAGGTAGGTATTGATCCATGCGGTCAGTGGGGCATGATTGTGTTTCAGCGTCTTTTTGAAAGGGCTCGCTCGAAGTGGTGGGAATGTCTGGAAGTGACTTCTTTCCACACACTCCTTCCACAGTCCCCAAATATAGCGTTTCTTTTCCCGTGTCCTGGGACAAAGGTCAGTCTGTGTTGAATGTTTTTAAACCTAGTAAGGAGAGCATTCGGTGGAAGTTTTGCACGCGCCTTCCACCCATTCCTGAAGAGTTGTTGGTACAACATGTAGCGGACATTGGGTAGTGACGCGCTTGGTCGAGTCACCGAGAATCTTACCTTCCCGTCCAACTTGAAATTCCAGATCAGATGAATGGTTCCACCCCTTTGAGTGTGATATGGCCATCCCTCACCACGTGAGTCATTGAGACACCAGCTGTTTCTGCAGGTGCTGAGGGAGGATACACAATTAATGTGATCCACAGTGAGTGAGTGGTTTACACTCTATAGAGACTTGAACTGCACAATGTCGTCCCCCCCCCCCCCCCCCCCCTCCCGCCAGTGGTAGGTAACTGTGGGTCAATGGAGGCAAGAATGTGTGTTAACGAGAGCAAAACTCTGGCTGCGGCATCAGCATGCAGGAAGAGGCCCCATCTCCCCAGCCCAACTCAGTGATGTAACATTATACCCAAGTAGGCTAAATCTAGCCTCCGCCACTCTGACTCTTAAACAAGAAAGCCCTCCCGCTTTTTGCACCTGACCTCGCTGCTAATCTACAAGTCCAAGTAGCCCGAGTGTTCAGCGCCTGCTTCTTTGGTAATTGGAGAAGGGCTCGCATTAGCATCCACGGTGAGACGCATGCGATCATATTTAAATGTTTCTGGCATCCGCACCCTATCGCTGCGTGAACGTGACACTGTGTTGCCACGCATTGGTTTGCTTTTGTGGTGGTGTTTGGTATGCACCTCTGTCAGCCCCGGGGCCCAGTGAGAAACCATTAGGAGCCCTCTAAAGTTGATTGATGGCGGGGATCACAGGAAGTCTTGAGGTACCTCCGTCTTTGACTGCTGTGCTGTTATCTATGCGCTGTTTCTCTGTTGTCATTTCAAGTAGCTTCCATCTGTGCTTCATATACAACAGAACAAATGGGGGTATCTCACTGGGTAGCAACATGCAGTGCCCTGACTAGATTAAATAAACCAATTTAAATAGTCTGCAATTTATCTGAAGCTCAAACTGCAGAGATGACAGCAAACCTGAACCATAGCAACCCATATACAATGTACACAGCAGTGGGAGGTACAGTAGTTTATTCATATAGTTGTTGGGTATAAGGCCAATCTTTTGTTTGTTTATGCAACTTGATACTTCTTCGCACGGTGTTGTAATGTCGTAGATAACAAACAGCTAATGTGGCTTCAGGATCTAATCAGAATTTTTGTCAGGCAATCTCAATAGCTGGGGTCCAGACTACTCAGCAAAACAAAGCCTGAGCTTAATCAAATGACACATGACATTTTTGCACTTCTTAATGTCTATTCTATCTGTGTCTTTGTCACCAGGCTGTCTCTGTGGGTTTACACTAGCCATCTTTTATTTGTACTCAGACAGCAGGTAAGGCCTCGTTGTTAATGATGTGTTAGTTAGTGATGTTAGTGCTTGTGTTGACTGACCTATGAGGTAATGCCATGCACAAATATTGTGTGATGCGTGAATTTTAAGGCGATGGAAAAATGTTTTCCTGATCACTCCGGCAAACCTCTGTGACTCGACCAGAAGCGGTTACTGTAGACCTTAATGCACTTAAGTTAATGTGTTTTGCATTAAGTCTGTGGCTTAATAATACGGCCATATGGTAAACCCATAAATCCACAGATTATGAAAGTTAGAACCAGGTTGATGAACATCGACCCTGAAGCCAAAAGATGGCTGGTGTGGTCTAAAAAAAAAGTGCATCTCTCCCTTTTGTGTAAGCGTTGAGGCTGCACAATTATTGGAAAATGGTGTGTGTGTGTGTGTGTGTGTGTGTGTGTGTGTGTGTGTGTGTGTGTGTGTGTGTGTGTGTGTGTGTGTGTGTGTGTGTGTGTGTGTGTGTGTGTGTGTGTGTGTGTGTGTGTGTGTGTGTGTGTGTGTGTGTGTGTGTGTGTGTGTGTGTGTGTGTGTGTGTGTGTGTGTGTGTGTGTGTGTGTGTGTGTGTGTGTGTGTGTGCGCGCGTGCGCCTTTCTGTCTTTTACAATGATGGAATAGAGCCATTATAATCCTTGGATTCTACCACTGTCACATTAAGGCAAATTGTCTAGGATAATGGAATTACATAAGAGGGACATGCCGGCGCTCAATTTATATCTGCACTTCCTCGCCCACCCCCTGCCCCCACAGCAGCCCCCGCTCAGAGGAAACTGCTTTTGCTTATCCAGCATTATCAGCATCTGCACTAAAGCCCTAAGCCCGAGCGGGTAGCCCTAATCTTTACATGTTAATTGCCGGATTTAAAAGTTCTTAATTACTTCATGGGATTTGGCATTGTGTGAGTGATTAAATACAGTAGCCAATTTGGCAAATTGACAAAACAGAAAAATGTTGAGAGAGCTGCTGAATCGGGGCTCCTCCCCGCACAAGAAAAAAAAGACAAGGCAAATGAGTGCGAGGGAGCTGGGAGTCTCGGGGAAAATACAGAAAGAGGCATATGAGGACAAGGAGTGAGGGAGTCGTTAAGTGTGGAGTCACAGCTAGCTGAGAAGTAAAGGGAAAGCGAGGGCAAGAGAGGACACGGGGAGAGACAGAGTGGTGGAGGGACAGAGGGACAGAGGGGGGGGGGTATGGATGGCTGCAAGGGGGATGTGCTCACTCAGCCAAGAGTCTCTAGGGGCTAAAGCACATCATTACCCAGGGAAGGGAGAGAGAAAGTCTGGGCCGCCTTTTCTGTGTTCTACCAGCACCAGGGAAAGAACGGCACCAATCGCTGCAGATCGAGAGTGAATCCAGAGTTAACGTCATGAACGTTAAGAACATTTAGTGGCGAAGAATTATTAAAGAGTTCGGATGGTTTGATCCTGGTTGCCTGGAGAAACTGCGCACCGGAAATCTGGTATATCCGAGGTCATGTCAACACTACTGCGTGTCATTTTAAAAACGCATATCTTTTGCTACGTTTACACCGAGTGTTCGCACTACATCCGAGTTTTAGAGCACCGGACAACGGAGGAGTTCGGAAACGCTCCGGGTTTAAGTCCTGGTGTGGACGGGTGTAAACGGAGAAGACGGCTGCGTTCTCGACTTGATTGGGGTCTTAGTGGTCATGAATGTCCTTCCCTGATTCGTCACACCCGATCACATGACCCTGAGCGGCGAAGTCTCCCGTCCAACGGCATACGTGAATGGTCATGGGGGTACGTGAATGGTCATGTGATGCGCATTTTCAAAGGTTGCCGTGTGGATGGAGATCATTTCGAAAACAATGCTGACACGTCCACGTGGACGGACATGTTTTAGAGGCGTGTTGGTGTGGATGGAGCCTCAGTCTTGGCTACAGCCGCCCGTTGTGGCTTTGTGTTCGACCCCTTGGTGTCGGGTTTCCTCACTTGAGTTTTCTGTCTGACGTTGTTCCCCTTGTGTGGAACACGAGAGCTGGCTGCGAAGGTGCAAATTGTAAACTAGGCTTTGTTTATGCAAATGGCCAAGAGGATGACAGGACAGCGGCAAGACGGCGCGGCCGTCTCTACTTGACAGATAACTCACGCACACCAGAGGCAAACCGTGGGAGAGAGCGTGAAGAGAGGTGAAGACGACCTACTTAAAGCCAGCAGGATTTAGGCTGGGCGGTGAGAGGAGGGGGCAATGCACAAGGCGAAAGTGAAGAGAGCAGGGAAGAAGACAAAAGGAGTGATGGAGTGGCAGCGGAGAGGAGGACAACAAATGAATGATACAGAGCAATGTGACACTGCTGCTGATGGAGGGAGCGCATACGTGCTTAGTGCCTTTTGCAATGGCTCGCTGTCAGTCTGCCCAATGCCAGGCACTTCATAGCCTGATAGAGTTGTCAGTGTGAAGAAGAATTGTCTTTTACACACAAGCAGACTCAGGATGTTAATAATCAACCTTTTAACCGTGAACCAAAGATAAGAATTTTGACCTCTCTGTCACGCGGTTAAAAGAAATCTAAAGAGCCGAGCAAAATGCGGAGAAGCGCCTTGCCGGGAGAATAGCCGGCCGACCATAAAGGTCAGCCCACCTTTAGTGTCTCTGAACCAGGGTTGTTGCTAACTTCAGGGCCAACCCCCCCCCTTTTATTTTAATCAACAGGTGGCATGCAAGACACAGGAACTTGGCTTAGGTCTCGATGAGTAGTGGCTTTCATTCCCCTCCAAATAAACTGGGCACACGCTGCACTGCTATGCTGCTATACTGCTGTTCACAGCTATAACATTGCTGCTCTCTCTCGCTCGCTCGACCGGACACGCGCTAACGCCACGCCGGGATTGCAATACACTGGCGGAAACCCTGGCTGAGTGTGCCAGGCAGACACATGGCTGACAACCTGGCTGCTAAACTAGCGCTTAATTTATGCGGTGGAGACCTGCTGTGTTCGTGGCGACGCACGCAACATCAGGGTTTCTTATTCTCCAGTGGGGGTGAACTGGGGACAAATGCTGGATTTAACCTGCTTGTTGCATAGGTTATCGTTGCAGCCGGGCTGCTTGTTTAAGCACGTTGACCACAGAAACCGGCATGCAAGGAGCTAATCGTGTCAGTTATGATCCGGCATTTTGACGTAGACGGTTCCTCTATTAATTCATCGATCTCCTTTTCTTCTGGCACATCCGAACTCAGACAGTTGGTCTGCTGCAGCGGAAGCAGAAAACCAGACTCCCACCAGCCAGCACTGTGCATAAGCCTTACAGCTGTAACAGAAGAGTAAAGAAATCATTGAGCGATTTCTTTGAATTTCTCCCTTTTCTTGTCCAATAATGTCAGGAGCAACTAAATGTCAAGCCTGACTGTTGAGCTCTTTTACTGTTTTTGAGAAAAAGGTGTGGGGTGTAGCTGCTTTCTGAGAGCCTGCTGTGTTCACACAGCGTCTGATTGAAATATGGTGGTTGAATCCACATACGCCCCCACAAGGAGTGGAAATGGGGCTGGGGGGGGGGGGGGGGGGGACTGTAGCATTAAGCCCTCAAAGTCCTGACGGGAAGGCACTTGTGACGGGATGAATGGTTAATGCCTCTGGTGGGCAGTGGGAATGAATCGGAAAGCGCTGTAGCCCCAGGCTGCTCTTCAGGTGCTGTCCTCATTCAACCTCCACAACACACTCGCTCACATGGATCATTTTACCCATGGATGGCTGCAGGTGACAACACTGTGACACACACACAGTCACATCGGGCTCAGGCTGATCAAGAGTGTCCTTGCAGGGGAACACAACTCCCACAGTCCAGTGGTATTCCTATTTGTCATTTTCCCATGTAACATCCCTACAAATAAACGAATGGTTTAGTTCCCGTTCTGAGGGTCGATTTCTAAAAGATTCTGTTGAAGATTGTTGTCTAACTGAAGATAGTGCCTTGGCGGACCGTAGTTGGTCCTTGTGGATCCCTCCCTGTGTTAACCGCCGATTAATTACACAGCAAAGTGTGCAATAAAGTTTTACTGCCGATCGTTATCAGACGATTTTCAGTGAAAATATGAGACATGGAGATTGACATTGATACTTTCTTGGCAGCATTGGACGTTGGCAGCATTAGTACAGTACGGAGGTTGCATAAAGTTACATTAGTTTTGTGATCCTTTTCATCCTATTGATAAATTCACACAGTCAGATTCAGCAATGTACAACTATCAGTCCTCAAACAATTAATGAATTAGTTGATTAGCATAAAGAAATAACAATATCAAGTAATTTATCAAGGAAATATTTTATATTTTATTTTCCACAGTAAATTGAATATCTTTTGGATGCATGAATGGACAGAATAACTGAAGATTGGGCTTTATGTGTATCCGACTGATGGGTTAAACGAGAAAATAACTGATAGATAATTGATAATGCCAAGCACAATCGGACATTTTTAAATAGCTTTAGTCTGACCAACAGTCCAAAGCTTAATTATTATAGGAGACTAAGAAAGCCAGAAAATATTCACATTTGTGGAACCAGAAGCGACGATTTAATTTTTTGTTTTTGTAGACAATGACTTGAACGTTGAATCAATTATCAGAATAGCTGCTTTGCGAAACAAATTGTTTCAGCTCTAGTTCCAACATTAATAGTGAACTTCCTGTAAAGGGATGCACAGATAACCTACCATACTGATGACTCTGCCCTCAGTCATCCAATGCATGGACACGCCACTTCTCTTGCACCTCTTCAGGAAGAAGTGTTTGTCAGGCAGGGGCCGTGCTGCGCTCTCTTCCCAGACATACCTCAAGTCTCTCCGGAAAGATTGTCCCAAGCAGTCACCGACAGAACAATAGAAGCATGCAGGAATACAGACCCACCGACTGGTTAACAAATTAGAAGCAGCGCAGGCGGGCAGCTTTGTGCTCTGCTCCATCTCCCTCACTACTGGGAAAGGGGGAGGGGGAAGGGGAGAGCATCACGTGTCTCCACATAATGATCAAGGCGTAGCGCAAGTGTTGACACAGACGAGCGCTTAGATGATCTGTTACATGGTTGCCAGCGCATCATAGGGACCAAACCACAGCCCCGTGGCAGAGTCTCATGCCGGATCTGTGAGATGTGCTCCAGGCCGAGGCTGGGATGGTCCCCTCAGTCGTGTGTGTGTGTGTGTGTGTGTGTGTGCGTGCGCGGGGGTCACTGATGAATGCATATGAATGGAGGATTCATGTTTGTGCACAACTTTGCACATCATTGAGGACAAGGAGCCCACATTCGTACTGCGTAGATGTGGCTATTTTTTCTTCTTCTGAATGAGAGTGGGTGGCGTTTAAATAGTCTGAGCTCTTCGGTGGACTGTTCATGGACGAATAATACTGTTGTCTCTCTCTCTCTCTCTCTCTCTCTCTCTCTCTCTCTCTCTCTCTCTCTCTCTCTCTCTCTCTCTCTCTCTCTCTCTCTCTCTCTCTCTCTCTCTCTCTCTCTCTCTCTCTCTCTCTCTCTCTCTCTCTCTCTCTCTCTCTCTCTCTCTCTCTCTCTCTCTCTCTCTCTCTCTGCCACTGCATTCACTCGGCCTGGCAGGAAATAATTGCTTGTCCTCCACACAGCACTTCAAATAAAAGAGCTGTGTTAATGAGGGCTTTCCTGCGCCTCTCTCTGTCTATATATCACACTTGCCATCGCTCGCTCACTCTCTTCATTACTCTCTCTGTGAAGTGCGCTCCGGCTCATTGTTTTTTGGTTTCTCTCGAAAGAGTTCCCCTCTGCAACAGCAGCCAGAGCCTTTTCGCCCCTTGGCCGGCGGTGTCTTCCGCTCCCGGCCAACAAGAGCACTGGCTGAGCAGAAGTGTGTCCGTCTCTGCGATGGTGTTGGCCGAGCGGAGCCGTCTAACTGCAGGTGTCAGCCTGACTGAATTAGGAGCTTTTACGCGTGATGATAGTTATTTCAGGGCGTCCCGTGGAGGGAGTCCCACACTTCTCCCTCCCCCAGCCGGTGGAATTTAGGGCCAAGCATGGGAGGAGCTGTCAATCATGGCCTATTGTTGTGCGAAGGGGAGGTAATAAGCTGTAAGCCCTCACAGTGGGAAATGACAGCAGGCTTTGCACACTTGACACTCTCACTCACACACTCGTGCTGAATCCCCAAGAATATATTGGCAGCAGTGGGAGGTTGGAGCAATCTCTGCAATTGGACCCTGGAGTTCACTCCTGGTCCTGCTGCCGGGATCGTTCCCAGGGTCTCTTGTGAAACATAAATGTTTCGCCTTTGATTTGGATGTTTACGAAATAATATTGGCTCAGTTTGAGTCATTTTCTGCATTGTCATCGTGAAATTAGGACATCCTACGCTCAACAATGTGGACAGAGTCATAATTAAGTTTGAATATGAAGAGTTTTTTGAGTTTGTTTTTGAGACCCCCATCCCCCCCCCCCTCAGCTGTTCAGGGACACACACACAATCTCCAGCCATGTTAATGAGCCGCAGAGCGTGGCTGTGCAAAGCTGTGATGTGTGGTCAGTAAATAAATAATGGGGCAAAGAGAGCAGTAGCTCTATCATGCCAGCAGCAACTCATGGCTGACTTACAGCTGGCTCTGAATCACGGCTTAACTACCGGGGCTGCCTCTGCCGCTGCTGCTGCTGACACAAATCTCAGACGACCTGATAACATTATTTCTTGCCTGCTGGATGCTGTGTGCATTCACAATCTGTTAACTCACGGATGAGGATTAGAGAGACCCCCCCCCGCCCCCACCAAAGAATTATATTTCAGAAGGTGTCTGTGGGCACATTTTGTTTTTGTAGATTTGCGCCCTGCAATTTTCCTCTCCCCAAAACCTGAATTCTTTGTCACACTTTCTCAGCGGCCACCACCACATATTGACCCCAGATCACTAATCCAGAGGTACTTGATGGACCCACAAGATTCCCATGTGGGAGGTGTATTGTGTCATTGCCATATCAGACTATGACAGACATAGAGAAATGCAGAAAGGCAGAAGTGTACTGGAATTTAGAATTGGAAATTGGTGTCAGCAACACAGGCAAGGAGGTCCAATGCCGTAAACCTATAATTATCACTTCCTAATTAACCATTAATTGGTTATCAACTTAATCATCATAGCATTCAAAAGAATTGCCAGTCATAGTTACTTTTTTAGTACTATGACTAGGAGCGCTGCTACTCAACATGGGTAGTCAAGGTTTTCCCTGGATTCTCCTGAATCACGCAGTTCTTGAGAGTGGCTGCTTTACAGATGTACATGCTGCAAGGGATTGAGTCTTCTAATCTGCAGAATATACACATTGCATCCCGTCATGCATGCTCATTGGCCAGCTTTTTGGGCCAGGCCAGTTCAAACCAACAACTATTTATTTCAAGGCCTAGATATTGTTTAAAATTACCTGCATCAAAAAATTTGTGGGGAAACAGCCGCACGGGTTTAACAGATAAAATGGTAATTTCTGCATTCCAAAATGATTTGTAGTATCGTGAAGCAAAGCACATTTGTTTGCCTCACAAATCACTGCAATTAATTGTTAAACAGAACGTGTCACTCCGCCCGTTGCCTCCACACCTGAGTGTCGAGCATCAGTGATATCAAAACAGTTGGTTTTGACGTAAAGAAGCGACACGTTTTTTTTGCCCAAATTTTGGAGGTGGCGGCCAATGATTCAAAGGTCTTTGACTTAAGTAGGTGGGGGAAACCTTGGAAGTGGGAATTATTCTTGATTGAAACAGGATTGGGATCTAGTTGATGGGAACAGCGTTGGCAATTTTGAAGCCCAAAAGGGAGGGAAAGGGAACTTCACTCCCGTGTCACGCTTTTAACTCCCACAATGCCAGCGGGTAGAAAAAGCTCCAGGATTTAGAGAACCAAGGCACCTAATGGATTCGGGATCAACGGCCCGGGGCTCCTCAGCACTCACCACAGCTGGTGTATTGATGGTGTGTGGCGCGAACATAACGGCGTGATGCTCTTTTATGCCCCGATTGATCGGCTGTGCGCCCTCCTCAAGGAAATGCCCTCTCCGTCTGTAATAGGCCGCAGCAGGGGGAGACTTAATGAGCTTGGTGGATCAGTAGAGAGAAGAAAGTTGCAAAAAAACACATTTTGGATTGTCCTGTTTTTGTCCTAAGTGCTTGACTACCAAGACGTAGACGGGCCGAGTGTAGTGTCTGGTGAAAGACGTGCGAGGGTGCAAGTGCGGAAACACAAGTAACTTGACTGGCACTATATGATGTTGCCATATTGAACCACTGAGGCGAACCACTTAAGCAGCTGTCTGAAAATCCCTCTCCACAGCGAGCCTCCGAAATCGGCGCCTGACACACTATTGTGCTTCTATAAGAAATGCCACATGCATTTGATGTTAGACCATTCCCAAAAGCAAAGCCAAAAACATTTTGTTTTCACTGCGAGAGCGTCGTTATTTATTTATTTACTTTCTCAGCAGTGGCTCTTGTTTATCTGGTCTGATGCTGACAAGAGTTTCTACAGATTCCCGACTATACCACAGGTCTTCCAAAGCGGTCCCGGGGATCAAGGGACCTCCTCTCCTATCCAGGGATATAAACAAAAACTCCTGCCAGGACTAGAATTTGGAAAGACCAGGGACACACAGCTAGCTAGCGCAACTTGTCGTGTTCCCGTTGAGAGGTCTCCTGAGCGGCCCGGCAAACCGGGCCAGGCTGTTTTGTTTGCACTCTAAGCTTTTCAACTGTGCGCTTGTGTGCACTTGCGGTTTACTCCTCACCATGCATGCCCAGTCCTGGCCTGTGATTATCCACGCTGCTGGCTACAGTTTGGTCTCAGCTGAGTCAAACCCCCCCCCCCCTCCTCCCGAGGTCCTCTGCTTCTCCCCAGATGCTGCCAGCTGGTGTCCATTATGCTTCAGGTGTGCATGTTGGCTCAGGCGATCTGACATGGGCTTAGCGTTTTTCATCTGCACAGCTGATGGAGCGAGAGGCTGCATCCTGCTGCACATGCATGTTTCTAACATTTCTGGAAATTATCTTGTCGGAAAATGAGTGGTTTTTGAGTTAAATTAAATAGTTATTAGTCCCACAGTGGGGAAATGTATTCTCTGCATTTTAACCCATCTTTAGTAATTAAGGAGCAGTGGGCAGCCTCGTGAAGCGCCCGGGGAGCAACTGGGGGTTCAGTGTCTTGCTCAAGAACACTTTGACTTCCCCGTGAAGTGCTCGGTGGGATTCTTTGACAGTCCCTTCGCTTTTGCAGTTTTTCCCCCAAATGTCAATGATGAAACAAGAAGCGATAGTTCAGGAATGTTTCAATATAAGACAAAAAAGGTGTCTGCAGCGCTCTGGTTGCTGGTGAGCTCAGTGAGCGGAGCAGCTACACCATGTCGAACTGAATCTGAGTCTGTGACAAATGGGGCCAACCCTGCAGTAATCAGATTAGAGGACCTAAGTGACGCGCTGCAAATGTCCCACCTTGTGATCCTCCACGTTCATTTTATTACAGCCGTGAGCTAACAAGATTAGCCCTGAAAACAGAGCCGCTTCACCAGGAAGCGGCTGCGCAACCGTGCTTCTGCGGCAGCCTGTGTCCCTCGCCAACCCGCAGGTTCAGTCCCCCCTCTTTTTGCCAGCCGTGTGAATGCGTTGGTGCATAGCCAGCGAGTCTGCTCGCAGCTCCGCTACGAGGCTAATCTATCTCTGTGCCTCGGATCCCCTCCACAGGAAACCCAGGATCAACTCCCAGCTGGTCGCCCAGCAGGTGGCTCAACAGTACCCGATGCCTCCGCCGCCCAAGAAGGAGCGGCGGGAGAGGAGCGAGCGCACAGACAGGGAGCGCCCGGATGGCGAAGGCGAGTGCGCCAACGGGGAGGGACGCCCGGAGGCTGAGCGCCCAGAGTTGGTGAGGCCGGAGGGAGACCCCCCCGAGAAGGAAAAAGAAAAGGAGAAGGAGAAGAGCGACAACGAACAACAGCCAATCACGGACAAACCGAACAAAGAGAAGGACATCGTCCCAGCCGTCACGAAGAAGCCCAGCAGCAAAAAGACCAGGTCAGTGCACACTCCGAGTCTTCACTTGTGACCGTATGTCCTATTTGCTGATATTATTCTCACCTTTTGTCTTATCTGTCCCCAGACCCAAATCAGACAACCACCAGAGCCCGCCCAGTGACAAACACAGTATACAGTCTGGAAAATCAGCAACCAAGACCAACAAGAACTCTCACATTTCCAGGTGTGTAGCAGCCTCTCGTACACATGGTTTCACATCAACGACTACACAGCACTTCATGCAGCACTAGGCTAGTGGGAAAACCTCAAATGATTCACAAATGATCATTCTTCAACGCCCACGCTCACTTTATATACACCCGTTCTGACGGTTCATGTGTCACCCGGCAAATTGAGCAGTTTAGTGTAACCGCCCCCGCAGCGCCGGCAGCCTCCCCCTCGTTGTTTGCCGAGACATCGCGCACCGCGGTGTCTGCCTGGTTGTTAACGTCTGTGTGTCTGTGCTCCTCCAGGCCCAAGCTGAAGAACATCGACCGGAGCACCGCCCAGCAGTTGGCGATCACCGTAGGGAACGTGACGGTGATCATAACAGACTTTAAGGAGAAGACCCGCTCCTCCTCCACGTCCTCGTCCACCATCACGTCCAGCGCGGGCTCCGAACAACAGCACCAGAGCTCCGGCTCCGAGAGCATGGACAAGGGCTCATCGCGGGCCTCCACGCCCAAAGGGGACCTCTCTGTGGGACACGACGAGTCCTTCTGAGGTCCCGTACCCTTTTTTCCCCCCCTTCCCGGCCCTCTACCCCGCTACACCCACCGCCTCCCACTCCTCCCCCACCCCCCCCCCCCCCCCCACACACACACACGTTTCTGGACACTATGGATCCCATATGGGGAGAGATATCACCTTTCCCATCGTTGCCCTGCCTCCATTCCATGACCACCCACTCACCCCCGGATGCGGAGAGGAGTCGGATGTCTGAGAGGAACAGTGCAGTGGGCCTGCCGGGGGAAGCAAACGCCCAGTTGGGCAAACTCCCCTCGCGGTTACAACCCGTGGAGCAGGCGAGGAGCTGCAAGGAATAACGCCCCCGTACCCCCTCACACCCCCCAACCTCCCCTGCGGTAGCATCCAGACACTTGTATGTATTGTTTTATATTTCTATGTGGATGTGAGGCCAAATCGACCTTTTTTTGTTTTTGTTTTTGTAAAGAAGAATTCTTCGCTGGGCACAATAACCACCCTCATTTCAATAACTTTAAACTATTATTACCCTTATTTATTACCTGTTGCACCTGTATACTTTGATATTCTCCTTTTTTATGTTGAAGCTTTGCTGTGTAGCCCCGCCGATCGATCATTCCTTCAGTGTTTTTATGACAGTACGAAGATGACAGGACAACTCGAGTCACGCAGACGCACACACACCACACACACACACACACACACTGGTGCTAGATACACTGTGAAGCGGTTTTGCAGATCTGGGATTGACCAGTCACTCAAATGTGACAGAGTGCTGATGAATCAAATTCTCATTCACTTTTCTCAATAACACTGTCTCACTCTGAACACTGTCGGGACCTCCATCAGGTCCGTCTTGGTCTGTACGGGTCAAGGTTCAGACTCCTGACTTTTTCAACTAGATTGTCTATGATTTAGTATGCTATAGCAGATCTCTTATACAGTATCTTATGTCCTTAACTGTACAGTGTAGGCCGTTGTGTAAAACACTAAAAGCTGTTGATATTTTCTGCATTCCGTACTTGGATATTGAGTTTTTTTCTGTTCTTTCTTCTGGATAAAGGCAGAGCTGTCCTCTCAGCTCCGCAGCCAGAGTTTGTGTCTGTGGTGACTGAAGGGCGGCCCCCCAGTTCCACTTGGTAAAACCAGAGCGAACTGTAAAATAGACCCGTTGTGTCAAGCTGTTGTGAATCGACTCCATCCTTTCTTTCGCTGTGGTCCTGAAGACTGCTTTGAATCTTCATTCTCTCAACCCGATATCCCAGAAAAAGGAGTGCAAAGATGAAAAACTAAATTTGCGAAGATTGACAATTCAGTTGATTTATATTTTATTTTATTTTATTATTAATTTAAGACTCCTGAAAAAAAGAACATTGCAGTAGTTTAAACAGCAAGGCTTATTTAAGGGTTTTAATTCACTTCCACCTTAGCTGATACTAGACCAACATAATTTCCTTTAACTGTATGAAATTGTATAAAGAATAAATGTGTATATGATATCTTAGTTTTATTTATTGAAGGACCAAAGGAATTTCATAATGACATGATACATAGACAGATAAATAACAATTTGAATTGCAATTATCTAATGTGTGAGATGAATAACAGTTTAAATAAAGACTAATATAATCCATGTAAATGGTGTTCTTATTGTCCACTTGTCTCTGTGCACGCCTAAATTGGGGAGGGGGGAGCGGCTCCACGCCCAGTGGGTGGATCTTGCCTTGCTGTGCGGGCGATATGGACTGTGTGTGTGGGGGAGGGAGGGTAGCAGAGGAGAGGTCTGGGTGGAAGCCTTTGGCCTCAGTAGCCCCGTCTCCGCTCTGCTGGACTCCCACAGTGCGTGTAGCTCCCCTAACAACAGAGGCCCTCGAGCCGCTCCCAGAGCAACTAAATCCAGGCCCCCCCCCCACAAAAAAAACACCTCAATATATCCTATCAGGATCTGAGGGGCGAGACTTGATCTGTGTCGACCAAATGTGTTGCAGTTTCACACGTAGGGGTGCTAATCATATGTGGGTCGTAAGCAATGTTTGAAGTTCAACAGATAATGTGTTCATGCATTATTGTTTTTTTTTTGTTTGTTTTTTCTTCCTGCTCTTCTAAAGCTATGGTTAATATGTAATTATGTACTTTATTGCATACAAATATGGAATCTGTGTTCAAAGTGAGGAAAAGCAATGTGAATAGAACAAAAAAAAGAAGTTGGGATGTTTTGTCCAATTTTTACTGAAAAAAAAAACCCAACTAAGGAACCCTGCTTTGTAATGCAATCTGTTAGAACTGGGCCTAAGAAGCCATCTTTTCACCTGCCTTATCTGCAACCACGTTCACTTGAGTACTCCAACAGAACGCATTCATTGTTAAATTATTGACAAATGGCCATTTGCTGAGTATATGAATTATTGCTTGTATATAGAATTTAAAAACACTATGAATGATGGCATCGGAGCTGAAGTCTTTTGTTTCCTGTTTTCTTTTCCGCGCAAGCAGTTCTGTTCTTGTGTGCGACCAGTAACCTTAATTTACTGTGTAAAGATGGTTACATTTTTTTAGCTTTGTTTGTCAGAGACCCAAATATAGAAGAAGGCTTGTTTACTGACTGTATAACCTTAACCGTGAATTCCCAATTAAGTGTATTATACAAACTCATTTCTTGCTATAACAATGTCTTGTACAATGCTTTTAAAGTTATTGCTCGGTTTGAAAAAGACAGGAAAAGGAAAAAAAAAAAAAAAGTTTTAGGGACAGTACAATAATCCATTCTTTGTTTAATGCATTTTTTTGTTTTGTTTTGTTAAACTTATAGCTGATGTGTCATTGTTTCCCCTTGTGAAATGGTCACATTATGTTTCCGGTGTGGAAATGTACGCTGCATTTTCAGCAGATCACGGCTCCTTGTCTAGCTTATAATGTTAAAATAATACATGTTTCTGGCATGTGCACGACTTTGCGCTTATAGGCTAACCTGATCATTTCTTTTCTCTCCTCCGCTTCAAATAGAAACGTCTATTTATGAATTTTGCTTGTAGTTTTTCACAAATAAAATTGTTAAAGTTATCCTATTTCCTGGCTGCTTTGTGTCCTTTTTTTAATGTATGCTTCTCCACCACGTTTATTTCGGCTCTTCGGTTGCTTTTGTACGCCGTCGGATAACAGGAAGTGTGTTATGGATCTGAGGCGGCAGACTATTGATTGAGATGTCCCGGAGTGTGTGTTAACAGTGGAGGACGGCCTCCGCGGTGCAGTGACACATGACACATGACATGAGGGAGCCCCTCGTATTGACGACAGCTTTCAATCATGTCTCCTCCAGAGGCCGGTAAGCAGCCACTAACGCTCCGTCTCAGAGCTCCGACCACCGGCTGCATTCCTCTCGTCGCCGCTGGTGATCCGTACGGCAGAGCAGGACCGCCGAGGGGAAAAAAAGAAGAAAGAAAGTGGGCGCTCACATTTGTCTTTAAAAAGCAGGTTCACATCACAGATTTTTCCCAGGTTTTCCAGCACTCGTTGCCTTTTGAAAACCTTTTAAACTTAACTCGTTCTCTCCCGTTTTCCCACTTTCCGAGCACACCGATCCATCGTTGCTCTGATCCATCATACGTCCACAACCCTGATTCCTCCCCTCATTCCTTCATCCCTCACCCATAATCTTCTCATCCCTTCATCCCTCACTATTCATCCCCTCTTTCCTTTACCCTCAATCTCTTCATCCCTTCACCCTTAGTCTCCTCTTCCCCTCATCCCTTCATCCCGTCCCTTCATCACTATTAATCCCTTCATCCCTCACTATTCTTCCCTTCACCCTTCATCTGCCACTATTCATCCCTTCATCCCTCTACCCTCTTCCTTTCATCTGTCACTATTTATCCCCTCATCCCTCTGCTCTTCATCCTTCAGTCTTCATCCCCTCATTATTTCATCCTTCACCCTCTTCCCTTCATCCCTCATCCTTCTTCCCCTCATCCCTTCATCACTCTTCTTTTCATCCCTCACCCTTCATCCCCTCATTCATTCCTTCATCCTTCCCCCTTCTTCCCTTCATCCCTCACCCTTGTTCTCCTCATGCCTTCATCCTTCACCCTTCTTCCCCTCATCCTTTCATCACTCTTCTCTTCATCCTTCCCCCTTCTTCCCTTCATCCTTGACCCTTCTTTCCCTCATCCCATCACCTCTTACCCTTCGACCTAACCATCCCTCCTTACCCTTAATCCATCTTTACTGCGCCACCTTTGCTCTCCGCCACCTTTAATTTGTAATGAACCTTCTAAATGTTGTTGCCGTGGCCTTTGTTATGAGATGACGTTGGCATTCAAGGAAAAGAAAAGAAACAATGAGTCACATTTACATATATGAATCTCTTTTTCATTCTGGATATTAATAACACAAGTAACGGTAGTCTGAACTTTCTGCTCCTTATCTAATCTGATCTTTCTCACCAGTTTCCTTGTAAAACCATCCCCCCCTTATTAAAATAGAGTTAGGACAAGATTAGAAGATGCTGCTTATGCACCGTGAGCTCACACTATGGGGAATATAGCACATTCAATAATTATGGAATCATTACCATTGAACAAGCAGAGAAGAATGTGTATGCACTTGTTATGGGCAGTCATCCTCTTTATACATTGCAATCTAAAGATCATCTGTAGAATTTAAAATTGGTTTTAATCTTTAAGTACATTCTTAATGAGCTACTATACTTATTGTTTTTAATGAAAGTCAAAGCAGCAGTTACTCAGCCCAAGCAGGATATTTGTGGATTCTCTCCACCTCTGGGCTGCATGTCCCCAGGTATCCTTGATACTTAACCTGTTCCTGCTCCAGGGCCGCTGGGGAGGGAGCACAGAGAATCTCCCCCTTGAGGGATAAATGAGGTATATCGTAAAAATGAAAATTGTTTTTAGGTCACTACCCAAGTATAGCAAGGACAAAAACATGAACATAGAAAGGAGCCTTTCAAGACATAAAAGTCAAAAATGGAACGAGTTGTCATTTGCTTTGATGGGGACATTATGGTGTTTGTTCATCAGGTTGCTCAAAGTCTGTATGTATCCAAACAGGGCAGGATATCAGTTATTAGTAATGTATCCTATGGAATGAAATAATTATGAGGAGGAAGAAACGGAATCTTGGTGGCTCTCGTTTATCAAACAGCAAAACCGAACCCCACTTCCTTTATGTCACCGCCCTCGATTAAAAGAGAGAAGCAGACCAAATCCTCCCTGGGATCCATCCCATTTCAGGTCGAGGTCCAACCACATGGCCAACCTCCGTTGGAGTCGAGCCCTCTGCCTGGCCAAACCACCACACTGTGGCCAGATCCACATGTGGAGGAAAGGGTTGAACATCTGTGGAGAAGAAAACCACCACTTCTGTGTGAAGAGGAAATCAAGAGGCTCGACGAGCGCCGACAATGTGTGAAGCAGAAGGGAAGCGAGCCGTGTTTCCTTTCAAACCACAGATCCTGTGATGTTTAAGGCTGAGTGCTTGGGAAGATAGGCGGCTTTAAATAGCTGCGTGTCATCAGCACCAAATACAGCTCACTCCTTTTTATTTATCCAGCCAGTGTTCGTGGATCTGGTGGACCCGCTGCATTTTGGGGTTTGTAATTCAACACAATCATACAATTTTATGTTGAAATACTCAACAGATGTTTGCTTCATCCCAATTACAAGCAATATAAACATCATATATGGTTAATATTTGTCCTTTACCTTTTTTAGATTACATGTATGAATTAATGCCCTCGTTTTTTTTAAATTGTATTTATAAAATGTAATTAAAAAAGATAATCAATTATAGTCAAGATATGAGGGATTTCTCCCAAAAATGAATGTGTGAGGAACATGATGTCCATTGTTTGTGTAGGTCATTCCAGATGTGTCTGGTCACCACCTTATTTGCTTCTTTGAAGGTTTTTCACTGCCCAACAGGCATAGTTCTGCTTATGTAAATTATGTGAGGTAAAAAGATGTGATGTTGGGTCCACTGAGTGCCTGAGTCATGTCCAGGAAAACTCTCATTCCTTGATTCTTCTGATGGCTCCTCCATCAGGCTTCCCTGTGTAGACTTGTAAGTCCCAAGCATACGAGGATGTGGCATCACAGGAAACACATATCTCTATTCAAGAAGAACATTCAATGTCACAACTTTTGTAGATTTTTCCATATTTCTTCACTTGCTGACCGGCCTGTCCTGGGGCTCGTCTTCATTTTGGAACTAGCTGAGAACAGAGCACAGAACCCTGAGGTCAGAGCATAGAACCATGAGGTCAGAGCATAGAACCCTGAGGTCAGAGCATAGAACCATGAGGTCAGAGCTAGAACCCTGAGGCCAAAACATAGAATATTGTGATCAGAGCATAGAACCCTTAAGTCAGAGCACCGAACCTTGAGGTCAGAGCATACAACCCTTTTGTGACCGGCAATGTCAGAGGGCGGGCTGGTTGGTGATGGAAGTGGGCCGGTATTGGACCAGCCAAACCCTGTCTGCCTACCCCTATGGCCAGCCCACCCCTGGGTCAGAGCATAGAACCATGAGGTTAGCGCATAGAACCCTGAGGTCAGAGCATAGAACCCTGAGGTTAGAGCATAGAACCCTGAAGTCAGAGCATAGAACCCTGAAGTCATAGCATAGAACCCTGAGCTCAGAGCATAGAACCCTGACATCAGAACATAGAACCCTGAAGTCATAGCATAGAACCCTGAGCTCAGAGCATAGAACCCTGAGATCAGAAAATATAACTCTGAGGTCAAAGCATAGAACCCTGAGGTCAGAGCATAGAACTCTAAAATCAGAGCATATAAACCTGAGATCAGAACATAGAACTCTGAGGTCAAAGCATAGAACCCTGAGGTCAAATCATAGAACCCTGAGGTTAGAGCATAGAACCCTGAGGTCAGAGCATAGAACCTTGAGGTTAGAGCATAGATCCCAGAGCATAGAACACTGAGGTCAGAGCATAGAACCCTGAGGTTAGAGCATAGAACCCTGAGGTCAGAGCATAGAACCTTGAGGTTAGAGCATAGATCCCAGAGCATAGAACACTGAGGTCAGAGCATAGAACCCTGTAATCAGATCATCCATATTTCTTCACGCAAGACAAAGAATTAAATGTGCGGGAATGTGAGAGCAGACAAGTGTCAATGCTTGAATTTATCAACAATGTTGCAACCTTGCACGGGATCGGCAGGGGAATAAAAACAAAGCGCTAGATTGTTTTTTTGACCATCCCTAGAACTAATTTCAACTGCCCCAAAGTCAGTGTAACCTGTCAAAAATTCAAAATGTGATTCTTTTACTTTGTTATTGTCATCTACAGTAGTTTTCTATGAATATATGCGCTGCCATCCCAAGACTCCAGGCTCGACCCGGCTTCCCAGATTGTTGCGACCAGCTTCCAAAACCTACCAGACTGTCTGGATGGCTGGGTCAATTTTTCAAAAGTTGAGGAGGCATCTTACACTCCTGCGGTCCACCTCCTCCTTGGAGAAGTCTTCATGCTGTTGTTGGAATTGATTTGTTTTGGTTTGTGTTCGGGCAGGCAGCACCGGCTCCCCCGGTTCTCTTCTCCTCACGAGCTGGAGCAACAGACTGTTCCAACAACACGTGACAGGAACAGAAACTGTGTTGCTGGAGCTTATAATACTGTCAAGGGCTGCATCCATTTAAATTTGGGCACCTGCTACACCTGGCAGTTACTAAATGTGAATATGTATCTATTTCTACGTAGTGTAACCAATTTGAATAAAGAAATGTGTGGACGTTTGAGCTTAAGAACAGCTTGTGCAGCTGGCTATAGGAGGTGGGGGGATCAGCAACCTTTTTGATGCCGGCCATTTTTACATTTTGTACATCATGATTTCAATCTCCAACATATCTGTAAATTGATTCCATCCCTATAACATTTAAAAAAAGAAAAAGAAAGAAGGCACAAGCCGTTCTCATGAAAACCTCCACATCTGAGTGGAAATCCTTAATCCTCCAATCTTGTTCATCAGCAATAAACTTAACAAATGATGTTATAAAGGCAACGAGTACTAGCCAATCAGAGGCAGAGTGGGTGGGTCTTTTGCAGGTAGTGGAAAAAGAAATCTATCAAACCGTAAACAACAAGCTGCTCAAGTGCCAATGGCTGTGAAAGAGGTCATTTGGCTTTTGGATGAGAGGTGCCTTCAAAATCTCTCTCTTATTGCACACATATTGCTAAAGAATGCCATTGTTAAGCTACAAATGATGGCAAGCGGGTCTAAGGCTGCCTACCCCTGCTCTGCAAGGCAGAACATCTCCTGCTACTTATTTCTCATTATTTTGGGGAGTGACTGATAAAGCTTTGTGCTGTAAATCATTGTCATATCCTGAGTGCTTCCACCTCAGACCTTTATTTTGGGTTTGAAGCTCCCATCGAAGACATCACCAGAAATCCACGAGCTTAATTCGCACCCTGACAGTCAATACGGACCAGCAGTGATCAAAGAAGCCGGGTGTCACAAAGATGAATTCCTCTTGCATTTTGATCAATATGATGGATCCGTTCTCCAAGTATCATAATAGCGAGGCTGCCTCCAAGTTATTTTTCCATATTAAATTGTTCTGAACACCTTCCTGTTTTCCTGCTCATGAGAGCAGGAAACAGTTCTTATAAAAATCATATACTGTGAAACATAAACCCCAAGCAGTCCTTATTTAACCTTCTCAGCCGTAAACAACGGAAGGAACCACTTATTCGACGCCTATCAATCAATATGACATCGACCTCCACTCCGAGGGAATGAATTTGTCTTTGCCAACAGTGCTGTGTAATTGCGACTGGGCGATGATGATAGCTCGTTTCGGAGTCGTGTATTTATGGCCAGACATCAGACTAAAAGAGCTCTGCGCCGCATTCCTATTGACGTGATTATGACAAAGCTGATGAAGATGTCTCAATCAGACTCCGTGTCAGACCGCAGCCCACCGCAGGAGCTCAGGCGCGAGCTGTGGGAGCTCACACAAGTCCACGGGGAAGCTCCACGATTACTCACCACATGAGTGAGCATCGTGGCACCGGCGTGATGATCAATGTGGGTCTCTGCAGTGAAGGCAGACGGATAGTGAGCGCGGCCCCCCCCCCCCTCCCCCAATCTGTCTGCTGAGATCAGATCTCCCAATAAAAGCACAATGATAAAGGATTTATTGAGCAGCAGCCTCGTGCTCATAAAGTGGAACAGTAAATCTCGGTTGAAGAACTTTACCTCTGTTTTTTTTTCCCAGCCGGTCTGTGGGTGAACCTTTTCCCCCTTTTTTTCTAATTTGCAGCAGCTGCATATTTTCTTCCTATTCTGTGCCAAGAGCTGCACAGAGAAAAGATGCACACATTTCAGACATATTTTACATTGATTATCTGCGGCTGATCGAGATGATACAAGATAATGAGAATATCGTTTAATCCACTATCTCTGTCTGTGTGTGTGTGTGTGTGTGTGTGTGTGTGTGTGCGTGCGTGCGTGTGTGTGTGTGCATCACTCATGTAAACCCTCTTTGCACAGTCACATTGTTGGGATCTGCCTTCCTTGAGCGGGAAAATGCATGGCCGCATTACACAAATTGAGTGTGTGTGTGTGTGTTTTTCCCTGTCTTTTGAGGACATAAATCTGATTTCACAGTCACATTGTGGGGACTCGCCTTTTTTGTGGGGACAAGATCGGAATAATTGCACTTCATCGTATTATTATAGGGAAACCTTGGTTTAAGGTTAGGTTTAAGTTTAGGATAGGTTAGGGGTAAGGGTAAGTCAGCAAGGGAAATTAATGCGCATTGGGGACAATGTCCCCAAAAGTCATGGAAACACGACTGTGTGTGTGTGTGTGTGTGTGTGTGTGTGTGTGTGTGTGTGTGTGTGTGTGTGTGTGTGTGTGTGTGTGTGTGTGTGGTGTGTGTGTCTAAATCACTCGTGCTGTGGGGACAAACATCTTTTTACAAAATCAAATTGTGTGGACTCGCCTTCCATTTGAGTACAAAATGTACGTACCCATAACGTGTGTGTTTGTGTATGTGTGTGAAGGAGGAAGTCATGCATGTTAAACGTGTGTGGGTGCGCTTCAGAAGATGACGGTGCTTAAGGATAGTGTTAACAAGACTGGTGGTGCATTACATTATTGATGAAGCCCGGAGCCTAGAGAGGCTTGTAAAGCAGCTTCACCTGCAGGTCGGAGACTCAGCCTCTGCTATCTGTCGCCCTCAGGGCCTGCGCGCTGCTCTCTGACACCATTTAGACATCATGCTGCCACCATGTATGCATTAAACATGACTTACGCAGGCTCTCAGTAGGTTTTGAGTGTAGTCTCTATCTAGAAGGGATGAACCAGCGTTGTTTTCCAGCCTCAAGAGGAAACACCGACTCCAGGAGATGAGGTCGTCCCCGCACGATTGAATCCCTGATCTGCGCTGCTGCCTGTGTTGTTGTGGTGAATCTCCTCCTGAATGCTCTGTCTTCTCTCCCTTAACGGGGGTGCATTTCTTTATCATTTAGGCTAATTACCCCTGAACAAATGGCTTCCCGCCGCCTGTCAGCCTGCAGTGTCTAATCACTCCTGACCTACTCATTGAACTCCATGTTTTTAAGTATGTGAACTATATAATATTCTCCCTGCTTAATTATTAATAGGACCAAACTGCATGGGATGCGCCATCCATTTAATCTATGCTCCTAATAACGGCGGTCGAACAGCCCATTGGAAGCAAGGGGAGCCAGGATGAAGGAATGAGAACCACAAGTGGACTCTAAGAAAATAACACAATGCAAAACTCAACAATATTGTTAAGAAAGTGTGGTTTTAACGGATAATATTTGCTGGAGCGCTTCTAGGGAAAGGGTCAAATGTAGACTCCTGGCAAATAGCATGTAACGATGTGGTCAAAGCCCTGGACTCTAACGGGGTGGTGGGAGTTTGGCACAGGAGAAATGGCTGATTTACGACCGCTGATAGTGTTTATTTATGTCGGTTTAAAGGGACATTGCAAAAGCTTATGCAGGTATTTAATGTGTTTACAAGTTGCAGTGTGGGATGGCTTTATGTAGATATTGCATTCCAGCATTAAGCTTATGTTTTTTCGATAAGTCTACAATTCTAAATACTTAAAATGCCCATTATAAGCTATCATGTTATTGTGTCAAGGGTTTGTATACCCTCAAACAGAGAGTATATTCCCAGTAAACAGGAAAACCTGTCCAGAGAATGTCGAAAGCAGGAAGACGGACATTCAGCAAAACTTCCGAAACCCTCGTGTTAGTCGCTGTGTTGGGGGGAAGGAGTGATCAGCGCCTTCCTCATTTGGACGCAAAGTTCTGTTCCACTGACAGAGCCTTGGGACCGCTCCATCCGAGTAGCCGGCAATCCTTCACCCTTGCAAATCATGTGCGAGGCTGACAGCTTGGCGCGGCTCCACGTGTGCGTTTCCATTTGGGAGCCGTCCAAACAAAACCTTGAGCGCTCAGCCAAGCTCCTAATGAGCGATCCAGGGAGGCTGGAGGTATAGGCTAACGTGAACTCATTCACTTGGACGAACCGCGGGCTTTGGGAGACATTTTTTATTTGAACTTTTCCTCTGGATTCCAAATATTCACAGCGGAGGAGAAGGAATCCGCTCTCAGGCCAGACTGCTCCTCTGAAATGTACTCTGTCACATCAACAAGATTACTCAGCGCTAAAAAAAACACAGTCTGACAGCTTCACCGTCCGGCTTCTGAAGTATGTGACGAGATAATGGCGCGCTGAAGGAATTACTTTCAACTTCTTTTCTCTCAACTGCGGGGAACTTGCGCCAGTGAACACTTGCAGCTGCACCCATGCTGACGCTAACAACTGGAGCTCTGGAACCACATCTCAAAGTGTCACAACGATGCAACTCCATGCGTTTGCAGTCACGCCGAAGACATTGACTTGGGCAAATGTTCGATGACCTCTTTATGGTGGACAATGCAGGACACGATACATTTTGTGCGTCAACTGCTGAGACGTAAAAACTGTGAAGGCATTGAAAATCTGACACAATGAGGAGGGTGTTTCATAAAATAAAAAAACACAACATTGCCTCACAGATAACATAATCTGGAGTTTACAGGGATTTCACCTGTCACTGCTTGTGAGGAGACTCAAAACACCCTGATGTTTATCCGCGTACGGGGGCTCTAGACAGCGATTTGGGAGTCTTTTCATCTTTTCCGATGAACACGCGCCACAGCTGCTGCCTGCGCTGCCACAGCTGCAGCGCTCCCAACAGCGACAGATAATGAAGACGATGCAGAAGAAGAGGAGGAGGAGGAGGGGATTGGAATCTGAGGGGAGGGGGGAAAGAAATAAAGGTGCTTCTGCTGTGACATTTAATTCACAACAAGTGAATGTGGTTGTTATGCACCGGTGTGATTGAAAAGTGCCCCAGCCGCTGCCTGATTATTTTTCCTCGGCGCGCGTGTAGCAGAGAAAAGCCCTGCTCTCTGCAGCGGGGAGCATAATGAGATGTTGAGAGGAGATAGAGTGCGGCATGTATGAGCCCCAGTCTTATTTCAGGCTCCAGTGGGGATGGTTGTCTGGATTCAAGAGGAGGCGTGTGGGGGGGTTGGAAGAACGGGGGCGTATGGGATGTTACAATCCTGGTGAAGAATGTCAGTACCTACGAGGGCCGTGAGCCGTGCCAACCCACGGCGCCTTGCTGCCAAACTGGCACAGCCGGGCGCTGCATATTGAGCAACTCTCCCGCAGCGCCCACAAAGCGGCGCGGGGGCCCCTCGGAAGTCGGCGAGCCGGTGAATCATCCACGCTCTCGCTCCAACATGCCAACGCTTGTATGACACACTTCTTTTTATTTATTTTGTATGCGATGTGCCGTTAAGGAGACTTAGGGGGGGGTGTGAGACAAATATATCTGCAGAATGGGAATGCCTCCGCTCGGCTTTGTTTGCAGCAGTCATGAATTGCAGCTTTCTTTTTTTTTTTTACATCACCATCACCAGCTTCAGTCAGACTGATGTTTTCACAGTCTGATTGAGATGCAGGGGACATACTGTCAGAGACATAACCCCCCCCCCCCAAAAAAAAACAATCGTCCCACTCTCTCCACACCACCTCGCCACACCTCAGTCCCAACCAGACAAGACAGAATGGACTTGAGGTGGTGTCTGTTGGATTAAAGATAGAAATTGCCTCTGCTCCTCTCATATATTTCATCAGCATTGGAACTCACCTCCATTCTTGGGAATTAATGGCGAGGATTTCTATGAATGTGAAAGCAGGCTGCTGTGCTGTTATGCACCTCGGCTGCTCCGTGCTGCCGTGGAAACAGGGAGGCAGCCGGCTACAGCAAGATAAACCCTTGACCAAAAAAATAAATAATCCTTAACATTCTCCTGTCATCATAGTCGGTGTAGTGCGTCCAGAGTTTGCAATGCTTTATATTGTTCTTACAGTCACAGCTGCTCTCGTCGGATGATAGTGTATCCGTCATCATTTAATAGGAGTTTATCAACGCATAAAAACATGTGGTTGGCTGTTTAAGCAACAGGTTGCTGGAAAAGTACTCAAATTACACTGTCGGTGTTCTTTCCTCCCAGACGACATTTTGGAAGTACGAGCTTTCTTGCTGAGAGATGAAATAGATGAGAAGCTCGACATCGCCATCGCTCTTGTCTTTGTCAAAACTTGTTGTCGAAAGCTGACTAAGTTGCACGTCGCACCTCATTTGTTTGCAGTTCACGGGGATCCCAAACCCCTTGCTGCCTCCGTGAGGTTGCCAGGCAACCGGGGCTGACTCCAGGAGGCCACTGCTCCCGGACAAGAAATAGTTCCAGCGAGAAAACAACTTCTGGTGTTGAAACATTCACGTTTGAAAGGGATCCAACGAACGAGATACGACGTGTTGATCGGTCGCCAGGCAGACTTTTCTCCCCCTTTCAAGTCTTTATGCTAAGCTATGCTAATCACAGCCCTGGCTCCAGTTCCATAATATGCAACGGATGGATATCGATCAACTTATCTAACGCTTGGCAAAAAAAGCAAATAAGGCTGTACCACAAACTGTCAAACCTCACCTTTATCTCTACATTTAGCGCTGGGAGCGCCTCTAAGCAGGAGCACTTGATGGGTGTCCTGACCAGGTGCAGAAAGCGTGTCTCCTCTCAGTGTGGAGGAGCAGCGGCTGCACACCTGGGTCCTCGATAGCTCCAACGCCGCCACTGAGTGTGAGGCCATTGGCTTCCTCAGGCTCTCTCTTTCAGTGAGTCAAGATTAATAGTAAGTAAATAGTGAATGAAGAGAGTTGGTAGTGTATGTCTGCAAATTACGAATATGTTGAATATCGACGGACGTGTGGGGGAGGGGTCAAACAAACAGTACTCACTACTTAAACAACTAGTCTCGTTGCCGAAGCCCAACCAATCGTTTCACAACATTAACCGCGTGGCTTTGTACGCTTCTGTAAGCGTGATGCACGCTGATGAAAAATGTATGAAGCAGGTTTTTGGTTCAGGAACGTATCCCTTGGAACTCTTCCCCTCGAACCTGGATGGGGCCTATTACCGTTTCCTGCAGACAATAAGGACATCATTTTGTCTCCAATCAAGCACTTTGGCACAACCTCTCCCATGGAGGCTAAATGTGAATCCCTATTAGAGCCGGGCAACTCTGAGAAACTAATTTGTCCATTGTTGCTGGTCCACGGATAAAGAGGCCTGTAGATTTTCTTATAGTTCCTTTACGTGTGAACTCGTCTTGTCTTTATGTAAATAAGTGACGTCTAAACAACATTAGAGGAGAAATGGTAGTGAGTCGCCTGAAAACAGAAACATTACGAAGCAGATTTGTTCAGTTGTGCGTCCCCGCATGTGCCTTTGTGTCTGTGTTTTGGCCGGTATTAAAGGGATAAGCATATGCATACCTGCGATGGAATACCTGACAGATGGGGAGTTTTCCTCAAATGTGACTTTGTTGGCAGGTCCCGGCCATCTAGCTTCCCGGGGAGGATGCAGAGACAGACACAGGGAATCAGTCAGTCAAATACTGTGTATCTGTTTCACCGCCAGCCAGTGGGAATCCAGGCTCCTTCTCGCTGCACAGCAGGAGGCCTGGGAACACATTCACTTGGGCTTCATCCTGCAACCACAGCCAGACTCTCCATGCACTACCAGCAACGAGCAAGCCACAATAAACATGATGATTTAAAGTGGAAACCTTCCAAATAAACCCCTTACTGATGAAGATGTGCACATATGTGTGTGTGTGTGTGTGTGTTTGGCCAGTCTCCAGCAGCGCAGACCGAGTATGTAACCTTAGAAGGTTTTTTTAATTTTTATTGAAGATTCCAGTATTCCCATCTCTCTCGTTTCCTCCGCCAGTAAGTTTGTTGAACTCTATTGATGAAACCTTGTATCACCAAGATGTTCCCTCATCAGGATCCATGTGTGGCTCTGGATGACGCAGCCGTTTGGATGTCAGAAAGCATACATCTGAAAGGTTATGATGAGCATCGGGGGCTAACAAAGTGTGTTAGTCAATGGAAAAAACATGCAGAAAGTGTGTAAATTGTCAGAATTAGAGATGGAAATTGGCTGTGCAGGAGCTTTTGATCATTTCGCGCAATCTACCTAGGCAGATGGAGCTGCCTTGTTGTCATGGATATGTAGTCAAATAAAATAAAATGTAGCCCTCTGAGGACTTTTCGTCGGCTTTGAATTAGAAACTGAAGGCCATGCATAAATGTCTGCAAGGTCAAGGATTTCATGTGACTCTTTGCTCTAATGATGCACGGCACATTTCAAACAGCACATTTCATACAGAGCACGTTCACACTTAGATGAGAACTAAAGGGAAATGACGTCACCCGCAGCAATCTAATGTCAGGGAATTTTAACAAGACACCATGGAAAGAAATGCTTCTCCACAATGAGAGATGAAAAAAAAATCACCTGCCGCTTTTCTTCGGGCATGCTGTCGACATATCGGACTATTGATTCAAGTCTACAGGCTTTGGAAAACCATCACCGCCCCACACAGACTGATGAAGGGGCGTAAAAACTTTATGATGGGCGATAAAACAAAGGCAGAAAAACAGCCAGCGGGGAAAAGACGGAGCAGCCTTTTTGCTTTTTATGGTCCAACTCTGCCATCTTGTGGTTAAACCAGCAGTATAAAATAAGAATTTCTCCTGAACCCCATGCTGAGCGTAGTTTAAACATTAGTTTTATCCCATAATAAATCAGTGCTGCAGGCTCGCTATACCCTGAGCACTGGAACCTGTTGAGACCGCGGCCCTGCTCCCAGTCAATTAGATCATTGATTGAGTTGTCAGGGGATGGATGGCAGTGATGATATGATGTGATCAGTGGTGACACCCAGTGGTAATGTGTCGCTCCTGGTGCTCGCCGCTCCATCCAGCCCATTTGGCCCCTGCATCTCCCTCCACCTAATCAGATATGACAAGCTCCCCGGGCCCCCGCTTACGAGAAACAATCACAGGCGCCTGGCCGACCCGTTGCACCCGAGTCCTCCGTACCGTTGGCGGGCGCCGCCCATTAGGAGGATGATGTGTGGCCTCTTCGCCCATTTCCAGCTCTCCTGTTTAATTGTAAACACATTACTCTCAAGACAGCCTTGGAAACGCAGCAGATGTCTAATTGGCGTGTTAATTATCATTATGCGCCACTCGTCGACAGCACTCTGGCACCCAAAACCCGGAGCTGCTGTCAGATGGAGCAGATTCTTTTTTTCTTTTTTTTCCAGCGCCATTTTTGAGGCTCCCCAAACCCCACTGATTAGATCCATGCCTCATCATCAAACCATAATGTCGAGCAGGCTGTGAATATTTGAGTAACCCCAGAGAGAGAAAAGAACAACACTGTTAAGAGTGCCACCGGTTATGAAAAATGCTTCCACGAGTCTGGGATGAGACAGAGCAAGTTATTAAGAGTTCTCTCTCTCTCTCTCTCTCTCTCTCTCTCTCTCTCTCTCTCTCCGCTTCAGCACCAGCTGGGCCTGACAGGCACTCCACTGTGCAGAGCGGGGTTTTAGTCTTCAGCTGGGGGTTGAGCCTCAGACACTGCAGGCTTCTGTCTGCAGTAGGCTCTTCACCCCCGTGCCACCATCACAGGATGCACTGTGAAGAGGCTGTGGTTATTTCATATCTATATATATATATATGTGACATCATGCCAACGCCTCTGAGACGGGATTGGTTCAGTGTCCTAAAGTTTCTGCATTCATATGCTGTTCATCACTCTCACTGGACCATGGGGGAAAAGGACGGAGCCATCTGGAGGGTTATGAGTAACACCTGCTTTTCCAACTCAGTCTCACTCCCAGCTCGTCAAGCACCAACATTCGGTCAGCGGCCCTAAGAACGAGGTTCTAGGACCTTCTAGGTTTTAGTTTGCGGCCCCCTCATGATGACGTGGCTGGGTTCAGGTTGGAGTCAGCTGAAAGCCAGTCAGGTGCAGAGGAGGCTGAGGATTTGGGAGACCGGGTTGACTGCTGGGAAAAAGGTCTGACGAATTAAAGGCCACCATGAGGTTGAATGCTGGTGTGTGTGTGTGATATTTTAGATTATTGACCAAATATGAGTCAAACTGTATGACATTCCCATCAGCCTTAGTGGTAATAAACTAACACTGGCTTGCTTAATTAAGATGTTGAACATTGTAAACATCATACCTGCTAGTGAAGTTTGGGCCTGCATTAATAATAATTTGTCTTGCTGTGCGTCCATTAACTTTAACTCTGTGTATTACATCCGTATTTTTAAAGATTAGAACACACCATTAGCACATACAATAACTGCCGAAGGACTCTACTGTTTTGGGCCTGAGATGTCAACTCTTAAACATACTGGATTTTTTAATGTGGGCTCTGAAAATGCCATACGTCACGCACCATATTAAATACTGCAATTTGTCCTCTGGCATGAGCTGATGGGTCCAAGTTTAGCGCACACAGGCAGCCTTCAGATGGTATCTCCTCCATTTTAAACGGCCTGATATTTATAGAGAGAGCCATGTGAATAATTGATCTGGAAGTTGAAGTAGCTGCGTCACCGGGGCACAAAGAAAAGCCCGATGGCCGTGCCGGGTGGAGTCACTGGAGCAGAAGCTCCCGACAAAGACGGGCGGAGTGAGTGCAGCACTCTCGTTGCTGCTGGTTGAGTCCCTGCGTTCTTCATCGTTCTTCATCGTTCTTCATCGTTCCCCGCCCTCGTTCCCCGTGTGCTAAAGATCACTGTCAGATCACTGTCGCTGTTTCATTTAACCACACTGTAGAAAATGTTTGAACTCTGTAACATACATTTACACATATTCAATCGCAGAGTGAGGAGGTGGTGGGGGGGATTCAGCACTTGTCACAACATTTACTCATGCAGAAAAATGCAAACACGCAGCTGTGCGGAGAGGGCGCAGTGTATTCCCACGACAGGCCAGAAACAAACGCGGTGACTTGCCTTTGTCTTGTGTTTTACCCCCCCTTCTGTTTTTAAAGCGACACTGGAGGCCCCTTTCATTTAGCACTAATAAGATCCCCTTCAGCTTTAATGAACACGAGCGCCAAGGTCGTGTGACATAGCAGCGGCGTCGTGCGCAGCGGAAAAATTGAAGTCACAAAAATGTCATATGAATATTCAGATGGGACGGACAACAGGCTTTTCCCTTACATCTTCATCCTCGTTCTTCCACACCACCTTAATTATGGGCATATGTAAATTGGGCATCTGTTGCCGGGAGTCAAATTCATCCACCGGCATTAAAAAAATGTGCCCACACACACACACACACACACACACATACACACGCACATACACGCACGCGCACACAGACGAACACACACACACGGAGCTGGTGGCAATCTCAGTCGAATGAGCGGTTGGAGCGTCAGCTGGAGCTGCGAGGCAAGCTGTGAAAACCAAGTCAATTAGGGAGATGTGAAATATCCAGGGAGCAAATACGTGATACGTTGGCTGCTGTTCCCCTCTTCGACGTGGAGATATGACACAACACGCTGCCATTCTTTTTTTTTTGTTGGGGGGGGGGGCTTTTACTCCACGTGCCTCCTGGTTTTCTGTGAGAGCTTGAATTCTGCACGTGGCAGCGAATCAAACATTGAATCCTGGCTGTAGTAAAGGGCTGGTGTGTACAGAGGCTTGTTTTTGGTTCCAAAGACGAACGATTGAAAGTGAGCGCTGAGCTACAATCACTAATGTTAAAAACCTCAAACCAAGCCAGAAATCTAGGTGTAGTTATGGATTCAGACCTCAACCTGAACAGCCATATCAAGACAGTTACAAAATCAGCCTACTATCACCTGAAGAATATATCAAGGGTTAGAGGACTTATGTCTCAACAGGATTTGGAGAAACTTGTCCATGCATTCATCTTCAGTAGACTTGACTACTGTAACGGTGTGTTCACAGGTCTCAGTAAAAAGTCAATCAGAAAGCTGCAGCTGATTCAGAACGCTGCAGCTCGAGTACTCACTAAGACCAGGAGAGTGGATCACATCACTCCGGTTCTGAGGTCTTTGCACTGGCTTCCTGTCCAACAAAGAATTTACTTTAAAATCCTGCTGCTGGTTTATAAAGCCCTGAATGGTTTAGGGCCTGAATACATTAGTGATCTGCTGCTGCCTTATGAACCATCCCGACCCCTCAGGTCGTCTGGGACGGGTCTACTTCCTGTTCCAAGAGTCAGAACTAAACATGGAGAGGCAGCGTTCAGCTTTTTTGCACCACACATCTGGAACAAGGTCCCTGAAAGCTGAAGGTCTGCTGAGACCCTCAGCCTCTTTAAAGCCAGACTGAAGACCTTTCTGTTTGCTGTTGCCTTTAATTAAACCAGATTCTGCATCTTACTACTGTATTTTATATCTTAAACTGCACTGCAACTTTTATTCAATTCTGTATCTATCTATTTTTGCTTTTTAACTGTTTTTTAATGTTTTAATGAATGTTCTTAATTGTTTTCAAATCTTTTATTTTGCATTGTGTTTTTATGCTTTTAATGGTTGTATGTGAAGCACTTTGAATCGCCTTGTTTTGAAATGTGCTATACAAATAAACTTGCCTTGCCTTGCCTTGCCTTGCCTTGCCTTGCCTTACAGAGGCTTGTTGGAGCGCGTGTCAGGTGATATTAAACGGAGGAAGTGAGCCCTCGAGTGTTGCTTTGTGATCGATGTTTAAAGGGCTCCTCGGGGGCCGGGAGGATGGGATCCAGCGTCTCCATCTCCTCCCTGTGAAGAGTTCACACACACCTTTGTTTTCCACGCGCCCATGCGTGTCACCATGTAGCACTTGTCTTACAGAAATAATAAATATTATATTGTGTCAACGTATTGTTGGCTATCACGGTGGTCTAGTGGTTACTACTAGTACCTGTCAGACCCGGGCACGCTGGGGCTGTGTCCCAGTGTGTGTGGAGCTAACACTCCCCATGATAGGTTGGTTTCCTCCGAGTCCTTCGGTTTCCTCCCACAAGTTAGAGGACTATAAATACAGTGAACCCTGTTGACTGGTACTCCTCCAAACTGAGATTGTCACTCAGTTGACAATTGAAGAAGGATCTCTTCTTACTCCTGCTTCTCAAGTGAAAGCCATTTTTAGTTTTATTTGCAAATTGGAAAGAAGCCAGATTACTGATTATATTATAGCTATAACAGTGGTCTAGAGTTTTTATTTAGAAAAATACAAATTTGAAAGCTCCAAATCGGCCAGATTACTTTGAGGCCAGATTTAGAGTTTGTCTTTTTTTTGTGCATTCCGCGCACACATACTTGCACGCAATGTTTTTAAAGGATAACTCTGATGATAAAAAAAAAAATATTAAAAAGACATTACTTTATTTTCACTCAATACCACATGCACTGATGGAAAACGAGCACGAAATTGTGATCCGCTTTACGTTCTTCATTATAGTTTTCTGTTGTTCTGTGACAGCTGAAGCTCTCCTGATCCCTCGGGCCCCCGGAGGCTGGACGGGGTTCGTTTGTGCCGGTTGTGACACATGGAGGTTTGCCGTCGGCGCTCACTGACAATACATCCCCCGCTCAATAAGCCCATGGCGAAGATATACTTTACCTGTAGGCAGACGCAGATCTCGGGCAGACGGTGGACCGTTCAGAGCCCTTGAGAAATCCCAACACATTGTCGTCCAAACACCACAAACCCCAAATCCCTATGCTTCTGTATACTCTATGTCTCTTAAGTGTGATGTAATAGTGTGTCATATGCTTTCAAACAAAACCAGAAAAAGTCCTTGAATACAATTCATGGATTCTGCAAATATGTCCCCTGAGACATTCAGGTAATAATTCTCAAACGATACATCAAATTAAATCTCTGGTTTGCTGCTTTTCACTCACAAGAAAAATAAATCAACCTATGGCTAGTTCATGAAACACTTTACAGGGCCTATCCTGCACACACTGGTCTGGTACGGCTTTCTGAGGGTAGCTGTGCACATTAAAAGAAAATGTGAGAGCCGGACCCTGTTGTTAGCAAGATTAGCACGACACAATTAAAATTAGGAAGCACAACCTACAGGATTGTCATTGTTAAATGACAGCAGTCAGAATTGCTCGCACAGGTAACCTCCCCCCTAGCATTCAGCACCAAAGAGACGACAAAACATTATTTTCTATAGTTCTGCACTGACATTGCGAGGGATTTCAGAGGGAAAACCATGTTGACGTGTAGCATGAATACTAATAATATTCATCATGTTATTCAAAAAGTAAAGGGAAACAATGCAATACCGATGCAGCAGGTTGGATGCTAGCTGAAGTGTGCAGGATGGGGGTGCGTGGACAGTGATATATGCGGCATAACTTACTTCAGTGACAGAAAAGCTCTCCAGTAAATCAGCACAGAGGAGCCGATGTGAGTCAACAAAATAACTCTTTGAAAGTCTCTTTCGCTAAAGACGGTGATACATAGCTCGACTTTAGGGAACCACCAAAATAAAGCACAAAGAAACCTGTCCTCATATGCACATCTGAGCTTTTCTTTTATCTTGTGTGTTCCTCCCTCAGGGGATGAAGGGAATCTCCGCTCCGCATCATCTCGTTCTGTGCAGCCAGGATGCTGAATATCACAGAGGGTTGTTGGATCAGCACCAGAGCAGAGGGAACGTAGTCCTGCCTCCCGGTCATCTACAACACGTTACAGTCCAGGAGACGGGAACGATGTAATCGCACACTGAAGGCAATTGGTTGTTCCAATGAAGACCAATTCACGCTCCAAGTGAAAACAATTCCCACCGCGTTTGAGAAGATATGGTGGCAGTTGGTTACAAATGAATTAGTTATGAGGGTGGGAACACATGCTCACATTCTTCTCTCAGCTCAGTTTAACATGAACTACATTTAATTACCACCGTCTATTAAGAAAGAAAGCCTGCCGTTGCGTTACAGAGTTGTTTTTGTTTATCCGTCCCTTTTTTCCCCTCACGAAGTGATTCCTCTGAGACTGACGTCTGTTTTACAAGTATGCTCCGCCTATGAATAAATCACTAAAAAAACAAGTAGAAAGAGCGACTGTCCAAACAACAAAGGGAGAGCAGACGCGCTAGTTTAACGCTATAACGCATGAAGACAGCGAAGCAGAACAAAGAGGCCCTCCAGGTGTTTGTAATGATAGGAGGAGTAATAGACAGGTGTACGCGGGATGCAAAAGATAACATGTCACATTTTGCAGCGCAAAGTGATCTGTGGACATATAATACCCGCCTTCATCTTTAGTTTGCTGATCCAATATCGTTTTAGCCTCAGCTCGGTTCCCTGAGAAAAGCTTTTCGCCATTCACGGTTTATGGGACGCATCGCCTCCCGAGACGCTTTACGCCACTCTGAAAGAGTCGGAAATCAACAGTGATTATCAAACCAGATGCAGTGAGGGGCCTCGCTCAGCTCTTGAAGTTGCCATTAAGCATTTCTTTGATTCACGCTGACAGAGAGAGAGAGATTATCCCCGCTCCGTGACTCGGGCTCTCCCGTGTCTTTGCAGCTTCTCACTTTTGGCAGGAAATTGAAACCTCAAATTGCGTTGGACAAACAGGCCGCTCAGCGGGACGCCTCCGTCGTTATACATTCAGCCCGTACGAAGGGCAAGTAAGGGTTTTTAGAACTGCTTTGTTGAAGACCCCCCCCCCCCCCCCCCACCCACCCCCACACACACACACACACGCACACACGCACACACGCACACACATTTTGGAAAAACTGTTTCTCTGCTTAGACCACCGTTTGCATCATCCCTCTCCTGCAGCTTTAGAAAGATCTTCTTCTTTCTCCTGATTCTCAAGCGAAAGCCCCTTTTCTCTCTCTCTCCTTTTCCTGCCTCGTGCCACATCCCCCCCAGAGCTCTCAGCTGTGCGCCCTATTTTTAGAGTAGCAATTTAGCTGAACAATGTACTGAGTCGTCATCTTTGCTATCATGTGACCCGCAGGGATGTGAACTACAGGCATCACATTTGCATTGTGTGTGTGTGTGTGTGTGTATGTGTGTATGACCTATATTTTCTGACTTAAAAGTATCTCTTATTGATAACTACAGTGATCTTTTTCTTTATTGAGAAAGGCAGGATCTGTAGCCTCATTCAGAAAAGCAACACAGAATTGTGAATTTCCATCTCTTGTAAAAAGATTTCTTCCACACACTACTGTGCTGATTCAAAATGAACCCTCAAATAGGAGCACAAACGGATCCGGTCGGGTTCCTTGCAAGGTTCATCATTATTGAACTTTATTACCACATGAACAGCCAGTCTGGGTTAATTGAATGGAAGCACTGTCTTGTATAATTCAACGGACGCAAGCTCAATTAACCGCCTAATTAGAAGCGAAGCCGGCATGAAACATGTGAATTCACCTCGTGTCTAATCCAATTCACGGATCGGTGCCCTCTGAAAAGGAAAGGCGGACACGCGCTCATCAGAATATGATCAACACTGTAATAAAAGTCCATGTGGTTCAACTTAAAAAAGTAAGTTCAAGTAGAGTCAAATTGGATTTACAATTGATTTTTAGTTCACTTCAGCTTTGGATTGTTCACATGACTGTATATAACATGTTTATTCAACTTAGAAATGAAAGTTCAAAAGATAAACAACGTATCATGCATTCGGTTCGCTGGGTCCAACTATTGATTTCAACTCTCATATTTTAGTTAGGTCTTGACATTACTTTCATAGTTACCATTACCTAACGTTTCAAATGACAATTTATAGTTATAAGAAACACCATGTCTTTTTTGCATTAAAATAATAATGCAGAATATTCACAAAAAGTTCCAACTCAGAGAAAAACCTTAAAGTCAATGCATAATTAACAATGAACGTACACATCGTTAAGACCATCCAGTAAACAAATGTATCCACGTTTTAAGAATTAGTGAAATCTACAGCGTAGTCCCTTTAAACGCAGTTTTGAGAACTACAGTGGCCTTCAAGTCACCTAACAACGTAAAGAGCTCTCAACAAAGTGTTTGGTTTGTCCAAACCCAACACTGGGCTACTTTATCAAACCAAGTTATCAAAAACACAACATTCATATTTTCAGGTTATCATATATTTTAAAAAACAAACATACTTTATATATAATATACCATTCTAATTTCTACATCCAGAGTCCCACCATGAGCCTTGAAAAGCAGAAATAATAGTGTTTTGACAATCTTTAAGTACATACAGTGCTCTACAAGCAGAGAGGAAAAGTAACTATTGTACTCTACTTAAGTATAAGTTTGAGTTACTTATACTGTACTTTATTATTTCAATTTCATGATACTTTATACTTTTATTCCACTAAATCTTAGAGGTAAATATGTTCACTCCATATATTTCATAACTTTCCTCTAGTAGTGAGGCAACAAACATTTTACTGTCATTATACAACCTATAGGACATATATTCATATATCTTCACATGACTACACAGAGTAAAAACTGATTCTTCAATACATCATAGGGCCTACATAATATCTGACAACAAGGAAATAAATAAAGTCTTACATCACACATCCTGATGACGTCTGATGGATCTTGGGATATGTAGTGTGCCAGGCCAAGCAAAGCAGCAGTCCTCCTCCTTTTATGTGTGTCCTACAAGATCGAGAAATATGCAGTGAGATGAAAATGTTGCGCAAAAACAAATAGCGCATCAATTTACAAACAATCAGCAACCCTTACATCTTTCTCAAGGCAGTGCAAGATATCTTTGAGTGCCTGCTTCTTTCCAGAAATGGTTTCAGCTTAGACCTCCAGCAGTCTTCCAGTTCAAGTCCCTTGAGAAAAGACTCAAGAAGGTCTGTGGCAACTACCCTCTTGAATTCTGCCCTTATCTGTGGAGACGCAAACAGGTAGTAAATACCAGTCAAACAGCATTTCTGAATAGGACAGACAGTTTACACAGTAGGACAGGCAACATACCTCTTTAATGTACAGCCGTGTGACTGCCTACCTGTCTCTCAAGGAGCAGAGCTGGCCATCTGGAAAGGACCTCTGCAACGGGTGGCTGATCTCCAATTATTTATTTTCGGTGCTGAGAAAATCAGGTCATCAGGTGTTCCACCAACTTCTGATCAGGGTCTTTTTTCATTATTTCCACCTCCAACAACTTTTGCTTTTCCTCCATGTTTTCATGACTCTGTCCTTCTGGTGGATCTGGACAGTAGTTGAAATCGCCCTTCTTTGACTTCTTAACACGTTTCCCCTTTGCATCTGCAGAGAGAAGTGTGTGTGTGTGTGTGTGTGCGTGTGATGTCCTGCTGCGTCAGATCCAGGGATGTCTGTCAGAAAAGATACAGCTATTCTTATTCATCCCAGTTTAAGCCCAAAAGCATGAAATGTAATTCAACCTCCAAGCGCAGACACAGAAATAAAAATAACTGTTACAACTTCCCTTTCAGAGAAAAAAAAACGTCCTCTGTCTGTATTCATATTCCTCGCTGTCAGACTGGCACATCTGCCACGCAGACGGCAGCTTCTGTCTGAGGATCGGGACAAAGCAGTCATCTGTTCCCCTGTAGGCATCTACGCGCTTTGAGTTTTTATATCGGTGTAACGCACAAAGCTGTACATGCATTGTGGGATGTGCGAGGCACAGGGACCGTGTTTACCTTCAGAGCATCTCTGAGCCCCTTTGTGCTGCTGCCACAGTCCGACCTGTGTGAACTGCATTCCGGACATTTCAATATAAAAAAAATACTCACGCTCATTTCAGGGATGAAGGAAGTGGAAATAAACCTGTCAAATAACTTTGTATTACTGGGCAGAGAGCCAATATCAACAGGACTTTGTAACCTCGTTCAGAATTGGACAAAGTGACTTGGCAGAGTGGTGGAGACATGACAGACAGGGTCCTTTTAACCTTTTCCCAGAACATAACCAAGTAGTTGTGTTGCCTAAACGGGTCCAGAGAATATGTGTCAAGTTGGGAAGGAGGACGGGTCAGTAGGTTTCAGTCGGTAACCATTTTCCTTATGTATTCAAGACGCCTCCTTTATACAATATCTCTGTATTACGTACCATAAAACTACTTATATGGTACGTAGGTTTAATGGCGATCCCACCCAACGGCAAGCAGAAACAAGACATAACGTGCAGACATTTCACAGCACAAGAAAGAATGCCGCAGGGTAGGAGGAGTGATATTTGCCCTAATATGATTAATCTTTTCTTTCCGAAGGTAAGAATGTTGTCGCAGTCAGCTGAAGAAGAGCAGATTTTGATATTAAACAGGTTTCAGGGTTATGGTGGTTGGCAGAGAATAAGGATCTATTGATGAGAATCTTCTTCTTGTGAAAGACAATTTTACATTTTTACATAAGCATATGATTTCCTGGTAATATAATAAAATGAAAGGATAATCAAATTGGCTGCTACAGGGTGAAAGGCAATGAACTATTCCACTGCATCTTGCATAATATATGTGATGCTCCTGCACGGGGCGGAAATTGTCTTTCTAAAGATATTAGGGGAATAAAGGTAAATGTGTGCAAATGGGAAGCTGGGGAGTAATTGCATGACCCTAGTATAGTCTGAACTTGTTGAAAAAGATTTAATAAAATCATATATTACACAATAACCTGAAGTAATCCAGGCAGCGATAGTTAAAAAAAGAACAAAATCATCCACAATGTAGTAATAGTTTATTATTATGTATGGTTTGTTGTTGTTTATGTATTGTTTATTGTTTATTTTCTTTAAGCATCTTGGGCAGACAAGTGATGGCAACATTTGGGTGCCATGCCAGGCTGCAGAAGTCACACTGTGTCTGAAACTCAGCCATCAAACACTCGCACCTCTCTCTGTGAGTTCACACTCATTCTCACAAACAAGCTCAGTAAATATTTTCCGTGGATAAAACAGTGGGTACAATTATATTATCTGGCTTTTGTGAGAGCTGTACCTGTTTCTGTCACAGAAATATCGGTCATGATATCATGGTTCATACAGAGGTGGTCAGAAATAATCTGATCTGCTTCATTTTCTGCAGGCCTATCGTATTATTTTCTACTGCCAACAAAATGACAGAAAAAACAGGCCATAATAGTTCATGTTGTGTTTTCTTCCGTTATCTACAGTATTTCCTATCTGACTGCTCGTGAGACGCCACAGGGAACTCAGTTTGGATCAGAGTTCATTCACGTAGATGTATTTGTAACACAGTTTACAAATATCCTCCTTGGACATCTGTCTATTCCAACTCCCGAACGAACAAACAGACACATTATTTATACATAACAAACAATTTCAGGTTCAGCCGCCATCCAATTTCATATTCCTTCTTCATAGTCACTCACCCTTCTCATGTATACTAATTCAAGCCGGTGACTTTAGGAATGTGGCTGCTAATCGTTGTTTTGTCTGAGACCTCCCGGCCCTGGTTTCTCTGGCACCTAAAGCCCACTTTCTACCGGCTAACACTAGAACAAAACAAGGCCACTGTGACCATCTGCGCTCAGTGTTCCCTTTAAATCAGTGACCTCTCACATTGAACTCTTTTGTCAGGCTGACTACTACCTGTGTGTTATGGGCCTGCTGCCCTGTCCATATGAACGTGCCTCACACCGACATGTAAAATGTAAAATGTGCTCTCATGGGATTTTTGCAGTTGTACTTTTACCTATAAAACAATCTAAACACAATACTTAATATTACGCATTATTATAACACATTTTTCTTCCACATTCACTAGCTTACATACAACTTCAAAAGAAAAAGGAGATTGTGCGTGCAATTGGAGGAGGACAAGATTAGAACAAAGTTGTTTAAAATGTCTATAAAACATTTAGTTTACAATAAAACAAACAAAGCTATTGACAAAATTATGAAAAGTCCAGCTTGGCTCATTAGCATGCACTTTTGAGACAGTCTAACTCATTTGTCGAAAGGCATCATTTGTGCATATCTGAATTGTTTCATTTAGTTTATTTAATTCATTGGTTTATTTAGTAGGGACAGTGCACATCAATAAACAATCACTTTAAATGTGTCAGAGTGAGCCAAGAGGCTATTATAAGTATTTTGGTTATCAGAACTTTAATAAAAAACGTCTGAAGCTGTAATAATTGATTTATGGACTGTAGGGGGCAGAACATCCCCAAACAAACTGTCTGACATTCACATATGCAAGAGGCCCTTTTCACACCAAAACAACAAACAAGTGTAACTGATAACCTTAATTATGGCCCTGTTCCTTTTAGATGGGCCAGGACCTTGATATTGTGCACTTCTCCTAATTTGAGATAAGGCTCCATGAGATGCTCTCCTGATGTGTCAATGTTTCAGCAGAAATAAATCATGAATCAAGCAAAGAATTCTAATTATTCTATTTTGAGTGGTAGATGTTCTCAGAAGAGTTCCTCATTGTCAGACATAACCTCGTCAAAACCGCGACACAGGCATCCTTCCTGCACGCTGCAGCTCTGTTTTGTTCCCTACTCAAAGCAGTGAAGTGTGGTGTTTTCTGTGAGATGAGGGAGCCAGACAGAGCTGCTGTCTACATGAATCACAGCGCTCATTAACTCCCAGTGACGCTCTCAATCTATGGACCAGTCTGCATATTTATGCGCGGCAACTGCTGCTCCGCTTCTCCCCACAGACGCCGTGTGTTTGCTCATTGAGCTTGTTTGACATGCCACACAACCTCCCAGGATATAGTCGTGCATCATGTTTTTATCCCTCTTCAAACATGGAGGGATGAAAAAAAAATGTTTGTTGTGGGGATCTGATCCACAAGATGTAACAGCAGATCTTTATATATATATATATATATATAAAGATCAAGGCTTTACCAAAGAAGAAAACACACTGTAACTGAAATATCACCCAGTCACAGCTTCTTTCAAGCTCTCCTTCAGCAGAGACCCTGACCCTCTGGAGGGCAGAGAGGGAGGAGGGCAGGGTTTGCCGGGTGTTGTCAGTAATGAGGGGAGCGCCTTGTTATCCAGGACTCCTCCTGCTGTTCATCTCTCACCCTGGGGCACTTTTCTTGAGTAAGCGGGGTGAGGACGGGAGGTGGCAAAAAAGGGCCAAGGAGCCGTGTGCACTCAGCCTTGCACGCCTTAATCTTTGAGACGGTAATGACAACTGAAAGGGGTATTTTAGCAGCTACGGTGAAAACAGCTACTGGACTAACCTTTTGGCTGCCGCAGACGCATAGTGGGTGGTCTGCATCCCTCGAATACTTTTCTCCGATGACAGACAACGCTGTGAATTGACATGGAGCATGACATGGAAAGTGATTTCACCGAGGCTTAAATGAGGACATTCAGGGTTGCAGTGGTCTCTGGTCCAAGCTTGCGCGGCTACAGCAAGTAGAAATCACAGTCCTGCTCGCACTGCCCCGGAGAATATCACACATCTACTGTACATGCTGGCTTGTTACCAAATGAAGTCATGAAACCCCTGGGCACAATGAGTCTTCATTAGTAAAGCACGGGTCAGCTGTGACGCCATCCAGATCTTCCCGGATATAGAGCGCAGCCACCCGTGTGTCCCGAACTTAATTAAGATCAGAGAGCTGCATAATGATGGTTCATAAATAATGCACCACACTATGTGATCTCTAACTAGCTTTGCTATCCCCCGTTAGCCGTGTGACCCTCCTTGCATGTTGTAGACTAGGGCTTTGTACCGGTGAAGTGACTTTTTTCATGAAGCGCACTCTCGATTACATTGAGGTTGTGATGCAATGCCACAGCTTTCGATCTAACTCTGCTAGTCTGAATACATATTGAGGCTGTAGAGGGAATACGTTATTGTAATATCAATACTCTTTTTTGCCTTTAACCAACAATCTTATTCACTATCTGCTGTTGTCGCCAGAAAAAACAGTGTTGGCATTGTATGTTTTTGAAATGGATAGGTTTCAAAAATACATTTTAAATAAGCCTCATTGTATGTTTGCTGAAAAGCACAATAACACGAGGTCAGCATTGTGAAACGATTGGTTAGTTTTAGGCAACAAAACAGATTGTGACAAAAGATCAGAGTCTGTGTTAAAATAATAATGTGTGGTTATTTAGTTGTATTCATTCATGGCAATTATCTTTTCCCAAGGACAGTTTCCCTCTTGGAAGAAGCATTAATTGTTAATCTGATAATTTTAAATTCAAACTGCATCATTAAACTGGGAACACTCTGATGATAAAGATCATGTGATGTGATTGGAAAGCTCCAGACCAGCTTGCACCTTGTGGTGAGACCTTGTGTTTTATTAACTGGTGTTCCTCATGCGGCATGTAAAGCACCAGCAGTGATATTCCAATAGTACGTCAAGCTCTACAGACTTTGATGTACCAACTTGTATTACTTCTGAACTGATTTTGTATTTTTCTTATTCCTCTCCTGTCTCAAATTGATTTGTTAAATGTATTTTGTTCTTGTGTTTTGCCTCACTGAACTGTGCATGGTGCAGCATGTGTAATTTACACAAACAGAAGCCAGGGGCACTAAAATGTGTCATCCACTCCATACTAAATAAATCAGCCCACACTTGTAGCCCTGTAGGACCTTTATCAATCAAATGGCAGCTCTGATCAATGTTGATAATGACAGAATCTTTGAATGTGGTCGTGACCAATCCGCCATGACAGTCCACTTGCTCCTCGAGACCTCAAATGACCTCTCACATGTGACGAAGTGTCGGGCCCAGGGGCCGTCAGAGCTTCCCACGTCGCTGTGTGTTAGCATCAGAAACACTGCTCGTGGCCACCGGCCTCAGCAGCTCCACACCGGGCTCCTTACACACTGGACCTGACCCTGACCTTCATGCCTCAAGAGAGGGGTTATGGCATATTCCCCATCCTTTTGAGAGCATGCAAATCATGGATCAAATAAGAGATCAAAACAAGAATGTGAAAGGCTTCTTAGGCTTTTCTGCAATCCAAACCTTTTTGAAGTCCCCATTAAAACTACTACTCCGTGAGAGCTTGGCCCAGGGGTCCCCTCGCACAACAGAAGTGGCGCCGAAATCACCTCTGTATCTCCGCTGGCGTGCAAGTCTTTAACATACTGCATGTCAAGTAGCTGTTGTGAGGTAATGAGCATCCGTAGCATATATCTTGAAGTGGCCGTCTTAATGAGACATCTAAATCTGCCGGGCTTGTTTACTCGGCTACAACCCTAACGATGTCTTCAGTGAACTCCGGTATAAATTTAGTTTTCAGGCTGCAGAATAAAACCCAACACAAACTTAAAGTGTTTACATGCAACAGATTTGTCACATAACGGGTAAAGTGACCAAACTCCCTGCAGTTCGTCAGTACTCTAATTAAAACATCTCCATCAAACGAGCACCGAGGCGTGTTTGGTTTCTGATTTTGCTGAAGACACAAATCATCTGATTCACTCAGGCAGCTATAAACCTCAGTGGGACGTGGAAGCACCTTTCATTCCACTACTCGGCAAAAGAAAAACACATTAAAAAACATTAATCAGACAGACAGAGAAGATAATTGCAGACCGTACTCGCATTGAATTTTGAACAGCATCTCCTTTGGCAGAGATGCTTTATGCACACTGAAGAGCTGCAGCAAGTCCTGCTTTGTTCTCACAACAGCAGCCCTCTTCGGTTCACTCAAACGTGTGAATACATACAGGTGGATATGAATGTGAGCAGAGGTATGCTGTGTCATGCATATGCCAATTCAAATGCATACAGGCTTTTGTTTATTAATTTATGACCTTATCAAACACAATCCTTGTACAATATTCCGAAAATATTCTCTATATTGTACTATATTTCATCACATTCATATGCAGATACACCACCAGCGCTTTAGATGATGCTACCGGCATGTCCTCATAGCCAAACGACAGAAGAGGTCAATGACTCCCCAAACAGCATAAATGAGGCGACTGTGGCTCAGTGGTTAGCAAGTCGGTCTTTCAATCAGAGGGTCGGTGGTTCGATCCCCGGCTCCGGCAGTCTGCGTCGTTGTGTCCTTGAGCAAGACACTTAACCCTCATTGCTCACCGTTGCTGTGTCTACGGTCTACTGTATACTGTATATCATGTAAGTCGCTTTGGATAAAAGCGTCAGCTAAATGAAAATGTAAAATGACCAGCGCCAGGCACATGTTGTGAGTTGGTCGCAGTTAAACACGTGGTGAAAAGGTCCATGGACTGCAATTCACCTGTTCACATATTCATACATGCCATGCAGGGCATCGAACCAGGAACCTTCCAATTATTGTATACCTCTGATAAAAACTACTTTTAGGAAAAGAACATTGTTTTTAAAAAAGCCCTTTTGGGTTATATACATGAGTTACGTATGTTCTGCAAGCTAATTTATGTACGCAAGTTAAAATAAGTCAACGTTTGTTTCACAAACCGTGGTCTCTTGGGTGAAAGTCCAGTGTTTGTTTCATCCAGCCTTCCACCTCGACCTCCTCCCCCCGTGGACTTTGTTGCTCTTTAAACTGCGTCGCCTGACTTCTTCCTTTGCTCTCGTCATAATTACTAGAGCCACGAGAAGTTGCCACCTAACATTAAGAATAACGATGGGTCGTAATAAGCTGCTACCACAGATTACATATGTTTTTGGAGGTCGGTTTGATACTACTACATCCCACTAGCATACAGTAGGTAATGCACTGTATATATCAATACATTTACATAGGACATAGCAAATACAGTCCAAAAAAGTTTTCAAATATATATATAAAGTTGTGAATCCACCAACCAAGTCATGTTAGGTCACATTGTTGGAAAGTCACATTACAAATGCCACACAGAAGGCAAGCTGAGTGTCACTGTTCACAGGGCAGATGGCTGAGCCTCACTAACTGTACTGCTGTGGGCATTGCTGTGGAACGACTGTTGAGATAATTACCAATGCATTTGACACGTAGGTCCCTGGTCCCTTCTCTTTCTAAGTCTTCCTGCGGTCCTCTACAATACACAGGTCAACCTGATGAGCGGTTGCCAGAAAATCAAAGGACAGACATGAACACACACACAAACACACACAAACTGACAGCAAGACATACAGAGACTCCTTCCGTTTTTAGCTAGACGTGACGCTCTTTGTGCCCTCTGTGCTCCCGCTCTGACTGGACTCTCACTCTCACCAGCTCCAGTAAGTAAGCGAAAGTGTCAAAGCTGCTCTGTGAGGAGAATTCATCCATTACGGCCTTGAATGGTCTCGGAGCGCATGTCAAGGTGCGGTGGGAGTTGCATAAGATGCAAAAGTGTGAGCTATCCTGATGGAAAGAATGGAAATTGCTGTGAGAATGTCACACATTGTAGCTGTGAGGCGAGAATAGATGGCGGCCATGAGAGGAAGCCTTTGTGGAAGGATGGCGTGAACACAAGGACAGCCAATAAAATGGATTAGCTATGACCTTGTGCGGGGATGGAAGCGTCAGTGATTTTTTATTTTTTAATACAATCGACTGCAAATGACGGGTGTGGACGTCATGAATACGTCTCAATGGGACGGAAATCATGCACGTATCAACAAGAGGTTTCGACAAATGAGAAGAAATCATTATTACAAAATGCCACTTTGGTGTGCGGCAGAGCTCCCATGCGCAAAACATGTCTCGCAGAATGGCGTTGACATTGAACTTCAACTCTTGGAATGAGTGTTTAAAAAGATAATTTTCCCACACACAATCTGCAGCTGTCCTCGCCTCCTTCGGTTTTTGTGTTACATCCGGTCCTCAGCTGCAATTCCAACAGCCAAGGACAAAATTCGAGCTCTGCCAGAATGCTACCGAATGAAAGGCTAGTAAGTGGGGAGCAAGGCGAGGTGGGGCGGCCTCTGAGCTGAGCTTTGAGAGAATGTTAATTTGGCCATTGTGAAATGGCATCACGATGCTTCCTCTGAACGAAAATAAATCTGTAATTCAGAATTCCGCACTGTGGATTCCTCATAGATTTTGGGGCAGAGTTTTTCTTTCCTTTTCCTTTATATATTTTACCATACAGAAAGAGTTTGTATAAAGCATAAACAACATACTCACCCATACTCCTCCATAATCTCTTCTCTGGGATTGTTCCAGCAGGTGGGGGGCGTGGCTTTACCTAAGGTCAGCCAACATGAAACCTTGTACAAGAGGGTCATGTAATAGAGGGAGAGAGAAAAAAAGCAGCAGATTATGTGAGAGGGATGCGGGCATGTTTATGCGGCACAAAAAAAGGGAGGAGATCGGCTGGCAGCGTGATGCGGCGACAGCAGCAACATTATGTCATCCGAGGGGGGCTGATCTTCTGATGACATGCTCTGAAAGAATGCCATGTTTGCCAGGACCCTGTAATCTAGTGGCACATGTTTACGGACAGGAAGCAAATGAGATTGGAGATGAAAGAGGAAGAGGAGAGAGAGAATCAGAGGATGAGCTTTGACTGCACTGCAGTCTGTGAAATTCAACATGCGACTGCTGTTTTGAAGCCTTGAGATTTGCGTATTGGCCGTCGCCATCTTGACTTTTTGCAACCAGTGAACAGCAGTGACCGTATTTAGACTGTGGATGAGTAACGTAGAGACGCCATCTACGGTTCTGGAAGCGGTAAATACGTCATTATGTTGTTTTTTTTAAATCTAAATGGACCATCATTTACTGAACATCGTGCTGATTGAAGAAAACTTGAAACTAGAGATTGAGACATAAACTCATGTTTATAATGTTTACTGAGGGAATAAATCAAATGAGAAGTAGAGTATTTTTCTCATAGACTTCTATACAAACTTCTTTTTTTGCAACCAGAGGAGTCTCCACATGCTGGTCATTTGAAAGAATGCAAGTTAAAAAACACCACAGCCTTGGCTTTACTCTTCAGAACCGGAGGTTTGCCTCCAAGTTTTTCCTTGCTTTGTTGATAGAGCCGGGCCGGCCTCGCATGCCTTTAAGTGCATGTTTGTGCATTTCAGCGTTTCCCATGGGCTACGAAGCACATAACGTTGAAACGTGTCTTAATACTAAATCTCAAACTAAATCTCAAACATGTCCAAAAAGTTCAGAGAGTAGTCCTTAAGTGTGAAGCTGCTGTTAGCTAGTGCTACGCATGGATGATCTTAAATGCACCACTTTCAAATCTCAATGAAAAACTCTGCTGCTCTGTTGTGCATTGATGGATTAAATACTGCTCTTTTATTTGCCATGTTGTGTTTGGAGCACAACCCCCCCCCGTATTTGTGTCGTCCTGTGTGACTCAGTTGTCGGTGTCACTCTGCCGAGCTGTGACAAAGACAGATTTAGCTCAGAAGTGTTGATTGGCCATGTCAGTCTTCAGAGGTGCCACTGCTCTGAACCCCACTGTCTTTGACTGAGACGACGGCACTACTTCGTCACTTCACGACAGTTATCGTAGGTCTTCATCGTCATCTATTGGTAGTTGTGCAGGGTCAATGTAACGATCATACAAATATTCAGCCATGACATTCTTTCAACACTAAAGTGATGATGTCTGTCCTCCAACTGTCCAGCAGTGTAAGGGTTGTTTCAGGTTTAGGTGCAGAAACGCATATGGATGGGGGACGGTGTTCGAAGCAACACCAGCCGGCAACGCATCACCTCATCAAATTTGAGAATGAGACTTCCCCTTGAGCGAGACTCTGTCCATAATGTTGTCAGACATTTATAATAACAATGTGAGCCTGTCAGTGGCAAAAACAAGTACTAGTAGTTTCAAAAACTGTCTCCATGAGTCACTTAGACACAAAAACATATGACAAATACTCCATACTGTGTTCTCTGTGCTCCAAAAAGGGATGATTATAAGACAGCGATTAAAAATCAGACACTGTTATCTGCAAAGATTTGGAATTACAATGATATAAAACAGATAAGTTTGAATTGTGGCTCAGTGGTTAGCAAGTCGGTCTTTCAATCAGAAGGTCGGTGGTTCGATCCCCGGCTCCGGCAGTCTGCGTCGTTGTGTCCTTGAGCAAGACACTTAACCCTCATTGCTCACCGTTGCTGTGTCTACGGTCTACTGTATATCATGTAAGTCGCTTTGGATAAAAGTGTCAGCTAAATGAAATGTAATGTAATGTAAAAGTAAATGACCATTGTTGTAACTCAAAACAATCTGAGATGCCAGTGTGAGATGTTAAGTAACCTGCAGCACTCAAGTATAAGTTTCCTCTCAGGAGTGCAGTGGACAAATGCTTTCGTTGTTGAGAACACTGTGCTTGAAAGGATGCAATCAAAACTGTGGCCTTGGAATCTATTATGGTGAGGAGGGAGCCACGCTGAATAGGGCTGCACAAATCTTAAATCTCTTTACAATTCACTGTAAAGTTAACGGAGCATTTGTCCGGAAAAACAAAAGGCAGGGTCATCATGTGAACGTTCCACCCTTGGTATTTGTTGGGGTGTTTTATTTTGTAGCCCCTGTGAGGTGATGCTGGCGTGAGTGAGTCACAGTGTCTGAATGGCGGGCTGGGTTTATAAACCTCCATCAGTCCTCAACACATGAGTTTGAAGGCCACTTGTCTCCGCGGTCTGTCACGTATGCACATGCAGCAAAGTCCGACAGCCTCAGCATCCGTAGTTTCCACCCTCGAGGGCACGGGAGCGCAGAGACAGCTCTTCATCATGAGGTCCTTCGTCCTACTGTTCTTCACCCTGCTGTTGGTGTCCCACGGGTCTTCAGCTGTCATCACAGGGGTAAGTGGGAGCAAACAGGTAGATGGTGGGCGGGAGGTGACGGTTTGATGGGAATATGGAAGTGCTTGCTTTTCAAATAAGAAAATGTTGCCTGACGGGCACTGTTTAATATTCTTTGGTGTGAATGGCGTTAGTTATTACCAATTGCGGTCGTTTGACACTTGACATCTTAACTCAAATAAGTATATACGGTATTGTTTATGCTTAGACCAAAGCCTCCATTGTGACGTTCATTCTCTGATGAAAATATCAGCAAATTATTCTTTGAATAATGATATTTAGAAAATAAATTCTCCTGTACTTTTAAAGTTTAGCTTTGTACAACATTTAAAATGTATTACACAGAGAATTAATAATTATACAATTTGATATGAAATATATTTATTTTGGAAAAGACTAAAACATTTAATTTTCTTTAGGTAATAAAATATATTTAAAAAATGCCCCACATCATTGCATTTTTGGTTAATTCAAAAGCATTAAGGGCTATACTATAAGGTAAATAATAAGTGTAGTCTATCTGGTAGTTTATATATATCTTGTAGTTTATAGTTTTCAAAGAATGATATATATATATATATATATCATTCTTTGTATGATTTCCTTTTCCAAATCAGGTTTTGTATAATTCTATGAGCATAAATTATGGCCATAAAAGCTCATAAAACAGCCCTCCCTGTCACGACAACCCTCTGGTCGCTGCGAGAGGAACATGCAGCAATAAAACAGAAAGTGATTTTCATCCTCGTCTGTCACATGAAATCACTTCTGTTCCTCTTCATTGTGTTCCCTTCATCTCATCCAGAGCGAGACCCGTCACTCAGCATCTCATCCCGACACTCAAGACAATAAACCCCCAGTAATCCTGAGGTGTTTTGTTGAGGTATGATATGACTAATGGTGTTATAACACAATACCATTAGCATAATATGCTGTTAGGGTAACACCCGTTTGCGTTGTGTGTCGCTCTTCTGCTCAAAATACATTTCTCACCCATCTAAAAGCTTTAGAACACACAACCTGCATTTTCTTGTTTGTATTATAATTTGCATATTATAGTGTTTAATTACATCACATAACATGTATGCATGATTTCATTACATACATATTAACAATTACATGTCTCCTTAGATAAGCACCAGTTACACCCTTGGCAGCTGTTCATTGCATTTTGGACTATTTTCAAACCAAACAATTTTAATTAACAGAAAATATGTCCCAAAATTAAAGGAGCAGTGTGTGGATTCAGGGGAATTTGTTGGCTGAAATGGAATTTAATATTCATAATTTGTTTTTTATTGGCCTTTAATCACCTGTAACTAAGAACGAAGGAGTGCTTTTGTTACCTAATATGAGCCCTTCATATCTACATAGGGTGTGAGTCCTCTTCACAGTGTCGCCATGTTGCTACAGTAGCCCAGAACGGACAAACCAAACACTGGCTCTATAGAGGGCCCAACTTACAAAAATAAGTCTGGTTGTATAGAAGTCTATGAGAAAATGACTCAATTGATTTATTACCTCTGTAAACAAACATGAGCTCATGGTCTCAAACACTAGTTTCAAGTCTTCTTCAAAACATCAAGATGTTCATTTAGTAAATTATGGTCCATTTAGAGTTAAATAGATGATAGGCAGGGTACGTTTTAGGGTGGGGCTACCTTGTGACCATGGCGTTATCTGGTCCGGGAGTTGTCCGTGTTTTCATATTATAACTTCACCCTTTCACAGTGTGTTTTCGGTTGTCATGAAAGTTTTTTGAAACCTCTTTGGTCACCTTCAAAATGTAATTTTCACTGTTCGGTTTTCAATCTCACTGTCTCATATTGCTTCTGGTTGCAAAAGGTCATGACAGCAACAGCCAAAAACGAAGAACGAGGGGTTTTAAGTTAGTTGCAATCTGCAAACGTACCACTAGTTGCCACAAAATCCTGAACACTGCTCCTTTATCCATCCCATCCATCCATTATCCGAACCGCTTATCCTGTTTAGGGTCACGGGGCTGCTCCTTTAACAATGACAAAACTTTAATAACATTAATAAGGCTCATATAGTAGCGTTCAGCATTAATTATTAGTGGGACATTGTTATTACAGAATTAAAGGTGCAGTGTGTAATATTTGGCAGCATTTAGCGGTGAGGTTGCAGATTACCACCAAGTCAAACTTCTACCAAGTGTGTAGGAGAGCTAAGACGGTCGACACAAAAATGTGACTGACCCTATGTGGAGCAATGCTTTAGTTTGTCCATTCCAGGCCACTGTAGGAACATGGCGGCCGTGGTTTCGGGAAGAGGATCCACTCCTCACGTAGAAATAAGTGTCTCATTCAGTAACGAGAACACAACAATTAATATTTTCATGTGAATATTTACTAAATTAAACATACTTATTCATATACAATAGACTGTCCTAAATGCTACACACTGTTCCTTTAAGCACGAAAGCCCCCTAGTGGTGGCAAATAACTGCATGTCCATAAAGCCAAAGTATTTCTGATCTGCATATGTCAATAATATGCTTAATTAAACCACAGCATCTATACTGTCTGTGTGTGTGTGTGTGTGTGTGTGTGTGTGTGTGTGTGTGTGTGTGTGTGTGTGTGTGTGTGTAGGCCTGTGAGAAGGACTCTCAGTGTGGAGGAGGAATGTGTTGTGCGGTGAGTTTGTGGATCCGCAGCCTGCGTATGTGCACGCCGGCGGGACAGGAAGGAGACGACTGTCACCCTATGAGCCACAAGGTGAGATCGTCGACAGACAGATGTCCAGTGAAGAGCCACCCACCAATGATTCATTCCCGTTCAGTGCTGTCGCGGCAGTGGTGATTTCAAAGCACCTCATCACTAAATATTTTCAGAAAAGGCCAAAAAAATAAAAAATCTTAGAAGCAGTTAACAAGACGTATTCTAAGTCTCTGACATTTCGGCACCTTCCACTACGTCCATTAAGGCTGATATAACTTAAAAGAATCTCATACTAAATGTTTCTCCCTTTCTGCTTCCAGATTCCATTCAATGGGAAAAGACTCCACCACACGTGCCCCTGCCTGCCCAACCTGTTGTGTATCACCATAGAGGAGGGAAGGTCCAAATGTCTCTCACGATACAAGTTTCCAGACTACCTCTGAGGACCAACACTTAATGATCTGCCTTTAAAAAGCCTGTTTGTTTGTTTTTATTTATTTATTTTGAATACAAATATGTATATATATTTAATAATGCATAGTCATTTTTGGTGCAGGTTAAATTAAACTATATAATTAAAGGAAACTGCCACCTTGGATGTGTTGGGGAATGATGGCCTCTCCCTTCTGTGTATAAGTGTGCTTGTTCAATTTCAGTTATTTCAGTTACATACCGCACAGTGAAATACAAAGAGCACAAAGAATATATAGTATATTGATTTAACAGTATTCAATATATTATCATTTTTATATTATTCCATTATTGTACTCAAAATACACATGGAAACCAGCCGTCTTCTTCATTTGTATTTGGTAAGAAGAATAAATGACATATGCTTTCTCACAGTTTTTCTAAGTTTTCAACTGCCCTCCAGGGAAACATGGGGAGAAACACACTTTACTTCAATGGTTACAAAATGACATGCTGAGTGACATGCAAGTTACAGTTTCATTAACCGGCACACACATCCGCAGGACTGTTTCATGCTTTCACTAACGACAAAGTAGATGAAGGACAAAGCGTGAGAACATTTAAACTGTGGTCAAAAGACGAGCGGAGACGAGAGTCTTTCCTCCCCTTCACCTTGGCAGCAAGTCTTCATCACGGCAGGAAACAGTGGGACCGTTATGAAATGAATCACTGTCAGGCTGGGATTTGCAGCATTTGTTCAAGGCCCAAAGCTATAATTAGATTTGCCCAATGTGTAACGCAATGACTCACATCAATCTTATTACTGATGAAATGGATGTTGGTCTTCTGTGGCTCTGGACATGAGAGCATTCAAACAGCGTAAAGAAATCCTCAAATGATGATGAGAACACGAGCACACATGAAGGAATACTGGTAGTGTCTGTAACTGACAGATAATGAGGCTATAAAACATCCATTTTGAGCATAAACTTCAAACATTCCCGAGCTCCAGGTTGAGGCAGTTCCATTCCCGTAAAACCAGAATGCATGGGCCATCGTGTTTGGAAGGAAACGTATTTCCTTCTGGATTACACTTGTTTTTCCCGTGTCGCAAATACGTTTCTAATGAAAGGTCTGCGTGTTAGTCGAGACGGGTTGAACAACCCTTGGACTTTCATTCAGGACACCGCTGTTCGTGTCCATGAAACGAAAAGCTGTCAATCACTTAGTTAAACTTAGATCGGCGAAACTTAATTACGTAATAAACATACTTCTTAGCCAGCCCCTGATTCTGTTTTGTTTAGTAAACTGTAGCAGTTTAGTTAGTTTGCATGGGAACGTCATTTTTAGAAGAAGGGGTTGGACTCGGGGCTACATTAGCTGCTATTAGCGTAACACATCCAAATCTTCAATGGAATTGTTGGCAGTTGGCATCACAGCGGAGGCCACATGCCCCGAAAACGAAGCAATGCTCCAAAAATACCCGACCCGCTTTCGCATTGCACGAGAGCACGTGCAGGTGAGGAGCCTCCTGCAGCCGGGGAGGCACGGCAATTACACCACGAGACCTCAGCACGCCGGTGGCGGAGCGCAGCCATCTGTCAGGAACAAGCGGGCGTGTTGTGATGCTAATGGTTATGGATGCACTGAGGGCAGGCGGCTTGTTGAGGAGCTCGGCGTTGGAGGGCAGATCAGAGCGCTCGGGGAATCACAGCGATTAAGGTGTGCACCGGGAGGACCGCTCAGCCTTTGAAAGCCGCGGGTCGGTGTAATCGAGGCCGCCGTTGATAAATGCAACAGCAATTAGCTGAATCAATAGCCGCCTGCTGGCTTGAGGAGGGAGGAGGGGATTTGGGGTTTGAGGGAGTTTGATTAGAAGAGCAGGTGCCATGCGATCGGCCAATTGAAACAAATCTAATAAGTGCTATGTTGAGAAGGAAAAATCCAACCTCTAACCTTTTAAGTTTCTGAATGCAGTTTGTATTGGATTTCTTTTGACAGTTTGGCAGCCACACGACAGAGATGTGGCATGACACCATCCATTCTGCAACAATACTAACGTCAGGTATTCATATTTGATATGTGGTTAACTGTTCATTTATATATTTTATTTCCCAACATGATGGTGTAAATACTGAAAGCCTTCTCCACACTGCCAAGAATTTAATGATAGCTAAAAATACTGGCATTAGCCTAAAATATACAAATCACAAGCACATTTTGAATCATTGAGTCTAACACCGTGCTGGTTTTTAAAGGGGAACTACATTTTACACATGAAGTTGAGTTTCCTAGTCACAAGTAGTTCGGTATTAGAAAACTTTGAATGTCTAATGATGAACCCCAGAAGCTTAAAAGGTCTACAAGTGAGAATCACCAACTAGAGGTTGGGGATTTGAAGGAAGTGGGTGTTTGGACACTGTCCAGTTGCTTTATGGGAAATGTAGGATTTGGAGCTTGACCAGTTCTTCTTTATTTCTGCTTCTGCTGCTTTAATTCTGATCATTTTTCTTTTAATCTGACTCTTGCTAGTTCCTCAACTTTATGGAAGTACAACTTTAAATCACTGGAGTGCCCTTTAAGTAAATACCAAGGACATGGGAAAATCCACAATAGAAACAGACCAATGTCTGTATGGAGTTTTTCCCAAATACAGGGTGCAACTCTCTTTTTCTCAACTGTAAAATCTTTAAACATGTCCACTACCGTCTCTACGTTTACAAACCAATGCAACAACTGCCAGGAAACAGGGCACACAAGAAAAACACTGACCATAAGGCCAGACGAGTCCTGCATTGTGAGCACGCTGTCAGAGGCAGAACCAGAACAGGTAAAGACATCTTGTTAAAAAACTGATTATGGAACCCAAACAATTTATCATCCATTTCTCATTTATTTGCTAAGAAATACAAACAATGCAAACATCCTCTCCAAAGCACCAAATTGTTTAACATGATCATGTCCATATCTGTAGAAAAAGAACATCTGTAGCAGGGAACCCATTTCTCAACACAACTGACCCATGAAGAAGATTAAGAATTTTTCAAAATAGTTTTTGAAGTGAGTTTTGACACCTTTTCATCACAAATATTCCCACTGGATTATGAAATATACAACATTTTTTGTTTTTTATAGGAAGATAGGGAAAAGATAGGCTTTCCTGTATTTACAAACACTATCCTCGTTAAAAATATACTGAGATCTGCATCTCATTTGTGGTATCCAAACGACTAGAGGTGTCACAGACGCTGTGGAGGATCTGACTCCCATCAGCTGATAAAATAGTTCTGTTGGGGTCATCATTCTGCAAAAGGCATACAACCTCCAACGGGTGTGCTGGTATAGAATTTCAAAATATACAAACAGATAGCCAAAGTGACATTCATGTACAATATTGTCGTGGACCAAAAAAAAAGGTTGATATTGAAAAGGGTGTAAAAATGAATCTCTGCAGACAGGCCCTATCGGAATTAATACAAATTAAAAAGTGGCAACGGGGATTGTTTTGGAAAATATCTTTAGTTTTTCTGATTAGAATGAGCAAATATAACATTCATTTACACAATATTAAAGTTTGGTAAAATCCAAATAGTGGGTTGAAAGTGGATAAATTAAACTGAAGTGGGTTCACCCTCCAAAACATCCCTGTGTGTGTGCACACATTTTGGGGACCAGTCTGTACATTCTGAAAGAAGATGTAATGTGTCTTTGGCAGTATTTGTTTATATATGTATATATACGGGTCAGATGACACAGTATGGCTCCATGGGGGTCTGTGTCCCCAGGCAGCTGGGGAAACAGGCTCTGAGGCGCATCCGGAGTTCCTTGTTGAACAGGAAGCTGATGATGGGGTTCGCCCCCGCCTGAGCGAAGCTCATCCAAACCGCGGCGCTCAGGTAGAGCTGCGGCACCGGAGCTCCCCGCACAAATATTCTCAGGTAGCACGCGCTTATGTAAGGCGCCCACAGAACAAGGAATGCCAGCGTGATCATGTAGTACATCTTCCCGATGCGCTTCTCCATCTTGAACTCGTCCAGCACCAGCAGCCTCCTGTTGCCGGGGTGCGTCGCCTGCCTGATGCCCACCAATGTCGGCGGGGTGGGCCCGCGGCCGAAGCCGGCGATCCAGTTGGCGGCGGCCTGCCCGGTGGCCCCGGGCCCGTGGAAGGTCCAGTTCTGGCTGATGGCCGGGACCAGCTGCGCCGGCTTCATCTTGCGGTGATCGTAGACGAAGCACAGCATCTTGACGTACACCACATGCGTCGTCCCCACGATGACGGCCAGCATCAGCATGAAGCCCAGCGTGTCGTTCGCCTTCACGTAGCGGTGCTCGAAGGTGCACTGCTCCTCCTCGCGGATGAACTTGTAGGTGCCCACGTCGAACACCGGCGGGAAAGCCATGGCCACGGAGAGGGTCCATACCATGCAGATCACCGCCGCGCACGTGCACAGGTTCATCCGCTTGTAGTAGAACCGGTGGTGGGTGATCGCCATGTACCGGGTGACGCTCACGCAGAAGAGCAGGAAGGCGACGTGGAAGCAGAAGAGCACCGACATGAAGGCGACGATCTTGCAGCAGAGCGCGCTGTACGGCCAGGCGGAGCTGCCGCCTCCCATCGCCGCCATCACGAAGGGGAAGCAGACCGCGGAGCGCGCCACGTCCGCCAGGCACAGGTCCAGGAGGAAGTAGTAGGGAGCCTTGCGCAGCGAGCTGTCCTTTAGCAGCAGCAGCGACAGCGACGCGTTGCCCAGCAGGCTGACGCCCGTGATCAGACCCAGGGAGGCGAGCTTGACCGCAGAGGCCGCGGACGCGTAACTGTGTGCGGACGGGCTGCTCTCCCCGAGCGCGCTCGAGTTTGCCATCTGTGCAGCCGAGGCGGCTCGGGTCCCCTCATCAATTCATCGACCAGCACTGGAAGCAAAAACTAAATCCTTCTTTAACAGAAAATAACAAACAAACAATAACACTCAGGAATAAATTCCACTCAGAAGCTTCCGTTCAACATCGGCTCGCGTCCATCCCGGTGTGTGCCGCGATCCCCATCAACAACAAACAAAACAAAAGCATCTGTTTATTTTTTTCTCTTCTTGTCCTTCATCTCACAAGTGTCCGGTGCAAAAGACGTCCCTGTCTGTTCGTCCAGCTTCGGCTGAGTCGGGGCGGTCTGGTTGAGCTTGAAACGCCATCCCGGGAAGCAACCGTTCGACAGACAAGCGGCTCAGAAAACACATCTCAATTTCCAACCGATGGCGGAGGTCTCCCGTTCGTATTCAGGAATAATACAGAAAAAAATTAAAGGAAAAAACGCACGGCGCAATTACGCATCCACTGCCATCACCAGCGGCAGCTAAACGTATGGAAGGCAAACATGTTGGATCAGAGCTAAGAGCGCCGGTGTGGGTCTCGCACGGCAGCTTCTAGACTCGAGCCTATGCGACGCACGTCCGCCTGCATGTAAGTGAGTGAGCAGGCCTGGGGTCAGTCAGCCAGTCTCAAACTGACGGTGCGTGTCGAGTGCAATCCACATGGAGGTCTGTCTCCAAGCACACATGCAAATGTGGACAGACGGCATTGCACTATACTTGATGGACAGGTCATGAAAAATAACTGATCATGCATTTTATTTCTTTTTAACTTTACTTTATTATATTTCAACTTGATTTATTTATTTTGACTTTATCTTATTATATTTAGAGATATGTGTCATAGGTCATATTGTAACTGTAACCCATCTCATTGGCTTTTTATTTTATGAGGCCATGGAAGAATAAGAGTGCATACTCGAAAATGAACCAACCAAAACAATATTCATCAATTATTGCCAATACAATACTAGAGTTAACAACTCTCTCTTTCTCTCTATCTCTCTCTCCTTGTTGTTAGCAATGTGCACATAATGTTAGACAATCAATAATCACAATGCCCATCACCCATTGATTACAATAAATGAATGTCTGCACTTGTGCATGTTTTGTCAGAAGTCAAGAATAATGGCCTTATTAAACGTTTTACAGTCCACTTATGGACTCTATAGCTATGTGGAGGACACATGTATAATGCTTACAATGTGGGTTCAAACGAGGCAAAGACACCCCCAGTGTTAGATAATCTATAATATGTTGTGTGTTAAGTATACAATCTTGCTCTCAGCAGAACTTGTGTACTTTGAACCACCAGCTCCCGTCATGTGATGAGGCTGCAGATGCTGCTGGAGTGATTCACCAGCACCCCCTGCAGCCGGCTCCAGGGAGCATCACGAGCGCATGACAAATATGGCACGTTGAACCCTCAACGTTGTCATTGGCCTTGTTCACAACCGACCAGGGCCCACATAGGTCATGACATGCTCAGCCCAACGTCTGATGTTTTGTAAAACTTTATATTCCATGCTGGCCTGGTTTTCTTAAAAAACAAACCATGATCAAGCCAAGATGAAAGATGATAGAATCTCAGTAACACCACTGCTCCCGGCTCAGGCTGGTTAGGTGGTGCTCAGACACATATGTTATAAGGGCCTTCTGGTGTTGCAGTGTGTAATAGTTAAAAGTAGCACTGATAAGGTACTTTCCCACTTTATGCAGACATGGTTTTGTTTGGGTCTTAGATTAGAGGTGGTTGAGTCTAACAATGGGGTTTTGGTGCAGCTACATTCTCAGCATGGATCAAGCTCCGAAACCTCACATTTCGCTTGTTGGAGTGCTGAAATGCCCAAAAGAACAACCGTCTTGTTGGAGCTTGCAGAGCGGCCTACTTTCACCCAAAGTGCCTCTGAAAGAGGCATCAAGGGGCTGGAGACTGAAGATAGTGGAATAGGAAGAGGTCTCACTCAGTAAAAAATGAAAGGGTCCACTTCCTCGTCTGCACAAGTAAGGGTTCACTCATTCCTGTGTTTCAGACCAGTGATGCTTTATTTGTACTCAGTGCAGATTATATACATTGAGGTCAAGGTAACAAAACGTGTTTTCTGTGAGAATAGTGCAATTCTCAGATGCTTTCAGCAAAAGTGTATTAATGTGAAGGATCTACATTTGAGGCCCTTGTACTCTCTCTGGGTCCACACTGTTCTGGTTTTGGTTGCAGTTCGATCAATATTGAAATAACATCAAGAAAAAAAACGGTGAAAACAATGATGCTCTACCTCAAAATCATGAGTACAAGTATGATAGGACCATTGAATGTTGTAGATATTATGCCCCGTAAGCTGTAATTGTTACGTGTTCTTATGCAGAGTTAAGCTGTGGTTGGTATTTTTGCTATACAAGTGCATGGCTGTGTTTTATAAAAAAAAACACTCTGTCACTTCCTTATGCTGCTCTTTTTATAGAATGGCAGCAAAATATAATAATATTTAGCCAGCTTTGTGTAGGACCACTTATTCCGTTGAGTTTCACGATGGAGAGATACAATGGGACATTTGCGATTCACGTCAGGTACACGAAAACCCAAACAGAGTGAGGTCTCTCTCTTTCTTTTTTATTGCTCTCTGGGTTGGACCAACTGCGGCGTTTCTGCCCAGTGACGCAAAGACGTCACCAGTCGATAGGCGGAAAAACGGTCGTGTGTGTGTGTGTCGGTACCTGGAGGAAGAAAAAGAAAGCCAGACCGGGTGATTTTATAAAGCAGATTCACACCGCAGGTATACGAAGCTCCGTGTCTGCTGTAATGGCGGTTCCCGCGGGTCGGACGGCCCTCCGTGTGGACAGAGGAGCCCTGAGCGGACAGACGGCTCCCCCCGAACACGACATTGACATCGACGAGAAAGAGTTGGAGAATATCACAAAGAAACACCGAGAAGACGAGGGGACAACGCTGCCCCTGCACTCCCCTTGGACGTTTTGGCTGGACAGGTAATAACCATGTTTGCCGGTCTCGCGCGTTACCCGTGACCCCCCCCCCCCCCCACCCCCCCTCCCCTCCGGGGACGAGCAGGAATGATGGAGGAGAAGGAGAGAAAAAACCGAGTCGAGGCCACACAGCTTTCCGCAGGAATCCGGGAACAAATGTAGCTTGATAGTGTGTCCCGTGACATTCACAACACCGTTAGAAAGTTAGCGTTTGACTCGACTGTGTTGTTATCTAAGCTAACTGCGCCTGCGCCGCACGGTGGACGCATCCACCTTGTTGTTGTTGTTGTTTTAGTATTCAAACATGCTAGTCAAGTTACTTTAGCTGTGTTTCCTAGCAGGGCAGCCCGAGAGGGTCCGTGGTCTTAAAGAGTAGCACAGTTGATGATAATTCAGTTTCCATCTTTCCCAGCAGCCAAACGCATCAGTCCGGTGTTCCTACCAAAATAAAAGCCCTCGGTGCAAAAGTGCTTCTATAACTTGCTGGTTTCGTGTCAGCTTCTCTGTTATGGGATCATGGCACGACCCACAGTGCTGTTTGGGCCTCTTTTGTTGACTCAACGTGTTGACTTGAAAGGAGGACATGTTAATGGATAAGCTCCTGGAAACCTTTCAAAGGGTCCAGACCCCATTACATTAGGACTGGAAACCATTATAATCAGTGAACATAGAAGAAGTTATTCTGCAACAATTCTGTCATTGCTGAAAACCATTACAGCTGTTTTCTATGAAGTATTATCTGGTTGCAGCATCTCAAGTGAGACAACTTGCTGCTTTTCTGTGTTTTTGTACGATTGTAAAACAAATATATATATATATATTTGGCTTTTGCACTGGAACATGAACTGGACGTGACCCATTATATTCAATAAAGTAACTAATATGTCAGTTGCAGCCCTATTTAGGACAGCCTAATGTCAGCACAGTGCCATAACAGTTTCCTCTTGTTCTTCCAGATCCTTACCAGGCACGACCGCTGCACAGTGTGAATCCAATCTGAAGAAGATCTACACTGTGCAGAGTGTTCAGGTGAGCTTCGGTGTCAGCCCGAAGAGCCTCGTCGTCTTGAGGGGAAATGGATCGAGTGCACAACTTGGCTAGGAGTCAAGTTTGCTCCCTTGATGCAAAGGGAATAAGCTGTTAGTGTGCACTTAAAGCTCCAGTAGGCACAAGTGGTGGTGGGGGAGGAGATGAGACGAGACCATAATATCCTGAAACACGAACACGTAGTGCACGGTTTACTGACACCATATTCCATCAGCCTGTTCTCGTGAAATTAAAACTGTCCCACACTAGTGTTACTGCAAATGTGTACGTTTCTGTTTATTAACATATTGCCATGTGGCAAGAATGAGAGTAGCACACTGTATGTTGCCGATATTTCGATATAAAGACGGACTTCATACAACAGCTGAATCTAAGTTAGTACTATTTAAAAAAAAAAAAAAAAAGAAAGATGCAGGCTTGTAGTTTCATTTTGAATAAGGGGAGATGCACAAAATGCACTAAGTCGAACTCTTATCATGTTTATTGTACTGAATTGAAACTAAAGTCCACATGAACAAACAAAGTTAGATGTAACCGGGCTTGTGTTTGATTTGATATGAGAAAATGCAAACAACGTTTAGCATCGAGGTGGCTTTTTTTGGACCTGGCTTCTTTTGGTATTGTCAGTCTTCTAGTATTCATCTGTCATAGGGGCATCAAACTCATTTTAGTTTACAGATTTAGCAGTGACTTAGCGATACTGTTCCACCGTTATTGTTTTAAGATATACGTCCGATACTGATTATGTTCTACTGAGGCTGATGAATGACAATATATTGACAAAGTATTCGATATCTTTAAATATGATTTGGATAAGCATCCATAGTTTTTACTTGTGTCCCGAAGTGCATCAATATTAGACTTACAGGAGGAAAAGCGCTGCATTTTATTAAACAATTGTCAACATGTTTTTTTATTTTTCTGTTTACAGCTGTTCTGGAGTGTATACAACAACATCCCTCCAGCCACAGCACTGCCTCTGAGATGTAGCTATCACTTAATGCGCGGAGAGCGGAGGCCACTTTGGTGAGTCTATTATTATTATTATTATTATTATTACTACACATATATATTATATTGTGTTCTTAACTAAGGGAAAATTGTAACTGCAGCTCCTGCAGTAAATGTGCATGCAATATTGTTCAAATGTAATGCAACGTTTCCCCCAGTTCCATTGGTGTGATAATGATAAAGTGATAGTGTATTAATTACAACAGAGCAACCACTCAACTTTAATGTAAAATATATCTAGGTATGCGCTTAAAGCTTAAATTATTACATTCTAGTTTGGAATCATTATGTAATTATTATTATTATTATTATTATAAGTCCATCAGTTAGACAGGTTGATGATAATTACTTGTGTATATATTAAAATGTTCCCTGTTTGTCACATTAACATGTTCGAATTTGACAATTTAACATTCTGATATCTTTTCTGTTTCTCTTCCATTCATTTAAAGTCACATATGTATTTAATGGGAAACCTGTGACTTGGTTGGGGTTGCACAGCATAGTAGGTATCAATTACATTTTTTGTTTTATACCAACAGGGAAGAAGAAAGCAATGCGAAAGGGGGCGTATGGAAGATGAAAATACCAAAAGAAAGCACTGTAGGTGTTGTGCTCGATTTCGCTGCTTTTTGCATAATAATAGATGAAATATGTGAATTATTAATTAGCCCCTCTGTGTTCTTCTTGCTTCAGTCTGCAGTTTGGAAAGAATTGTTACTTGCTACTATTGGGGAGCAGTTTGCAGATTACTGTGCCTCAGGTGAGCTACTATACGTCCATACTTGAAATTGAATGGCTTTGTTTTCAGAATGAGAATACATTTTTTGTTTTGTTTACACCTTAACAAATCAGTTGAATATTTCCTAGCAGTTTTAATTTTTGTCTCCTTTTTTGTCATTACCCAGACGATGAGGTCGTCGGTGTCAGCGTTAGCGTTCGGGACCGGGAAGATGTTGTCCAGGTCTGGAACAGCGACGCATCGCTTGCCGGCGAAGCAAATATCTTGGGGAAAGTCTATGAGCTCCTCCCGCACATATCTTTTAAAGCTGTTTTTTATAAGTGTAAGTATGCCCGTTTTATCCACTCATCATACGTTTTGGATTCATACATGTGAATCAGTGATGCTGCTGAGTACATGTTCTGTTTCTAAAAAGGATGCAGTAAACTCACGTTAGATAATGCTACATTACGAACAACAAATTGTGATGAACAAAGAAACCTTGTGGTAAAATAATTATTAAAAATACACAGACCGATCACCATTTTCTTAGTGTTCGAGCATCGATCTTGTGCAGACAAGATTTGTAGTATAAATCATGGCGGGAGAGACTAGGTGCTCTTTCTCCAACAAGACTCACTGCCCAACCGCACAGATTTCAACAATCAAGGCTAAAAACTTGGTTTTTGGTCAAAACATATTTTTGCTGGCCACCACCTTTTTCATTCCATCTGCGCAAATATATCTCTCCCACGTTGCAGAGAAAAGTCACATGTGCCGTCATACCTGCTCCACGCAGCACATTCTCGTCGACGAGTCTTTTCAATAGTGGGGCACAATTCTAATGAGATGCAATATAAAGCAATCAGTTTAACAGTTTACAGTTTATTTATTTTTTTCAAACTGTCTGGGGAATAATGGGTTAACACACTTTTTTTATGTAAAAAAACAAAAATGGGTTTGTACTCACCATGAACCTCTCTGATGTTTTCAGCTCACATGGAACATCATGCCTTTGAAGGAGGACGCTCAAGACATTAAATGACCGTAAAGCATTTTTCATTTTTATGATTTTAACCTGAACTCTGTACCTGCCTTGACATGAAGGCGCTGTCCACAACCCAATCAAGGATATGGTTCTGCAGCGAACACAGAAACTGTTATCGATTTATATTTTTATAACTTTTAATGACTGATGCCTTGTTTCAGTTTGACGTGGGTCCTCAGAGCGCGTGTGTGTCCAGCATAAATCCCATCCGGAGTTCACTAGCTAATGTGGGTTTTTGACTTCCTCCTACTGAACTGCGCTGTCACGGCCCGTCGGAGGCAGCCGCCATAAACAAAAAACATGTGTCTTTTAACTGTTTGTTAGATATCTATTTGTTAGATATATCGGGTTTCAATTAAGTCAGCTTTAGTCAGTGCAAAGCTTTTTTGCAAAGCAAAAAAACTTTTTAAGAAATTTGAATCGTAACGGAGGGTTTTAAATCCGCTGGGGTTTTCTGAGGATGGAGTGAATGTCCCATTCGGTTTCTCGAGGCTTCATCGGCCGTACCGTCGAATTGAAATCAGGGCGACGCTCGGAAATATTGCACATGACTACCCATTCCGATTGCGGCGTCCTTTCCGTTGTGAAGCCATCGTAGAGAATCAGAACGTATGCCAGCGCAGATACGACCCCCGGGCTTTAGTGGGAGGGGAAGACCCATCCTGAAAGGTGCCTCTTTGAATGTTCTCCGCCACGCCACATTTGGCGTTTCTCATCCTCCGCGTGTTTGAAAGTAGACCCTCTGCTCTCCTGAGCGGCCACGGATTGTTTGGTGTAGTACTCTGAAGAGAAACTGCACAATGTTTGCGCTCCCTAATTGTTTCCCCTACCAATATAACTGGACAGTTTTTTTTCTTCTTATGACGCAGAAGGGGAAAAAGGCAACGTTTGCTTTAGCGGAAGCAACACAAGGCTTACATTTTTATTAAAAGTAAATTATGACAGATGTGACTAGTTCCAATAATTGTTGACTCGGTTTCACCTGCTGCTTCGGAGACAACAACACACCTTAAACCTGAAAGTACACTGACTTCACCTTGAGAACATCCATAATGATAAATATTGTCACTATTAATAGAGAAAGAACATATTTTTCTATCCGTTCCCTTTCCAAACAACTCACCCAGATTGGGTTTCCTTCACTAACAGTTTTACTTTTGCAGTGTAGGCGACGGGTGTTATTATGTCACACCACTTTTATAGTTCAACTTTGGACTGGGGACAATATTTCCTTTGTAAACATGATTTGTTTTGCAGTGACACGGACAACGTGAATAAAACGAAAGTGAAAATACAATTATTATCATCACGCGTGTTCCTTTTTCCACAGTACATTGTCCACTGGTATGTTCCTTGGAAGACGGTAAGTACTTTTTAAAAAGAAGTAATGTGAAGTTCGGGAAAGCAGTGAGAAGCACTGGCTCAGCGGTTAAAGTGTGTTTTTTAATCTACAGTTAAAGGAACGGTGTGTCATTTAGAGGGCCTGGATGGCAGAAATGGCCCAGAAAATGAAATGTGTCTTTCTTTAGTTTATTATTATCTGGTGGGTTTTTAGAATGAGTCGTTTATTGACTGGCTCTCTGTGGGGCCCGTTGTGGTTTTACGTCGGCCACCGCAGGTCACGCTTTGGCACTCGGGAGAGGTTTCCGTCAGTTGCCATTTCCAAATTGGCCACTGGATGCCACCAGATCTCACACACCTTTAAGACGAGATGGATATTTGTGCTTTTAGTTATGACACCACTTTTTATACATTTGCCCCACTGTGTCAATGAGCCTCTTTTGCCTCAGATGTTGTGACTCTTTATAAGAAAAGTACGAATAGCATTTACAAACCAGTGACTTGCTGTAAGGATCACAATCAGCTATATTTAATAATAGCCTATGTGTGTAATAATAATGATAATAATAGGATATATCATCATGATTAATGAATTACTAATATGCTTTTCTTCTCCTGTGGAAAGGATCAATGTTCTTTGTGGAGCCCTTTAAAGAAAGCATTACCGAGCTGGGCTTTCAAGTGCGGCTGATTACAGATACAAATAAAAGCCTCTCGGTTTTTAGGGAAACGCTCCTGCTCCTCTAGGAGTTCCACACGTTGCGTTTCATAAAGCAAAACTTGTAGAATGTTCTAAAATGGTGTTTTTAAGTCCCAACTTTCAGTGATTCTCTTGAAACTATTCCAGTCGTCATTCTTTCTGCTCCAGTCTCCATGTTGATCATTCATACTCTGCCAAAAGAGGTTCGTTCCCCCGAGTTGTTCTAGAAATGAGGTAAGTGTTTTAACTACACTTAACCGAGCGTGCTGAAGCCTGACGTCATACTTGTTGTGGTAACTGACACATCCCATGGCCGCGTATAATTATGTACTTCAAGTTACTCGGAACATAAGCAGTTAACTTCAACAAGAACCACATGTATGACATGATAAAGCACACACTTCTGCTAATTAAGAACTCATCATTATGCATAATATCAATTTAATTATTATCATGAACTATTACTTTATAAGACTGCTCATATTCTATGATGTATTTGACATGCAGCACACTGTATGATGGGCAGCCATGAGCCATGGAGTCATCCCACTGACATGGGACAAACTTATTTATTTGTTGTTTTTACAATGATGTCAAGGAGTGTTTTGTTGCAGTATTTTTATATTATTTTTATTTCTAATGTGGCTGCATTAAAGTGACTGAGCTCATTTTGTCATTCACCCCCCGAGTACTGGTGTATGTTTGCATCTTGCATTATTATAAGAACAGGTGAATGGCATACTGAACTGTTAAAAAAAAAAAAAGTCCATGTGTCCAACTTCATGGACAGATGTGCAAGTCTGTGGAAAATGTAACGAAAAAACCTTTAGACAAGATGTGTTGCAAAGTAACACACTTTCAAAATAGTCTATTTGTAATTTAATGATATTAAACCCTTAAAAGGTTAAAGTGAAGAAAGGGAAAAAACACATTTATGGCATTCAAAACTGTTTCAGGTTTGGCCTCTAAATTAGAAAAACTGGAAATGGAAAAAAAGAAACTCCATCCCCTCATCAACCCCCCCTTGTGCACAACAACAAGGTGTCATCTCCTTCCAGTCATTCGATAGTCATTTACTGGTCATTATCTGTACAGCCTCTCCCTTTCATTACATGCTGAATGCTGCCCCCCCCCCCCCCCCCAGCAACAAGGGGAGACACGCTGTATGAAAGTCCCCCCACCCTTTAGAAATCAAGAGGAGCTCCTATTCATTTGCTTAATTACCTAATTAACAGAACGCTAATTACTTTGTTGTGTGTGTGTGTGTGTGTGTGTGTGTGTGTGTGTGTGTGTGTGTGGAGAGAGAGGCTGTTACGTAACTGATAGGGATCCTCAATTAATTTGTAACTACACTCCATCCAGTCAGGGCCTTTAATCCACGCAGCGCAGCACCAAACAAAATGCCCGAGGCTGTTGGGCCCCGCTGAGCTCGTAGATCCGGTATTGACATGCAGATCAAGCCACTGAAGAATTAGAGAGATCGCGTGTTAGATTGCCTCCACAAAACTGCACATGCATTTGAATGTTTTCTTCATTAATTACACCAGCCAATCGTGTTTACAACCTTTTGGAAGAAGAAGAAAAAAACCTCAACAAAACCCCGCAGTAATCCTGTGAAAGACGGGCTCGGTACACAAAACAAAACTGCAAATCCTGTTAGCGGTATAATGGGAGTTGTGTTGTGTTACAGGAGATAAAGTGTTTTGAAGCGGGAGGATGTCCTCATGACAAACGCATTCAAGCTCAGTCTTTGGTTTTTCCTTTCAGAGGCAAGTGTTAAAAGGTCAAATCCCTTACATCAAGGTTTTGGCCATGTGGTTCTGTGTGTTCTGGCTGTATGTGAATGTGCGTTCACATGCCCGATTCCAGTTTTTGAGTTAAACTGTGCAGCTTTGCACGATCAGCTTGAACGTCTCAGAGGACGGCTGTGTTGCTGTGGTTTCACAAGGCCAGAGGTCATTGAACACACCGCTGTGGTTGAAGGCCGTGCTGGATCAATGTGTGTGTGTGTGACGGCCACAAAGTACATACACACACACACACACCAATCTTTACAGTTAGAATGTGCTGTTTTTGAGCTGCAGGTTTGAGGACATGCTTCTGTAAAAACAATTATATTTTCATATTTCCTTTAAAAAGACACATGATATACCTATGTAATGCATATAATTAAACTAATTTGTAAATATTACTGTAACATTAAACCGCTTAATACAAATTTAACTATTTTAGCAACTCGAGTCCCCTCTTTGTTTTTTATCAAGTCTCTTTGCGTTCCAACTGTTGTCAAATGCTTTTTATCTCTAAAATGTTTATGGGGCCATAAAGACCCGTGTAAAGTGAAAATGTGAAGGTAACAGGAAGTAGGTGTGTTTTCCTGTTTGGCCTCATTTTGTGTCACCGTTACTATGAATTGAGGTTTGTTTGTTTGGGGTTTTGCTATCAGTTACCGTTACATTAATTTATGTGTAACAAAGTACAATGCATATACAATGTAAAATATCATAGGCTACGGTGAACATTCAAAAATAACATATTGTTTTGCAGGCTACGAAATATTTTTTTTAATTATATTTGTTTTGTGGTAATTTGTTATTGTTGATATGCTCTGAAAGGTCTGCACGCATTATTTGAAGCTCAATCCGTAATACTCAAGTATAGCAGGTCTGACCTGAGGAATGTAAACACCCATACATTTAAGGTGTTAGGAAATCACAGATCAAAATGTCACAAATAAATAGTCTAACGACACAACAGAGGACCGAGAATATTAAGTAAAATCCTCATAATCATATTCGGTAGAAATCTCCTAGTGCTTTTTCCCAGTGACCGGGCCTGGTCAGAGGGTGGCGCTCTCTGCTAAGAAACAGACTTCCCTGAGAGTTCAGCAGCAGCCCTGCTCCCAGATGCAGTCATGATGCACGCAATGTACCTTCGCTCAGAGAGAAGCGAGCTGTGCTTTTCAGACCTTGATCAAGGACAAAAAAGGACTTCAAATATTTTCCCTTGGGGTTAAATTAATGTGGCTTTACAATGAGTGTTAACTGGACTGTTGAACCGGCCCGTGGTGATTCTCGTCTTCAGGGGCAAGTGACAGAGATTTTAATTACTGTTATAATGTTGTTGTTGTTTTTTTGGGGGCACTTCTGCTGACTGTCATATTGAGGTGAAACTTTTTAGAAGTGCACAAAACTAATTAAGCACAAAAAGTCATACAATTTAAAAAAAAATAAAAATAAAAAATAGAAGACAACATCCCCTTTTAATAGTCAAAACTCCTCACAGTTGAGATTAAAACATCTTTGATGGTTATGTCAAAGCAGTGAGGCTTTGGAACAGTTATGCTGAACCTCAGATCAAAAAAAAAAGAAAAAAAAAGACAGGAGAATTTTCTGAAATAATAAGTTAATTCCGCCTCGGTTGTAATTAGTCAGCTTAGACATTTGAGCTTTTCTGACAGCCCCCTCTCTCTCCTGTCACACTTTGGGCTAAAACTAATGCATATCATTACATTTCCCCATAGTAAGGACCTACTAAGTGCTGCCGAGTTGCACTTGTGTGACTACGACGTGTCTGCGAGGGAGCCGCGATGCAATGAACGTTGTTTACCCAGCAGGTGGATATGACGTCACGGACTTGGAACATCAAAAACAACAACATCCAAATCCGCGATTCTCTCTCCCCCCACCCCCCGTCCTCTCTCGGCACGTTAAAAAGCTAATAACAACATTAAAGAGAGGAGCTCGTGCCTTTCTCCGCGAGGCAGACGCTGGGAGGCAGCGCGTGCGAAAGTCCACATTTTGCTTCTTGTTTCTCGACGCCCTCGGTAAGATGATCTCTTTTCTCCTTGTAGTTAAGTTAGTTAGTTAGTGCCCCCACCACACACACACACACACACACACACACACACACACACACACACACACACACACACACACACACACACACACACACACACACACACATACAGGTGGATATGCTATAGGTGGACTTTTTGGCCATACAGGCCCGGTTGTGGTTTGGATGGACTACCCTTTCCTGAGGTCCCACAGCTTTGGCAGTTAGGTAATAACACTTCAAAAAATCTGAAAAAAATTCAGCTCACTTTAGATTTCAGATACAACCTACACAACTTCATACACAGCAACCTAATTATATTGTGGTATAGGCAGACATTTCTATTTTGACAAAAGTGTGACTTATTGGGACCAAACAAACACTGTTGGGTCTTTAAAGGGACAATGATCCCGCCCTCCTCATTAACATAAATACACTAACCTGACAGGACACAGGATTACTGGGACCGTCAATTTAATATCAAAAATAATCTTAATGGATGACCAAATTGGAGGCATGCAAGTTGGCCCCCACCAGAGTGAGACAGTATGTGTATAGATAGACATATCTATACATCTAGAATGAGCAAGTGCCTGAACAACCTGGCTTCAATCTCTGACTTTCATTTAACATGAAAAACATAAAAGCTGGGGGTCTTTGCATTCAGTCAAGTTTAACGTGAAACGCCAAAGAACAACTGAGAAACTAGACTATGTTAAACAAGAATTGTTTACAAAACCATAGTCTGGTTCCTCAGTTGTTTATAGTTGTTTTGTAAATGATTCTTATTTAATATAAACAGCCGAAGAACCAGACTATAGAGGTTTTGTAAACAATTCTTGTTTAATATAAACAGCCGAAGAACCAGACTATTGTGGTTTGTAAACAATTCTTGTTTAATATAAACAGCCGAAGAACCAGACTATTGTGGTTTGTAAACAATTCTTGTTTAACATATAAACAACCAAAGAACCAGACTATAGTGGTTTTGTAAACAATTCTTGTTTAACATATAAACAACCAAAGAACCAGACTATAGTGGTTTGTAAACAATTCTTGTTTAACATATAAACAACCAAAGAACCAGACTATAGTGGTTTTGTAAACAATTCTTGTTTAACATATAAACAACCAAAGAACCAGACTATAGTGGTTTGTAAACAATTCTTGTTTAACATATAAACAACCAAAGAACCAGACTATAGTGGTTTGTAAACAATTCTTGTTTAACATATAAACAACCGAAGAACCAGACTATAGTGGTTTGTAAACAATTCTTGTTTAACATACAAACAACCAAAGAGAACGACAGCGCGAGAAAGACAGAGAGAGCGATGGGTAGAACATTAGTAATGCAAGAGAACACATTACTTTCCTGCCAAAAAAACAAAAACAATTGTTTGTTTACAGCTTTTGTGACTGTCTTTTTTCAGCTATTCCCCGATTCCGGACGAAGTCTCTGACATTTTGCACAGTTCTTTGTTCCAAGACTGGTCCTTCCACCAACTTGCAGTGACTGCATTCGTTCTTGGTGGCCAGGTGACCTTTACGAATGTGGGATTTGAAGTGCCGCATTACCGCTGCAACCTCAGCTTTGGACCACGCTGTCTTTGTCCCTCTTCTGGACCCAGCATCTTTTCCTGGAAGATATACAAAAACGATCACACAAACAGAAAACAAAATGTATTGGAAAAATTCTAATTTTGCCTTTTGTTTCTTCTATACCTTGCATCAATGCCTTTTTGTGTCTAATTTAAGTACTTTAAAAAAAAAAAAAAGGTGCTCTACCATCAAACTTGGCTTACCTTCAGAGAGAGGGGCGGTCTCATTTACTGTGGACGACACTGATGGCACTGTTCCTGCTAAACACACAATACTTTTTTCAAATTGAGTTTAAAGTACATTTGGTCAACAGTAACAACTATAAAGTGAGGGAACCTACCCAAATCTTCAAAGTCATGGACATGCTTGGTGAATGTAGAGTCGGATGCAGCATCTACAGGGTGCTTGGTGAATGTAGAGTCGGATGCAGCATCTACAGGCTCGCTAGTTCCACACTCTGATGCTCTGCCTGCTGAGCGACAGTCATCGGATTTGCTCCCACTGTCCTCATCTTCAGAGTCGCTTAATGCAATGTCATCTGGAAAATAGTATTAGTAGTACTCTTATGAATGGCTGGACATAAACAAAAAAATCAATGTTGGAAATATTTCTTCTTGTTATATAGTAGCATTATATCAGGCCACAATTATGTAATTGACTACACAGTGTAAACTAAAGAGCTTATTGGATGAGAGGGCAAACTTTAAGAATCTAAAGCCAATCTTTGTGAGGAATGCAACGCTTTAAGAAACAATTTTAAAAAGGTTCATTTTGCACATTTTTACTTTAATGTTAACCTTTTCTGGGGGTGGGGATTAAACAATTATTTGCAGATATTATCTGAACATAATTCTTCTGGCAATGTTGGCCCTGTAACATTTTAACCAGTATCAGGTGTGTTCAAAACATAACACCATGAGTGTGTTGTGCTATTTTCTTTACAAACCTTCTAATTCAATCTCATCCAGTGATTTTCCCTGCATGCTGGAAAGATTCCCTTTCTCCATCGATAAAAGCAGTTTAGAAATCTTAGCCAGTTGTGTTGTAGGAACTGGTAATCTGTAGAAATCCCGGTGAACACGGATGTCGTGACCCAGGAAATCTGCAACCTGATCAAGTTCGTTGTTTTTCAAATTAAGGACTTGTGAGAGTGTGGCGACATGTTTCCTGAGCTGTGTCGACCTGAGGTACTCAGGATGCTTTGCTCCACACTCGCTTGCATGAACACGCAAACAGTCCTGTCCTCTGTAGTGGCTCATTGAGTTGGGTATTGCAAAGAGGAAGACATTTGTGGCACAAACACCACAATCCAATCTTTTACTGGTAAGGAGTGACAGAGCATCCAGCATGCTTGGTGTGAGCAGAACTGCAACCTTTCTGCCCCTTTTCCCCATGATTTCAATTCGGCTGAAATAGTTGCAGAGTCTCTGTTCAGTCTTCGACAACCCCATGGCAACATCTTTATGAAGCTTTGTATCGTCTCTTTCCTGAAAACTTTTGAGGCGCATTTTTGAAACCTCCCCAGCACGTCTTCGATTGAACACAATGATTTGTGCAAGTGTACACTTTGCAAGTTGAGCATAGTTCTGATTACTGGCCTTCTCCAAGTTGGAAAAGGCAGTTTCTGCAGACTTCTCAAGGTGCCGATGCAGCATCTGAACATCTTCAGTGAAGGGTAATGTTGATGGCTTGTTATATTTTGCATCGCTCAGAGTGTTCAGGGCACAGTGAGACACCACCTCAGACCACTTGGTGGTGTACAGCTTCTTGAACATGTCAGTGGACTTGATCAGTTCCTCATCTTCTGCCATGAGGGCCCTACAATGAACAATGTCACAGATCTTCTGAAGTGTATGGCCCAATTTAAGTGCAAGGCTTGGTGTTGCGTATGAGTGTTTTTCTTCGTCAAAACCTGAAACTCTCTTTACAGCTTGCACAACCTTCTGGAAGTTAGCAGGTTTAACAGCCTCCTCTAGGTTATGAACAGAGAAGTCTGTACGCAGACATAGCAACAAACGCCCCACTTCACGGAGCTTCTGTCGTATGTACTCATACTTGGTAGGATCTTGTCCATGTTTGTTGTAGAGTGACTGAGCTAAATTAATAATGGAGAGGTCATTTCGCACAACTGAGGCAACCTCATCCTGTTTCATGACACTAAGGATCTTCCACACTCCACTTGAGATCTGCTGACAGAATGCATTTTCTTGAGCTTCAGCCAAAGCCAGTACTTTGGTTCTCCCAGGTTCTCTATTCAGTTCAGCGTTTTCTGGCTTAAACGGGCATCTACGAGCATGTCTCCAAAGTTCCTTACGAATGTACATGCCTTGACAGTACATACAGTGAATAAACCTTCCAGCCAGTGCTTTAGCCTTTGGTTTTCTTTTCACTTTCAGTGGCCCTGTTCCATCTTGTAAAACTGCAGCGTTGTGTCGAAAATTTCCCTTATTTCTCATCTTTTCAACTAACATCTTGCGCTCTTTTGAGTGCTCAGGGAGGGAAAATGCTTTTATAATTTCAGCATGGGTGTTGTGTGTTTTCAAATGGCGGGAAATTTTGCTTTGTGGCTTACCACAAACATAACAGTAATTTTTTTTGGTCATAGTTAGGTGTGTTACTTGTTTAAGCTCAACTTTACACTTTTCCTTCGATGAGTCTTTGGGGGAATTTGATGTTTCAGCAGCATTGGAAACCATGTGATCTGCAACAGGTGGGTAACCTTTTGATGAACTGGATACAACTGGGATGCTTGTGTCTGACCCATGAGACGTTCCAATATTAGGTAGTACTGGTTTTACTGGAATCCGTCCTGCTTTCAACTGACTAGGCTTAATGTGGATGCTTGCATCTGAATCATCATCATCATCTTCTTCGGTTTCCGACTCTGGTATGTATTCCTCATCGGACATGCACTCATCATCCGATATATGATCCAGAAACTAGTAAGAAAACATAGGATTAAGTGATGGACAGCTACAGACAGTTAAGAGCTCAACAAACATATGTGCTCTGTTTTCTGTGTCCAACTCACCTGTGATGGGTCTTGGTTATCATTTGAAATTCTTCTGAGGCAGGATTTATGCCAGACTCCAGAACAAACTGTAACATTTTAATATACAGTATAAGTTTCAATATCACAGGTGTATTCAAGTTATTCTGTCAGATCAATACAGAGATCTGGAAAATGCAATCAGTTTCCCTTTTATAGAGATAATTGATGCCCATGTTTGCACTTTTAAATGTGATAACAGGTGTATTGGAGAAAAACCTCTAGCATTAAACCATAACAGATCTTGTCAGTGCCAATGAGGCAAAATAAAACACCTTTAAGTAATCTGAATGATAACCCACATACTTTAAATACTTCAAAACAAATCCTAGAATTTTGAGAAATAGTTGATATATTAGCCTATTGTTGAACAAAGGAGTGTTTCATTATATAATGGTTTGTACAGTAGAAGACAGCAAATATACCGACCTAATACCTTAAGACAAACTCTGCACCAAGTCACTAAATATCTCACCTCTGCATTCATAGCCAAGCCACTTGAAGGAGGATACAGGTCCCAAACATTGAATACAGTTGTCCAAGGAGGATATTGTAGTGCACACCAGGTGATGCTTTTGACACTGTTAAAAAAAAAAAAAGAATAATTTATTTCTGACATTTGTTTCTGATTTTCCCTATGTCCCTATGCACCATATCAGTCAACTGCACATACACACACCAATGAAACATCATTTAATGTTTTTTCACAAGTAATGTAATTAAACTTAGTTTACCGTTTCAACCCTGTTGAGGTGACCAAGTGGTGGACATGTTTTATTCAGGTCATCTACAGAGGTCTCAATCTTGTCGGGCTCAGCAGACTCAGTCAGCTCACTCTCAGTTATCATCTGTAGCAGATCAAAAAAAAAGAGGACAATGAATAGAGGAAAAACTGGAAATGTAACAGAAAATATGTAGGGTTTTTACGAGAGAAACAATCCTCCTGTTGCTAAAACTTAATTTTAAACCCAACTAATTTGTGGCCCCACAAGTTTCCTGAGGCATTTCCTTATCAAGACCATGCAACAAAGGTATCCTCATATATATATCTTGAAGACTGGGTGCTTCTTGTGTAACATTATGTGGAAGTTATTACTGTTTTTGCCTTTATAGTTCTTAAATTAGCTATGATTTATAAGTTAAACAGACATACAGATCACATGCAGGTTGTGCAACTATTCTTAAAAAACAAAGTGCTTGATACACACACACAATACTGACTTACATTTGGAAAAGCATTTAATGAGACGGCCGTCCCTATAAAACATATTACAGACAGGCCGCTGCACACACACACTACCAACATATGGTAGATTTAGACAATGTCTAATGTCCTCATATAACGCTGTCCCTATATACCATGAGAGGAGACTACACACACACACACACACACATAACAGATTTAGAGAAAGTCAATTCTGAATGTCTAATGTCCTTCTATACCATTGTCCCTATACACCATATCAGTCAACTGCACATACACACACACACACCAATGAAACATAATTTAATGTTTTATTCACAAGTAATGTAATTAAACTTAGTTTACCGTTTCAACCCTGTTGAGGGGACCAAGTGGTGGACATGTTTGATTCAGGTCATCAACAGAGGTCTCAATCTTGTCGGGCTCAGCAGACTCAGTCAGCTCACTCTCAGTTATCATCTGTAGCAGATCAAAAAAAGAGAAGGACAATAAATTGATGAAAAACTGGAAATGTAACAGAATATGTAGGGTTTTTACAAGAGAAACAATCCTCCTGTTGCTAAAACTTAATTTTAAACCCAACTAATTTGTGGCCCCACAAGTTTCCTGAGGCATGTCCTTATCAAGACCATGCAACAAAGGTATCCTCATATATATATCTTGAAGACTGGGTGCTTCTTGTGTAACATTATGTGGAAGTTATTACTGTTTTTGCCTTTATAGTTCTTATATTAGCTATGATTTATAAGTTAAACAGACATACAGATCACATGCAGGTTGTGCAACTATTCTTAAAAAACAAAGTGCTTGATACACACACACAATACTGACTTACATTTGGAAAAGCATTTAATGAGACGGCCGTCCCTATAAAACATATTACAGACAGGCCGCTGCACACACACACACACACACTACCAACATATGGTAGATTTAGACAATGTCTAATGTCCTCATATAACGCTGTCCCTATATACCATGAGAGGAGACTACACACACACACACACATAACAGATTTAGAGAAAGTCAATTCTGAATGTCTAATGTCCTTCTATACCATTGTCCCTATACACCATATCAGTCAACTGCACATACACACACACACACCAATGAAACATAATTTAATGTTTTTTTCACAAGTAATGTAATTAAACTTAGTTTACCGTTTCAACCCTGTTGAGGGGACCAAGTGGTGGACATGTTTGATTCAGGTCATCAACAGAGGTCTCAATCTTGTCGGGCTCAGCAGACTCAGTCAGCTCACTCTCAGTTATCATCTGTAGCAGATCAAAAAAAGAGAAGGACAATAAATTGAGGAAAAACTGGAAATGTAACAGAGAATATGTAGGGTTTTTACAAGAGAAACAATCCTCCCGTTGCTAAAATGTAATTTTAAACCTAACTAATTTGTGGCCCCACATGTTTCCTGAGGCATGTCCTTATCAAGACCATGCAAAAAAGATATCCTCATATATATATCTTGAAGACTGGGTGCTTCTTGTGTAACATTATGTGGAAGTTATTACTGTTTTTGCCTTTATAGTTCTTATATTAGCTATGATTTATAAGTTAAACAGACATACAGATCACATGCAGGTTGTGCAAGTATTCTTAAAAAACAAAGTGCTTGATACACACACACAATACTGACTTACATTTGGAAAAGCATTTAATGAGACGGCCGTCCCTATAAAACATATTACAGACAGGCCGCTGCACACACACACTACCAACATATGGTAGATTTAGACAATGTCTAATGTCCTCATATAACGCTGTCCCTATATACCATGAGAGGAGACTACACACACACACACATAACAGATTTAGAGAAAGTCAATTCTGAATGTCTAATGTCCTTCTATACCATTGTCCCTATACACCATATCAGTCAACTGCACATACACACACACACACCAATGAAACATAATTTAATGTTTTTTTCACAAGTAATGTAATTAAACTTAGTTTACCGTTTCAACCCTGTTGAGGGGACCAAATGGTGGACATGTTTGATTCAGGTCATCAACAGAGGTCTCAATCTTGTCGGGCTCAGCAGACTCAGTCAGCTCACTCTCAGTTATCATCTGTAGCAGATAAAAAAAAGAGAAGGACAATAAATTGAGGAAAAACTGGAAATGTAACAGAGAATATGTAGGGTTTTTACAAGAGAAACAATCCTCCCGTTGCTAAAATGTAATTTTAAACCCAACTAATTTGTGGCCCCACAAGTTTCCTGAGGCATTTCCTTATCAAGACCATGCAACAAAGGTATCCTCATATATATATCTTGAAGACTGGGTGCTTCTTGTGTAACATTATGTGGAAGTTATTACTGTTTTTGCCTTTATAGTTCTTATATTAGCTATGATTTATAAGTTAAACAGACATACAGATCACATGCAGGTTGTGCAACTATTCTTAAAAAACAAAGTGCTTGATACACACACACAATACTGACTTACATTTGGAAAAGCATTTAATGAGACGGCCGTCCCTATAAAACATATTACAGACAGGCCGCTGCACACACACACTACCAACATATGGTAGATTTAGACAACGTCTAATGTCCTCATATAACACTGTCCCTATATACCATGAGAGGAGACTACACACACACACACACATAACAGATTTAGAGAAAGTCAATTCTGAATGTCTAATGTCCTTCTATACCATTGTCCCTATACACCATATCAGTCAACTGCACATACACACACACACACCAATGAAACATAATTTAATGTTTTTTTCACAAGTAATGTAATTAAACTTAGTTTACCGTTTCAACCCTGTTGAGGGGACCAAGTGGTGGACATGTTTGATTCAGGTCATCAACAGAGGTCTCAATCTTGTCGGGCTCAGCAGACTCAGTCAGCTCACTCTCAGTTATCATCTGTAGCAGATCAAAAAAAGAGAAGGACAATAAATTGATGAAAAACTGGAAATGTAACAGAGAATATGTAGGGTTTTTACAAGAGAAACAATCCTCCCGTTGCTAAAATGTAATTTTAAACCTAACTAATTTGTGGCCCCACATGTTTCCTGAGGCATGTCCTTATCAAGACCATGCAAAAAAGATATCCTCATATATATCTTGAAGACTGGGTGCTTCTTGTGTAACATTATGTGCAAGTTATTACTGTTTTTGCCTTTATAGTTCTTATATTAGCTATGATTTGTAAGTTAAACAGACATACAGATCACATGCAGGTTGTGCAAGTATTCTTAAAAAACAAAGTGCTTGATACACACACACAATACTGACTTACATTTGGAAAAGCATTTAATGAGACGGCCGTCCCTATAAAACATATTACAGACAGGCCGCTGCACACACACACTACCAACATATGGTAGATTTAGACAACGTCTAATGTCCTCATATAACGCTGTCCCTATATACCATGAGAGGAGACTACACACACACACACACACATAACAGATTTAGAGAAAGTCAATTCTGAATGTCTAATGTCCTTCTATACCATTGTCCCTATACACCATATCAGTCAACTGCACATACACACACACACCAATGAAACATAATTGAATGTTTTTTTCACAAGTAATGTAATTAAACTTAGTTTACCGTTTCAACCCTGTTGAGGGGACCAAGTGGTGGACATGTTTGATTCAGGTCATCAACAGAGGTCTCAATCTTGTCGGGCTCAGCAGACTCAGTCAGCTCACTCTCAGTTATCATCTGTAGCAGATCAAAAAAAGGAGAAGTACAATAAATAGAGGATCTGGGAATCTACTATCAAGTGTTGTAGTAATAGATGACTATCTCAGAGAATGATGGTGAGAGAAACTACATAATTATTAGGCTATATTGAATTTTTCCCGTCAGTTTCACAGCGCCATGCCCCGCATATAATTGCCACCAACACACACTGTCTGTAGATATAACCTATATCTCTTAATAAAAAAAGATAAAACTAAATTAATCTGTTTTTTGATTATGAATCATCAGATAGCCTCAGTGAGGAAAAATAAATCATGTATAGAAAAATGTTGATGCATAAAAAGAGAATAGTTTTATAATAGCATTGTAGCCTTCTGAATTAAAAGGAGCTTTACATCTGTAATATGCATCTTAAAACCTTTTAACTAATATAACTTACCTTTTTGTATCCTCTGAGTAGACTAGTTGATGCACCTGGAGATCTCTTTTCTTGCAGCTGACTTGTTGACACCTTACGAGTACTCTTAGAAGGCTCGGATGTGGGTGTATCCTCACAATAGTTTCCTTCAGATTTCTAAAGATATTAACAATACACATCAAACTAGCGGAATCAAGTAAAAACTAAATAATCAATACAGCAGAAACTTTGATATTTGTATGTAGCAGCATTTCTTTTTTACTTCATCAACCAACAATGTCAATAACCGTTTTAATATTGTAAAATCAAAGCTACTTAGACATTATTCAGCATTATTCATGTTTGTGACATATTATATGGTAAGTGCATTTCCTTGAGAACTTTCATTTTCACAAAGTAACATTTTTACTACCTTGAGTCTCCACGGCCAGTCCGAGTCACCATAATTATAGGTGATCTCCTCTTCTTGACTGATGTCTCGTGCTGCAAACAAACATAGATGGGGCTTCCCTTGGCTGGTTAGGTACTTCATCTTGGCATTGGGGTTTACATTATCGTCGTTTACAAGCCTGCCAAGCGACCCATCCTCTTTTGCTGCATCAACACTTCAAAAACACAAGTAAATATTAGTTTCATAACAGTAAATATATAAAATAAAAGGCAATGCCTTTGATTAGACTAAGCATTGACATAATACGTACCACCATAGTTTTCCATTAAAATGAAACTCGAACATGAACACCTTAAGGCAGTCGTGGTAAAGTCTCTGTCTTCTCTCACATTCTTTATGGCTTATTAGTTCACCTCTATATTCTAAGAGAAATTCTCCTTTTTTAAACGGAGCAGAGGTGAAGATGCCACGACCTATTTTATACACACAGAAAAAACATCTGTTAAGTTTATTCATACTTTAATTATGATTACAAAATCCAAACATTAAACTTACCTTTGTAGGCATTGATGTATTTGACGTCAAGTCCCACTTTGTCCCCTCCAGTATCAATGTAAAATTTGGCATCATCCTTCGGGTTTAAGCGTCTTTGCCGTTGCATATTTCTTTGCTGAAATTAGCAAAGATGGTTGTCAGGATTATAATCGTCATTTATAGAACATGCATGATCAGAAAACATTCTATAGCCATTTAAACCAGTAACACACTGGGTAGAATATGAAGACTAGAATATGAAGACACTGCTACACAAGTTTAACATTCTAAGAATATCTTTAGTCTATCTAAAATTAACTGTATAAATTAAGTAAGTCCCTTGCTCCGTTTGTTTCTTCCAAAACTGTCTACATACCTCTCATTATCCTCTCTGCAGGCACAAAGTAAACACACTGTAGATCTTAGCTTTAAGGTTAGCTCTAGCAGCTAAGGGAGCAAGCTGCAGGTGATACAGTCAAGACTAAATGGCACGCTAACCCTAACCTTTTACTTTGTGTAACGCCACGGTGTGTTCGCTAGCTAGCGTTAGCAAACGAGTGGTAGCTAACGTTAGCATGTTCGCTACTGTTAGCTCGTTCGCTAAAAATCACAAAGCTTGCCATCCTTGCTCAACGGACACGGTCTCATCTCCTCCGGTCTTAACCGAATCACTTGTAGCTAGCTCCGTTTTATTCTTACAAATACCTATAAATCCTTACCTGGTGGTGTTTAATCTTCCATGAGTCCATGTCTATGTTCCATGCCTGTCGCCATGTTTAAAGAGCCGACGCACCTTGTACTTGATGTGGCATCGTCACTCCGTCTCTCCCCCGTCCCTCCCCCGCGGGAAAAAACAGCCAATCACAAGGCAGCCCGTAGCTCCCTCCGACGTCACTCCGACCTCCCGCCCCCGCAGCAGAAACCAGCCAATCACAAGGCAGCCCGTAGGTCCCTCCGACGTCACTCAGACCTCCCGCCCCCGCAACAGAAACCAGCCAATCACAAGGCAGCCCGCGAAATTTCTACCGTGTGTATCAAAATGTGTATGAAACTGCACCAGCATGGTCAAGACGCTAGAAGGCGCTGTTCTATACACGGGGATACACAGAAATCAGGTGAGGTGGTAAAAAAGGACTTTCCACGAAAAAGAGAGGGAATGTTATTTAAACACTTATAAGGCGTTTACACTCTTTGTTTTATGAGGACCTCAGCATGGTCCGTGTAAACCATATACGTCCTCAGAATGCTGGTGTGTACTCAGGTCAAAAGTCCAAATAAAACATATCCACCAACACACACACACACACACACACACACACACACACACACACACACACACACACACACACACACACACACACACACACACACACACACACACACACACACACACACACACACACACACACACACACACACACACACACACACACACACACACACACACACACCCCCTCCTCTACCAACACCACCTCGCCACCAACACCGAGGGCGGGCGTTATTGTTGGTGTTTACGGTGTGATTTTGTTGTCGCATGCTCGCGGGCACGGGCTCGTTATCTCGTACTAGCACAATCGGTACCCCTCCGTTCCGCGTGCGCCTGTTAGCTGCTGTAAAGCGCTTTCCACGCCGGTAAGTTTCACTATTATCTTAATGTTCACGTTAGCTTTCGCTGTGTCGTATACCTGCTGATGCTGCACTCACACGCGCGCACACACCCGGAGTTTGTCTTCGCTTTTTGCGCGCGCGTGTGTGTGTGTGTGCGAATGATACAATTAGCGAAATAATCATGGACTAATAAAACACCTGCGTTATTAGCACGCGGGCTGGTTGGTAGTGTCGCCGTAGCACTGCGTTCACGTCTCCGTAACGCGAGTGGGTTTTGTAGCTAACTTGCGAGTGTTGTGTCCTCTACTTTATTTATTTTTGGGGCGTAAAGTTGGGTTTCTAACTTATAGTTGAGGCTACTCACGTGGGGAGCACCTTAAATTTGCTGTGTCTTAAGTGCTGTTTGGTCAGAACCGTTAACTGTTCATTTACAACGCTACCTGTTACGGGCGCAGCCGTAAAAGTTAAAGTTTTTACTCGGTGAAATGGGAAGTTTTGAGTGCCGTGATTTCTTTGGAGTGAGACCGGGGAGGGAGCTTTTTCCTCCCCCTCCCTCTCCACGTGTTAGCTGTCCCCCAAACTCCCAAAGACCAGAGGAAGACATGAGCTGTTAGCACCCAAACCATAGTTATTATAGTCCAGCAGCAGGTCCACGTCCACGCGGGCTGTCCAGTCATGTGCGTAGCTGCTTCGGCGTGGCTGAAGCCAACACGATGCGAGTTTTCTTCTTTTTAAAAGTGGATATTCAGCTTGTCAACACAAAGGATTTGGAGAATTGGTTGTTTTTTCGTAAATTAAATCTGTGACAACTCTCCTTGAATAGTTTTGTGCACGTGCTTTATTTAACCGTGCCGCTGCAAGTGTGAATTCAGTGGGTTTATTGGGTCAGGCTGTGCTGCGGGTTGAAGTTACAGAGCACTTGCTCATCACTTGGGAAAAATATGGTTTATGTTTCAATTAAATTAACAACGACCTGTTATTGTTGTGTGAACGTGTACATTCCCAATTAATGTAGTAACGTTACTTGAGCAGTATCTGTTTTGCCCTGTACAAATTAATTCAAAGCAATCAAATACATTATTATTATTAATACCTATTTAATTTAATATTCTGTAACAGATGTAGTGGAGACAAATGTGCACTGGTTACTGTGATGGTGACTTTCACTCTGCAGTTTCTTTAATGTGTATGTATTATAAACAAACGTCCCATGTAGTTTAATCCATAACGTATTACTCATTTGTAAAGTCAAACAGAACTAGTATTCACCAAAAATGATAATTTCACGTCAAAAAAAATAAAGATCCAGGTGATAGACTCTATTGAGAGTGAACCGCATACAAGAGTGAAATATTACCCTGATATTTTTCTTTTACAGTAAATCTGCAGCTGGCAACAGCAGGACTAAAACCATCTGAATATTTTTTACAAAAGGGGAAACTGCAGCTTTAACAACCATTGCTGGCAGTGCTCCCTCCTTCTTGGTCTTTGGATTAGTCATTGTCTGAGAGAAGAAAAAAACACTTTTTTCTGTAGGAGAAGTAAAGTAAACAGCCTCCAACAAGCGAACCTTGACAACCCAGATTAAGGAAAACATTGGAGATCAAACAGTGCTGCTGCTGGGCTGTTGTCATGAGCTGCCTGAGAGAGGGAGAGAGAGAGAGCTGCAGACTATTTGAACAGGCACCGGGGTTTGTGTGCTCACTTATGCAGAAATGGACCCTTTGCAAATTCTGACCCTTGGTTTGAAAACAAAAAAAAAAACAACGCAGGGTGAACTTTCTTTGCAACTTTTCTGGGCCTGCTGTTTGACACTGCTGTTGCGTACATCAGACGTTCTGCTGTTTATGATGGGAACTACCCAATGCCGTCCCCCGCGCCCGCTTCTAGAAACTAGAAGGCTCTACTTTCTCTGCTCCATACTACATCTGAATAAATTGAGTTGGCAAAGAGGTGGGGGGCTCAAAATTTGAGTAAGAGCAGCTGTAAGCATTGTAATGATGCAAGATCCTTAATGCACCAGGCTGTGATTTAGTATTATTTGGAAAGCCCTTGTTTCTAGTTTGGCCTCTTCAGGCTGGGGCTAAGGCTCTCCATTGTAGAGCGTTGAGGTTCAACTGGTAAGAAAGTAATCAGTCACTCATGCATTCAGCGTGAGGACTCCCGTCCCTGAGTGGAGCGGCTCTCTCTTTCATCTGACGGCTCAGTATTTGTGAACACACACCGAAATACTCTGTGCTGGGTACGGAGGGGCTGCAGACGACTGTGCGCCCTCGCTCGCAGCTGAATGATAAGGAGTTATTTCCCCGTGCAGTGTGGGAAATAGTGTTCCGCATTTGCTCCATTGTTTCTTTCAGATTTATTTGCCTCTCTTCACCCTTCATTTGGTTTCAGACGTAAGACGCCCTCAAACCACTTGCTTGAGACACTTTTTTTTTGTTCTTTTTTTTTTTTGCACAAAGCGAGACAAGTGACGGATGAATAAAGGGAATTTTTTTCTGGTAGATGAATTCATCATGTGATTTTCTTTTTTCTTTTGCATGTTTGATTCATGCGACACAAAGGCGGTGGGAGCACCGGCGATGTGAACGCGAGTGCAGCGCGCTCATTAGTGCCGTATTACACAAATGTAAGTGATAACAAAGGGAAAAAAGCAGAACAATATTTCCAGGGTAAAGGTTAGTGTGTCTCGGCCCCTGTGGCGTGGCCAGGCAGACGGTCGTCCGTGCCAGGGAAGGCTATTGGTCAGAGAGGAGCAGCTTCAGGTGTGCTGCGTGCAGCTCCTCAGTCTCTATGGAGACTGCAAAGTGCTCAGGACGGCCATTAACTCATGCAGCCATTAATTACTGTCTTCTGCTGTCATCTGTCCTTAATAAAGGGAGGGGACGCTGACCAAAGAAAACCCACAGAAAAAGTCTGTGTGCTTGCCACTAGCGTGACTTAAGTTGCGATGCGAAGTGAATTTGCTGCCGGTGTTGTCTTTCACATAAACGCAGGGTTGTCATTTTAATAAATAAGTAGCTTGTTGTACATGCCATGCAGTTTGATGTCTTGATGGGCTGCAGAACATATTGCCTCGTCTATGTCAATAAGTTATGTTGTAACATATTCAGCTCAGACCCTTCCCTGTATGACAAGTATTTTATTGTTCTCAGAGTAATATCAATGTATTTCAATCTAGGTGAAATGTGGGATGATTATTATAATTTAAAATTTAATTTTTCAAATACGTGCAAGATGTTTGAGACCAGGGCTGCAGTTAACGATTATTTTCATTGTCGGTTAATCTCCTGATAATTTTCTCCAATAATCGGTGAGTTGTTAGGTCTAAAAAAAATTGTGAAAACATTTCAACCAGTGTTTCCCAAAGCCCAAGATGATGTCTTCAAATTACTTTTTCTCAATCAAAAATATTCAGTTTACTGTCAGAGTAAAACAACCACCCCCCCCCAACATTTTTTTAAAGAGTATTTTCTTAATAAAAAAAGATCCTTATCTGCCGGAGTGTGTTGCCGTAACGAGATGAAGACATGAGAGTTGGTTTTGCAGTGTGTTGTGGTGGTTTGTGTGGACATCTGACACTCACATTAGGTTTGTGAAACTCTGAAACCTCATTCAAGATGTACATAAGCATACGGTTTTTGACATCCATCATATTCAAACATAGTTGTTCACGAAATATTTAAATCAACAAAACTTTGCCGATCCATGAGAGAGATGAGTCGGGTTTCTGGTACGCTGAGTTTAGGTTTAAAGTAACACTTAATATCAGAATGGTTGTTTCTTTTAGGCACACACCTCTCTCTGTTCTCCTTTTGAGTGAGTGCATGTAATAACATAAAACCAGAGTTTCCCCGAGCAGCACAGCGCTGGTCTGTTTTGGGAATGATGCAGGTAAGCTACAAACCTTTTCATCCAGACATGAGGGGGCTCAACCATATGCTACAAGCTGCGCTCAGCTGCCAGGCCAAACCTCAGCACCTGTTTGTATCAGCTGTCCAGTCTGCATGTCGGTCTGCCCGTGTTTATGGCGTGGCTTCGGCGGCCTGGTGGACTTCATTTGACATTTTTCAGGGATTTTCTATCAAATATGCATATATCAATGAACGTTTACGCTAGTATGGTTTAGTTATTGCTCAACTTCGAGGTGTATTTTGTAAAGGTCCAACTTGTGTTTTTGAAAATTTTCATGATAAGTTGTGAGTTAGATCTGTGATGTACGTTGCCTTCTGTCCATTTGCAACTTTTTAGGTTGCAGAGGTGGCCCCCCACTCGCTCTCCTTCAGCTGGAGGCTGGTGCCACCTCGCAGGTTCCTCCTGTTCTGGAAGTGTGAAAGCCGGCGCCTGCGCCACCAGTGTTCAGATGAATCGGACCGCAGGTTAAATCATTATTATGGCACGTGAACGCGAGCAGCACAACTGAACCGCAAAGATGTCACAGGCCGTCACTTAAACCCCGCTAACGCTCGTTGGCAGCGTGATGTGGAGTACGGCTGCAGGAGCACGTCTATTAAGGGCCTCATCCTTGACTTCTGGGCTGTGTTTTTCAGTTGGCAGTCCCAGCCTAATAAGAAACACAACATGGCAGGGCCCCGCTCCTCCGTCATCATCGCCGCGTGGAAAGTTGGTGTTGCTTTGATCATGTCTTTTGGGCGCATCACTCCGGCTTAGCCCGCCGCTCGCTATGTGATAAGCCATCAGAGCACTCAGATCTAAGCCGGCAGCTCCGTGGGCTCGAGGAGAGACAGGAGAGAGGGAGAGAGAGTAACGGAGACGAGGAGAGAGCGGCGATGCAAATTTTGTTGACAGACTGTTGCCGCAGATGTTCTCTTCTGCCTTTGAATCCAACAATGTTGCCGTCCGTCTTCGCTCGTCTGCACAGGGAAAAGGCCAAGTTTGCAAGCCCTCTCTTTTGTGGAACAGCGGCGTTCCCGTGTTGTTTACTCGGCCCTCTTGGCAATTAATACGCCTTTTTAATTAGACACACGTACTAATCGCCTCAAAAAAAACCCTGCACATTTCATTACTTTACAAACTCCGATGTACAAGCGCTCCGCTTTCACGTCGCTCTCCTCCCGTCTGTACATAAACCGTTGTTCCCTTTGGACCCCCCATTACGAAAGGGGGCTCCTAATTGACGGGATGTTGCTTGTTTATTTGATATATATTTACCAGCTGGGTGGTAATTGGGGAGCAGTAATTACCTGAGATGCATTGTGGCGCTTCGGCAGAGGTGCTGCCATCGCTGATGAGTCTGGAGCACAGATGAAAGTATGCAGGTTACTATTATCATCCTCGGCGACTGTTTAAATACTTGACAGCGGTGAGCAAGGGATGGCTAATTGGGCCAGCGTCCCATATACGGTCTCATTGTTTACTGTGATGATGCACGGTGCGAGATCAAAAGCACGACACTTTTATCTTTGTGCAATTTGTTTTCTTTTTTTCTTTTTGTAGGTCCAGTTGTTGCCAATGTACCTGAGCAGTTAATAGGTGTGTGTGTGTGTGTGTGTGTGTGTTCCCTCCTGGATGATGCAGTTCCTTCACTGATAATGGCCTTGTTAACTGAGATTCATTACCTCTTCATTCAGAGTCCCCTCTGGATATTGAGGGAGAGTGTTCTCAAGCTACTGGGTCTGCCATGGTGAAGTCATACTGATGTGGTTATTGTTTTTGTGCCAATTATTCGTGGAAGGCGGTGACGGTATCTTCCCCGATGATTCAGTTGACCTGAGACCGGGGTGGGAATGTGGGGGGGAAGTGTTTGACTTTGTTTGCTACTCAATTCCACGTTCTCTCTTTCTCTTTCTTTCTTTCTCTCTCTCTCTCTCCCCAATTCCCTCAAACACACAGAGACGTACACCTTGTTTGTGCTGTTGTGTGATAGCTGGCTCTCCCAGTAGATCTGCAGACGTTGTTGTTGTTGTTGTTTGCCTGTATTGGTGTGTGTGAGTGTGTGACTAGCATTCGCCCGAGCTCCTTGGAGGGAGTTTGTTTTTGTTCTCGGTGTTGTAAACAGGGCGAGGCTCCGTTCCCAAAGCACTCAGTGGAGATGGTTATTTTCACAGGAGTTATTTTGTGTTGTTGTTTTGGTTATTATCTCGGCCAATAGATTAGCCTGGGATGGAATTATGTGTTGTGTGGGGCAGCAGATAGCACGGCCCTCTGTTTGCCGCACTGGAGAAACACTTTGTCACTGTCGTCTTTGTGATTTAAAGAAGTTCTTTTGTTGATAACTCTTTTTTTATGTGATAATTTAGTATCTTTTATTTATGCTAAAATTAAAATTTGACTTTGGAGTTCTCATTGTATTATGAGATCTATTGGGTCTGAATGTTGTTTGCATTGTTAAAATGATGTTTTAGTAAAACCCAAATGTTCAAATATTGTAACCTCTGATGGGTCAGATACTCATTTGATTTTGTAATAGTCCCCACTTCTATTTCCTATGTATAACTCGTTCCATAGCAGATAACATTTTGTACATTCAGTAAAATTCTTTACTCGGGTCCTGAAATCATTTTCTGACTTTACCTGAAAGTGTCTTTGTTGTGTTTTTCATCAGAAGCAATTTCAATGTTAAGGTTTCAGTTGAAGGCCAGGTCATAGTGCATTCAAGTCCCAACCCAGTTCCCAGAACAACATATTTGTTTGTTGACTGAACACACCCCTGGCTAGGAATGACTAGCCAGGGCTGGTGTGTGTGTGTGGGTGTGGGTGTGTGATGACGACCACCACCGATAAGTCTTGGTTTCACTTTTTGCTAACAGTCTTGACGTCCAGCTTTAATTGGGTCTATGAAATACACGAAGGACAAATTCTCTAATTCTCTCTGTACAATACAAGGCTCCCTCTCGCTAATGCATCGATTCTTTACTTAGAGACTTTCAAACCACACTGACTGATACTAGCTGGTAGTATTACCGTGTTTCCATCCTGAGAGCGATGTGCTTTGCACGTGCACACGCCGGTAGTCAGGTGACATGACAGCAGGCGGCACACGGCCCTCGATCCGTGGAAAAACGGAAAACGACAGCAGCGAGTTGATCCACTTCTTTTGGAGATCAGTGCTCAGAAAACGCAGTTCAGCTCTTGAACATCTGGTACGCAAACCAGCGTTTACCAGTGAACGGAACGGGTTAATGCTGACTTAGCTCGCCAAGGGGCTGAGTGGCCCCGACGCCGCTCGGCTCCCTCGTGAATCGGTGATCGCACGTTTATATTCGGGATGGAAATATTGTTTTGTGTTATTGTGGCTTACAAGACATTTATCTAAGCGACTGCCCGACTGGTCTAAAAAAAGACCCAAGATAAAGACGGAGAGAGAGAACTGGAGTGGGTGAGTGAGCGAGAGAGACGCTCAACTGCAACCAAAACTTCTTATTATTGCTACTTATTTTGTTCCAGGACTTCAGTAAAGAGAACGGGGGCGGGGGAGTGTGCGTTAGCAGTGATGTGAATCGAAATCTTTGTCTCAGCGAAACGGTGATGTCGTACCGGAGCTTCGACAGTGACAGCATTAGCTGGTGTGTCACTCGTTTCACATTCTACTCGTCTTATTTATCTTCCTCCGTCAGTGGCGCTGACAAAGCGCCACGCACACATGCCCCCCATCCCTCCAAGCTCATCTGCGTTAACCATTTACTATTTACTGTTTACGGCCCTTTTGTTGGAGATTTACTGCAACCTGTTGTAAACGCTGCGAATGTGGTGCGGCTTAAACAATCGGCTGCCCTGAGTTACTGGATATATTTCTGAAAGCCTTTTCATGTTGTGTGTATGGAGTGCGTGATGCACAGGCTTTTAATGTGTCGGCCAATCAATTCCTCGCGCCCGGCAAAAACAACAACTCACCGTCAGAAACGAGTAAATCAATCCATTCTCATCCTGCTACAGAGGGGATTTGGGTGTTTTGAGTGCATGTCTGTCTGCTTCATACACAATCGTACGCTGCGTTTGAAGGGGCTAATTCAAAGAATTTAAATCACTGCCCCCCCACCAGCGCAGTGTCATCTCCTTTTTGCATGAAAGTGACATGAATAGATGAGCAGTCTCTTTTTTTAGCAGCATAATGGCCACATTAGAGCACGAGATGGATAGCGGATGAAAATGCTGTATCCTTCATGCGTGCTTTCTCTTTCACTCCCTCACTCTGATCTCTTTTATCAATAGCGGGGAGGGCGGGGGTGTAAAAAGAGCTCGCAGGCCACAGGGAAGTGTTCGGTTGAACCCGGGTGTAGACGAGGGATAGGTAGAAGCAGAGGTGAGAGCAGTTTGGGGCGGCGAACAGCAGAGCGAACCCGTGCGTTAGCTAATGTGTGAGTTTGCGCCGTGGAACCAATAAAAAGTTATTTCGCCTCTTGTTCAAGCTTCATTGATTGCAGCGTCACGCCCTCCCAACAGATTCACGCATCCCCCCCCAAGTGAGATCATGCCATCAGAAGCTGCCGACCACATACAGTCAATATGTAAACAGTGGCGGAGACGGTTACTCACTGCCTGATGATTCTCATGGCTGATGATTCATCTGAGGGAGATGTCGTCTCAGAGTGTTCTCAGCCTGCACTCACGGTGGTTTTTCAATAATGTACCCTGTGATCTCCATTTACTGCCGTGTGCTGTATATGCTAATACTGTAGGCCATTCAAGGCCACTCGCTTCTTCTTTGGACTCTGATCCATAAATAAGTAGTAGTCCGTTGAACATCGGAAGTGTTCATGTCCAAAATAACTCTGCATCGCTAAAGGGTGATAGATAAAACATTGTCCGTTCTTATACAATGCCTTTCCTTTTTTCTTCATTGATGGCAAACTATGCAAACTTTACATAAACATGTATGTATCAATAGGAGTTGCATAGAATATGCTGAAATATTCAAATGTGGCTTACCAACGTTTCCTTGTAAGTAGGGCTGGTTGATATAACTTTATTATTAAAGAAACACTATCTTTTTAGATTAGGGGCTATGAGAAGGTAATGCCAAACTATTCTTTTTATCATGAAACTACATCAGGAAACATTACAAGACTAACCGCATTCGTCTGCTTATACATCTAAGCCTGAATGGTCTAATGGTGAATGGTCAACAGGGTGAATAAACTACTCAAAATTATATTTCTTGGTCACAAAATACAATATCCAGACCAAACGCTGTTGCCTGGTCAGCTGTCTGTGAAGACGACCAGCCACGGGGGCGTTTTATTTGTTTAGCATACAGTAATAGGATTAACGTCCGTCAGCCACATTGTTTCTCTCCTGTAATCGAATTGGTTGCCACTATGGAAAAAAGAAGAGAATTGCCTTAGATAGTAATGACAACATCAAGTGAGATATGCCACTCTAACGCCGGCTAAATAAGAGTCATGTGTCGTATTTCCTTCAGATAGTGAGATTTGAGCCACTGAACTGAAGTCTGCAGCGGAGGTTTAAAGAAGGCCGGGATGCTCCTCGCTTTTCACGTTCCGCGAGTGAAACCGCCGCCACTTCTCTCCACTTGTGCCAATGTAAATGATTTGCATGGAGTTTGTCCCTGCTGATTACGGCTGTTTGGACTGCTCCTCTTTGGAGCCGTGCCAATTGAATTTTCTGCCTTCTAACGCGCTTGGAGAGCGGGGAATATGGTTCTCATTGGAGCCCGGGGCTTGATCTCCTCCTCGCCTCCCCCAATCCTCTCGCATCACTCTGACAATTAGCGAGCTCGACCATCCCCAAATGGCACACGTAATTAAAGAGTTGGCATTATAATTACAATGTGTTTATTGTCTGTTTATGGGTTTTGTGCAGTGCCTAACGCGCTGGGAGATTTCGTTTGGTGTAAACGGATCGAGGGCTGTTAACATACTTGGTGGTAAACGCGATTTCATGTGGTTAACGTCTCGATTTCGCCTTTATCAGCCCTTTGACAACGCAATTTGGCCGACAGCAGACACTGGCACTCCCAACCCCCCAAATTATTTAGTCATGGGCTTTTTAACAGGCGCAACGGTAAATGCATGTTAAGCAAATGATGCAATATATTCTCTTCTCCTCATTGCCAGGCTGGCTGCCACGGGACTTCTGCCAGCTTTAAATAAGTGGCACCCAGATGGCATTCACACGATGCCCACTTGGTTACAAAACGGTCCTGGGGAATAAAGCCGGCCGCCCCAACAAGCAGCGGGTCAGCCGCTGAGCCTGTTGCTTTCTTTCTTTTGCACTTCTGCGTACGCACAAAATGGGTTAATGTCATGTCATTTTGCCGGATTCTTTGGGAAGGTTGTATCTCAGGGGTCCCCTTGGTGAATTGGGAAAAGAGCCCCGTTAATGAGGAGGGCTGGATAGAGAGATGGGGGAGAGAGGCTCTCTGCAGGAGTGTTTCTTTTTTTTCTTTCTTTCTGCTAATGTCGGGCTTCTTGATTCCTCGGAAAAGAGCCCGGGAGGCAAGTGATGTGCTCTGGCTCTGGAGTAATATAAGTCTGTCAACAATGGGGTTTCTTTGCCTCCCTATCTTAAAAAAAAAAAGCAAAGTCTTTTTCCTCTTCTCCTCTTCCCTCCTCCTCCTCCTCCTGCAGCTGTGCTGGTCTCTGGGCCGCCTGTCTCCTGGAGAAGTGGTGAACTGTGTCATCTCCAGCCACTAACAACTACCAGCTGCAGCAGCAGCAGCAGCAGCCACCGCTGCAGATCCAGGGGACAATTGTAAAACAGATTTTATAGCGCAGAGAAATAAATAAACAAAACGGCACACACAAAAAACACAACACCACAAACAACCCGCGGCTTATGCAAATGCCGGGTAAATGTGTTAGCGAATCGATAAGCCCCATTTGTGTACGAGGACACCGTTTTTTTTGTACACATTAATAAGTTTGTCATTTTATCTGCACCAGCTCCCCCCACCCCAAACATCTGTTTATCTACTACAGTACATACACAGTTAACCCACGCATTACGATGAAACACAAACCGTTTGTTTGTTGCGTTGTGACATGAAACGGCCCAGAGCCGGGCAGGGTGCTCGCTGCCGGAGGCGGGTGAAGACACCAGATGTTCCAGGCAAAGTTTTAGTCATTGTGGTGGGAGAGAGGGGTCAAACTGTCAGTAGATTAAAGGTCAAACGGCATGAAAAAAAAAACAGAAAAAAAACCTGCAGCTTCTCGCACCGTTAATTAGAGATGAGAGATTTATCGCAGACGGGTATATTTATGTCACCCTGTTAACTTCTAGTGTTGCTGTTTTAAGCCTGATTGTAAAAAATCGAGTGACAGGTCAATATCTTCCGCGTTTTCTTTCTGGACTCAAATGAATGAAAAATTAAACCTCAACAGCCCCGTCCCATTGTTTAGCTTTTCCCCCTCCCAGTCACCTTGTAATTGTTTCTATGTCAGAAGCAGCTATTAGCATTGCTAGAAAATGGTAATGCTTTGAGGGACTCATCTCTCTGAGAGAATGGCTCTCTATCACACTCTCGCATTCTTTTAAAAGGGAAAAGGAAGATGAATTCTGCCCATAAAGGCTGTATCACAAGGGCTTTTTATCCTAAATGGCTCTGGGGATTGTTATCTGTGGGAAGTGTGTCCTGCCTCCGTCGTGTTCAATCAAGTGTCCACTTAGCTGTGACTGGGAGTAATTGTTCCCAAGTGGGCCACACACTGACCTGTTAATGTCTGCACTGACCCTCTAACCTTGTCAGCACGTCTTGGGGAGGAGTTTAAATCATGTGGATCTCCTGCGCGTCTTTTTACGCTACCGGGTCAAGTGGGCGTCGGCCCCCGAAAGACCACTCTCTCGGTAATTGTCCCGAGCAGCGCGGGTCAGCCGCGGTGTTCCCAAACACCGGCTCTTATTAGATGAGGTACTGGGAGTGGTGTGACTTAATGGGTCAAGCCATTGATCCGATACAGCACCAGTCCCCCCCCCGCTCCCCTCCCAGTGCAAAACCTGATCACTGGCTCGACTGGCTTCATAGTTGACCCATGTCACTAACACCAAGAATGCTGCCCCTCGTTATTTATGGTGTAACAACAACAAGCATGCTCATGTGTCGTGCTATCAAACCAGCAGCAGGTGACCTGTACTTATTATATGTAGCAAAAATAAATGCATTATAACCTTCACTCGATTCACCTGGCTGGCTCCTGGCCCCTTGTCCTGCTCCCTCAACGAGGACGGACAGCTTCAAACGCCCGTCTACTTCGCCTGGGAACTCACAAACGAGTGGCAATTAACGCACACGCTGCGAAGTGGAGTTTTTTCAGAAACTGACATTGTTTGTAATTTGAGTGAAAAGAGGGGATTACAACCACATGTTTCCAGAGCGAGTCGAGTGTCGAGCAGCTGGCATGCGAAAAGTGAGAACGCTTTATAGTCGGAGGTTAAATGTTTTCACTTCATGTTGGCGTCTTAGCGAGTAGTATAGCTCAAAGTGTTTGGTTGTTTTAGTCTTTTTTTTTTATATATACATATTTTTTTATGGCCAAATTACGCAATAAAACGTAACCGCGTTTTAAAAATCTAGCGCTTGTTAATTTGCAATAAAGACTCTGAGCTACCTCTTTAAGCCCCTTTCACGGGGCTGCACATAAATCCCATCTCTTTTGAATCGTCTCAAGTAGTTTCTAAAGCTTGAGTAAGCGAGTGGATCTTAAAAATTAAGCGAGGCCCCAGCCATGAAAATGGGGGGGGGGTTGTCTATCGGGATGGACATATTTTCGGGGAGTAATGACAGGGATGCAACAGAGTAATCAGTGGAGTCTTATCTGGGGCCAATGGCAGGCCCAGGAATGTGGACTGGTCTGTGGAAACAGCGGCTGCACTAATGGGGTTAGTCGAATTCCACGTTGGTGAGTTATGAGGAGTTGGGATGTCGGGGCTGCGGTTTGTTGTGTCTGGAGGGGGGAGAGAGAGAGAGAGAGAGAGAGAGAGAGAGAGAGAGAGAGAGAGAGAGAGAGAGAGAGAGAGAGAGAGAGAGAGAGAGAGAGAGAGAGAGAGAGAGAGAGAGAGAGAGAGAGAGAGAGAGAGAGAGAGAGAGAGAGAGAGAGAGAGAGAGAGAGAGAGAGAGAGAGAGAGAGAGAGAGAGAGAGAGAGAGAGAGAGAGAGAGAGAGAGAGAGAGAGAGAGAGAGAGAGAGAGAGAATTTAGTTTTTGACATGCTGTCCCAAAGAGCGTGGGCCAATTAACTGGGAGCTGTACTGCTGGAAGACACACACATTTAACAGCAAAGTGGTACACACACACACACACACACACACACACACATAATGGCCACACATGCAGCCACGACTCTTGTGACGGGGACAAAACCAGAAGCCATCCGTTCCGCTGCCTCATTTGCATGGTCTGAAAGCGTATCTGGAAGTCATTACCATCTGTCCACTTGTTTTTCAGGCGACAGATGAACGCTTCTGAGCTCAACACCAGTTTTTTTTTTACGATAAACAAAATGTTGTCTCCGACATCTTTCTATTGGCACAAGCCATGCATCACGTATGCAAACGGCGGCCGCGATGCGGCGGAGGCCACGCCGGGGCTGATGGGTCACTGCCTCCTGGGCGGTCCCACGTGTAGCCTCTGTGGCCGGAGGTTTAACGACCGTATCTTAAGTAACTGTCTCATCTTCGTAAAAGTCAGTGATGGGTTTTTTAAGATGTCGTGTGTTGTAAGTCTTGTAGTCTGTTTTGATCTCATTCAGCAACGTGAAATGAATGCCGCACGTTATTTTAAATTTTGTACGTGGGTTTATCAAAGCACTCCCACCATGTTAACAAAGGTCAACCACGTGACATGCTTACTGTTTTTTAGGTGAGAAATGAACCACAGAAACTGTAACGCAAACACCTTTTGCTGCTATTTTAGTAGTAGTGCCCGCCATCGCTGCTTATCTGCATGTTCTGATGTAAAAGATAACTTATGTAGGCCGGGAGGTGCCAACAGGAATCGGTGCGTCACAACTTATCAAATACTTGCGGCCGACAATGATCACTTTTACTTTTGCCTGTTATGTAATTTCTGTGCGTGTGGGCTCCGCGGACCAGGTTAGGGGCTCCCCCCACCCTTTTCACTTCCTGTTTGTAATAGTTGTATCTTTCCCTTTTCTTTGCTTCTCTCTCTCTCCCCTTCAGAGGTCCTGCCCTCAACACGGTGAGCTGAATTCTGATTGGAGGAATGGAGCGCCAGTCCGCCCTGCACCAGTGATCAGGGTATGAGGCAATCCTGCCGCTAACCCGTCTCTTACTTCGTACATTACCGTTTGCGCTGTTTGTCTGTGAAGTGCCTCCAAAACGCACCGTTGGGTCTGGCTGTTAGGCTTATTTGTATCAGGCCATAATAAGCATGCATTGTGAGCTTTTATTGCTCAGCCTTTTAGGCCACGGCGTGTGGATGTGAATGATGAAGACACAAATAGTACAGAATAGTAGATGGATATTTTTGGGGGGGAAATTGTATCCTATTACCAATTTGACCGACCGATATTGCATTTAGTTTGTATAAATTAAACTCCAGGAATGTTCTTGTGGAAACTGGTTCCAAGCCTCTGAATTGCTTCCCATATATATGATTAGATTTTATTTTATTTATTTTTTTCAATGTAAAAAACAAAAAAAGTTCTGGGACTTCTCAGATCATCAGCAGAGCCATCCAGGCTACTTCATGACTCTTAACCCTGGAGACTTCGATTTCCCAGAGCTATTGAATTAATACGCTTAAACAATACTATGGCATTGTTAAAAGTGCCCAGACGATCCTGCCAGGGATTCACTTTCTGTCCACTCTGCACACCACCTGTCTGAAATTGAGGTCATTGTTTATTCAGTGTATTCGGACAAACACTCAACACTGCTTCTTCTGTCTTTTTAAATATCAAAACAATTCAAAACTAACGTTAATTAGCTTAACGTTCATCTCTAACTTTTTCAATAAGCAATAACAATTCACTCTTTCAAATATTCTTATAAAAAATATTGATTGTCCAGAATATGTTATAAAAACAAAAATTCATAATGGTGTTTATTTTTGTATCTATTAATACAATATGCAAAGTAAGGGTTAAAACTGCTAGGTCATGTTATATTATTTGTGTGAACTTGCTATTGCAGTGTCGTAAATATATGAATATACGCGCCGATACTTGCCGTTTTGAAAAGCCATGATAATAACAGTAATAATAACCGTAATTGCCATGACAAATGCACTTAACTGCACACGTGAAATCAATAAAATATGTTAATGCAGCATATTGCCCTCTACCTGAATGTTGCACCGTCAGCTGCTCTGTGTTCAGGACTTTTTTCTTTCTTTTTTCTCTTCCACATCTTGGGCGTACTGTAGTCTTTCTGTCCCTCCGCTCACCTCTGTCTGCCCCGGGAGCCCTGATTGGCTGAACACTTTCTGCACTACGGTCTGGCTGCTTGCCAGCCTCGCTGCCAGTGGCTGCCGTGCCCCCTGATCAGAAGAGAATGTGACATTTGTGCAGAGGTAATGGAATCTGCGTGCAATTAAATCTCTGACTGTGAAGAGGAGTCTATCTCCTCCCTGCTCTCCTGCCATTGCCAGCAGCGGGGGGGGGGGAGGGGGGGGGGCACAATGAGGAAACCTTCCCAGCAGGCCGCCTTCTCCGCACTCTCTTTCCCAATCTCCACGTCAGGTTGTGTTTTTTAACTCCGCCACGCTAGCCCTGCCTCCGTCTGGCAATTAATTACCAAAAACGTCCATTAGGAATCTCTCAGAATATTGCGGGGGAAAAAAGAAGAATATTCAATTACAAAAAAATAACATGACATCACTGATGCCTTTTAATGAATTTGGCTGCAGGTGACGGTCGTTGTTTTGTGGCGACCATTTGTTTCGCCGTGTTTTGATGCTTTTATTCTTCGCATGACAAGGGGAGAGGGGGGTCGGGGGGGGGGGGGGGGGGGGGGCAGAGGGCAGATCCATGCACGGCTGAGCAGAGGGTCATATCTCTCCGCTCCTCTTCCTCCGCTGCCCTGCCACTACACTTAACGCCTCATTTGTGGGCTCTGTGGCCAATGACTTGAGTCTTGTGATCTGTTGCCATAAAAGGCAGCTTTCCCCTCTTTGCTGATGGGGCATTTACTCGTGGGTTAATACCAGCCCCCCCCTCCTCCCCTTCCTCCTCAGGCGAACTCTATCTAATGGATATGTGCATCCCCATCAGGGTAGCTCATAAACATAAAACTCTCGGCGGGCTGGGAAGGACAGAGCCACGCCATTGAAAGCATTTCCCCTTGAACTTGTGCAGCAGTAGTTCCTATCCGTGTTCCTTGTCCACACTGGGTGAACGGAGACGCAGGATATCCAGGTCAGGGTTTGGCTAAATCCTCCTCGTCTGAGAGGCACAACCTCAGACTCACATGTTCCATTTACATTTTATTTTGTCCACGTCCTGCTGCCGAAACCCCGCTTTTAAAGCGACTGCTTTTCAGGTTCAGCTTCCCTGGTTATTTGTTTTGCCGTGATGAATTATTTAATGTGTGGTTGAAAGGAGTGTTGTCTCAGAAAATAAGAGGGTCACTCTGTTTCTTCTCTTTTTCTTTCCTTCACCCAAGGGTTAATTTGAACCAACAGTCAAACCGAACCTCCCCGTTTCCTTGCTGCAATGAAAACTTCTGGGGTCTCAACTTTACTCACAAACATCCTGCTAAACAAACACAACGCTGCTCCTCCTGGCTCTGCTCTGTTTTCTTCTGTCGCGAGAAAGAAAAGAAAAAACGAGGCGCTCCATTAGTGTCGTTCCATCGGGCGAATTAGATCGGTCTGACAGATAGACGCGGAAACATTGTTTTAATTGTATAATCATCTGTGGCCAGCCACTTGTGCGGAAAAGTTCCGCTGTGAAGGCCGGGGAGGAGCACATGTTGGTGCTTATTTTGTCTTCGCACAGGAAATGAACAACAATCGGGGGTCCTGAGGATAAACCATAAACACACGACAAACCCCCACCCCTCGGGCAGGTTGTGACATGCCCAGTGAGATGTTGCTCTTTTAAAGTAATGCGTCTGGCCAGCGAGCCTCCCCCTCAGGCAGAGAGGGGCCGCCCGTAGCCGCCACATCAAGATGGCACAACTCAACACAAATGTAGCGGCACAACGGCTCGCGTGAGCAAGACCGCAGCGGCTGAATCCCATTCAGCTTGTTTTTTTCCAGTGAGATGTACGATGCAAGACTACGGACAGATGCCACTACGTTTTTTGGGCTTCATATCCATTTCCCCCCCCCCCCCCCCCCTTTCTCTCTCTCCTGCAAAACATTCCCATGAACGACTTTGCATGAAGTACCTATCTTAACTGACAATTTGGTTGGAATATAATAACTGTTATCATCTCTTCCTTTTTCAAACGGCAAGGGGCAGTTTTCACTGAAGCAACTTGTTGTATACAGACCGTTTTAACTGAGGCTGATTTAGCTGATCTAGCTTAGTCTTACTTCCTTCATGCTTCTCCCTCAGATCGCTGTTTTTGTGTGGTTTTGAATAGAGCTCGCACTGCATTGCATCCCTCGCACGTCGAATGTCATCACTGTTTGAGCAGTAAACTGCTTACAATGAAATGTAAGTATGTACATTTCTTCTCCCCCCCCAGCTCGTTCAATAGTAGGGAAACAATGCCAGAAGTACCGGAGGACTGTGAGCGCGGTGTTCGTTCTTGTGACAGAAAAGTTGAAATGGGACACAAGACGATTATCTTTATTGAGTGGTCACTTCTATTCCCGTTTCTTTACTCCAGAACATTTTGGCTGGGTACACTTCAATGCGACCTGCCTGACGGGATGGTGATCTTGTACTTTTTGTCGTCAAAGGAGCAAAGTCCCCCTTTATTTTGTTATTTAAAATATTTTATTTTGTTGCAGCAAACCCAGGAGATGATCAGTAACTAAAAGCAACACGACTCAGACAGCAGGTCTCAGCTTTGTGTGTGTGTGTGTGTGTGTGTGTGTGTGTGTGTGTGTGTGTGTGTGTGTGTGTGTGTGTGTGTGTGATCGGATGACAAAAGTCACTTTGGAAACGACAAGTGTAACCTTATAATACACAGGTTGGTTTGTCATCACAACTGGTGCGCACCTTTGATACTTAATCAAAGGATAGATATTCACACACAGAGCCGGTGTGTTGAGAGTCTCGCAACACAAAGCAGTTCATGGACTGAGAGCTTGTCACACCTCAGTGGTTGCCTTCGTCATGCTTGGTTGCTCAGTTGCATCTCCCGTGATAATGCACGGGGGGAGGGGGAGAAGAGAGGATCAGCAGGTAACAAGGCAGCAGCGCTCCTCCGAGGATGTCGCGCGTGGCTTTTTGTATCGTGTCTCGTGCAGCACTACATAAACGGGGGAAGAGGACCACCACAGGGAGCCTCCTCCTGGATAATGTAGTAATGAGAGGTGACAGGAAGGACTCGGGCCTGGAACGAAGCCGGGGCAGCTGGTCGGAGCGGGAGAATAGGAAGCGCCGCGCGCCCGGGCTAAAGTGCAGCGAGAAGCAAATTAAAGCTCATATCTGCCATCTCCCTCGCCTCCCTGCACTTTCCTGTTTGGACTTGAAGGTGATTGGGAGCCAAGGCGGTGACAGTTGACGGAAGCTGCGCGGAGGAGAGAGTATTTATTTACAGTGAGAAGCAGCGATGCTTGTTCAGGATGCGGTTTCACGCAGGATGTGCCCCCCCATCAGACACACACACACACACACACACACACACACACACACACACACACACACACACACACACACACACACACACACCCCTCCTCCCATCGCTCTCATCTCCACCCTCTCACACTACAATCCCCAGGTTTGATGAAGAATGGGAAGTGGGTTATTGGGGAGGAGGGGGTCGGCCTGCTGCATTGTGTAAGAGGCTGGGCCTGGATACAGCCAGCAGAGAGCTCACTCAGCATGCCTTCCTGCCCGACCCAGGAGGCGGTACCAGAGTCAACACAGGTCACCGGCAAAAGGGAGTGTGAAGCCTCAAGATTGCATTGTGTGACAAAGATTGTCTCTTGGCGAGAGGAAAACACACGTACCGCGCTTGTACAGAAAATTAACAAAATTGAGCGTGTGTGTGTGTGTGTGTGTGTGTGTGTGTGTGTGTGTGTGTGTGTGTGTGTGTCCTGCCAGGAATTCCACCTTGTAAAGCCAGGGGAAGGGGCAGGGGCGTTGAAGGTGTGTAAATCCCAGTAATTACACTGTACACTGGCTGTTGCAGTACAATTACCTTTGTCGTCACCTCACAATACAGTATCCACGTTAAGGTAAACTGCCCATTTTTAAAGACCAATGCTATGTCTCACCACCCAAGTGCACATGTGTAGAAACCTGGGCCGAATGGAAGTGAAGAGGTGTCGCAGGTTTTGAACCCCGGCCCCGCCCCGTCCTTGCATCAGCTGAGCGTGCGAGTCTGCCCTGAAAGGTGAGCCTCACGGAGGGTGCCTACCCACTGGCTGTCATGTCGCCATTAAATCCTCCCCGAAAGTTTCAAAGGCAGTTTTTACGACCTGACCTACGGCCTCATCTGTGCGGACAGCGGCGTCTAAACTCTGGAGAGCCTGCCACATAAAACGCACATCTGTTTTAAGCCTAAACTGTAAAAAAACTGCCCCTGCGTGTCCAGGCAGCGCTGAGTTAATAATACACTGGAGGTAAAGCGTTTAGCACTCCCCTGCAGCAAAAACAACAGTGATTGTCTTACCTTCACTTCTTTTGATCAGTCCCCCCCCCCCCTTTTTTTTTTTAAAGAGTGTGTTTCCGCCTTTAAAGTCAACAACATTGTAGAAAGCTAACAAGGTCTTATTCCCATCTCTTTAATTTGTACAGTTATGATGAAGCAGGCCCTGGCATCTCAACTGAAATGCACATTTGTTAATAATAAAAAAGAAGTGTGAACTGCGTAACATTATCCTTCTGGCCATGCGATGTTTCAGACTGAATTTCTGACGGAAAGTGCAGAAAATGGACCTACTTTTGGACACATTTAATGGTGTCAACTTTTAGCAGCACTATCTAACCTCGCTTGTTGCACAATCGACACTTCTACAGTAAAGGTCTTCCACTCCTTTTACATCAACCGATGGCGGCGGACACTACAATGATAGAGGATTGCCGTGGCGTAAAAAGTCAGCCATAGTATTGCCAAATAACGGAAAGCACTAAGCTCAGCTTTGAGGTCTAAACACCACGACCAAAATACTATGAACAGATCTGCTGGTGATGCAACCGAAGCAGCAGTTGTCATTACAGGGACAGTTATTTCAGTTCTGTCTCTGAAAGAGGAAGTGAGCTTTCTCCCTCCTTAAGGTGTTCAATCATTGCTCTCAATCATACTGGACACTCCCTCTACCCTCAGACACTTCACTTTGGACCTGACAGAAGCAACGCAACGTAAACAACATAAATCTCTGCCTTGAGGTCTGCCCAAAGGCAACTGCTGCTGTGCAGGTCTGTCATGTTCAGTGTGAAGTGGGAGGGCGGCGGCAAGGCAATCACCATTCCTGTTGGGAATAGCCCCGACACGCAGACATTGTTGGCTGGTCCACCTGTTACAGTCAGCCATATTTTGTAAATATTAGAGATAGATGGTATTTTGACGAGAATGTAACTTTTTTTTGGTGTGTGTTGCAGACAAACTACTTTGTTGGGAACTGATCTTGCTTCAGGGTTGCTTCTCACCAAGGGCTCCGAGGATGTTGAGAATTATTTGTTGTTTTGTTATGTGACGCAGAAGAAGCTGCAGCTGCAAACTGCCAATAGTAACAACCAGAGATAACATATTATGAAATAAAAGCACATTTAAGAGCCTTTACGTGTACCACTGCCTGTTGTGATACCACATTCTGGACTTTGTATACAATAAACAGATTGATTTGATTTTAAAAATGATTTACAGCCAGACATAAAATGTTATACAATGAGTGTCATTGTAGTGAAAGGTTTGAGTGAATCTGTCAACACTTGTGCTTCTTGGATTAAATAAACCCAAACTGGACCAAACCAAGCCAATATATAGCCAACCGACCAATTCCAGCTGTGTTGGTGAAAAGGTCCGGCAACGACACCTGTTCCTTCTCTGAGAGAATGATTTTTTATTCAGTCTAATGACGCTGCCCGTGATTGAATACGACAACACGGTTGCCGTCTTTGCGTGACTCGGAAAGGATTTGTTATTTACCGCGCCATCCGTCTCGAGTGTGAGCGGGGTCGTAGCCCTAATTGATGCTTGGAAGATGAGCTCAATTGGATGAGTCATTAGTCCCATTACCAGAGTTTTATTAAAAGCCTCAAACCGAAAAAAAGAAGCAAAATCTGTTGTGGAATATTTCCCTTTCGAGGAGAACAGGAGGTCGGATTGGTAAAAGGCAAATAATATATGTGTGTGAGATTGATCAGTGAGTAGCGACCCCATTATCTCCAGAGATGTTAATTACACTGTGCTCAGCTTGCATGTCAAACGGCAGATAATTGAAGAAGGTAAAAGATGTGCCACACTTTATTTATGCTGTCACTTGGAGGCTTGTGGAAGATCGTCTCTTTCTTCTGCGCCTTTTCTTCCCCTCTCTTCTTTCTCCACTCTTTTCTTTTTTTTTGCTCTGATGTATTTATGGTTGGTTAATATTACATTGTCAGAGTTGATCATTTTTGCATGGATATTATTTGCAATCTTTACTGCGGCCTGTGTGTGCTCTGTCTTTTCTGTCTTTTACTCCGATGTTGCATTTGTTTGATGCTTCTTATTTTTTGCTTGGTTTTACTTTATCAGTCAACGGCTTAAAAAAAATTTAAAATAAAATACTAATAATTATCGGATGTTTTAACCAGCAGTCCCACTGATATTCTTCCTCTGTCTTGAAATGGACAGGAGTCACAATGTAAATCCCAAGCGGAGAGGAGCTGCACCTCATTTTAAATAAAGAAAAGAAATAGAGCTTATATCTTCTCTGCATCAACAGTGTCTGCCGGAGTCGTCCTCTGAATCGCACGCAAGTTTCTGAAAAAGCGCCAGAAACCCTGTTCTGTCATTGTGGTTTCTGTCACCTGAGTAGCTTGATGTCTGTAAACTTCCTATTGACAGTATTTGAGCCACAGGGGACACACCGTACTTGAAGGAGAAAAAAGAAAAACGCAAACAAAACGTCTTGCGTGCCTATAGAGAAAAACTCCGTTTCCTGTGGAGAAATGTTGTGTGCTGCAATCTGAAAGTGCACGTGAACGCTGCCTGCACTCCACAAAGCAAAGGCGTGATCTCACATGCACACACAAACACGCACGCACACACTCCCGCCTCCTGAGTCCCGTTCTCCTTTCTGCGCTGACATCGTAACTCTGGGCGGAGCCTCGAGGGAGTGGCCATACTGGTGGTCATCACACCTCATGGGGCTGATGGACAGTCGCTGCACAGATGATTTAGTGCATCACCTGGTGGACACTGCTAAGAATGAGCACAGCCTGATGGATCTCTCTCTATATATATATATATATATATATATATATATATATATATACATACATACAGTATATATATATATATATATACTGTATGTTTCTTCAGACTTTCTTTTTCTGGTTTTGTACTTTTAATTTACTTCAACTGTCACAGTGGACGAGGACAAAGACGAGCGCTCCAGAGGGTTTCAGCTGGAAGTGTTGAAAGAAGAAAGCGTCTGAAGCCCTGCTCTTCCTCACAGGAAGCTCAGTGCTGACGACCCTATTTCACCTTTGTGCTCACATCACCAGCCTTTTCACCATTTTTCATCGGGCCAGCGTCCAGCATAGCCTAGCATCGTTGCGCTTCTTTATCTGCCCCGCCTGCAGACCAGAAGGCACCGCGAGGCGGACAACTTCACCGGATGTCAAGTTTTTATGGTATCAAGTTCAAAGTGTTTTTTTCTCCCTTAGGCCATTTTTTGCTCGCCAGAGAAAGACCTCTGCTCTCTCACATGCCGGCGAGCAGCATTTCGCCGTAGCCCAGCCTTATCTGTGCTCGAGGTCTGTACTTTAATGGGCTTTATTGATCTAAACAACATCAGGGGTTGCGGTGATGTTATTAAGGCAGAGATAACTTATGTGTAATTCCACTCCAACAATATATTAGCCTTTTATTGGTCTAAATAACTTTGCCTTTTAGACAGTAATGCACCAGTAAGTCACAGCAGCTCTTCACGTCGGCAGGATCTTAATAAAGCATTTCCTCTGGACATCCTACTGCGGAGAGAGTGAAAAACGACAGGTTAAAAGGCATGCTGGGAAGTTTCCATGCCATCACTGTAAATGATCTCTTTTGAATACATAAATAAAGCGAGAAGAGAGCTGTGAACTGGAGAGGGGAGTGGGGGTGGGGTTGTGGACGTTTGTACAAACATGTTCCAGCGCTTACTTGGTTTCACACATGGAGCTGTGAGGAGGAACGGGGCCGGGTCCACAAGATGAACTGGAATAAGAGCCTGTGGAGCTGAGCAGTGTTACCATGTGGCTATGTTTACTGATGAAATAGTTCACATGTTAATCTAGATTAATCAGTTGATAAATTCAACAGGTCACGTAAAAGGTCCCACATTGTAGAACATGAGAGTTCAATGTCTTTTTATTTTGTTTTTAAAAGCATTTCTAGGTGCTATTTAAACGCTGAAAGTATGCACACAGAAACTTTAAACGAGCTGTCAGCTCTGAGGTTATAATGCCGTAACGATGAGTCAGCCGCCGCGGGTGGGCCTCAGATCTAGTGCGCAGCGGAGATGCTGTCAAATAGTAACATAACTTTTTGGCGGGGCAATTTTTAAAACTAGTAGTTTTCCTATCAATAATCCACAAACACCAAAACCAACCTGTAATTCAAAGTTTTATATCAATGTCGGTTAAGGTTGAATATTACCGCGCCAGTCACCACACACAATCAGAAAGAGATGAACGTGTTTTAGCTAGCAGACGTTTTATGAATTGAAAAAGTGATGTGGTACCAACAACCAGGGCCACTAAAAGCTCCAAAGCCTCAGGTGAGATATGATGACCCTGAATACGTTACATTTGGATTTATAAAGGCTGGCAGTTGTGGGTTAGGTTAAACATAATACTTAATTTGGTGGGCCTTAAGTTTCAAAAGGTTGAGTATCCCTGGTGTAGTCACACAGTGTGTAGACACACACACTGCGCTGTTGCTGTGATGACAGCAACAGCGCAGATGTTTAAGACTGGAAAGCGCTGACCAGCCTGCGCAGACGTGCTTAAAGAGACAGACACCGAAACGGAGCGTTTCAGGCGATACTGGCAGGCAGTATGAGACAGTGTTTTTTAAAGTTAAATCATGTAAAGATGTTCTAAGAGAAACCCAAAAAGAAACTAGGAACCTGAAAATGAGCATATGTCCCCTATAAGGTACCACTTTGGGATCTGCTAATTTGCGATGGGCAATTGTGCATTATTATTGCTGCTTAATTGCCTTAACAATTGACAAACAACCCAACAACCCAAAAATGTATGGGAATGTATGAATATCATGTGTGTAGTATGCGTTTGCATGAGCATGCATAGCCCACACCATAATAAGTGGAAATAATGGCAGTATTGATGTATATTAAACTATATTAAATACAGAAACACATTGTTATCAACGTCATGTAAACAAAAATACACAATGATGACATTTCTAGGTCAATTGTGCAGCTTTAAAAATAAATAGAAATGATGATGCAGCCACAGTTATAACCAGTGTAATGTAATATGGAGTCAAATTAGATATAGTTTTGGTAGTTCATCATGGATTCAACGTGTATGTCTGTGCACACTTCTCAATGGGCAGTTGTGATATTTCTTTCATTTCAAGGGCATCATATATCTAATATTTATACGAAATAACGAACCCATTTATCTGGAAGTGCATTTTCAATGGGTGGGTGTGGGGGAGGGGGTAGTGCTTCATAATTTGCAGCTATTTAAAGCCTCGGTTTTGGTAATGAATTATTTTGTCATCTCGACTGTGATGAGATTCATCTTTAATAACTGTAACAATTATTTTATTAAAAAGAGAAGCCATGCATTATGGCTATCTCGCCGAGGTCTCAAGCTGGAAGGGATTCTCATTAAGAGCATTATATTACCCCGGTGTGCTTTCAGCTGGATGTCCCGCTGAAATTGCATTAGGTGTCAACAATGTTTGTGTTGGAAGTAAGCAGTCATATTTACAGAGGCTCAGGGTTTCATTTGCTGGCTGACACCGGGAGACGTATTAAAAAAAAAAAAAAGATACTAATGTTCTGTATCTGATTAAGTCACTTAGAGAGAAACTCCTCCAAAATGTTGACTTTTAATATAAAGGCAGGCACTGCTCTGTCATCACAAAGGCATAAATCTTTATTCGAAGATGAGGGAACTTTTGATTGCTTGAGATTATCTTGTGATTCATTTAGTTGGCACAAAGGCCCCCCATGCCCCTCCCCCCTCCTCATCCCCAACATTTAGATCCCTCCCAAAACCGCGAGCATCAGGTTGTTTGCGTCGTGATTGATTCATCCTCGGCTTTTCATCTACATCCTGTGTTCCTCCTGATGGCTAGCGTGGTGTGCAACGTTGTGTTTAGTTAATGGTTCCAGGCCCAGGGTTGCTGCTAATGACACGCTTGTAATTGTTTGTCAGTGTGATAATGCGCGATTTCCTATTTCCGCGTGAAGTCGGACATTTGACGGAGGAGGGGTCTTGTCAGGAAGACAAAGTGCTGTCATTTGTCAGCAGCTAAATGAGCTTCTCTCCTCTTGGTTTTCAATGGCAATATTATATTCACACCTCCTTTTTATGGAGGGGGGCTTCCCTCAGTGCATTGTATAACAAAACACCTTGATTAAGATCAAACCAACAATGAGATGAAACTCAGGTTGTGTCCTGTGCTGCTGACACACAGACATTGTCAACTGTATTTCCCAGAAAGGCGGAAGTGAAATTACAGAGTGTGGTAATCAGTTATTCTTAGTGTGTGCTCGTAGTCGTCGCTTCCTTAAAAATGTTTTAAAATTAATTTCCTCATCTTTAGCAGGAGAGAGACTTTCATTCGTTCATGTCACCGTAAACACAAATCTTCTGTTTTTTTTTGGTTCCTTCCACGTCTCCCGCACAACTGTGGGACCGGCTCGGTTCTTTCCAAAGTCTTTGATGTCGTCGCCCTTGAACCGACAGCCTGGTGCTGTGTCCGGTTAGACTGATTCCATGTTGTTGGGGTTGCACATGGTTTAGGGGGGGCTTCCTAGTTGACAGTCTAATGAGCCAAACAAGACAAACAAAGGCGAGGTGCGCTGAATGGGTCCCCTGAGGGAGCTACTTATTGTCACAATTGCCCCTCTCCGTCTTTCTCCCTCTCCACTCTGTATCGATTCCTGTCTTCATCGGTTATGCTCCGTCCTCTGTAGCGCACACACGCCTGGTGCAATCAGCTAAAATGTAGCCTCTGCTTTCTTATTATTACCTGGGTGCTTAACACTGATATTTCCCCCCCCCCCCCCACCCCACCCACCTTCAAGGACAAACGGTGTAGGAGAAGGCAGATCTCGTGTGAAGTCCCCGAGCTCTCGCCGAGCAGCAGATCCCTTTTCAGTGCCAGCTGTTCTCTCAGATACTCCAGGCCGCGCTGAAATTCTCTTAATATAATTCTGGAGGGTGGGCAGGCAGTGAGGGGGGGTTCAGGGGCTCGGGAGAATTGTGCAAAACAAGCGTGCCAGCCAGGAGAACGTTGAATTTTTCATCAGCGGGCCTCAACTCGCTGAGTTAGTGGGCAGCGCTCTCATTCATGAGCAGATGTTCAGCGCAGTTACACTCTGCAGTTAATGTGAACTTGCTGGCCCTTCTGCCATCGGCTGCAAGGACGTTGGCAGCGACCTGGCATCTGAGAATTACTCCCGGTATATAAAGGCGCAGGCCCCAGAAAAAAAGCCTAGCCCCGGCCCTTTTTTTAGCCACTCCCTCAGCCCAGGAGCTGGATCCTGGACAGGGGAAGGCACTGACAGCCCATCCGTCTTCGGCCCGACAGTGATGAAACGCTCGCCACTGTTCGCTCGCGGGGAGGGGAGAGGGGGGGGGCGAGGGGAGGATAGCGGTGAAAATTCCTGAAGATGATTTCCACAAGTTTTTACGTTGCTCTCTAATGACTTGCCAAACACGAAGCACTCAGCAGGTGAAATGCACTGTTAAGCATGAAACACCTGGAGGTAGCAGCCCCCGCTGTTGGTATTCAAAAGTTTTACATGCTGAAGAATTACTCCAGTGCTCTTGAAAGAGGAATTTCATAGAAACAAGGCACCTGTGGGGGTGGTAACAGTTTGGCCCCGGCCGGTCCATAGCCGAAACCAGCTGGCGCTGTGGTCAGCCTGGTGGGCTGCGTCCTCTCCCCAGCCCGGTACTTCAGACATCTGCATGGCCAAGCTGCTCGGCCTGGGTTTGATGTGGCCACGCAGATCAGTAATGGTCTCCCTCTTAACTAAGCAAAATGCTATTTGATGTAAAGTGCCATTAACTGGTCAGAGCGTGTACGTGACAACGGGTTTAGGGGGGCGGCGTGCCAGTGATTGTGTGTGTGTGTGTGTGTGTGTGTGTGTGTGTGTGTGTGTGTGTGTGTGTGTGTGTGAGAGTGTGTGTGTGAGAGTGTGTGTGTGAGAGTGTGTGTGTGAGAGTGTGTGAAAGTCATCACAGCAAAGTTGTGCACGTGGGACTCAAAACGGTGGAAATGACGAGCTCTTGTTTCCTCTGAGCGTCTCATTTTCACTTTCTAATTGGTCGTTTTCAGGTTTGCTTTACGAGAGCAAAACTAATTAGTGTTTCTAAATTCAGCAGAGAAAAAAAAAAGGAAAAAGTCAGTCGGCTTGATTGTTCTGGTTTCCTCTCTCCTGTGTCAGCTCTGCTCAACAATAAAATAAGACTCTAATCATTTTCAAATTGCTCATATTTTTAAACCCCACAGCTGAATGTCACTCCCCCGGTCTCTTGGCATTTTGTTTGGCAAGATCAGGGAACAGTGGTTGCCCTCTCGCTTGTGTGCTCTCTTTGTAATTCGTGGGAAGTTTGGACTCGAGGGGGGAGGCGGGTGTGGAAAAAAGAGTGTTTGAGGTGGGGTTGTGTCTTGCTTTGATTGGGAACGTCCTGCTGACAGGAGCGGCCCGGCAAGTTTACAGTAGCCGTGACATTGCTGTTACCTTTATTCAAAGTGCTCCAGCTGCAGCGAGCCCTCAGGAAGCCCGGCGCGGGCCCACGCGGGTCGACCGGCGGCCCGCAGAGAAGAGAATGAGGCCTGTTTGGGTTGGCGGACACTCCCCTCTCGGGGAACTTTTGCTGGCTCTGCAGAAAGGGCGGCGGCGTCTCTGGCGGGGTGGCGGTGTGACTCTCGGGGGGCAGGATGGGCTTTTTCCAACCACTCCTCCCTTTCAGGAAACACATGTCGCTGTTTCTTCCCTCCCCGTGTGCAAACGGAGGGAAGGAGTTAAGGTGAAGGGGGCACGAGGGCACGGGACAGGGCCGCAACCGTGAGAGGCGGAGTGCTCATGTGCGGCGGGTCGAGCTCGGGCGAGCTTTGTTTGTGGTGAATAAAAAAAGAAACACTTGGAGCGCGCCGTAAAAACTTTCAATGTTTTTATTTTCCCATCAACACTGTAGGGATTCAGCCTTCCGAAGCCAGTAATTAAAACACGCTTGATCCAAGGTCAGGGAGGAGCAGTGTTTAAATGCAATTAGTGCGACGCTCAAATTAATTTACAGTTTTTTGGAATGTGTCATTATTTGTTTAATCAAGGGAGTTCTGGTTTAAGATGCTAAATATGAATCCACACATATTTAGAGCACGCGCACACGCGCACACACACACACCTATTTAATTCTGCTTTAATGAATATTAATTTCAAAGTGACCCTGCTCTCATACACGGAGGGGGGTGTGTGTGTGTGTGAGTGTGTGAGTGAGTGTGAGAGATCACCCAAAATAGCATCCGAGGTGGATTCACTGCTGGCATTTAATGAGGCGATTGTGTGGGGGAAAAAAAAAAACAAGTTTGCAACACGTGTTTGCTTTTTGTTCGTTCAAATAATTTCCACTGTCTTCTCTCCCCCCCCATCCATCAACCAGGAGACTCCGGTGGCAACATCCTGTGGAGGCAGAGATCAAAGTAAGTAGTCCTCATGCACGCCCGTAGAAAGTACGAGTCAGTCAGCGACACAGAGACACTGACGACTTTTAACTTTTGGGACACACTGGTTTTTCAAATGTTTCCTAAAAGAGGGACACGTGGCACTTTTATTGTGAGATTGTGTGCAACTAAATGATACGGCGAGGTTTTGCATTGCAACCGATTTCCTCGTTTCCCGATGCACCTCCATATTTGCATCACTTTGAATGATGCTGACCACGACCACGAGGCCCAGTCAGCGGGAGGCCGCTCGCTGTCGAAAAGTCAAGAAAGAATTGCAGACAGTGTGCTGGATGCGTGTCTGCTTCGGCCCCGCCACCCGACTATCCTCGAAGTCATTACTCCTTGTGTGGTGTATAAACACGTCAAAAACAAACAATGACCCTGGGCAGACTGCACACTGCAAAACAATTTCAAAGGCTGCAGTGTAGTGTAAACACACAACACGGCCAACCTTCACGGGGGGGACTTCACCTTAAAGCCGGTGTTTGTTTTATAGTCCCCGTCGACCTTGGTCAGATATAGTTTACATCTCTTCTGTTCTTTTCAGGTCGATGCAGCTCAGGCTCTGTGCTGACATTTAGGTCGAGGCTTTCAGTGCAAAAGGATTTTTAATATTGTAATATATGTTTTTATATATACTCATTAAAAAGGTTTATTTTTTTGCGGGGTCTGAAATATATATATTTTTTTCACTTCCAGCCACGCAGCAATTTTATTGGACACCTATTTGAAACTTATGCGCTAAATGAAGGATTAAGATTTTGGATATTTTTTGCACATAAACGATGCACGGTAAGTTCCAGTGTACACAGGATCGCTTCTGCGGCAGCCCTTTTCTTCTGAGGCTGGGGAAGTGCTGTCCACAGCGCTGTACTTGGTTATTGTACAAATTCAATTCATATAGTAAATAAGTAAATTATAGTATTTTTATTTAAAAAAAGAAAAGAATTTGGCATTAGTCATTTTAATTATAAATTATAAGAAGCTCAGTTTTGGGATGCTAAACGGGTCATAATTCCAGAAGTTTCTTCCCAAAAGCTACATTTTATAAGATTACATTTGAAAACATCCTAAGGCCCAGTTTGCCTTTGCCCAGTGTTCATTCTTACTGAATAGAGAATGAACGCATCATCATGCAACTCAATGCAACCTCCGTTAGCGTGAGACGTTATTTATTTGGAAATCCACATTTTCAACATGGATAATGCAGCGTTATCGGGGAAATATTTGGGTGCGTCCCGTACAGTTTATTGGCGCCACGCTATGCCGTTGGCCGATGGTCTCAGAGGATGGTCTCAGGGGAAGGCTTTTCCAAAGTGCTAAATAACTACGTACCGGTTTTCGAGTCTCCATCCGTATATCACGGGTGAGTGTCGAACCCAGATGCAGAACGAAGGACACGAGCAGCAGAGATCTGGAATGTCAACTTTACTGGGGCGTAGAATCACAGACAACAAAGCTTGTACAATGATAAATACGGATTGTGAAGGACAGGCAAAGGTCGGCACCGGGACGTCAGATCGTAGCTCGGGAACAGCGAGGATTAGGCGAGTCGGGTAGTCGGGGACAGGCAAGATCGGCTCCGGGCAGTCAGGGAGGTACGCTGGAAGGTTGAGAATGAACATCAAAACAATCTGGCAGAGAAGGAGAGTGAGAGTGGTGGTTAAATACTGGTCTAATTATGGACAACTGGAACCCGCTGTGTGTGCAGGTGAACGGAGTGAGTCAAATGAGGTGGGCGTGGCTGGCTGGCCACCTCAACTGGTGACACCGTAGGGTTATCCCCACCTGAGGGTTTTAGCCAACACTTAACCAGAATTGGTCGTTGCCAGTTCCAGCTCTAAAATAGCATTTGGACCGTCATGGGGGCCTTCAAACTCTCTTTGGAAGCCATACTAAATCATTTAATGAGTTTATATTACTCCTTACTGGCGTCATTTCTCTGTGACAGCTTTTCAAAATACGAGAGGTGGATGCCACTGTCAAATGTTGCACTAAACTAAGTGTAAATACTGCTTTGCTGGTGCCTAGATCTCCCCGTACAGGGACCCCATGTATCCAAGTAATGAATATGCATACTCTCGTTTCATAGACTCTTCTGCCTCTGTGAGCCGGGGGTGACTGTGGGGCGATGTGAACCGTATTTTTAATAAAGCCCAGCTGCCGAATGATCAAATAGTGTCTCTAATTAAGGCCTGAGTGTACACCCATGTAAAATTCTCTCTGGAATGCTAACAACCTGTGATATTTCCAGAGGAATTTGCTGCTCAGGTCTCCGAGGAGGGTGTGTGTGTGTGTGTGTGTGTGTGTGTGTGTGTGTGTGTGTGTGTGTGTGTGTGTGTGTGTGTGTGTGTGTGTGTGTGTGTGTGTGTGTGTGTGTGGGGGCTCGGCAGGGAGGAGGGGCAGTGTTCATGTGGCAAGCCAACATGTTGTTCACATCCGTGTCAGATTGAGGCTAATGAAGGCCAGGCTGATCCTTGGATGCAAGCCTTAAGTAAATGATCCCTCTTTGAATATATTAGAGCCCCCGCCCTCACCCTCCCGTGTTGTCTTCAGACCGGTCAAAACAGCAGTCACGGTCCTCGCTCATGTCACGTACCCCTCCAAACCCGCTGCAGCAGTACTGTTACACTGGCACTCATCTTTTCCAGGTTAGTGCTTCTGCAAAACAGTTTGATAGTAAATGGAAAGTATGAGTGTTTTGTCATTTGACAATGTAAATGAGCGATCTGAATATTTTTTTCCCCCACCCTCTTAAGAGGGATTGCATTTACATAACAGGCCTGGGTTTTGGTACTCATGCAAATTGTTCTTGTAGACATGATTTCAATTTTTTTTTTTAGCTTTATTTATTCAGAATGAAATAAGTATGTTTATCAATACTATTGTTTTATAGAAATAATACAAATAAGATAATCACTTACTCTGCGAGATAAAAGCAAAAAGCAAATCTCTCAGACAGAACTTTTTCCACTGCAATTTATGACCACACTGGCACTTTGCATGTAAATGAATCCTAAACGTGTAATTACGAGGCACTTTTGAATATTGATTGGAAAGACAAGGACATAGAAATGAAGCACTCGTGAATGCAGCCCCCCCCCCAAGCTACTGTAACATCCCATTAATAAATACCTCTCTGGCTCTTTAGTGCTGGACTCGCCTTATACGCTGAGTGAAACAATGTCGTTTGATTTCTGCTGATATGGCATGTGTACTTCATAGATAGATGGATGGGATGGATCCAATTAGCCGTGGTCGTTGCCCGTGTATTTAAGCTGACAGCGGGAGTCCTGCGTTGAATATCCTTGATTTCGGTAGTTTTGCGAAAATGCTCTTTGCGAGGTACTTTTAAAAGCCCATAAAGAGCACACTGTGAGGAATGCACCTCAGATGGAGATTTGATTTACAGCTGCAGCAAACTTTCTCAATTAGGAGGGAAATAATTGATTTTCAGAAGGCCGTGCACAATGACGGGGAGTACTTAAAGGATGACAAAGTGACCGAGATCCATACCTTTTTTCCTCTTTCCTGTTATACACAATCAACACTGCAAATTACTTCTGACTTTTTACTCAGGATTTCATGCGTGGTTTATTAGCAGATAATGCATCTTTTAATGCAGAGCACTCACCCTGCGCAGCCTATACACTCGGGCAGGAGTGATGGATCGCGACACCGTGCACAGGTGCACGTTGGGTCTCGCAAAGGCCTCCTGACCTTCCACATGACGCGCACCACGCCGGGGTGTTTGTAAGCGCGAGAGCCGCTTGTAAACACGGACAGAAGGACGGGGACGGGGACGGGAAGCACATTTGCCCCCGGTCGCGCTCGGGCCCCTGGCGGACGGTCGCAATGCGACGTGACAAGCAACAGATGTATCTCGCAGGCTGGAATCAGAACAGCCGCCCGGCCATGGGAGTTGTGTGCACGCGCGTGCGGCATCAGACGTGTGGGCGCTGAGATGAGGCGGGCGAGCGCTGCTGGCAGATGAGACAAGCCCGCGCCTCCGACTGCTCCCAGCTCCCTGTCTGGACGAGGACAGGCCTGTTTGTAGGCCGCCACGACACCCTGAGTCACTTTGTCATGTGGCTGCCCGCCGCTGCTCTGATCACGCGCACTCTGCACATCAGCCGCGTGACAGGTAGGATCCCAATGAGACAACAGCCGAGGGGGATGTCCTTTTCAATGCAGTGTGAGAGCGAGACGCACACAGCGCCGGAACAAAATAACATCATATGACATCATTGTGAATGCTCTTTATGTTGTCTCTTTTATTTTATTCCCAGTTTGGAGAGAAGTGTGTATGTCGTTTTCTTTTTCCAGAGCTGCGCTGCGTCTGATGCCTGCACAGAGACGGGCACCAAAGTCACACTTGGTCCGTCTATATATAATTCCCACTTCACGCAAACTGATTGTTGTTTGACAGCGGCGGTAAAAGTGCTGCTTTGCACAGGGAACATGTTAATGATATTCTTTCAGCTTAATCTGCCCGTTGCCGCTGCCCCGTAAGCAAATAGCGCGGCCGCGGGGGGTGGGGGGGCTGGGGGGGACTCGGCATTCCATCATCGAAACAAGTGAATGACTGAAGGTGCAGCAGCAGCTGCTTGACTGATCGCGCACTACAGACTGTCACCCCACATCTGTTTACCACTCCGACAGCCACACAAGTGTTTATATCCGCGGCTGTAATTGAGCGATTTTCCCGAGGGCAGCTGTGACCCACGCTAAGTTATATCCTAACTTTCCATTAAAGCGTGTGTGTGGGGGGAGGGGGGGTTCTGATAGTGATGGCGACCCGGCAGCGCCGCTATGTAAATACGGCTTATCAGCTTCGCCAATTTGGTTAAGTGACAGGAACGTGGGTGACTCGGCTCCGTGGCTCCGACACAGGCCGCCACGTCATCTATTAAACACCGGTAACGTGCATTGTTGCACATAATCATGGAAGCGGCGGCGTGTAAAACCAACATTAGGTAGAAAAAGATGCAAATGGGCCTTGCCAAGGAACGTGGGCAAGCTTAACCGTCTGCATGCAGTGTATGGAAATTTTAAATATCTCGATCTCAAACGCACCGTTTAAATATTCAAATGTCAACGGCAAACAATATAATGCACTGTGGCTTTTATGCATTTGCGTACAACTCTGTTTGCTGCTGTTTGAGCCGGGGACGATACGGGGAAGAGGGAGGGAGAGGGAGCATGCCGAGCACTGATATGGAGCTCACAAACAAAGCCTTTGTCTTAGGAAAATACCATCTGATAGCTGTACCAGCGTTCACATACGTCGATCTAACCGACGGCATTTCGGGTCATTGAAAAGAAGAGAGAGGGAGCAGGAGTGCAGCATCTAAACGTTGTTTTCGATATCTTCATTTCATTGCGGCGACAGGGGAAAAACAGGAGGGACTAAAACCACTGAGGTAGCCCTCTTGCAGGGATAATGGGCCACCTGACGGAGCTTCTGCTCGTGGCCCAGCTGAGTCTTCACTGAACTGAAGACCATGTGCACCCAAAGCACACATTCTGGATTAAACGGCTGTTTTTGACAATGATTCCCAGTCCCAAAGTTTCCTTCACTTGACCCGTTTGTGCAATACAGCTGTATTTAGTGTGATGAGGAAAAATGCCACAAACAAATCTTCTGCTTTGGTCTAAAGTCTTTATATCTGGTACGGGCATGTATCTAAAAGAGCAACTTTGGAAATGTTTGAATCACATGAGATATTACACTATAAAGTGTGTTTATTAAATGTTTTAACTTGTGATGGAGTTTATAAAAATACTTGATTGTGCTCCTTTTTTTTAGATGCAGAAGATGTTTTTTCTTGCCATTGCACTTTTCGTATTTGGGAATGTGGGACTACTGTTTTTTGCTGTAGTCCCATGTGCTCAAAGACTAATCGTAGTATGATCAGAAAAACGTGTTTGTGCTCAGCAAACCCAAAGAACGCTTTCACCAAAAAGACAACATTTCCGTTGCGGGGCCCAAAGAGTTTCATATGTTTTTTTTTTTTTTAGGAGGGGGGTTCCCCATTTGGAACCAACCATTTTATAAAATATAATCAAAGTGAAAGTTGCAAAGAATGTGAAATGTGGACGGTGCTGAGTCACTGATCACAGTGAAGGAACATTTGATAGTGGAGACATGAATCAGCAGCCATCGCACTAAGCGGTGGGATCCGACACAGTGGAGCGACAGGTAAACTAAATGATCAGTCTTTACTTGAGAAACAAGGTGTTACAGCATCTTAAAGGCAAATGGCATGTATGCAACATGTTTCAAATTGATATCCTAAGGCTTTTTGGAGAAGCAAAACCGCTAATGTCTCCCTATGGAGGAACTTCACGTTGGAATGCAGCTCAAACTCCCTCAATCGAGGTCGCCCAGGATTTTTTTTTTTGATCTTTGGTACTCCTTGTAGAAACAAGAGCTTATTTATCGCCCTCTTCCTCTCCTCGCTCTTCTTCGTCACCTTGGCAGTGGTTCTGTGGTTCACTGAGCAGACAGGCTCATATGTGACGGAGTCAAAGATAATACAACAATTAGAGTGGAATCTGCAAAATGTTTGATTCTATATGCTGCGCAATAACAGCCGCCAGCGATGAATAATTTAGTGAGGGAGGCTGTTACTTGACGCCTTTTCACTTTGTGTTTAAATTTAGCTGGTGTCATTGTCCAGCGGCGTGATTAATAGTTTATCAGTCTCGATTATACATCTCCATGAAATATCTCCTCCCATCTGTCATTAAACTGCAGATGGAAACCGGTTAGATTTTCAATCAGGCGTTTAAAAAAAAAAATGACAAAAGGAAATAGCCATCAAGATGTACTCGCATGCAGGTAAGGCTGTGTAACCCATATATATATATATATGTATATATATATATATATATATATATATATATATATATATAAAATGTATGGAATAAGTCCTTCCAGCACTATGCAGCGTCAAACTTAAAAAAAAAAAGATTTTATTTTTTTCATATGACAATTGGACCACATGCAAGGCCCAGGATGCATCCTAAGTGTGGGGAGCGGTGGGGTTGAGGGCGTCGGGGGGAGAGAGAGAGGGAAAGAGCGAGAGGGAAAGAGAGGGGGGGGAAAGAGACCCTCGCCACAACAGTGAGCCAGAGATTGGCTCTCCTGTAAAATAAAGATTAGGTCTTTATTTCAGCATCTAATCCCTTGGGCAGTTCGGAGCTTTAATAATAAACAAAGAGAATATATATATATATATATATATATATATATATATATATATATAGGGATGCAACGATACCATTTTTTACAAACCGATACGATACCGATATTTTTATTTGTGTACTTGCCGATACCGAGTACCGATACCGATACTTCTTAGATTTGGTCTCCATGAAAGTGCAATTAATTTGGAGCCAGATTTTATTTTATCCTCTGCAGATTATGTCAAGCCTATAGTACAAAATTAACAGAAGGCTATCCCAAGCTTTAAACTTCTCGTGGAAGTCCCTCTAATGTCGGACCATAAAACGCCCCGTGTCCGGGTTCATAATGTAAGCGATAATATTAGGGATCGAGCAATTATATAGGAAGCTGTGTTCCAAGTTATGTTTCCGGTGCTTTTATTGTGGAGGGAGAAACGGAAAGGAAAAGAGGAGTGGAATTGTGGGATATACGTGTGTGAAGGAGATAAAAAAGTGGTTCAAGTTACCCTGCAGCGTGTTTTCATTTTATTATAATTACAAATATAGACACACAACAGACACTCGGCTACAATAATATCATCCGTAGCCGCACAACAGCGTCTGAATGAGGCCGCTGCCAGCGCTACTTCAGGTGGATCAGCAACAGTTTGATTCACACCGGCAGGACGGCGGTGATGACGCGCAGAGCTTCTCAATTATAGATGTATTAAATATGGAAAATTTCAACTCTCGCGTCTAACGTGCCGCCGGCGTAAATTTGCGTCTGTCGCAACCACACGCGTCTGTGCATAGACTTTACATGTAATCTGGTCGCGCGAAACATTTGCGTCGCGTTGGGACGGACTGATTACAAGTAACTCCGGGGCTGTCAGCCACTAACAAGAGCACTAATATGAGCACTAATATGTCATACACACGTATGCAACACCGGTTAATAAGCACAATATCGATAAAGTCTTGTATTGTACTCGCGTCTCACTTTTCTCCTGTCTATTGAAAAAAGTGAGCGCTGCGTAGCGAGGATCCAAGATGGCGGCTCCAGATTCTGCTGTTGAGACAAACTGGCCATCTGATTGGACGGCAAAACAACTTGGATAGCGTGATTGGCTGCTCAGAAGTTGAGACTGTTGAGACAGTTGAGACAGAGAAGAGTGTCTCCGGCTCCGCCACGGGGTTGCTTCTCCACAAAGCGCGACCAGTTTGTTGTAGTGAAATACTGTTGAGTGAGTATCGGTTATTGGTATCGGCCATTGAAACCGATGCGAGTACGAGTATTTAACGCAGTATCGACCACCGATACCGATACCGGTATCGGTATCGGTGCATCCCTATATATATATATATACACATACACACACACACCGGCGCAGAGGCTTCATGGTCTGCATGTGTCTGCCTTAAGTCTGAGTAGACGCAGCAACCTACGCCCCCCGGTTAGTCAGCGCATTTGAATCCGGGTTTCAGAGGGTTAAGGTGGAGCGAGCCGCTTCCCGGTTGCTTTGCGTTTCGGACGTAGCTGTCGGTGTATTTTGCTAACATACTGTAATGTGGCTTCCTCGTCTCACATTCTGTTATTGAATATCTCCAGTATCTCTTTTTTCTCTCCCACCCCCACCTCAAATATTCTTTTCATTGAATTATTAATACACACATTGAATTATTGAGGGAAGATAATTTCTGATCAGATTAATATTAACTCCCTGTGAAATATTAATGAGTAATGTTGGAAACGATGAACTTACGGAACTATTAATATAATCCTAAACAGACGCACAAAAAAAAAAAAAAGAAGTGGCATAGAGTCAAACAGCAGCTTTTTAAATGCTGCTTCCCTCGAGGTCCATGAATATGAAATATCGCGCTGGAGTCGACTTTGTACTCGGACGCGGGGCTGATGTCATTGGCCAGTCCTGCCCGGGGCGGGCGGCGGTGTCACAGCGGGCGGTTCACCAGCGTTTGTCTGCGGGTCACCTTTGTCACCTTGTCCACAGATGACCTGAGCTCTGGCCGGGGGAAACCCACACAGGCGTTTTTGGCATTAAGTTTCTTATGTTTGGCCGGCTGCATCATCGCCCCTGCTGATTGACAGAGCTCTGCGAGCGTCTGGCTCCTCCCCCCCGCTCCCAAAGCTGGTGACCCAACTCGAATGCCATCGGTGTCGCCGTTACCTTATTTTATTTTATTTATTTCCCACGAAAGGTGGAACAAAGTGAATCGAGGCGAGCCCGGATTAAATCAGTCCCTTTTGTCAGATTTGATTAAAACTCCCTTTAGATTAACGATATTCAGCAAAGATTTGCTCTATAATTTGCCATTCTTCGGTTTGTCATTACGAACTTCCGATTGTATTCATAAAATATGGAAACCCGGAAGAAATAAACCATTATTGTAACATAATGGCAAGCACCTCGAAAATATGGCCACATTGATTATGTCTTAAATGCTAATGCCAGTGAAGAGCATAATAACGACGACATGAAAGACTCTCCATTCAGCATCTGATAGCCAGGGAGAAGCAAATTATTTCAAATATTTGATATTTAAATTATTTTTCAAATGAACAGAGACATGAGTAGAGCAGAGGCGAGTAGTTTCCCCTGGTGATCCTCTGGGCGTCTTTGTTTCCTTGGTGCGTCTCCAGCTCATTAATGTTCTAAGCATGTGAGAGGAGCCAGACCATACTCCATAACCCATAGCTGGGTGACACCTCGGGCCCCATACACACACACACACACACACACACACACACACACACACACACACACACACACACACACACACACACACACACACACACACACACACCCCTCAGCCGTTTAAAGTCCACTGGCTCTTTCAGGAAGTGATGGCCGCCGAGCTGTCCTGATTAAAATGACAATAGTCTAATTAACTCGACCTCAGTCTCAGTGCACTAAAACGGCTGATGGCTCGCCAGTTCCTGTTTGAAAGCCCTTTGTCTCCTCATCGACCAAAAATATGACTCTTTATTCCCCCCAAGCAAAACGCCTCAACCCCGTTTGACGAGATGCGCTAATAGCAATCATTTCTCACAAGCTAATTAAATCTAGTCAAAGTTTTCCATTCTTTTTTTTTTGTTCTTTTACTCCCATATAAATCCTTATGTGTGAGGGGGGGTGGGGGTGGGGGGTTGGCGGGGGTTATCATTTAAGTATCACAAGCACCTTCAAGCAATGTTAGTCATTGAGATTATATGTGATTCCAGAGTGGTTTTGGCCGTTCAAACTGATTTTATTTCAAGCGTTTTCAATCATAGTCATTTCCCTCTTCAGTCGTCTGTGTGTGTGCCGGGTGGGCCGCCCTCTCCTCTCAGTGGCCGTCAGTCAGGTCAAAAGAAAAAAGAGTCTTCTTTCTTTTTTCATGGCCAAGATCTGTGTTTAACAGATGATATAAAAATATATATACTCGTGCCCTCGTGATTCTTTTGCATCATTTGATGGACTCATCTGAAGTGCAGAGGAGGGTGGAAAAGAAACAACAATATATAAAAAAAAAAACTTTAATGACCGAAGAAGAAACCGCTTTTTTGTTCTATTATCCTTCTGTTGGTGATTAAGGTCTATGGGGAGATAATTACGCTTTAGTCTGGAGTTAATGAAATGAAAACTTCTCTTTTTCTTGTGAAAAGAGGGAAGGGCAGATCTTTTGTGCCGCTATCTGCAGACATCTCCCACCCTTGACAAGTCACAGAGAGAATTGGTTTTGTTTTAAGGTTGAAGCCCCCCCCCCCCCCCCCCTGCCTGTCAGTCTGCATGATGTGAGGGATCCGTGAATGAAGCCGGAGTCAATGAGGTCTGCGTTAGGCGCACTGGAAAAACATCAAATAAAAACATCACACCGGGTCATCTGGGATATGGGCTTATTGGAATAGAAGAAGAAGAATCCGGGAAAAAATCAGTGGGCCGGCCCCCTTCATTCTTATTGCTCCGCGCCAACGGCAACGGAGCATGCGCCCGGCCGCTGGGTGACAACGCGTCGTTGCGGCCCCAGAAGGAATGCACGCATTTCTTGAGTTCGTCCCACGAGCGACGCGCGTCGTCCGACTCGAGACGCCCTCCTCCCGCAGGTGTGGGCCGGGCCACAGCGGCGGCCTCAGAGAGCTCATATTTAAACTGTCCTGGTGGATGTCCACATCTGGTGTCACACACACACACACACACACACACACACACACACACACCTCTCACATTTCATCATCTGCTCTCCAGCGCTCCGGCACAAGTTGGCCGCTCTGGATCCATCTGTTGTTATTATTTTCCACTGATAATTGGCTTGGACAATGGAATGCCTGTGTCCCCCTCGCCTTTGAAACCCCACACCCTGTTTATTTTCCAGAGGTCTCGTTTTCTGCTCCCCCTCTCTCTGTCTCTCCCTCTCTCTGTCTCCCTCTCTCTCTCCTTCTCTCTCTCTCTCTCTCTCTCTGTTTCTCCCTTTCACCCCTCAATTCCTCCCCATTGCAGCCGCCCTTTACCCCCCAGCCCCCTGATCCATTTGAGAGGGTTTCACATGAAAGTGACTTTTTGGACTGTCCGCGTCAGTATGTGTCACTCAGCATCTGACGCCAGATTTTCGTGGAGGGCCTCAGCTCTCGTTCTCGTGTTTTTTCTTTTTTTGTCTTACTCTGACGGGCCGGGCAGTTTTCTCCCAGGAGTTTCCCCCAACGCCACACACTTCTGCATTCCTGTCCTAAATGAGCAAAACGGATAAAAAAAGAAAAACAGAGGGTGAGGAATAGAGAGATGAAGAGAACAAGAGGGAGGGAGGAAAGTGGGGACGTAATTGAGACGCTTTAGAAAGGAAGACATTGAATGGACCTTGGTATAAATCTTTTTCTTTTCTTCTTCTACTGATTAGCTTTATTTTTTTCTTCACAATTTCCACCAGGAGGCGAGTAGAGGAGAAGCATACATGTAAAGATGAATTAAAGGATCACAAGGTGCATTATTTTTAATCCAGGACATAGTTTAATAAAAAGAAAAAACCTTGCCCCCCAAAAAAAAGAAATGGCCTATTTAACTTAATTAAATGTGATATTTAAAAATGTAATTAGTGTTTTAGTTGTTGTAATTACACAGTTTCATGTTGAGGTCTTCATGCTCTGGTCACGTTCATGTGCATTTTCATTCATGTTGGATTTCATTGAGTTTTATCAATAAATGATCAGCAAAGTCGTTTGCAAAGTTTGTTTGAATGTTGAACATTCATACCAGAAAGAAGAAAAAAAAGTAATATCATCTTTGTGACTTGTGAAATGTGCGCGCCCTTCACCGGCTTCTCCATAAACCTCTGTTGTTCTCATTAAGGACATTTTTGAGGATTGAGGAAGCGCTTTTCTTCTCTCTTTTCTTCTCCCTTTCCTTTTGTTCTGCCTCGTGTGACCGTGTTGATGTTCATTTGTTCTGCCTGCTCTCGTCTAATTAAAAAAGGCCAGGACAGGTAGGGCTCTCAGCAGGCATCTGCTCGGTGCCACTTCTTCATTTGCTGAGTGTTTGTGTTTATGGAAGGGGTCCGCCTGCATATTTAATCCAGAGCAAGGAACCAGCTTTTGTTGTGTTTAGACCACATACCTCCAGTCCCTCTCGACAACTGCTGCCTGGGCTCTCTCTCTCTCTCTCTCTCTCTCTCTCTCTCTCTCTCTCTCTCTCTCTCTCTCTCTCTCTCGCGCTCTCACACACACACACTCAACTACCGCACGCTACTTCAACTACTCCATAGCAGCTACTTCCACTGGCAGCTTTCTGCTCCTCTTCAGAAGTGGATTTTAAAAACAGAGTGCTCGGAGGGAATCTGCATCAATATTCAGTTTCATGAACATGATGAAAGCCTGTTTGACTGATCACCGGTAAGTCTGTAAAGATTTCCTTGTCGTTCCCCAGTTTCTCTTTTTATTTTTCTCCTCCTCCTCTCTTGCCTGTCATGGGAGGCCGGTGGGTGCATGCGTGTGCATGTCCAGTGTGTTTGGAGGCGTGTTCTGGAGGACTGACAGCTGGCGGTGGGTTTTGTGCCGTAGTTGCTCAGGTGGAGTTACTACTGCAAGTATTTCAACGCCATACAATGGAGTGTAGTATCGCAATTTAGTGAAGTATCAGTCAAGTTGTGTGCAGAACTGAAATGGTCCATCTGCTATCATTTGACTTTTAATTATTTTAAAATGTGAAATCTTTTTTGGGAAAATTGGGCTGGCCGTTTGTTTTTCGGGGACAAAACAATAAATGGATTAGTCAAGAAAATAAGATTTGTTGCCGATGCTTGTTAGTTGCTGCCTCTCGTTGTGCGTCTGTGGTTGTACTTGTGCCTCTACAAAGGCTCTCAGCGCGGCAACGACTGAGTGCACCGCGCTGCTAACGGCGCCAACAACGGCAACAGTGCTGACGTAGTTAAACTGAGGGCGGGCGCTGCGCTTCAGCCGCGGACGGCGTTACCGGCTACATCTGGTGTAGGAGTGCGGTGCGGTGCGGTGCGGCGGATGTTAGCTAGTCGTCACTAGGGCTGTCAAAATTGCTCAAAAATGACGTTCGAATATTCCCTTTAAAAAAAACACATATATTCGAACATATTCGAATATTCGAAGTTGCGGATTAGGCACGTCAATAACAGGACAAATTAATACAACGAGACATAACTACTTGTATAGGTAACAACATATTACCTACACGAAAATAAGTAAATGAACTAATGGCCAAGACCGCGGACCTCTCGCTCGCACACGCACTCTTTCTCTCTCTCTCTCTCTCTCTCTCTCCCGCACCGTCGCGCTCTCTGCGCATAGCGGTTTAAATGAACGACAACAAAAAACAAATGCTGAGTGCTGATCAAGAGTTTTGTGTAAGCAATTTAAGGTTGCGATTCTTGTCCCAAATATGGCTTCATTCAGTGATTGAAACACCCGCAAAGCAGACAGTCGCGCCGCTGCTGCCGCTGTTGTGTTTTTTTTTCTTTTTTTTTTACATTCGAATATTCATTTCACATTCGAAATTCGGTTTTTAACAACTATTCGAATATATATTCGAATATAGAATATTCGTTGACAGCCCTAGTCGTCACATGCTTGAACGAGCTGCTGTTCGGCTATGTCAGCAGAGCAAGTAGAAGCTCAGATCACTCCTCCATTTCCAGAGAGAATAGTTGATTGATGCCGTATTAATGCTCTTAACCCTCTGAACCTCACAACCCGTTTGCAGGTTTGAAAAACAAGTTTTCTTTAAATAATCGCCCAAATTTGCACTTAAAATAAAAACTTTCTCTTTCTCACACATTTTTCAACTTTTAGATGGTCCTTGAACAATGACTTAAACAACCACACCTAAGCTGGAAACGGTGCTATTTCATCCATCCATCCATCCATTATCTGAACCGCTTATCCTCTTTAGGGTCGCGGGGCGCTGGAGCCGATCCCAGCTGTCATTGAGCGAAGGCAGGGTACACCCTGGATAAGTCGCCAGTCTATCCAGGCGGTGCTATTTCATTCAATCACTTAATTCGAGTAAATAAAAAAAAACATCTGCGAATCCATGAATGACTAAAGAGTCACATGACAAAAACTGAAATGAAACTTTGACTGAACTTTGGCTGTTCACAACGAGCAAAGTAGAGACAAGAGAGTCTTAAATATGTTATGGGGAGTATGGGTGACACTTGTGGGCACCTGGATGTATCGATTCCATTTGTTCCCCTCAGATTCTGTTAATTAAATGAACAAGGAAATGATATATATTTTTAAATAATTGATGCCATTATAGCTGTGTTGTACCACACTGGAGTCATGTTTAAGTTCTCCCATACCTCTTTTCGTGAATGTGCTCTTTCCAAAAAGGTGTTGGACATACACGCTTAAATTGAGATGAAAATGAAGAACACGGGAGATGAGAAGAAATACAAAACCCAGTTGTACAACCTGATTCATGGAGGACTGTGTTGTGTAAGTTTAAAAAACAAATGATTGGAAATCATCGCCCAGCGGTCGGCGTGTACTTGCATTGCCCTGACGGGGGAAAGTGTGTGTGTGCATGGGTACCCTGCATATGAGTGTGACCAGTGCAGCAGGGTTGGAGGTGATCGTAAGTGGTAACCCCACGGTGATGCGCACGGGTATTAGTTCCTCCCTCCGCTCATCGCCTCTTGTTCTCCCTTTTGTCTTTGTCTGGGGAAATGGAATCTGCAGCTTATTGATATTAATAGCGCTCAGGATCGGTGGTCGGAGAGGAGCCGGGACCCGGGACGAGAGTGGAAACCTGATACGGCGGTAGAATTGACAGTCCTCCTACCTGACAGCGAGGTGGGTTTATAAAAATAGGATTGCATAATGCTCGCTGCGTTTTGGGCCTTTTGTACTCAATCAGGGCCGAACTTTCTTTCCCTCTCCAATTGATCTGTGCAAAGTGAGACATTTCTTTTCTTCTTGCGTCATGTGTGAGGATCCTGAGCCGCCCCAGCTGTGACTTCCCAGCAGGCAAAATAAGTGCTGTTTCCTTCTAGTGGATCGATCAGATCCCTTAAGGCCTCCAGTACATTGTGCGCTGGATATCCACATGATGGGTTTTTTCTCGTATTCAATGAGCTCATTTGAATAGTGTAAAGAAATGTGTGGCCCTGTTTGTTTTGGGTTAGGAGTGAAGTTCCACTTCCTTTGGCGTTAAGGCAGCAAAGCTCCCTGTCTGCACTCTGCTACTTTGTTCTTAGCTCAGCAAAATGTGAGGGCAGGTCCAACAAATCAGGGGGGGGGGGGGGGGTAGACAGCCCTGACATTCACCAGACTGCACTGTTGCTTTTTAAGCTCAGAAAAAAAAGAACGTGAGAAAAGGCACCCAGAAAGCGCTGTCTGGATTGACGTTGGGTTTAATTGGTGTGTTTTGAGTCTGTTTGCGTGTCAGAAAGTGCTGTTGTTTACAGTCTGTGTGGGTGTTACGATGCCATGCCAGGATCCTGCCAATCACATCAAACACATTAAAAAAAAAAAACTTTTTCTTCAACTTTTTCAAAATGCAGACTTTTTTTTGTTTTCTCTTTACGAGACTAAGCCATGTTTTTCATTTAATCAGCCCTTCTTAATAAAAAGCCCAGAAGACGAAAAAGAGGGCGTAAATAGTGTGTAGTCAGCCTTTTTCCCCCTTTTTTTTAAAGCAGATCGGATCATACAGTGAGCAGCTGCGTTTTTTGAGAAGTGACTCACGCTTTAGGTTTTTCCTGCGTTTCAGAGTGCAGACAGCGACTTGGAAAACCTCCCGCACACACACCCTTAAAACAAACACCAATGACCCGTACACACAGTGGATATCACTGACTGTACGCCCTCTTCTTGGTCGCACTATGCCCTTAAAACGACGGATTCACCAGCCTTTTTTTTTTGTTTTGTTTTATTCAAACGTGACGAATGGACACTGTCATTTTTACCCAGGTGCTGATACTGAGGGATCGAAGCCTCCCCGGACGGAGGGCGTAAAGAGACAACTCCGGCCGCCTCCTATTGACGGCCATTGAGTTAAGCAATAATTAATATGGTAATGACGTGTGAAGGTTCATTAACGAGCCGCCACAGAAGTAGCCGCGGATGCAGCGCTAAGCGCGCTCGGGAGTAATTAATGGAATAACTTTACTTAGTGGTAAATATTCATGGGCCCTCATCTTTCTTTTTTTTTTTTTTGTCGGCGCCGTGTGAAGAGAGAGGAGAGCCCGTCCATTAGAGGGCTGAAGAGCCGTCAGCGGTGAATGCGAGGCCTTTTGTTGGGATCGGGCTGCGTTTCAGTAGAGGGGGTATTAATTCATGTTTTGAACATGCAATCTTACAACAAAGCCAAAGGCACCGATAACATACCTAGGACTAGAGAGCATATTGTGAAGCCTTGACCCCCCCCCCCCCCCCCCTCTCTCTCTCACCACCACCACCACCTCGCTATTAGAGAAGTCCACTTCACAGGTTTGTGGGCAGAATAAAAAGTCTTTGTTCGAGCTCAGGTGTAACCAGCGCAGTTCATTACCATAGCAAAAAAAAACGATTGTCCATTTCATCTGAAAATACAGTGTTTGCATCTTTTTTTTGTTGTGTTTTTTCCACTCCTCTCGATCACAATGTAGCATGTGGTATTTGCGCAGGGAACGGAAACATTTATTTGGATCGTGTCATCCTCCAAAGGTGTCGGGCCCAACGGCCCATTGCACACAAGAGTCTTGTCGTGAAATTTTGTCCGCCCCTTCCAGCCTTTTAAGACACTACAAAAGGAACCCTGGCAAATGCTCCACAGCTCCCATTTGCCTCCTGAAATTGTTGCATTTTGATTCACACTCGCAGCCCGAGCCTCTGAACTGAGCATGCTCATAACCCACCTGGGTGGGTAATTATCTCAACCGGGAGTTGTTCCATCCCCTAAAATCTCGACGTGGGAGTGTGTGATGGGCTCGGTTTCCCCAGCCCGGGCGAAGCAGCGTGCGCTTGTTTATCCTCACCCTACGTTCCCCGCACCCCACTGCTCTAAATGGCAAAACATTACAGCTTTGTGCTGTTTGAAATGGAGACAATTATCTGTTTAGGCACCACAAGATGGGCATTAGGTTACAGGGAGAAAAAGGCGTACAGCTGCTATCAGGATCCCGTCGTTGCCTTCTTGTTTTTTTTCATCTTCTGCTCCCCAATATGAATTTTCCGTCGTTAAAATGATGGAACATTTATCTAAATGGATGTAATGCGTTGGGTAAACTCATTTAGCTCCTGGGGCTCTTTCAGGTGATGGGAATTAATGATGTTTAGTAGTTTTGAAACTGAAAATATCTGTCATTTGTCACCACTCGCCATTGATTTACGGTTCCATTGATGATATGTTAATTGAAGTGTAATGAATCACAATAATAGGGCAGTTGTGTGGGAATGGTCCATTTCGGATGATTGTTCAACCCTCGGTAGAGTTCAGAGCGAGCTCCATGTTGACTTGCGTTTTCAACGAGGGCATTTAACACATAATTAATGCTGAAACTGGGCAAGTTGGACTGTTGTGTGTGAGTGAGTGTGTGTGTGTGTGTGTGTGTGTGTGTGTGTGTGTTATCTTCTCTCAGTCTGCTTTAGATAAACACGCCTGGCCACAGTTTTGACTGCCAAATGTAAACGGCAAGAAAGAACAGTGGGAGTTGAGAGCTTCTTTTTTTTCTTCCTCTCTTTTTCTTTCATATTTGGATATGCTTTAATGCTTTTATTCAAATGCACCTGAGATATTGGCCCAAAGTCACTTCTCAGTTTACCATAAAAATAAGATTTTGTTTCCTTCTCTCTCTCTTCTTTCCATATTTCCTCGCCTGGGTTGAGTGCTCGGTTAGGAAAGCTGTGTGCATGCAGATCAGGGCCGCCGGGTTGGAGTGTGTGTGTGTGTGTGTGTGTGTGTGTGTGTGTGTGTGTGTGTGTGTGTGGGTGTGTGTGTGGGGGGGGGGGGAGTGAGTCAGGGCAGAGCGGCTACAGGTACACTGTGCTCACCACCCACTGTCAAGTTTTTGTCTTGCAAATGAAGCGCTCGCTCACACATGTTATCGGCAGGGTTGTAGTTAGCGGACGGAACTGCAAAGACGCGCTCCGACCGGGACAAACGGCCGGCCGCGGGACGGCACGCGCGAGGGCGCCTCCGCCGTGCGACCGCGACGTGGAAGCCAACGGCCCGAGAATGCAGGACGATTGATTTCCTCCTCCACGGTTTTCCCAGAAACGTGCATTCACCAGACTGTTTGTTACACGTTTGTGCACGTTATCAATCCGAATCGGCGCGCAAACTTGGTGGGCGACTGGCTTCTCAGCAGCTCTTAGTTTCCACCCGTGTACCTGGTTGGCTCCTGGGCGCCTGGTCCTCGCTTGTTTCACAGTTCTGAAAAATTCTTCGTCTTGTGTCCGCAGGGCGAGGAGGCTGTTGCACCACCGCTGGAACTGAAGATTGCTTTAAATAAAAGCAAGCCCTTGCAGTAGGTAAACACACACACACACACACACGGTCCCTGTGTGTGCGAGTCCTGTATTGAATCGGCTTAATAATTAACTCAATGCGGTGCGGTTGTCTTGTTTGTGTACTGTGTTTTTACAGTGTATGTGCGGGCTAAGAGGGCAGCGGGGGGGGGGGGGGTCGGACAGGTGCACTGACAGCTGCTGATTAGAGACCAGCATGGTGAGCGATTAAAAAGGGACGGTGCGACCAGTAGTTTGAAATCATGTTGCGCTGTTGACGAGCTGGTGGGAAAGGAGGTTGCCGAATGTGGTGTTCGCACATGTGGACGTTTGCCGGGAAAACTGAAATACGGTAAATGCCATGTTTACCAAACAAGAGGAGGGAAGGCCTAGTTAGCGTCCACGTGGATGTCTGGTGTTTGCTCCTCTGACCCGGCGCCCCATCTGAGCAGGTTTCTGAGGATGTGACCCTTCGGCTGGTGAGGCTGAGTAGGACTGAGTGTGTGTGTGTGTGTGTGTGTTGTTCACACTCTAGGAGCTCAGGGCTTCAGAGGAGAGCCGTGTGTCGGTTTTCTGTCTCATTCTAATATTTCTTTTTTTAGTTGGGCTCGTCCTCTGCCGTCTCTCGCTCCCTCCCGTCGACTCGTTGCGACTTGCCTTGCGCGTAACACGCTGAACAGTTCTACTATAGTGATTGAGTTAATTATATGATTTTCATCCTGCCCATGGAGGGGAACATTGAGATGCATAACACTGCATATTCTTGTTGTCTTTCTTGTGGAAATATTTTTTGAGTCATTTCTGTATTCTTATTTCCATGAACTCTGATCATTTTATTTCATGTTAAGTACAAACAAAGTAAAAAACAGTTTGAGTGTTGTTGAATGTATGTCTTCAAACAGCATTGAAAAAAAAATGGGGGCAAATCCTACAACTCTCCTTCTAACCCAGGATGGATTCCCCAAAGACAAACAGTTTAGTATTGAGCAACAGTGCAATAAAGAAATGTAATAAATCAAATTGTATCCGGGATAGAAGGCTTGATGGCACGTCCCTGCATAAGCAGCAGTAACTGTCGTCTTTACAGTTGGCAATGGCTGCAGGACTTCAGCCGGATTAGTTCCCTCTTCGTTGCAAGAGGAGGAGGCCCTCATCGCCGCGACGTGCTGAACAGCCGACACACTTTTTTTATTTGATTCAGACAATCCCCCCCCCCCCCCCTCACATTTGGAAAACAGACTTGGAGCAAATTGAAGTGGATTGAACAGGATTCCTGTTACTGCTCTTTATCTGGAGTGCATTCTCTGCATAGTCGCTGTTGCAGTGCGAGGGAACCCCCCCTTCAACTCCAGATGTGAGATCAGCCCTGAAAAGTCTGCTTGGATACATTGTGGCTGACTAACGTGGCAACGTCGGCCTCAATGATTGACACAACTTTCCAATGTGATTTTGATTGCATCGCTAATGCAGAAATCCTTGTAGCAGCTTATGGGATTACTGTGTCTTAGCTGTTTGAAAGCGCAAACCCGACTCTAATGTACGCGTTGGTGTGTGTGTGTTTGTGTTAGGGTGTGAAAGTACGCTGCTCATGTTTGTGTACAGATCAGCCAATGCTTTAAAAAAAGAAAGAAGATAATTATTGTTAATTGATTATAAGAAAAGCCAATTTGATTTCCACACCTGGATTTCCACATTCTCATCATAGAGACTTATCTGTATCGATGGCGAGGCCTCTGAAGCCGCTTCTCTCCGGCCAATGTATTCAGACACGATGACGTCCGACCTCTTCTCAGGAGCGTCCTCAGATGGGCTTCAAAATGTTCTGGTCTCATGCTGGACTTCATTTGAATTTCATGAGTCCGTGTCAGAGAGAGAAGAGACGCATCACACAATCACTCCTGTTAAATGCCTCGCTTTTAAATTGCCTCAGTTTCTAGCTTGTTGAGGTTGCTTTATTTAATCCACTTTTCTCTTTTTTTTATGGAAGTGTTGAGAATAAACAAGCGGATTCACGAGTTGGACCCACAGAAAGGTTGTGCGCAGATTTATGCTGGGATGTAATAGTTCCCTTGACTGCATTTATTGCTTACTTTCTTAAAAAAAAGAACGAGGAAAAAAAAAAGTAATTTCTTATATCAGCATCAAGCTGAAAATTGCCTTGTATTAGTATTAGGCTTGGTAAGCTTCTAATTCTGTGGCATTTACAGCTGGCTGTGTTTCCATGCATTTATAACACTTTGATTCTTAAGAGCCCCTTTAATCGCTTACGCCGAGCTCGGGACATAATAAACAACTCGCCGCGGCAAAAGTGCCACATGGGGGAGATTTCCTGCAAGAAAAGTCAAACGCCTCTGTCTTCGGCGGGTTTTGTTGCAGTGTTTTTCTTTTCTTTCTTTTCTTATTTTTAATGCACCGCGAGTACCGTAATCTACTCTCCGAGCTCGGGGGGCCAGCTGTAGTTAAAAAAAACGGCGGCGCGTGAAAATAAAAAATGACCGTTCCCCCATAAAATACGTTGCAACGGAGAGACAAGGCAGAGCACAAAAGCGGCGTGTCTCTCTCTCTCTCTCTCTCTCCTATGTGATGCTCTGCTCTCCCACGGCATCAGCTGCAGTCGGAGCACACGCTGCCCCTCTGTATTGTCCCGCTGAACAGATTTACCGTTACATGCGAGCCTCATGCCCGAGTGCAATATGTCACACAACGGAGCAACATTCTTGTTTTCCTCTTGCCTCCCCAACAACTTTCATGTGAATTGGCTTCCGGGGGCCACGGAGCCAGGAGAAAAAAGAATTCCCACTGAAAAACGCTATCGCAGATGTGCTATCCGGATGTATTAAAATGTAGTTTTGAGGAAAAACAACCGTGGTTTGGCGAGTTTCAATCTATTTTTCTATCAGCAGTCAAACAGGTGCGCCTCCTTTCTGGTGGAGTCACATCGGCGGGCGCATGAACGCCGTTCTGCTGGGAGAGCGAAGGAGCTTTGATAACGTCGCCCTGCTACCAGGTGCAGGCCGCTAACGGGACACGGCCCTCGTGTGAGATTGACTGAGGCTACGGGAAGTAAGCAGATTCCCTCCGCAGATGAGTCGTCTCATGGCGAGATGAAAAGAAAATCACAAAATTGAGGGAAAAAAGTTTTTTTTTTTCACTTTGGCCTTGTGTCTCCGCTTCAGGGAAAGATGAAATGGAACTAATAACGCGGATTGATTTGTTGTCTTCTGCGCAAAATGACTATACAGAGGTTTTATTTTGTATTTTTGTGGTAACCTAGGCCGGCATCTGTCTCCCTGCTTTCATTGCAAAGCAATATACCGTACTATAACTGGTGGGATGTCAAATATATACTGCCCTCCGCTCCCCAAAATAATATCACACATTTATATATTACCACACACTTGTTTATGGTTTCCAGCACGGCTAGAGGACGTCTCTGACTATGTAAGGAAATAATAATAAATAAGAAAAGAAAAAAGAAAAGTTTCCTACAAGGCACAGTCTTTTTTGTTTGGATAGTTTTGACTTTGTTGCAATCACTTCACGTCATGGTAAATATCACTTTGGCAGTCCGTTGCTTTCTCCGTTTATTTTAGAAAACAAATCCCTTTTAGGGATAAAGCACCTGGTGGGGCTACTTAATGGAAAGGCTTCAGCCCTACGCAAATAAACAGCTTGCGTTTTTCGGTGTGAGATTAGGAATGAGGCTGAGACGGAGAGAGAGAGAGAGAGAGAGAGAGCCAAACAAAGACAGTCCACACATGTGGAGGGGACAGACGGGGAGAAGTGTCTACTTCCAATTGTAGTTGACTGTGAATTGTACGTCTATAGAAATGCAGGTGAGCATTGAACCTGGGTGAGGCCATTTTTCTTTTTAGCTGGAAAATACTGCATGTGAGTCTTTTGTTTTCCCCACCTACACGTTACAAAAACACACACTCTCGCCTTTTCTTAACCTGGAGGAGATGGAGCGGCAACAGGGAGCAGAACAAGGGACCAGCGACTCATGAAGGATGCTTCTCCCTTAAATCGCTCGACATGCCGTAGACATGAGTCCGAAATGTGTCTCAGATATTCAATCCAACCTTTAGTTTGTCCACTGCTGCCATTCACATGCTACACTGTGCACAACTGGGTTCCCACTCATTGTCTTGTTGTATTGTCTGGATGATGTGAACATAGTTTAAAATACTGACCCTGAATTAATTCAGCTGAGTGACAACGTTTAATATATGGAATTGACATCATCCATTGTGTTTTTGCAAAAATGTGGCCGTTTGAATCGAATACTAAAACCTTGAATGTGTTGAAAGTCCTCATTGAACGGCCACTCAAAAGAATAAATAGGCATCCCTTCTTCTTATTAACAAATACTTACCGCACCAAGAGGCCGGGCCGCAACAGACATCATCCCTGCGTCCCGTAGGGCTACGCTAGCGGTTAGCGAGCTACTTAGAACCGATGCTACGTACACATTCTTCAAAATACGTATTTGTGCCATGAACATGCTTCCAATTTCTTCTGCAAACCGCGTGTTGGAGCCGGTTAAACGCTGTTGAATGAAAGTGATTAGAGATGGGCGCTTGGACTCCTCGGCTCCTTGTTCCCTTAGGTCTGAATCGGCAAGGCGGTTTTCTGTCGGCTAACGGTGCTAATTCACGCGTCAAAGCTCACCGGATATGAACGCAACGTGAGAAACTCTGTTCAACTTGAACTGAATTCATTGCGTCTTGAGATCCTGGTGTGACCACGACTTTGACTGTGGTGGGATTCAGGATTGTATTTTAGTCTATGGAAGTTCTGCCTCATCAGCTCGCTTCCTCAATAGGAAAAAAAGGGCAGATTTGTCTAGCTAGCTAGCATCTCCGTTGTAAAATGCCCTTTTTAAAATTCAACCACCTTCGTGTAGATGCGGCCCGGACTGGGACACGGAAAGCGTGAGGCTATTTCTACCCAAATGTGGGTTTATTTATGTAATCAAAACAAATAAAAAGATGGAGGCATTTTTTTAATTTCTTTTTTAAACTGATATTTATTTACAGTTTTCCCTCTTTTGCTCTGGTTTTGGCCCCGGCGAGTGTTTTCATAAACCAGAAAAAAACACAGGGCTGCTCAGTGCACTGAAAACAGGAATGACAAACACCATTAGCTGAAAAATTTCCATCTCATTGCAACTATGTTATTGTTTACTTTACCATACGCATCCTAATATGGTTGCCTCCCTGTCAAAGCTGGCCGGAGCCGAGGGGCCCTCTCGCAGGGAGACGCTTCCAGCTGCCACTTAGACAATAAGAAACAAATGTCACAGCTCGGCAAAAAAAAGAAAGCCTGGCTTTTCACAGCCTTACAGTACTTGGCCCTCCACGCTGCTTGGCGTGGGCTCCTGTGTGATATTTATCTACCCTGCTATGTAGATGCCCTACCCCTCTCTCTCTCTCTCCCCCCCCCCCCCCCCACCCCCATCCCTCCTTCTGTCTTTCTTTGTCCGTCTCTGTCTCCATCGATCTCCCTGTTCCCCTGTCCCGGTGTTAGCTATCTGCAGGTTGACGGATGGGCCTCTGTTTGCCGTGTTAAAGTTATTTATCAGGGGGCGGGGCGATGTGTGTGGAGTGGCCTCATGTCCTCCTCCTCCTCCTCCTCCTCCTCCTCCTCCTCCTCCTTGTGGCCGAGCAGAGGCCAGTTCAGCTGCAGGTCACGCCCCTCGCCTTCAGAGTTCCTCTATGATCACTTGGATGAAACCACAACCACGTGAACTCCGAGGCCTGCGCACACGGTGGATGTTTTGTTATGCTGGAGCGACAGTGTTGCTGTATGTGTGTGCGTTGCTCTTTATTGCAGGTTGAATGAAGGGGTCATTTAACCCATGAAGTCCAGGAAAGTTGTAAAGCAAAGGCGGTTTGTTTGAAGTGAGCGGAAGAGAGCCATGTTTTAGTTCAAAATCCAGATGAAATCCGAATAAAAATCTCATCAAAATCGTAAAACTGGGCGTTACTCAAATTGCCAGTCCCCCCTGGGAGCGCTCCCAGTGGATTGTCAGCATTAAGGCCGTGAGGCTTTAGGGTCAGCCAGCCTCGCCGCGGGTTGGTGGTAACGGGGTTCTTTCAGATGCATGGGCTTTCTTTTCCCCAGTTGGCCGAGGATGACGGCAGCCTCACCTCAATCCTAAAATCCTCACGTTTATGATATTTGCCCAGTATTATCTGTGCCTGCGGATGAAGGGAGGACGGAGCATGAGGAATGTAGAAGGTCAGACTGCGTGATTTACACAGCACAGAGCCAGAGAATCCTTGGGAAAATACTTGGGCCGGGATCAAACAAGACTTCATGTGATATGTTCTTAACACTGACCTTTAAATTCATCCGTTTCGCCGCTACCCGTTGGCAAATGATGCACTAAACATACAACTACTTGTATATCATTAAAAAAAGAAATAACTGCACGGCAAGGAAAGCATCATTTTTTTGTTAACTTGGTGTCAAGCACTCATTTACAAACTATGTAGTCATGTGTGATATATGATAATATTAGTTTTTTTATAACTGATTAAAAAAATTCCACAATTTCAAAAAAGCTTTTTTTTTTAATCATTGATTTTCATTACATTGGTAATATACCAATACGTGGAAATACACATTGTGAGTCACAGGGATATTTGTGAAGTGTTTCACAAGCAGAAGGCGCTGTCAATAAGTGGTGAAATAGTTAATAGTTGTAAGTTAACGTACAGTTATAGATTTAGTTTTGAGCGCAGTTCAAACAAACATACTGTCCATTATTATTTTTTTTCTTATTTGCTCAGGCCAAACCATAACTTCCAGTTCATTGCCGGCATATTTGTTGATAAGCTAATGGTACTGACCTTTTTTTTATCATCTGAGGGGGAAAAAGAATAAACTCTGTTTGACGTTAATGAACTTTGTGAAAAGGGTTGTTTACCGGCTTCAAGGTCAGTTTCTGAGAAGGGCGGCAGGTTTTCCTCGTAAACATACTGCAGGCTAAGATGTGTAAACACTGTAAATGTATACAGGTGGAGCGGCATATTTTCTTGTTTCTCTCTGTTTGTTTTTCTCCCCGACCTTTCCCCTGTGACACACGCAGAAAGGCTGTTGTCTGCATATGTGTTTATTTCTCAAAGCCCTTTAAAGTAAAACAACAAAAAAGCAACACCAAAATGAAATAAATAAAGCTGGACAGTTAGAAGGCTTAATGATGTGCCTGCTCACAGTGTGAAGCTGAGAGAGGCAGTGGGGGTATTAAATATGAATTAATGGAATGTTGCTCAGGCACATCTCCGGGTGTAGCGTAGTGTTGGAAAAATAAAATGTATGTTGCCGGATACTAGCCGTGAAGGTGCATTTGGACTTAGTATGCTTTAATTAGAAGTGAGATATTAGCATTTCATAGGGCTTTATGCCGGGCGAGGGGATCGGCCGACCACCGCGCCTTCATTAGCCGGCTTCTCTGTGTAAAGAGTGCCATCATTAGCTGATGGAGTGGATTTGCCCCAGCTCTACCTTGAAAGGCACATCTCTTACATACTTGGGAAGAAGGCCTTTTAATGGATTTCTTAATGAATAAAATAACATGCCACTACTTGCAAACTCGACGAGTGCCTTTTTCTGGCGCACGCACGCCGCCGTCTCGTCTTCACCCTTTTCATGTGCAGTTATTAGCAAATACTGGTCGTGGTGATGGTGAAAAGCAGAAGACAAAGGTGGGCTTGATGGTGGTGTTTTTTTTTACTGTGACAGGGTCCGTCATAAAATCAGAATTACACACAGCGATGTGGGGACGATAAAGGTGCGACACGTAAAGGGGGTCGACTCTCGATTCGTGCGCTCGTGAAATTGAGGCGGGATTTCTGTCAGAGTGGAGGTGTTTTCTGTGATATGGAAGCCTCCCCTTAAGCCTCCAGGCTGCGGCTCCATTCTCCGAATCAGGCGTGAAGTGATTAGTATTTTATTGATGAGCTCCTGAAGTGGCAAGTGTGGGAAATTGGATCTTTGATCTCCTGGAGTTTGGGAAATATATCCTGAGAGTGTGGAGCTCTCCAGGTAACCCCCCCCCCCCCCCCCCAACCCTTAAAACCCCACCTCCTCCCAGCATCACATCACACACACACACTAACAAACAGACAGGCAGGCAGATAGACGTGCCGCCTGGGCGGGATATTCCTCCCCTTCTCCAAAACACACATATTTGTTTTGGACGTTTTTCAACCGAGAGCCTACGCGCCGATTACAGATGTTCATTAACAAAATTGCGTATTTGTTTTCAACTTTAACCAATCACTTTGATATGCTAATTACAGTGTAATTTAATTTGAGCCCTGTAATGATGATGCCGTTATTATGGACATAAATGATGCAGTTAAGCTGAGAGTAATCTCATTTGCATACCGTACATGCCAGTAAATTAAGCCCTTTCCTGCGTCGCTTCGGCTTTAATTTTCCGCCCCCTTTTCACGCAGCGTCCCTCAGCCCCGCCGCCTAATAGCAGGCCGGCTCGTTTGATGTGGAGGAGCCCGCTTGCTTCGCGCCCGGATCTAGTCACAATATGTAATACATAAAGGCTCTCATTATAACTCTAAGTGCTCTTTTTTTTATAAAGAACGTGGCATTAATAAGCAGCTGGGCTATGCTTACTTGTAATATTGATCCACAAAGAAACAGTTTTGTCCCTCTGCGTAATCAACGGCCCCAACCTGCGCCTGAAACTATCGCAGCTGTGATAACGATGTGCCCAGGGCCGGTTAAAGAGCCCCAATCATATTGTATATGTTCTTTTCCTGTGTGTTGATCAGAGATATCTTCAAAGAGGAGTGTTTTGATGTTCCTCCTTTGAGAGGAAAAACATGAAGCACATTTTATACTTTCTTCTCCTAAACTAATTGAAAACTATCACCATGTCAAATGTTTAAAGCAAATAACTTTGCTCTTTTTCTTTATTTTTTTTAATGTCGGTACAAAAGAGGCATATTTGTGACACGGCTGGCCTTGATAAAAAAAAAAAGAAAAGAAAAAGCTCCGGTGTCTTCATTAGAGAAGCAGCACCTCACGGCGTCTGATTGTCTGATGTTTGCAGTGAGAAGGTAAACATGTTTGTCACACAGGGCGTATTTATGCTGATCAAACACGCGGGAGAGGCCGCGCCGTGAATGCTAAGAACTTTGGCTCTTGCGGACAAACAGCCGCGCACCGCTCCGAGCCTGCCGTCACACCGGCGCCCTGAAGGTGGGCTAGGAGGCTTTTTATGGACTCGCGACACTGACAACACAATTGCCCTTCACCGAGAATGCGCCTCCATTTCCTACCATAAAGAATCTAATTTTTCTGCCAGCCAATTTTCTCTGTTAGCCTCTAATTGGCTACATAAATCTCGGCCGTTGAGGGTGAGAAATGTTGCGGTGTCACACAGTGTAATCTTCACCCTTATTTACCAATTCATTAAGATTCATTGATGCAGGATCGGTGAGAGGAAATGACAACATAAATCAGGCCTCCAACATAATGACCCTAATCAGTTGGGAATTGCAGAAAATGTCATGATGAACTATGTCCTTGTATTAGTGCCACTGTACATTGTCATTGTGCTGCTTTATGAGTGGGACGCATCCTCCTGACATGGGCTGTATTTAACCCAAAAAGAAAAAAAAGAGGGTTGTTAAAACCTGATTCCATTAAAACCCAGAAATTCATGCAAGCTCTTTTGGTATTTAGCCCCGTCGCCCTTTATCTTCAGTTTAACTGCCTAATGGAAGGCACAAACCCTTCCTGTTTAACCCTCTCCGTGCCCTCCCTGGGAATCTGGGGCTTTTAAACAATAATAACACGCCGCTTAGGCCCAAATGACCCCAGTACCACGGCGAGGAAGAATTGCTCCTTCAGAAGCCAGCGCGAGGGGGTCAATGGGTGAGACCACTCCCATAGCAACGGCAGCGGATCAGATGACTGATGGCCAGCTGGCTGCTGCGTTACAGATGTTTGAGTCTGATGTGGGTGAGAATAGCTATTGCACTTCAATGTGTAAAGACCTTTTTAGGGATGGTCATCGGTACTAGTGCTCGATCCTTATCGATACTCTTATCGGTTCGGTTCCTTATTGATACTCTTATCGGTTCGGTTCCTTATCAATACTGTTATCGGTTCGGTTCCTTATTGATACTCTTATCAGTTCGGTTCCTTATCAATACTGTTATCGGTTCGGTTCCTTATTGATACTCTTATCGGTTCGGTTCCTTATCAATACTGTTATCGATTCGGATCCTTATCGATACTCTTATCGGTTCGGTTCCTTATCGATACTGTTATCGGTTCGGTTCCTTATTGATACTCTTATCGGATCGGTTTGATTACATCTTGAGGAGAAAAAAAGACAATGACTTAAGAAGAGGATCCACATTGCGTTATTATTTTTGTATTCATACCAACAGTCAACAATAAAGCTGATTCTGATTCCTTTTGCAGCTCCGAGTGAATTATAGTTCTGGTCAAAAGTCAAGAGGTGCGTATTTCTTTGTTTTTTATTAAAAAGGTTTTAGAAAGGTAAGAACGGGAGCAGCGGTCTCTGGTATTCCCGCCTCTGCCAACGCCAAAAGGTTTAATGTAAAGAGTGCCGGCTTGGTTCGGACCAAAGATACTCCGCGTCGTTTGCACAACGTTAACGGTTGATTCCTTATTTCGCTTTCAAGAAAAAGCTCAACAAAGACTTCATCTTTTGCTCTGCGTGTGAAAAAACAACAGCTTGGAGAAATGTGCAAAAAAAAAAAAAAGTGCAAATGAATCGCCACGAAAAAAACCTTAAGAGTCAAGGATTGCGTCTCACAAATCAACAGCTCAACTTGGAGTGATTTGGATTGAGCCGGCGGTTAGGCCAGACCCCGAAGGCTGCTGGCTCTGAGAGCAGTAATGAACTCTTGATGACTTCACTCAACAGCAATTAGCTGCTTACTTTGTGTCGAGCCACAAAGTCTTTGTCTTGGGGATTTCAACAGAAGCGCAAAGCAACAAAAACAAAAAGAAACCGAAGATTACCACACGTTGTCAGCTCACAGAGGAAGTGTGCACTCCAGTGAGTTGACTGCACCTCTAATAATATTGTCCTCCCTTTGCGTTGGTGCGCATTATTAATTAGACAAGTTTGTTAAGGCCAACCTTGGTTTTCCCAGGGAAAGATGCTTCTGACACATTTCCTCTCTGTGAGTTCGCATCCCCCGGGGGGGAGGCGACCCTTACATGAATTCTAGTAAAAGATGATTAAAAATATATGACACACTTTAAGTAATGTTAAAACAATAAGTGCTTTTGCAGATCCCACAGGATGCCCCTAGATTGGAGTTGTGTTTTTCTTTCTTCTACTCCGGGTGTGCACGTTTGACAGGTCTAATTGGTGAGATGAGCTTGAGGGAAGCAACGCCTGCTGTTTCTTCTTTCTCTTCTCCTCCCTGTGCATTGAGTGGTCAGAAGAGGAAGGCCTCTTGTCTCCTGGTGTCTGTCCTCTCGCTGCAGAGTTAATGGGCATGAGCCACATGTGAGCGGGATTTATCAAAGTCGAATGAAGGAGAGTCGCTGAGAGGGGGAAAAATAAGTGTGGCGAAGTGCTCCTAAAAGAGGCTCCACATCCTGGAATTACTATTCCGTTCATGTGCAACCGGATTTGAACTCATTAGACTTCTCTATTTACTTAGTCTCTATCGGCCCCCGAGTTGCACTAAAAATACCGTGGCCTGCCTTACTTTGGCACATTCCGTCATTGTCTGAGCACAGCAGGCGTTTTATATTCGTTTTTTACACCGAGGTGTTTCTCGCTTGACTCCACGTACAAAAAAAAAAAAGAAAAAACGGAGACAAACTGGTTTGTATATTTTTCCCCGAAATTATGGATCCACTCAGCTTCACCACCGGAGTCTGCCTTCTAGTACCCCCTTCTTATTGTTAATTTATCTGAGCTTGTGGCGTGATAATAGGTTGATATTCATGAATCATCACGCTCACCTTTTTCCTCTGCTGGTGGTGCAGTAATACATTTGGATCTAGATTTCATGCTTGAGGATCCCATCACAGTCGTCCCGACGAGTCATAAATATGTGTTTGGCGCCCTCGCTCACATTTTATGCCCTCCTTGTGAGTGGGTAACTGTGTTTTGGGGACTAAATGGCATCAGTAGGGGTGGTGGTGTGTGTGTGTGGGGCGGGAGGGGACACACACACAACTTGGGTAGGGAAGCCTCACCGGATGCCGATCAGCAGATGGCAAGTTGTTGTATTCATGAAAAATTCATGGTCAAGGTGACGTGCAGCTCCACAATCACCTCCCTTTCTCTACTTATTTTTGGACGGATGAAGTGTTTGACGTGGCAGCTGGAGCGACTCGTGTTCGGTTGAAGTCGCACATAAATCAAGTAATCGGAGCCACGCACTTTGATTTATGATAGATAACATATAAGACTGTTCAACTCCTCCCGACGCCTCTTTTCTTTTTTTCCTTTTGGTTTTGTTTGTTGTTGTTTTCCCCACGTTCCCTGGCGTTGCTCTCGGAGCACCTCAGACATCCTTTGTTATTTCCACGAAGCCGGCCGCTGAATAATTGAACGAGGTAAATGTTTAACATGTTTTTTTACAAGTTCCTCGCTGCGCTGTTGTGTTGGGGTCTGGGAGGAAACGCTGGGACGCGTTGCTCGACAACCGCTCTTTTCTGTGTGAGGCCACGGTTTGGGGGCGGGGCCTCCGCGGCCGGCCGCTTTGTGTCCTCGGCCACGTCGGCTCGCCGGCAGCTGCAACACAGCAGCTTAGCCGTCTCCAGAATGTCAGAAGAATGACTTTTTGTTTATCTTGACTTGGGCCTCGCTGTTTATTCTAGCCCCGAGCTGCATCTGCATCGACCTTGATTCCCTAAAGCCCCTCCCCCCTTGTCCCCCCCACACCCCCTCCCCTCCCACTACCTGTTTACACTAGGCCGGCCCCGAGTGTCACCTCGGAAAATCTGCTGATCATTCCACCTGGTTAATATTAAACGGCTCCTGCAAGGAGACGTGTTTGTTCATAAACACAAACCTGTCCGCTGCCCCTGTTTACTGTCGCCATGGCAGCCATCGGCTCATCAAACAAACGGCGGCGTTGGTTGTGCAAGTTGGTCCGCTTACGCCGCCGCACAAGGTCTGGGAAGAACTCGGGAAAAGCGCACCCTCGTCTCGCGAGGATGTGGGGTTTAACGATGGAGGCGTCAGCTGTGTGTGTGTGTGTGTGTGTGTGTGTTGTGTACCATATTGTCACAGAAGTCTGGAGATATGCGCTGCTTATCTGGGACTTGGTTGAAGTGGCTGACAAGATTACAGGTTGTTTGGTCTGACTGAAGTCTCCTTCTCCTCAGCCGAGAGCCGACCGAGTTGTCGTCGGATCGCAGAGTGAGTCCAGATTGAGTGTCTTTGACGGAAGCGGCCGGACGGGGAAGGGGGCTTTGGACATGACCAAACCACAGTTTGGGAACATTTTGGGGATTTCACCTCATTCCTACTTCTGGAGGAGTTTGTTGTCAATGAAAAAAGGCGGTGTTGATGGATTATTTAACAGCTCATGTTTGTCTTTTGTCTCCTCCCTCGCACCAAGGAGCCAAAATACAGCAGAACACAAGACTCTTTAAGAAACCTTGAGAAGCGTTCTGTTTTTCTTTGCGTGTGTGTTTTTATTTTAATTATTTTGCACCTCCGGTACACGCTGTTGTGCGCTGTCTCGTCTAGCAACCAAAGAGCCGAACCTAAACAGCTCTTAAGTTGAACCTCTTCCCATTGTCTTATCCTCGGCGCGTCTTTATCTCCCGCCACGAGAAAGCTGTTGTGCTTTTGTTGCGCGCTCGTGTAAACAAGGGCCGTGTGAGAACCCGGCAAATCGGAGCAGGTGGCCGCCGAGGCTTTACTGTCATGAGCATTAAAGAAAAACAGAACTCGCAGGAGGGTCAGAGCACAGCTGCAACGGGCCGACCCTACCTTGAATCGACTGCTGACTTGTTTGAGCTGTTGGATTCCAGGCAAGCATGACGGGGGGGCATTAGGTTTCTAGGGGGGGGGGGGCTCTGGCCGCCGGCTGTTCTTAACCTTCAACCTGTCTGGTCAGGTGGGAGACACATGTGACTCTTGTTTGTACTGTACTCCCCACATTTGAGGCGGGGAAAACAAAACAGACTGTAAACAAACAGAAACTCTGACCTTTTTTTGGTGGTTTTTTGATTGTTTTCCAAGCAACTCCCATTAAAAAAAAAAGAAAAGAAAAAAGAAAGAACAGACAAGGCATCTATTAACCAACAGCAGAGCCATTTACTATGTTGTTGCACTGAACTGTTGTTGCCTTGCTTTCAGCTCCTGGAAATTCACTTATTTGGATTCTTTTTTTAAACTATTTGTGAACAACTCAAGAAAAGAAAAGCTCTTCTCATGTCTGCTTTTATGTTGAAATGTTTTGCTTTTTTTTCCGGGCCACAAATATGAATTTGTACGTGCTGTATAAACGGAACGGATGGAAAACACTTGCATACTTTTGAGTCATCACAAAGTGAAAATAAATAAATAGATAGACAAACATTTGCGTGTCCCCAGCTGATGACGGCGCGCCCCGCCTCAGTGCCTCGCAGATTAACATTGTTATCAGCACAACTCTCTAATAAGGCGCTTTCCTATCTTCTTGATATTTATGATGGATAATGCCCATTTTCCATTTTCTTTTTTTCCTCTCCATTTTCCCCCCCCTTTCCTTGTCCGCTCGCGATATTGCAGCTTTGAATTATTCTGTGGTAAGATTAATGAGAAAGTAGATTTATGGGTTTCATTTGTTTGTCAATTCGAAAATTAATTGGGTGTTAATTTTAGCCATCCCCTCATCAGTGCCGGTTCCAAGCATGCGCGCATTACTTTGCATTCATTGTGGCCTTTTCCCTCCTTTTATTGTGGGTCACTAGTTTTGCATACATTAAAATAGCCCCGCGGCTCATTCTCCTGATTACTTTCGGAGATGCCATACATTTAGAAATTTACGCCGTTCCGTTATAATTATGAAAATTCTGCATGGAATGACAGTGCATGTATAATAGCCATAACCCCCCCACCCCCCACCTTCTTCATATGTAGCTTTGGAAAAAAAAGAAAGCAGGACCTTGTTTTGTTATTTTCTGCATGTGGAGAAGAAAAAGAAAGAGGCATTTTATTTGAAAAATAAGTGGCGGGTGAATAACGTCAGCCCATGGTTGGTTTCAAATGGCATTTAATTTCGCCCCGAGAACGTGTGTTTCTAATTGCTGTCTCAGGAGGGGGAGCCAGTGCGAGCGGAGCCTGCAGATGGAGTTGTGGCTGGCTGCATCCCATCCCGCAGTATTCCTCTCACTCACTCCTTGTTTAGAAAATCCCATTATGGAGGGAGGCTGTGCCAGACTGGCGGGGTGAGCCGGGTCAACATCTGTCTGGGGGGGGGGGGGATCTATCCCCGGCCCAGAGAACAGGGGCCTGTAGGGCCGGGCCCAAAGCTGCTCAGACAGGCCCCTGAGTGTGGGGGCGTCGTGACACACAACTGAACCGGCACAGGCCACAGTGTCGGATGACTCACTCGGATACGCTCCCTGCCAGGAAGACTCCTACAGGAGAGGAGGTGTAAACCACAGTGAACCTTTTGGGCTCTGGTATGGTTTTAGCTCACCAAAGTCCACAACTGCTCCCGATGACATTGAGCTGAGAGGCTACCCCAGAACTATGATTGCAGCGCTGTTTATTTTTTCATAAGGCCATGTCGAGATTATTATCTCACCTATGCTCCGTAAATATTCTTCTGTGACAAGTTGTCAACCTCAATTTCCTATCTGTCAGCCTGAGTGTGTGTCCCCACGGTGTCTGGCGTGTGTGTGTGTGTGTGTGTGTGTCTGCATCTTGTTTAGATCTGCACCCCTGGGAGACACTGCGCCCGGGTAGAGCACATATTAACCGGCAGTGGCCCCTCCTATTGCACGCCTTAAATGCAGCACCATAAATCTGCATTTAGTTCCATTTTCACCTTCTTTCATGATGAGGCCCAGTGTTTTAAAGGCATTTATTCTGCTTCATATAAATAATTAATCAGCCAAGTTAATTTGCTTCTGCCCGACTTTAGTCAGCTTCATTAACCGCCCCAGAATTGGGAGGCTAGACGCCGAGGCCCTGCGACCAACTCACAATAGCTGTAAATCATTCCACTGATTTGAGGAATACAGGCACAAAAAAAAGGCCAGCGTCACTGGCCCTCATCCCAAGAGAGACGGGGGGGGGGGGGGGTCATCATGTCTGTCTGGCTTTTGTGTATCCAAAAGCAGAGCAGAGGTTGTAAAATCTTTAACACAGATTACTGCCGTCCATCCGGTGATTCATGAACTAGTAGACTGCCTGTATTTGTACATTAGCCTTTTGAGTTGCATTAAGTTATGAAAAGAGGGGTTTATTTATATTCAGTATTTTGGTGTTAATTGAGCGCCCCTGAAGGACCTGACTGTTTTCGCTCAGCCTCAGAATTGGAGGTTTCTCATGGAGATCCTTTGGCAGGCCTCACCCGGTCGCCCTGTTTCCCATTAAAAAGCCATTCTGCCGTGGTTCTTCTGGGAGCCATGCGAGTAAATATATCCATTTCCATAGAAAGTGTTTTGTTTTGGAGGCTCAGTGTTTTCTTGGGCTCCTCTGCTCTCATTCAATGCCGGTTGGGTTCCTCTCCCGATGCGCGCTGGACCCCAGCCCCCCCCCATGGGGAACGCAAACAAAACCTCGAGTCCCTCTCCTCTCCTCTCCAGCCCGGTGTGGACTTGTCATCTGCGAAAGATCCACGCTGGGGAGGAGAAGAAAAAAGGCCAAAACAAAGGAACAGTTCATTATTCTGCAGAGCTGCGGCCATGTGCGTTTGCCTCGTCGCGTACGCCACGAGCACGCGGACCGACAGGGGAAACCTGCAATTAGAGAGAAAATCGTGTGGGAAGGATGTGACAGATGTTTATAGTTTTGGCCCGGAGTTGAAACGCGACCTCATCGCCCGCGTGTTTTAACAGCTGTCCCTGTCTCTTTTTTCTTTCGGTCTCAGGTTTTTTTTTTTTTTTTAAGTCATGATGCAAGAATCTGGGACAGAGGCGGCGAGCAACGGACCGGCCATTCAGAACGGAGGCGCGGAGGGCGGCCCCAGGGAGGCGCGGCCCAAGAGCGCCACGCCGTTGGTGGAGGTGACCGCCGCTGACCTCCTGCAGTTCCAGCAGCACCAGGTAGGCCCGTCCGACCGCCCGCACCTGTCTCCGCTTTATTAAGCCACGTCAACAGCAGGCTTCTTCCCCCCTCTTAAAGTGCCACTTAATATTTAATACCACCTCAAAGTACATCTAGTACATAAACACATTATTATTATTATTTATGTATATTGAGGCCCTTTTAGAATATTTAAAGAGGGGGAAGTGCTCTCTCTCTGTCTGTGTGTGATTGTGTTTGGTGTTTGAAAGTGTTTATCGTAGCATGCAGCATCTGCATTCCGGTGAAATATTTATCGCGGCGTTCTGACGCATTTTAAGTACGCAGGTGCCGCGGGATTTCGGAGACAGCCAAGAAGCCGTGACATCCAATGGGATGACGCCGTTCTCTCCCCCCTCCCCCCCCCACGGCTCGCTGTAAACACAACTCGCACTTTGAAGGGCCCAAAACCCCATTTTTCTTCGGCACCTCAGACGTGAGGCAAACAGACAAGCTCTCTCTGTCGGTGTCAGCGCCATGTGTGGCGCGCGACAGCGTGGTTAAGGAAGCAGCGTTGAAAAGATCAGCGCGTCTCGTGCTATTTCGGCCCATCCGACGGGACGGGCCGGGGTTTGTTGTCAGGAGCCGTTTGGCCGGCGAAGCACGGGCCTGCTGTCGCAGCACATCCATCGGCGTTTGCACCGGGGGGGTGTGGTGGTGGGGGGGGGGGGCTGTGACGCCTTTCTCACAAACCGCTGAGCATTCCCGACGCCTCACACCATGTGATGATGCGCGGGGGTCAACGGCGCGATAAGCCCACAGTGCACGCCCACCATGCACGCCCACGTACGTTTTTATCGCGAGAAAAAAAACATTAATTTTCAAGTGTATCATTTGAATAGCAAGTAATATGGCCTCCCAAGTGATTACTTTTACATTGTGATTAGTCATATGTTTTAATTATTTCCCCTCTTTACCCAGGCTAGCTTTAATTGTGGAGGGGAGAGATGTATGAGGGGCGATCGTGCAATGCAGGCCAAGATGCCGTCATCTCAGAAGTACGCGGTGTGCGCCTCCGTTAATCAAATTTTTTCCGGGTATTAAGCCGGACAGTCAGAGGGGAGGAAGCCGATCGGTGATTAGAAGGCGTTTTGTCCGCGTGCTCCTCACTGCTCTTGCTTCAGTTCCTCAGGCCTTGCCAGACCCCGCCTCCCACCCATTTCTTTTTTTCCCCCTCCTCTCTCCAGCATGTCGTCAGTGAGGAAAATCACAGCCATACTGAATTCATTACCGCAGTAGTCACACAAAACCGTGGGTAAGATTTCAATAACTGCAGGCCACAGTTGAGTAAACAGTCGCACTGAAACTTAATTCCTGTTGACTTTCCCCCTTCGTTCTTCAGCCATGGGGGCACATTCTGATTCGCTCTGCGAGGACAACAGGGTTACAACTTTTGATGAATTGACACAAGGGGGGTGCAAAGAGAGAGAGAGAAGAATGTCATAGATGTGCACTTGACACCAAGAAAGAATGGAAATAAAGCCCCCCCACCACACACACACACACACACACACACACACACACACACACACACACACACACACACACACACACACACACACACACACTAGACTCGAGCCAGGCGTCCAAGCATGGCCCTTGTTTGCTAGACATACAGAAAGAGCATACAGTTACTCTGCCCTGGCATTTAAGAAAAAAGGAAGTCAGGACGAGCAGCTCTCTCCTCCTTGTTTTTTGTCTCTGACCCTCCGCCTGCCGGCGTGGTAAATAGCCAACGCTATTTTTTGACTCATGCCTTTTGAACAAATCCAGTGGTTAATTTCCGTGGCCTGCGGTTTGGGTTGAAACAGAAGGGAGGCATATTAATTGTCGCGTGTGATAAATGGCACACGGATGGGGACGGAGGACGAGACGTCTCACTCTCCCCGGCGCTGGGCTTTGATAGGCTGCTTACCAGGGGTGGTGTTACTGGGAAAGTCTTTTTATTCTCCCATTAGACTAACCCAGGATATTTCACTCATGCACCATGAACCATGTTAATTGTCCCCGGGGCATTACGATCTCCGCTCAATTACTTGATAACTTTTCTTTTTTACTTTTGTGGCATTTCACAGTCTGTCTTTTAAGTTTTCTTATATATAATTGCAGCCCGCACTAATACGCTTCTGACACACCAAAGTCTTTTTTTCGTTAGCATTCTTTGTTCCACACAACATCCAAGATGCTGCACACACACACACACACACACACACACACACACCCTTTAGGTGAGGCAGAAATCAATCTAAAAATCTTCCCCCGACTCAAAGCGCAAATTGTGCGAGTGTCCCCTGAGTGAGCGCGGAACAACAAACCTGGCAGTGGCATATCATTTATTCTTATTAGTGAACATAACTATGAAAGACAGTCCTCATTAATAAAGATGGGGGATGAAATAATTGTAATCTGTTTGATCATCTTGATCCTGACAGGGGAATTCATCTTGTAGACTAGTCAGATTTGGGGGAAGTGGACCATAAGCTTGATTTAAGCATCTCTATTAGTAAGTCAAATATTGTTTGTTAAGAAGGGAGGATGAAAAGAAGGCACTGTCTCTTCTTTCCTTTCTTTTCTTTGTTTTTTTTGCCCCAGAACCCGAGTGTGTTTATTCTCTCTGTTTCTTTTTTGTTTGCCTCGCAGAAGTTGTGGTTTTAACGTTATCCTCATGAGGAAGTGAAGCTACTGCAGGAGAGCAAACACAACAAAAACAAGAGCGGCGTTTGTGCAATAACCTGTTTTGTGATTTTTAAACTACTTTGCAACAGGAAGCTGCGTTCGGCAGTCGAGCCAACACACGGGGACAACAGCAATGTCGGGGGGGCGACTCCGTATCGGTACGCGGTGCCGTCTTCAGCCACTTCCCCGACTCGCGCTCCTCCTCTAATGCACTCGGCCAATTTCAGCGAGGCATTCATAACATCTCGCACGTTTAACACGTGCAATACATTCCTTCACTTGAAATTTTGTTTCAGCTGATACAACCGAGCATAAAATATTAATATCCTGTCTTTTAGAAGAGCCCTTTTAATCAAACTGGAGAGATTTTTTCTAAATCCCCAGCCTGCCTCTTCCTTCAGCGATACTGTACAGATCAACCCCACAGTATCTCAAAAGAATAAGAAACAAAACAGGGGATGAATAATTGCTTTTCTTTTATTGCACACACATCCATAAAGTCCTGCTTTGTCCAACAAGTGCCATTTCAATCTTTGTTACATATCGCAAGATAAGGCCAGCCAATTATGTTTTTTTCTTTTCTTCTTCCTTTGGCTCTTCTCCCTCGCTGCCCGCGTGGTTGAGGTGTCCATTGCGTTGCGTGTGCAGAGAGGAGAGAGTGACACGCAGAGGACGGCGGCCACAGAAAGAGCTGAGCGGGCGCAGGGTTTCCTGTTTGCATAATGCAGGGCTTACACGGCCTCTTGTGGAGGCTCGAGAAGGTGGAAATGCACGTCTTTGCCACGGTCCCCGAGCTGGGAGGGGGATGTGCTCGGGACAGGTGCACACCCCGAGACACACACACACACACACACACACACACACACACACAGATGGGCAAGACACGTATAAACACACATGCATGGCCTCATGCACGCTGCCAAAAAGCTGACGGTGAGAGTGAGTGCTACATGCCCGGAGTGAAATATGTGTTTCACAACAAGAACGCCGCCTGATCGCTGCACTTTTTTAAATTGAATTCCTGCCGGTATCCACTGATGAATCCTTTTTTTTTTTTTTTTTTTAACCAATGGCCGCGGGCGGTGCATTGTCCACTTGAACGCGTGCTTCCGGAGACACGCCGCCGAGCCCACTCCCGCGCCACACAGGTTGTGCACGCGTGCAACCGGAAGCGTCCCGGGGTCCGCGCGGCCTCCGTCACTCCGAGCGCTCGGGTATCTTCATGTATGCTCTTTACGTTGTCACAGGAGGCCAAGCACCGGCTCCAACTTATTGGAAAATCTGGCGGCGAGGATAACATCAGTGTTATGACATTGCATATTGCCCTAAATTGCTTTATTGGTAAAATGATAGTGCTCGTCCAATTTGAATAATTTTATGGAATCCCTCACTGAACAGTTTAATTATGTTATCACACAACTGGCAACATCTGTCTTTATACCACAGCACATGACAGTTTTATTACAGGCTGGATTTCTTTGCTGGTTCTGGCAATTGATGTGTGATCTGATTAATAATCATACAGATGGAGGTGAAAATTGAACACTGCTATGTCGGAGGGTGTGGGGGGGGGGATAATTATTAAAGGGAGAAAAAAAAACAAAGCCTGTGTCTGTTTTCACTCCGGTTTAAGCTCCTCCTGAATCATAATGTTTTTTAAACACAGCTCTGTGCATTTGTTTTTTCTCTTTTCTTTATCAGAATAAGAAATCTGTTTAGTCTAGGTACAACTCTTTAAATCCTTTTGTCACCCCGGTTTTGTGCGCGAGGTTTTGGGATGTAAACCACCCAGCACCTTTCTTTTTGTCTCGTGGATGCCGTCCAAGACAGCCAGCCCATGAACTCATCCGTTTTGTTGAGTCTACCTCCAGCGGCTGCTCTCCGACCGGGACGAGCGATGAAGCGCGGTGTGCCAGAGCCATGGTTTAAAATAGTTGACTGTTGCTCGGGTCCACATCCTGTTTACACACCCCTGCTTATGTGGGCAGCAGGAGGGGGATCGCGGGAGTTCACCTCGCGTCTTAGTTTCTGTCTCGTTCCAGCACCAAAAAAATATATATAAAAGAAAGGAAGCAGCGTCAACGTGCATTTCTGTAATCCGATTGTTATACTTTCAACAGCAACGCGGTCGGCACTGGCTGGTACTACAGGAATACAAGTTCTCCCTCATCGGTTGGTGAAAATAATGCCACAGATTTAGCGTCGCACTCCTGTAAAATGTTTCTGTTCTATGCATCCTTCTTCCTCGTCAAGACCTGGCGCCCACATTACCCATGATGCAATGCAACTGCAGATAGTTCAATCAGAGATGTGCGTGTGTTGTGCTATTAGCTGCTAACGTTTTTTTTTTTTTTTTTACTTCAACTTTGCCTTAATGGACACTGACTCGTGTGACATCAGACTTCACACGACTCTCTGGAGCCCCAATTAGGTTTTATACAAACATAGTCATATTCATATTCGTTAGAAGCTTGCGTACAATTCTTTAATTAACACAACTTACACTAACATTGTTCATGGCCTCAAAGATGGACTTTGTTGGATTTGCTCTTCTCTCTGAGGAATTGTTCAAATCATTCCACGTCCAATAGCTGAGCTCCACAGGTTCGTCTCATTTGAATCGCATGACTTCTGCAATTTTCTTTCCTGATTAAGCAATCCTAATTAATTGTGAAAACAAACTGATTACACACATGAGGATCAGCTGGTTAACCCTCCTGCTCTCCGTCATCGCTCACATAGCGTTGTGCTTCGAAGCAGCCAAACACACCGCTCCGTTCGTTTCAGTGCCAGTTTTCTGTTCCCGTTGTCAGACGACTGAACAAATATTTAGTCATGGCCCATAAGTGCTACCTACTTACAGTAATTCCTGCGCCAATGGAACTGAGATGTCAATCAAATCGTGTTTTTGTTTTTTTGTCGTTCTAAACAAGAGTCAATACACAGCAGGTGAACGGCCTTCTTTGCGTGATCGCCGGTGTTGTCCTTCAAAAAGAGCGATCGCAGTGAGAGTTAAGACTCATCCCCTCTGAAGAGCGGTTGTAAAAAGCTCTGATTTTGTGTCAATACTCTGGCTCAGCGTTGGCAGAAGGCCAGCTTGTAGATGCATTGATGCCATTTAAAGATGCCAGAAAGTGCAAACATGAGCAACCGGTGAGGAAAACAAACTGTGCTCAGAGTGAATAGTGACAGATTCCCCACATGACACGGCCGTTTAAAAACAGACATCAGAAAGGTCTCCGTTTGGGTTCAGGAAACATGTTTGGGAGGGAAAGGGGACAAATCTGATCGCTGACCAGTCGACTGAAGGCAGAAGCTGGGAAACGCATTCCTAATGGGGCTGAGCAATAAAACGATAGTTTCTGCGACACAATAGTTTGTGATAACCTTGATGAATTAATGTGATTTATTTCCCAATTAGCTGTAATTTTTGTATCTGCTTTCCTCTGCTTGCAAAAACACAACGCGGGCATGTGTAGGCTTCGCCGTGGCGGCCTACTCTGTTGCTACTGTTAGTCTCCGTAAAAATGGTGAATATATTATTATTGTGCAATAACCTTGAGGACATTTTCACGATTGGAATTTAATTGATTTGGTCCGACAACATTTGAAATTTCTAGAAGAGCCGTGCAGGTGAATTGTTTTATCCCTGTTCGAGTTAGCATCGGGTTCACCGTAAGCTAACCGGAAGAAAGTCATTCAACAGACTGGATGCTGAACTAGCGGTTTTACTGCCCTCTGGTGCTCGTCATTGAGGATAGTTTTTAACTGTTATTAATACGTCGTATACAGTCAAATATTCTGCAGATAATCCATTAATTTCTTCATTTAAGTCCAGTTCTGGCGGGAGTCTGGTACACATGACCAAGAGTAGCAACTACATGTGTGATCAACCCTTAACAACTCTAAAGTGAGTATTAGTATTAAATGGGTAGTGATCGATATCAATCAATACAAAATAAAAAACGCTTCGGGACAGTTGTGGCCAATACTGCCCACATCACACTGGCCCTAAGTCCTCTGTCTTTAAGGTCTGTGACAGCGTGCGCCCTCCGGGGAAACCTCTCGAGGACGCTTCCCCCCCAGTGTGAATGATGCAAGCGCATGCGGGTATCATTAGGGAAGAGTGAAGTGGTTCTCATTGTGTGGCGCCCGGATGGTCTTTGATGGCTACGCGTTTGTGCTGAAGTGGGCGACTCTAAACTTTGAGCAGGTGTCTGAGGCAGCTGGCTGGAGGTAGACAGGGAAACACGTCTGCGTCAGTTCAGTATTAAGTGGCTTAGAGAGGAGCCTCGCCTAGCAGGAGGACTAATGCATCCTCAATGTTTTATTTAAAGCAGTGCCAACAACTGCCTCTGAACGCGCCACATCAAGATGCACACACACACATACACACACAATGCCTCACACACGGAGTAATTTTGCGCTGTTTAGCTGAACAACTTGTGTGTTTAGTGTTGTAAATAAGTAACCGTTTTAACAGGGCCTCCGGAGACTGTGGTTGGGAAAGAACGCGCTCAGACATGACTGGCTTTAATAGCCATTGTCAAAACACTGTTCCAAGAAAAAGAAACAAAAAGTCTTTCTTCACGCGATTGGAATGTTTACACTGAGTTGAATAATAATGCCGTTTTGTGGAGAAGCTATTCTTTAAGGATTGCCAATCTGACCCAGTTTATTAGGGATAGACTTAAGGATGCACAACTCCTCCTGGGAAAACATTCAAGCGCATGGCCTATTCATTTTTAATGAGAGCACTACTTTAAAAAACTTCACAGAATTAATATGTATCAGTGTAGTCTTTCCTGTGCAGAAAACTTCAGGGTAATTAATATTCATAGGCTGTGCTTGTTAACACCCCCAATGCTCGTGCAATGTAGATCCAATTAACATAGAATGGACCCCAAGGATTTGGGCAGATAAGGGTTAAATGAGCTATTGAAATTGAAACCGGGGCTGTCTCGCTCTTAAAACACTTATTTGTTTCAATAAACCCTAATCCTCATTGCAGATTAAGGCATCTTTTGGAACTGGCGAGCGTGAGTGTTTAGGTCAGTGTGTGTGCACGAGCGCGACGCATTGTAAACGTGTGTGCACAGAGGGGCATCACCTACGCAGCCAGGCTAATGTGAAAGTCCTGTAGCGAGCCCGGCTTCTATATCTTATTCATAATCTCTTGACACAATGCGGGTAAGAGACATCCGAGTTGGTTCTTTTCGTCAGCCTGCGGTCCCGGGCCAGGCTGGGTGGCAAGAGGGGGGGGGGTGGGTGGGGAGGGGGGGGGGGGGGTGCTGGGGTTACAATGCGGAGCTATGAGGTGATGTGATGGTAGCAAAACGCCTGTTTCCCACCTGCAGTCGTTTGTTAGCACGCAGACTGCACATATTGCTCCCCAGAGCATCCTCAGACAACTGCCCCCCACCACCACCACCACGCCCCCCCCCCCCCCCCCCCGCGCCTCAGCTCCAAGAGGACTCCGGCTTAAAGAGTAGATTTAAACAGGTGAGCTGACTGATGAAACTGGGATAAGGTGGCTTAAGATTTATTTTTTATTTTACCTACATTTTTCACTGAAGTTAGTTCAGCAAACTACATCGAATGATGAGTTGAATAGTATAGTCGTATATAGCTTCACACAATGCAATCACAAAAACAACACTGGACGTTAGTGCGATAGTCGTCGATGGAATTTGTCATTTGCGGTCTTTACTATTAACGAACATTAATGTACTCACGCTGTCAGTCTGAATAACCCACCGCTAACTTTTAACGCCTGTCTCTTTAAGCCTCCCTCTCGAAAAAGCCCAGTCAACTACACAAAATGTGGTGACACTTCTACACTATATTGACTAATATTGACATCACAACCTGATCAAAGTCCCGACGGCTCGTTTAAAGACACATTGTCTGAATACTGTGCATCTCTCAAAGGAACGAACATTTTAATATTTTCACAGTATTTATTATCACCGACAGTAGAAATGTAAAATCTCAATGTTCTACAATTTGGGACCTTTTTTAAGTTACATTTTTTATTAATCAATGAACAATTTGCATATTGCAAGCCTGTTATTGATGGTGTTTTTCTTCTTTTGGTGACACATATATTTTATATGTTTGTAAATGAACAGTACATTTGTGTGCACATATAAAACCTATCAAGATGTACATATCATGTACAGACACGATTTGGCCCTTGTATTGGAAACATTTGACCCATGGGCTATGTTGCCACAGGACTCAAGTTGACAATAATATACTAATAACATCATTATTTAATAGAGAATTCAACCCATGAAAAAGTAATGACATTTCCGTTATCATAACAGCACTAGTGTGCGGTGTATATTCCTTTTTCTGTGATACAGAAAGAAAAAAAAGAATTGACAGCTCTGTTTTTTTTAGTTTGCAGGGCAGAATGTGACAAACGGCCGGTGCCGGTGATCAAATGAGCCTTCATTGAAGTAAATATGCGCGGACAGCCACACCATGTACAGGTCTCTTAGAGTAAATTTGATTGTTTGACGTGTATTCACCCATCAAAGTATGTATCAGTGATTAATAACAACCCCCCCCCCTTGTGCACTCAGCAGTGACATGGCCTCTATTTGAGAGAAAAATGGCACAGGTCGGCATTCACTGGCGAATAGCTGTATACCATTTAGGGAATGATATGCTGTGATGGGATGTCTCGTCATAAATAACAGTGATGGCACCTCCGCATCCCCGTGAATGGCATGTGCCATAAATACTTAGCCGGGCCGCAGACAATGGTTCATATAAATCCTTACGCAACCTTTTTTCTCCTACTAAAAAGAAGAGAAAGAAGAAGAAAAAAAGAGAAGAAGATTATATATATGTGTGTATATATGTATATATATTATTTAAATGGGCAGTAAAAAAAACAAATGTTTTCTTCCTCCTCAGTTGGAGAGAGACCTCCAGAGCAGGACAATGTGTGCTGCTCCCTCGCTGTGGCCTCTGATGTGCTGTTGTTATTTGCTTGTTTACAATCTTTGACATGATGTAATGGGACGGCTGTGAAAGTACTAGCCAGCAAATGGCACAGAAAATAAGACAGTCCTTTATGTCTCTCCCCCCTCCTCCTCCCCCTCCCCCTTTTTATTTCCCTTGTTTTTTTTCTCCCCTGCAAGCGGGGGAATATGTCCTGCATTTGACTCCAGCAACATGAGCCTTGAATATAAGTAACTGTTTTTTGCATTAGGTACTCCCCGGAGGTAGGGGGCGGGTGGGGGGGTGTATCATGTCCCTGCGTGAAATGTGAATGTGAAATCTAGCAGAAAGAAATATTTATGACCATTTTTTGCTTGATTAGAGCTGGATGACATGCCTAAGGAGACAGCGAGTGGACAAAAAGGCAGCAGTGCCGCTTCTGGGCAGATGTTAAAGAAAGAGTTGTTTAGGGAGAAGGCCATTCTGACCAGGGGCTCTCTGCGTGTGCACGGCCTTTGTGTGTTTGTGGGATTGGGGGTGTGGGTGGGTGGGTGGGGGGGGGTGACGCATGGTAGAGGAAATTGAGTAAGTCCTACAGGAGTGCACTGGGAGGCAGATGGAGAGCATGCAAGATCCATCACTCGTCTTGTTCCCAGACACACAAAACACAAGTAATGTCTCTCGGATGGACGCTCATAAAACCGCGATACTGGTAAAAACAATTTATCAACCAGTTTAGGTGGACTGGGTTCGGGGCCAAGACACAGTCAACCATTTATAAGGCGTTTGCTGCTACTGCAGTGATCGTCTGACTTTGCCTTTGATTTGACTTTTACATGGCCTTGGATTAAAAAGAGATCAACAGCAATCAGTGCACGCTGCTGTACACTGGGCCAGCGTTGACTCTGCACACCGCCCACAACAGGTGAAGTATATTCATTCAGGGAATCTGAGTCAATACAGATGAAACTCCAATCTAGTTCACTTTTTTTAAATGGGGCTGAAATCTACCGACCATGTCTAATTCCATGAGTTAATTTGGCCACATTATTATATATATATACGACAGTATTGATATGTGTGGCACGCTGCTGCTATCGGTTTGTACAGTTAGCTGGTGCGCCGCCTGTTCGGACCATGTTGGTTGATGGCAGTGCCTTTGTAGATCCGTGTTAACAACAAAAAGTAAATAAAAAAGTCTACTTGTATTGTAAATATGTTTGATCCATATATGTGCATGAGAACGCTATTGCCTGGTGGAGCAGCTTCAGTGAAAAGCACGGGGCATCAAACTCACGCAGCAGTATTTAAGCAGTCCTGGAATTTTTGTCATCACTCTGCATAATACCTTATTGCATGCTTTCAAAAGCTAAAATTGCCACTTAGGAAACTTGATAGTGTGGAATACACCCCCCTGTCAACCATAAACTTAATGCCGTTTTGTGTATGCATTAGCATATTTTATACCCCGGACATTGTATTAGCATAGATTGCATACAGTAATGGTGAGGGCCAAAACAAGGAATATTGAGAACCTACAGGGCCCACGCATGGATAATTGAGTTGTATGGATGGGAAACTGCACCTGGTCTGAGCAATTTAGTATTTGCAACTGTTGCCAGGGAATATGCATCCTATTAGGACACTATATGCAATTCAGGGAGCGTGGCAGACGCGTGAATGTGTAACAGCATGTGATCGGGGCCAACAGAGAGATATTTCCTCTCCTGTCTGCACCTATTGACCCAACATCCACGTCACGGTGTAACACTTTGTATCCCTATATGGGCCAAGGGAGATCTCTGCTATCATCACCACGCACAACAGGCTTATTTATATATTCGTTGGGATGCATCGGGACAAGCGACAATATATGAATAATCAGTTAATTGCCGCATTAACGCAATTGTCTCCGTTGCACCAGCAAACTCATCTCTGGCAGCAGGTTGATTGTGTTTAGACGTTGATGGGGAGAAGCCACAGCTCTTAAAGCCTTTTCCAATGGATCAGAGAAGTACAACATTGAGTATGATTAATTTTTCAATTTCTCTCTGCGGATATCTAATAATTGTGCCCATAGATAGCCATGGGCTCTTACTAAACATTAACATGCAAAAAGAGAGAGAAGTTAGAATCAGAAAGATGGTATTTTGGATTGAATAATGTAAAATATCTTTAGGGCAACAGGGGAAGAAGCAAACTAGTCCAGGTTTATTCTTCAAATGTTTCCCACCACTCCTAATTACTGAGCTCTTATCTGCACACTCAACACTATATTTATTTATCCTCCTCGCCAAATGCAAATTTTTTTCGTAACCTTTTAATAACATATACATAATTTTTTAAAAGGAATCATTAGAGATGTCAGTCGGTCCCTGCCAGGATTGTGTTATTAATTGGAATGTAACTCCACCGGACGGACAACGTTTTTTATTTTTTAATTCAAGTTTTTGATAATTAACGCGAGACCGTCTCCGGCATACAAATGCCCACTCTTTGATCTGGTAAAGGGAGGGTTTTGTGAGGCACCTCATCTCAGATTGCTGTGGCACAGGGGAACTGCATTTGCTGATCAGATTTGGCTTGGCTGACGCCTCCTCCCCAGAAGTACGGGGACGTGCGAGTAACGCTTGCCTGAGCCCAGGGCCCGCCGCTGGCTGATTGAGTGGTCCTGCCTGTCACTGGACAAGATAACCACATCAGTAAATACTCCTCAGCCCCCTGCAACCACCACGCCGGCTCTACCAGCGGCAGCGCTGCACTCCGCACGTGCACCTTGCGAATTCCCTTGTTTCAGCTCTCCTTTGTGTTACGTCGTGGTTCCCGAGAGGCCACATTGTGATGCACATTGGGTCCATTCTCTTTCGAATCGGTTTCTACCGCAGCTCTTGAGGAGGCGAATGAAAGCACATTAACACGCAGCCATATTGTACCGGCTCTCTGGCTCTCCGAAGGGAATTCTGACTCAAGTTACAGTTAGATTTTTCTCCTCAATCTGATGAGGTCTCTAGCCGGTATCGCACCAGCAGACTCCGGTTTCACAGTGTGATCTTTTTGATATCTCTCTTCTCCTCCCCCCATCCCTCTCTCTCTCTCACCGGCATCGAAGACGGATTGAATTAGCGATTTGTGGTGTATTTATCTCGATCTGAGAGTAATTTCGTGCACTCTGTCTTTGCACTCAAGCTCAATGAAAACAATAAATGGTGTCCTTATCTTCTGCTGTGAAATCAAGATAGGAGCAGGAGGCTGCAAGTTATTTGTGGTTGATTTGGGGTGTGGGGGGATCTCGGGGAAGGAGGGACAGGAAATGGACACCCATCTCACATTACCTCTCGCCGTACAGCAGGAGATGGCAGAGGGAAGGCTTTTTTAATCAGTAGGACGCTGTGCTTCTAATGTGAAAGTGTCAAAGATGTGCCTCAGCCGTGCAATGAGTGAAATCTGGTCAACCTTCTGTGTTAAATTGAAAACGGGGCCGCTGGGATTTGGAGGTGAGGGGACGGGGACCCAGTGGCAGCAGAATTTCGGTCAATTATCACAATCGCCCGTGCTCGGTTCTTCTCCTGAGGCCTCTCCTCGACTGCCGGCTCACTACACAACCAGGAACACATGCAACGAAACAAGGTGGGTTTTCAGCATGAGCTGAAAGGGTTCATCGTTGAGTCAAAAGAATGCTTCAGCCACAAACGACCCCTCTGTTTGTCAATCACTCACCCCGCCGCGATACCTCGAATACTTTGTTTGTCTCGATGCCTCCACGGTGAATGAGAAACTAGAAAGGTGCACTCGATAGAAGGCAGACGTCCAAGTCTCCTGGTGCGTCTGGAACCAGCACTGCTTTATTGTGCGATTGAACGTACACAACCCCCCGACCCCGTCTAGACACCATTGGGCTTCGTAAAACACACTTCATTCAAACTAAGAAATAAGGCAATCGGCTCGAAGTCATTGTCTGGTACACTTCACAAAATCTTGCCAAAAAACGAAAGGAAACCCTCTCTGCCCGACAGATGCGGCGAGGCCCACCAGTGTGTGTACTGGTAGTTTTGTTAGCTGTTAGCGGTTAGCCGAACACACCATCCAAAACAATAAAAATGAGCCTCAGAGCAGCGGGGGCCGGTTAACGGTCGTGATTGAGGAGTTAGCAGGCGGTCAATGGCGGTATAAAACGGGCAATAAAAAGGTGTTTTGAGAAAGTCTGAGTCACAGCAAACACGAGAGGTCCTTCAGCGTGCAGCTCGGTCCGGCACCCGCAATATAACGCAGATTGTCTGCAGCAGACTCCGAGATTAGCCGTGGACAGACACACAGGCGCACAGTACACACGTGACCGGTCGCACGATCCTCCTGGCGGAAATGAAAACGGAGAACTGTCTCGATGAATTTAAATAAATGGGGGCACATGAACAATAGCAACACACTCTCAGCTCCTGCAGTATAATCCAAGTCATATTTATCCAGTCGTATTCTCACTACTTCACTAACGCATGCATATTTCCGATAAGTATACAATTTAAAACACTTCTGCATCAACGGATTTGTTCAAGTCTGAGGTGATACTTTATTAAACTGCACGATTTGTGTGCGTAAGTATTCAATGTAATTGAATTTAATTAATTAATATATATATATATACATATATATATATCTGGGTGAAGTATTACATATAGTCCCTTAAATCTAACGTTTTGCCCACAGACATATGCCTTGGATCAGGAATATTCCAGGTCTTTGCTCGCTTTACAAGTAATGAATGAAGAAGTGCCACGTGTGGGCCTCTGCTCCTCTGCATCGCCCCTGCCTGTAGGGGCATTGAGCTAAACACTAGAGCTGCATGTCCTGGCGTATCCCAGCAGCCTCTCTGGCTGGAGAGAAAAGGATCCCTTCCTGGCAGGTGTGATGTGGGGAGCCACAGCTCCTGCCTTTTTGCTAACTTGCCACAGTGTGGTTAAAAGAAAAAAAAAGAGGGATAAAGGGTAAACTAGAGGACGGGGGAGGATGGACGTTAACCGCCACTCTATTAATACATGGACAGTATGCGTTCAGTCTATGTGAACCACCTGAGCGGGAGCCAGGAAGCCGGCACTTGCAACCATAATTTAACCAGATGGTTAGGAGGGAGAAGAAAAGCCTCACAAGAGGCTCGCTATCAAAACCATTATCTTTACGGGTGGATGTTTACAAAGGCTTAATGTGATATTCTGCAGACGGACTAACCGAGGCTGCTTCCATGTGTTGACCACGATGGATGCTCCTGCCTTAAGAGACCAGCACCTTCTACGATATAGAGGAGCAATGCAGTGTATGAATGTCGGCCATGATCCCACCCTCTCCTCTCACCCAGCGTGAGCAGCAGACGGGACAGACGGCCTCTTTTGACAGGCAGTCAAAGAAGCTCAGGCAGAGGTTTGTAGCCACGGGGCGACGGGGCTGCTGCTACCTGTCCTCTTGCCAAGCCCTCATGTCAGGTGGAGGCGGCGTGTCATCATAATTCATATAGCACAAGATCAAACCCTGATTTCTGTTGGGCTTCTGTTTTAATTTATGTATTTCCTACCTGATTGGGCGAGTCCGATATAAATACACAGTATGTAGGCTGACATCTAATGGAATCCCCTTCATTTGGCTTCAGGGGGAGTTTGTTTTTGGAGCACATTGTAGTCTGTCGACGATTTCTCTCAGGAATCGATGTTTAATTTGAATAAGAAAAAAGAAAAAAGAAAAGGCGCGTTCTTTTGGTTTGCGGGGATATCAGAGTCCCAGATGAACAAAGAAGTAAATGAAGGGGAAGAAAAACAGGTAATTATGCCGAACCAGTAAATGAATGACCCACTGACCCTGCGTCCTAATTGATTTTGTAGAGGCAAATTATTTTTATCAGCCATTTTGATGTGTTTTTGTTAACTGTCTTTTTGCTTCTTTTTTTATGTAATTAATTGGTTTATATGAATAAAGAATCAAATGGTAGAAACCGGGTTGTAGGACATCTGCATCTCTTCCATTTACCAGCAGGGCAATTATAGTTGCCAGCCTGCGCGCTGTGGAGTGATGTCATATCCTGGAAGAGGAGCAGAGACTTCACCTCCCACCAGAGTCGTCAAACCCACAATGCTATTTAGCTTTATTTACTGTTCATAAAAAAAACATAATGCATAACATTAACATACTGTTGGCTGTTTGGTGGAGTAGTTAGGCTTGTAGGTACACAAATTATGCAAATGAGGAGAGGAGGAGAAAAAAAAAAAGAGGTCTGCAGCAGCTGTGTTAATTTCAGAAACGGCGTTGTTCAGAGAGCGGCAGCCGCCGGGGTCGGGCCGGCGCCGACCTCACACGCCGCTGCAAATATGCGGCGGTCAGTGGGCGCATGCCAAGTCGCAGTGCAGCGCTACGTGTGCAGGCGCGCTGTCTGGGCGATGACATGTGCTGCTTTGCATGTAAATCCTTTCAGCGGTTCACCTCCGAGTGAACCCGCTGAGAGCGATTCTGGTGCCGGCTTAAAGACAGAGGTGTGTTTTTATGACTAGGCGAGGCACGTCCTCCAAGGCCCTCAAGCACTGTGTCCCTCTACCCTCCCCTTTAATCACTGTATCAACCACTCTCATAAACTCCATGAGGTGTGTATGAGTGTGTGCGTGTGTGTTTGCTTGTGTGTGTCTGTGTGTGTGCGTAAGCCACGTCTACGCGTCCGTGAGCATGTGCCCTTCCTTGTTTCCCCCATTTTTAAACTTAATCAGCAAAAATAAAAGCCGTTGTAAGCCGGCTCATATTAAAGGGGGTGATTATTGGTAATAAATACTTTTTATACATACTTATTACAGAGGCAGTTTTCTTCTTGCGCTTAATGAGAGTAATTTGATTTGCTTGAGAGATTACAGTTTCCCAGAATTAATGCGGCAGTCCCCATTCCAAGATAGAGTGAGATCTAAGATTCTTCACAGGTCGTGTGCTGCTAGATGCACCCCTCTCACATAGCAGCTAATGGAGTTGAACAGCAGTCTGTCATTCCCCCCGCCCCTCCCCCACCCACCCACCGCCCCAGCAGCTCTATAGCCCACATGCCCTTGGTTCCTGCAGAGCTTGTTGTTTGGGCTACTTCTGCCACCTGCATTTTACTTTTACCTCTTATTCACACCAACGGCTGCTAAGTGCCTCTCTCTGGGAAAAAGAAGAAGGGAGGGAGTGATGGTGATTTATTGTATATATGCAATGTTCAGTCATCAATGAAAATTCAACATCTGGACAAATTATTCACACAATTGCACTAATTCAAATGGTTCTCAAGTTGCAGCAGGACCTGTTTTTTTTATTATTTGTGTATTATTATTTAATTTTTTTTAGCCATAGTTTTTTCTCCCCGTCTACCACCCCGTTTTGTCGTCGTTTAATATTTCCATCACATGTTTATGTAAGCCCTTCAAGCTTAGCGCTTAATTTGAGTTGTGATCATCTTCTCCTGCGACATTTATTGAAGCCTGCAGCCTGCAGGTCTCAGCGCCTAAAGCTGAAGGTGGCTCAGGCAGATTGAGGGCGGCCAATTCCGCCTCCGCACTGCACTTCGCATGTTAATTAAGCTTGAGGTGGTTTGGAAAAGTGCTTACGCCCAAAGGACTTATTTCACGAGTTGTTAGTCCATAAACACTCTGAATTGTGAACTCTGGATGTGTACTTCTGATGGCCCAAGATTGTATCTTCAGTGGAAACTATTGATGGATCCCTTGTTGCCTGAAAGCAACAGAGAGCAACTCAAAAGCAAAGATGTATCATTCAATGGATGTTAATTGTGTTGGTAGCGTTGTCATCATGGCATTGGCGTCCCCGCTCCTCCTCTGACTCTTCTGCTTTCGTTCCTTGGCAGTTGTTTTGTCACAGAACAGGGTTTAGTGCAGATCACCTTTTATATTACATATCGTCAACAGGTGAGTTTTGTACCAAACTTAATGTAAACCAGCTGCAGCTTTAAGGGGCGTTAACATGTTGCATCATGAAAAACGCCCGCCGTGCCTCCTCCATCCATTCACACAAGGTTCTTGGGAGGCAGCGACAGGGATGAAGTTGTGATAATTTAGCAGTGAGCCTCACTGACTCAACCAAACAAACTCACGCACGTCTACATTCACGACACTGGAATTGAAGGCACAGCTTTTTTACTGCGGAACGTTAAAGCGTTTTGTTGATTAAAAAAAAAAAAAACTAGCTGCCACTTTTAGCCATGTACAGGCCCCTCACCACTAAATACAAATACATCACCATTTAGTATGTAATGTTAAGCAGTCTATAAACGTACAGTTAACGGCTGTGGGATGCTTCAGTTTCCATCACTGCTGTTCGCAATGCTGAACCGTTGGCCTGCATTATACTTAACTTACTCAGGGTAGGTGAGATTCTTAGCTGATCACCATTGTGAAACTGCGTAAAACTGCAATCCTTTTATCGGCAACCAAACAGAGGACTCTCTGCAATTTTGTACGTCGTAGAGTATGGCGTCAGAAATGTGACAATTCTCAGTCAGTTTTATTGCACTTTCCCAACTGAAGCGGTACCAAGAGAAAGCACAAGGTACTATCTCTAGTTTTGCTAGTGGAAAACCGAAAACAAAAGAGCAGGTTGAGGAGAGTAGAGCCGTGTCGTGGAAATGCGACGTATTTATGTCATGACGCTACCAGAATCAGTGAAGATATTCCTTGGCACCAGAATTTGCAATCCCTTGCTTTCTCACACACATTCCACATCTTCCAACTATGTCAATAAAGATTTTTTAATCCTCGAATAAAAAATAAAAAATCACTTGAATAAAAAATCACACAAAAGAAAAAACCATCGGGGCCCACCATGTGTCATGTCACCTCTGAGACTATAATACATTACGGTCCAGTGTGACGGGTGATGTGTCTGACCCTGCTGAAGATTACTCCTCTTTATGGCCGGAGCAGATCCGATTTTTTTTTTCCCCCTTTCTCTCTCCTCCTATTCTCTTCCCTTTCTTTATTCCTGGCGGCATAGGATCATATTACCCATCTTGGAATGACTTCAACAGAGACACTGCTATTCCCAGGGAGCTGTCTCTCCCCGCTGCAACTCAATCCATAGCCAATTGGACTGGCCTTGTGATTTATAGAAAATCCTCTCCTTTGCTCCACACACACACACACACACTGGGAATTCTCCCCTGGCAGCTCATGTTGTGTCTCAGGTCACAACAGTTCAAGGCAGTGAGCATCATTGGGAAAAGATGCACAGTGGAAAACCACATAAAGTCTTAACCATAAAAGCTGCCGTGCGTTTGTTTTATGCAAGGTGCACAAAGCAAAACAAATAAAAAATCATCTCTTTCGATTTTAGTGTCTCGATGAAACGGGATGCTTTGAGAAGATGCTCGCCCGCTCTTTTTGGGGCGGATGTCATTTCAAATCCGTCTTCAAGGGCAACAGTCAAAAGGAGCTTTGGGCAGTGTCCCCGCTTGTTGTGCGCCGTACTGATTAGTGGGATTATTCATCTCCATGAGTTACTTTTGCATCCGCACACACCGAGTTAATCAACGCGCCCCGTGGCGCCGAGGCCGGAGAGTGGTCAGCCGACGACGCGGGCCGCCAGTTCTGGGGCCCCCGAGCGGCGCGGCGCTCCGTGGCCGCGGCTGAACTCATCAATCGCTCGCTCCCCCTCCCCTCTTCCTCCGGTGCTATTATATAGCGGCGCGCCAACCACATTCATCTATATTCACCACAACTAAATTGGAAGATTTAGGCGGGGGTTTACCGGCCGTCCCGGGTGTATCAATAATGTTGAGTCCTCTCGTCTATGAGACCAGAACGGATCCAGCTTCCCATTCTAAACAATATCATTCACGCATGATAAAATCCGCTCACAGTATTCTAAGTCTCACGCTGGGTTTTTGGAAGCGCCCATTTTCCCAAGCACAACACCCCCCGCGCCCCACACCACCCCACCCCCCTGCTACAAAGTGATGCAACACTTCCAACACAGAGGCAATCGGGGATGGGGGTAGGGGGGTAGTGCGTGTTTTCTAACGGTCCGCCTAAGCGCCCGGCACAGTTGGCGCGCCTCTGCTCTCCCGCTCCCACTTTATCAACTTGACGGATATGATCGCTGTATTCAGTGGTGGGCATCCTGAGGCATCATACGCTCAGAACAAAAAAAGCTAAGGTCAGGGAGAGGCGGGCTGCTGAGATCTGCCCGCTGCATCGTTCCCAGATCCTTTTATTTATTTATTTCCCCCCCATCTCTTCTCTTTTTAGATCATTTTATCCTCCTCTCACTCCCATACTTTACTTTTTTGTTTCTCCCTCTCTCTCTCTCTCTCTCTCTCCCTCTCTCTCTATCTGCCTCTAAATGACATCGAAGTGCCGACTGCTCCTCCGACTGATTTGCCTGCGTGTGACCTCCCTCCTTTTAGTAGAGCCATTCGCAGGCAATGCTGAAGCCGAAACGCCGGCTCTTGGCGGGGTAGACAGTGACACGCGGCTGTGCGCTGATAGACTTTCCACTGGAGTGGATTAAATCAGCATCAGGCTAGTGGAGCTGATTACCCCAATATGAAAATGCAGTATCTTAATGGTACATATTTTCATGAGGCAGCCCAGTTGCCTTTCATTTTGCAGCTAATATGTCTATTCTTATGAGTCATTTACTTCTTTAATTACCTTTAGCAGCAGATGCACAATGGTGTATTAATGTGAATGATTTTTACTGCCACTTTATCATACTGAGCCCGGGAAGTTGAAAGGCGTAATTGAGGCGGAAGAGCGACTCATGAGAGGAACAATATTTAGCTGACAGCTCCTCTTGTACTCGGGGAGGGTGTTTATGAGTTTACACCGCACTAAAGCTGTAATAAACACAGTATTCCTTTTAATAATGTCGAGGGGGACGGAAACGCTTTTCACTCAGATCTGCTGGGTTATTTAATCATCCCGGGAAGTTGTTTGGTAGAATCAAACAACACACTGCGTGTGTGTGTGTGTGTGTGTGTGTGTGCTCACTTTCGCGTTGTTGTCTCGTTTTGCATGATTTTTTTCTTTTCTTCTCTTTTGCAAATAAAATAGCTGTTTGCGTGTGCAACTCCGACGGTCCACGTAATTTGCATCCGCACGCTCGCGTTGCGTTTGTGTGTTTTGTGTGTTTTGTGTGCGGCCTGTGTGTACTCTTCCTTGGCGCGATTCTCTGATCCGAGCCACTCTGAATAGAGGCCTGTCTTTAGCCATCTGTTGGTAAGCTGCCGGCTAAGCAAGGCCGGGGGAATCCAAACAAACGCCGAGCACACAGCAAACGGAAGCTGTCAGGCCGGCATAGCTGAGCTGACCTCGCCGGGTTGGAGGGGAGGGGGGTGGGGAGGTGGGGAAGGGGGGAGGGGCATGACCCCTCTGTACCAGGCTCGGAGCGCCCGAACCGCCTGGTCAGGGCACTGTTTACCCTCCCCTCTGCACCTCCTGCAACCTCCTCCTCCTCCTCCCCTCTGCTCCCCCCTCTCTCTCCATCTTTTATCTCTCTTCTATGTTTCACACTCTCTCTCCATCTGTCTGTGCCCCCCACCCTCTCCCCCTTTTCACTCCACTCCCTCCATCATCCGTCTTGCTTCACAGCCCCCTCTCTTCTATCTCCGCCCGCGGTTATTAACTTTGCTTTCGCCTTGTTTTTCTTACAGTCATTTCTTCTTCTTTTTTTCTCCAAAAAAACATTTGTCAGGGCACCGCATTACCTGTTATGGGGAGGGAGGTGTGTGTGTGTGGGGAGGGAGGGGGATGGGAGGGTTACAGAGGGAGTATATTGGACAAACAATAACAGGCTTTGTTTTATCAGTCAGGTCTTATGTAAGTGCACGCACTCCCTTATTGTTTAAATGTGGATATTTGAAATGTTTAGTGTTGTCATAAATATTAATAGATTAGTTGAAAAGTGCAGCGAAGGAAGGGGAATCTAATGGTTGGGAGTGGGTATAAAACGTTGATTTATTTATGTATTCTACATGAATTAGTTTGGGAATCTAAACACAGACTGGAGAGTGTTGTTGCGAGGGCCCTGTAATGTGCAAGGTTTGAGCATCGGGGCCTGTTTTCCATGTGGAGTGGCTTTTTGGAAATGGCATTAATTACATACTCACTGGGAAAGCAGACTTTCCCTGCTTTGCATTGCAGATAAACGTCTGTATTACTGAGGCAAAGAGAAAGGTGGTGGGGGGGAGGCAATTAATATAAATAGACATGATCTTCAATGCTTATCCGCTTCCATGTTAAAAAATGATATGCATTTCAATTAAAATGACAAGTATTCCAAGTGAATTCCATTACTCTATGTTTGCAGAGTCAGAACCCGTCGAACACCGTATCTGCTAGCCGTCATGTTGTGAATACAGAACCGATTCCATCGCCACTGGCTGCAATAGCCCGTGTCATTTCTGAAATGATTGGCTCGTTCTCGTAACGTTAGCTCAACGTGTTAGCGACCTTATGTTCAGGAGCTGGTGGGAGAAGAGCCGGGCTCCGTGGGTTCGGGTTCACCACTGAGGAGCGGAGGGAGGAGGGGGGTTGTCTTTGGAAAAAGAAACGGCACGAGTGATAAATGTCAGGTGAGTTGAGACGTGCGATCAGTCACAAAGTCAAGCAGATAACCTTGACATTTAGGGCCGCAGCGGTGTGTCGGAGCCCCCACCCGCCTCCCCCCCGCGTAGAGGCTGCGGAGCGAGACCGGAGGGCCCGGTGTCTTCAGAGCCGGACTACATTAAGAGCTAACCTATTAGTCGTGTTGTTGCTTGGCTGTCTCTGAGCCACGCTCTCCTGACTAACAATGCCTGGCAAAAAAAGAAAGAACAGTGGCCGCTGAGTAAATACGCTGAATCACACACACAGACACACACACACACAGACGCAAACAGATGCACGTCTCGTTCTGTCTCCCTTTCTCAAAGTGGCCGCAGGGATCCGGTTACACCTGCCTGCACATCTTCCAGCAATTAGGAGCAATCTGCTCGAAACCATTTCACGTTCAAGGTCTTCCCCCAGCTGTGTGGCGAGAGGACGTTTATAGAACCAAAGAGGTTCTCTCTGCTGATGGGCCCGAACAAACAACGGCGGGCCCGCTACGGAGCCGGTCCCTCCCTCCTCCCCACATTCAGCCCGCATCGTCTCCGTTTACGTTTTCTATTCACATGTCATTTACAGAAATGCGCCGCGTGTCGTGTCACGCTCCCTCTCGGATCCTCTTTCGCTTCATGCGGCGGTTCGACTTGGCAGCGCGGGTCAGTGAAGTCGCATAAGATGAGCTTAAAGGGAGACGCATCTGAAATATGTCTGTTTTACCTTGTAGTGGAGGGGGGGGGGGGGTGCTGTGGCGGGATTTCGGCAGTGAGCGGACTTGACTGTGTGGCAATGCTCTGAGCTGGGATTTGTCAGACACCCAGAGCTGGCTTTAGCAGCAGGAAACCCCAGAGCCTGTAAATAATCCACATGTGCAGACTGCACATAAAGACATCCAGTACTTAGCAGTTCCCTTATCGCAGCGTGATAGCCCAGGGACACAAGAGAGACGCGCCTGCCTCTATTCGCTAATATGGTGTGAAAGTAGATGCAGATAAAAACGAAAAAAAGAAAAACGCCCGTTGTTTATTGAGGAAGTTGCGTTAAGAGGGGGAAGAGGCTGTGAACTTTGAACACATTTGAGATGGGGAGAATAAAAGAGGGCCGCCAAATGACAAGGATACAACATTTGCACCAGCTTTGTTGCTGATAAAGAAAGAAAGAAAAAAAAAACTTTGTCATGTGCTGGTGGGTGTTTTTCTAATCAAAAGCACCTGGGGGTTTCACTCCCTCTATACTGTGTGTGTGTGTGTGTGTGTGTGTGTGTGTGTGTGTGTGTGTGTGTGTGTGTGTGTGTGTGTGTGAGCATGATGTGTGGACGTAGGCATCTAATTCCAGTGGGCCGCTGTCGTCTCGTACTCTGCACACAAGACGATGCACACATCCGACGTGTGTGTCACAAATCCTGTGTTTTTTAAGTAAATGTACTTCATTACACTATACAATATAACATAGTGCGGTTTAGTTCTCAAGCAGTTATTGTTATCGGGCCTGAACGTTTATTAACCGAGGAGTCCACTTTATTTGGACTCTCATATCACCTGGATGACATGCTGCTCTCCTTTCTCCATGCTTCAGATAGAGTTTCCAGCTCTTTCCCATTTGTCAGGAGCTCTTATACTCGCTTGTCTATCGAGCGTCCAGTATCTTCTGAATGGAAGATCAAAAGAAGATACATTCCGGAGGAGGAGGAGGAGTGGGGCAGTCTGAAATAGAAGAGTGGGTGCTGAGTAAACATCGCAGTGACAGTTCACAATGGGTTATTTTAGCCCAGCATTAGGCCTCTCAAAGGCATGCCTGCTCCAGTGGCCTTTAAAAAATAAAATGAAATCCGAATACAAACACGACTGCAACATTCCTGTCCGTTGAGCCGACCTCACTATGCAGGTTCTCAGCTCGCCGCTTTTGTCTCGTTGTTTTCTACACCAACAACACATTTTACTCACGTTATATCTTTGGGCTTTCAAAAGTCCCATTGTAAAGTTATTAAAAGAGCATATCCAGGCATGTGCTGTCTGACAGCGATGTAATTTTAGTTAATTTGCCTTTGTCGAGAAGATCGTTGAGTATATTTTTCCAGTGCATGATCACATAATTATTGCCCTTACTTTAATGGGAAGAATAATTTTAATGACGTTGCTGACATGAACGATCAACGGCATGTTTTGTTCAATGCTGCACAACAGCGTAATTGTTCAAATTGTTGTGTTCCTCCTGTTATGAAGCGGTTAGGTTGGGTTGAGTCCCACAGTTAACACCAGACAATCTAACCCATCCAGGCAACGGAAGACCAGCAACTCCCGTGTTCAGCCCGGTAAGATGGACCGTTTCTGTCTCGTGGCTTTGCAGAGAACGTAGATGGCTAAGAGCTGTCTGACAGCGAGGTGAAGGGTTAAAATTAGGGATGCACCGGTATCGGTATCGGGGGTCGATACTGCGTTAAAATACTCGTACTCGTATCGATTTCAATTGTCGATACCAAGAACCGATACCACTCAACAGTATTTCACTACAACAAACTGGTCGCGCTTTGTGGAGAAAAAGATTTGTTGTCCTACCTGACTTCAACGTCTAGGGCAGGGGTCGGCAACCCGTGATCCAGAGCCGCATACGGCTCTTTCGTCGCTCTCTTGCAGCTCTTGCAGCAAGGTGTGTAGAGTAATGTGCGTCGCGTTACGCGATGGAAATGACTGCCGTCCCGCCGGTTTGAATCAAACTGTTGCTGATCCACCTGAAGTAGCGCTGGCAGCGGCCTCATTCAGACGCTGTTGTGCGGCTACGGATGATATTATTGTAGCCGAGTGTCTGTTGTGTGTCTATATTTGTAATTCTAATAAAATGAAAACACGCTCCAGGGTAACTTGAACCACTTTTTTATCTCCTTCACACACGTATATCCCACAATTCCACTCCTCTTTTCCTTTCCGTTTCTCCCTCCACAATAAAAGCACCGGAAACATAACTTGGAACACAGCTTCCTATATAATTGCTGATCCCTAATATTATCGCTTACATTATGAACCCGGACACGGGGGCGTTTTATGGTCCGACATTAGAGGGACTTCCACAAGAAGTTTAAAGCTTGGGATAGCCTTCTGTTAATTTTGTACTATAGGCTTGACATAATCTGCAGAGGATAAAATAAAATCTGCCTCCAAATTAATTGCACTTTCATGGAGACCAAATCTAAGAAGTATCGGTATCGGTACTCGGTATCGGCAAGTACACAAATAAAAATACTCGTACTCGTATCGGTTTGTAAAAAATGGTATCGTTGCATCCCTAGTTAAAATGTTCTAAAGCGTCCACTGAAACGTCTAAAATACTTTTGGCTGCCCCCGTCCACAGCTGGACATTGCTTTGCATTTCTCCAAACTGGGACCTGCAGTCTACTGTAGAAAAAACACTGACTATGGAAAAGGACCTCAGACAACCCCACTTTAAAAAAAAAAATTAAAAAAAAGATTCTGGATCTACTCGCGTTAACTTTCTGTGCTTAAAATGAAGATGACAGTGAACAGACTTCCCAGAAACGCATCTCTTCCTCCATTACTGTCTAAATTTCCTATCATATCCTGTTGACTCAACTCTCTTTGTTTCAACACCCTCGGTTGTAAACCCAGACACACACACACACACACACACACACACACACACACACACTGCATGTGTCATCAGTTACAGGGGAAAAGAAAACAGACAACTTTGTTTACTCTGCAGTGTGCCCGTAATACCACGCCTTGGGCGTTGTGAAGGGTTTTGTAACAGCATTTTTTGTATAATATTTTTTTGGTCTCTTGAATTATCAGCGTTTTACTGTCTTAGTCATTCAAGCGTTCTTTCTCAGTTCATGATGCTGTAGTGGCTGACGGCACTGACGCAACCTCACCCGAGTTATATTCTTATTTACCGACAGCATGCGGCCGGTATTGTTTTCACTTTGTGAGTGTGTGTTCGTGTCGTGGAGACACTGACGGGAACTACCACAGAAGTGGAGTACTTTGCTGGGTGTTATGTCAGTCTGTCTGTCTGTGGACAGATTTCTACACCGCGATAGCGTCACAACAGCGTAATATGCGGTCAAGTAAACTGTACAGGTGTGTGTGTAGGGGGAGATCCAAATGGACTCATTCGAAGATGGGTGTGGCCTGAGAAAAAAGGCCATAAGTGAAGGGAGGGGATGGGGGGTAGAAACAGAGTGCCGGGAGGATGGGGTGTTTTTTTAGTTGGCGTCCCTGGTCACTAGTTCCCTCACCAAAGAAATTCAATGGAACTCAATGGGACTTTTTCTTTGGATCATGGATGTAGATGTAAAACGTCTGTGGAAAAATGTAGTTCATGATACGTACACGTTTGGTTCACTAAATGAATCTCCATAACTGAACTGGAGCGTAAATGCAGTCGGCAGAAGTAGAGTACGGTAAAGGCGGTTCTAGTGAGGACGTTTTGTCGTCTCTTTTAGTCACTTGTTAGCAAAAAGCAAGCTAGAAAGAAAGAAACACAAGAGAGATATTTGCTTATGCAATGTTAAAATCTCTTAAGCTTGTGTAAACCATTGACCTAACTTTGCGGTTATGATTTGATGCTGGATTTAATCAATCAATCATTTGTTTTACGTTTATTCTTAATTAATTAATTTCTTTAAAGGAAAACAAGCTCATTATCTTGTTAGAATTTTAAAGTATTTAAATAGGTCGGTTTTTGATTGAGCTTTCGTAACGCGATTGAAAGAACTCCACGAAACGAAGCATTAGAGGTTTTCCGATCCCCGGGTCAGCTCTTTGCACGCCAGGTGTTCTTTTCTGATTATAAGTTGCTAAAAGGCTAAACGTCTGAACTGTAAAATGTAAATATTACGATCGCGTGGGAGTGAATCTTGCTCACACAGTTCTTGGTATCAATTTGTACACTTTCCTTATGAGTGTACTCGCTTTCTGGAGAGGGGGGATTCCCCCCGTCCGCAAATTTCAAAGCCGAGGACAATTAGGCATGCAGAATGAGATCTGTTGCTCTGGCTTCACGTGAGAGCTGCGAGACGGACGGAGAGGGACAAGCTACGCACTTTAGAGTTGAGCGTGGTGAAATGCCAGGAGCGTGGCCTCTTTGTAGCCTGTGGTCATATTTATGCCTCATGATGTCATCGGACAGCCGTGTGCGTTTGGGAGGGTCAACACCCACACACACACACACACACACACACACACACACACAGACAGAGAGATCATCATACAGCTGCTCGCTCCCACCACTGGCTGTCTGCTGCCTTTCCGTCTTAAAGTATCGTCCGACTTTACGGCACTAAGACCAAGTTATCTCTGTCTTTTCATCCGTCCACAGAGCTTTCTATTCGCCCTTTTCCCTGCAGATATCTTACTTTCACACAATCGTTCTCAGGTTTCACTCCCTCGTTCACACGTCGCTCTAACTTTTCTTCTTCTCTCTCTCTCTGTCTCTCTCTCTCTTGAGCTATCTCTTCGAGAAACATTCCACCATTTACTTTCTCTAATTCCTGAACCCCTCAAATAATTGACCGGGGAAACCCGCCAGATCGTCCGTCTGCGAGATGAGCTCGGATGTGCCCCGGCTGTTTGTTTAATTTGTGGGGAGCGATCGTCTGAGGAACATGGAAAGAATGAGGCCAGTTATTTACCCAGATGGTTTACTGGTGGAGGTGTGAGGCTGGCCAGCTCACTGTGGGAACACAGCGCTTGCTTTTCTTGGTATCGCTGACCGTTTTTCAAGACTGCTGTGTTTTTTTTCCCCTCCAGCTCTCTCTCCCTCTCTCTCTCCCTCCCTCTCTCCAGCTTTGTTTGTTCTGGATGGCATGTTTGATTATTTATCGCGAGGGAAAAGGGAGTAGCTGGAGCAATAAACATGTGACTGCACTGTATTTTGTTTTCCACTGAGAAGGCCGTGTCCTTTAACAGATATTCAGCACGGCCATAAAAGCCTTTTATTTGGGGAGTTTGACTGAGCTAAAGGAGGATCAAAAGACGCTGATAGTGCCTTTGACCGTTTGTGTTTGCTGTAAGTGCAACTTATCAACAGATAAATATTTCTTCTGGCTGGCTTTTTGTGTGTGTGTGTCTTCTTCTTCCTCTCCGTGAATTTGTTTTGACATCTGATCATTGTTCCCGGTCTGCGTTAGTGATCGTTGATGCCAGCCTTAGATTTATGACTGTGAATGGGAGAGTATGAAAAGATGCTCTGTAATGTTTGTTTGTTATCTATCAGGAGGCCAAGGGGATATTGTTGTAAGTCGATTAATCTGATCCGATGATAAGCATCAAAGTGTCCTCAAGGGACTTTAAGCATATCTACTAGCATTTCTATTGGACTGTTTAAAAAATAAATAATTATATTCTCTTCATGCATTTCTCTTTATTAGGCTCTCCAGGTGGCACGGCAGATACTCCTGCAGCAGCAGCAGCAGCAGCAGCAGCAGCAGCAGCAGCAGTCTCAACAAAACACTGGCCGCAAGTCCCCCAAAGCCATCGACAAGCAGCAAAGCCTCCAGGTACTGCAAACGCACCCACGTCACCCTCAGACACTCTTATTTATTTACCCACGATTATGATCAGACGGCTCATTTATTTGACTTTGTGGGTGATAAAATGTACAAAAATAAAAAAAGAAAGAGAAGGGGGTGAAAAAAAGAGCGGAACTTGTGCAACTCGCTCTAGAACACGGTGTGCGAGGAAAAGCACGTCGCTGGGCTAAGTTCACAAACAGGAAATTAGAATTGTCAGTGCAACATTTGCAGTCGTGTGTGATTTAGCAACACACACACACACACACACACACACACACACACAATCAACCATGTGTCATCTCAATCTTGACGGAGGACACTAGAAGCAGTGACATGAAGGTATAAAACATATAGAGTCCAGGAACAACCTCTGTGTGGCCAGTTGAGCTCATCCAGAGTCATTCCAGTGCAATGACACGCATCAGCATGTTTTCTGGATGATCCTGACTTCCGTTCATGGAAAAAGCATATTTATTTTTTTTTTCTCTCACTGACCGCACTTGGTTTAGAAGGTGAAAGCAGGAGAAAGTGTGGAAACACTGGCTGAGAAAATGGGAGAGAGAGAGCTTCACTCCTCTCATGGAGATGCCGGTCAAGCAGAGGAAACGCCATGCTTTCCCTGTTTGCCTTTCATCACTGCTCTGCACATACACACACACACTTATGGAGCAGTGTGTGTGTGTGTGTGTGTGTGTGTGTGTGTCGGATGACATCATGAGGCATAAATATGTGGTGGGCAATCCAGGTGGAGGGCTCGGAGGTGAGGAGGAGAGGCGAGGGAGGGAAGGGTTGGGGAGAGGGTGCAGAGACAGCCGGACAATTATTTGGAATGTATTTGTGATGCAAAGAAAAAAGAAAACAACAGTTTTTGTTGTTGTACTTTTCATCTTGCTCTGCTCGTAATATGAATGCTGCTTCCGATGCTATATTTGCGGTAAATTCGGATCAGCTGCCTCTGAGACGTACATCTTTGTGTTTGAACAAGCAGCGGTTGTTTGTGTCAGTGTGAAATCGCAAACGACTTCAGGGCATATTTGGTAATTAATACGGAGGCCCTGCTCTCTCTCTCTCTCTCTGTGTGTGTGTGTGTGTGTGTGTATGTATATATAATATTTAATACCCTTACTATCCCATTGGGGGCCCTTTTTAATGAGCTATTGTAGCAGCTAGGTCTAATGTCAGGTTGCGCAAAAAGCCTCTTTGTTGTGCAGATGTCTTCGGGAATCGCTCCAGAGGATGAAGTATGACTGGGATGACCTTTCAGTTGTGTGCATATTTGTCCGGATTCAAATAAGTTGAAAGGATCAGACTAAACTGTTTCCCCGGCCTGCCAGGGAATTGTGCTGCAGAGGTCAACAGAGGGGACCACAGCAGCAGATTCCAGCGTACAGCCAGTTGTTGGTACATAGCGAAGTACTAGACCATCTCCTGCAGACAAAGACAAAATTAAAATTCTAATTTATTAATGTATACAGAGAGCTTGGCCAAGCTGTCACTCAGCTATTGAAAAGAGAGCCGGGCCCTTTCCCCCGCTTCCCCTCCCCTCCCCTGCCCGGCTCTTGTGAAGAGAGCACCGAGCTCGCTGTAGTATCTAACCGACGCCGTAAATTGGCTGCTCTCTAATGTCGTATGTTGTGTTCTGCTGGGTTGAAGCTGCCATTATGAAAAAACAAGCCACAGGTCCGGACAAGTGTTTGTTTATCTCAGAATTACATATTGTGCTAATTAAGCACACGGCGACCGCACACACGCACACAGTTCACAGCCAGGAGCCCATGCATAAACATCAGTGTGAGGAGGATGTATTGCATTTGTTTTTGTTGTGTTTTTTCTTTCTTCTTCTTCTTCTTCCCTTGCGTTGGCGAGCTTTCACTTATTTTCTATCTTTTCTCACACCGTCTCTCTCTCTCTCTCTCTCTCTCTCTCTCTCTCTCTCTCTCTCACACACACACAAACACATGTTCTGAAACTCCAGAGGGTGAGAGTCTCATCTCACTTCCTCTTTTAAGAACAAAACCCCGGTGCCTGGAGGGAGCCCCCTTCACACCGAACGCTCACCATCTCCGTCACGCAGTCCGGATAATGATTCTCCGCTGAGCCGGACCGGGTCATCAAACGACATTGGTCCCACAATTACGAGGCTGTGTAGTAAGCCGACACCCCATAACAGCACCTGATCTGGGGACGCGGGCTCCATTCGTCTCAGCGGTCTTCCCATTAGGCACGAGGAGACGCGGCGAGAGACTTTCACTCGTTTGGAGATGTGACTCACGTTTCAATTCGTTCTCATTCAAGTCAAAAAATAATGAAGCACGGGATATACAGAACATCTGAAAAAAAAAGGATCTGCGTAGAGTAGTAAGGGTGAGGGGGTGGGGGGGGGAGTCAAACAAGCCTCAGGATCCTTGATCAGCATTAAATGACTCTTTGGTTTTTATATCTCCAACAGGGGTCTCCCCCCCACCACACACACACACACACACACACACACACACACACACATACATATCCCGCCCACCCCTGCCTCTTGATGAAGATGCCTCCGCTGTACACGCAGCAGCCTGGAGGCGCTTTAATCAGGCCTCAGTATACAAACAGCTGCCGCGCGGGGCTGAAAGCAGCTAAACATACTTGACTGGTCAAAAAGCCGGTAAATTACATTGACGGAGTGGCACGTGTGATTAAACAAATCCATGCCGCTTTTACCTTTTTCCGCGCCTCACACCTATGGTGGCGCGGGGCGACGAGAGACCGGGCGACTCCCACCCCGCTAATTACCATTATCAGTGAAATGGTAGGGTTTGACTCATTAGTTCCATGTGCATTTAATTAGAGGCAGGCTGAAATTGGATTTAACTTATTACTTTTTCATGGATCACTTTCTTGTCATCACTTCAAATTGGATTGCAGCCCCAGGTAACTAATTATGCCAGCCGCAGGATCAGGAGTGGAGAAATAGGTAATTAGGAACAACACTGTCGGACCCTCGCTGATAGTCCACCAGCGCCGATGGTGGGAGGGGGAGGAGGGGGAGGGAGGGAGGGATTGGAGCTCGTTCTGTCGCTCGGTTAACTACAAAACCTCGTTGCGAGAGCTCCCAGGTGGGCATCGAACCTCCTACAGGGGATTATGTGGCGTTCAGCTGGGCTGGAGATGTTGTGTCAACATGGCGTCTTTGCTATCAGCGTAATGCCGAGATTATGCTTGTTTTCCCATCCAGGATTGTGTCTCGAGATTGGCTTTATTATTCGTGCCACTGGTACGGTGCGAGGTGTGGCGAGCAGCCAGCTGTGTGGACGCCGCTTGAATGACATTGACTGGTTGCCGTCTGTAGTGCGTCTGCTGATTGTAATGGGAATAAGCGATTGCTGGATTCAGACCAGATTGTCTGCATATATATAGAGAGAAGGGTATGGGAAAATGATAACGTCACTTCACTTGCCATTGAGAGCTTTGAAATTCCGTCTTGAAGTAAAAGTTGTAAAGCATTGGAAGCTGAAAGAGCATCTTTATCCGTAAGGGTTTTTCTTTCTTTTTTAAACTTTCTTTTTTCTTTATGTTCATTGTAATTGTGTGTTGGCCTTTTTGTTTTTAAATGAGAAACACCATTCACTCTTCTCTGATAAGTGTTGCATTGAAGGTTTCCATGATGTCAAAGGTGCATCACATGTTATTCTTCAGACACAGAGAAGCTGCTGATAATGTTTCAAAAACCATGCCAGCAGACAATCCTCTTATCTGTGCTATTACCAGTTGAAGCCACAATCCTCACTTCTTTCTTCTTCTTGTCTCTCCCTCTCTTTCTCTCCCTCTCTTTCTCTCTCTCTCTCTCTCTCTCTCTGTGTGTGTGTGTGTGTGTGTGTGTTTTCACACCATAGTGTACAGCCTTACAGAGGGCATCTCCAGGTCAAAAGATAATGTCTTTTCAGTTTACAGGATGAAAGCCTTTTAAGTTGCAGAGCCCCCCCCCCCCTCCCCCTCCTCCTCCACCCTCCTCCCCACGTTTGCTCTTCACATCCTTCATTTGCGGTCGGTCAGGGTGGGTGGTTGAGGGGGGTGGCGTGATGTGACACAATCCAGGGGCCGTGCCTCCCGTCTGACAGGACAGGGAGAAGCCGCCGGCTCTCTTTCTCTCCCTCCTACTGTTTTTTTTTGCAGCAGGCCCGTGGCATTGTCCTGACACATGTATACCACAGCGCTCCAATCTGTAAGTCATTAGAGCACTAGGCCGCAGCCCGTCCGCTGGAGCTCGGCCAGCGCTGCGGGGCGATCGGAGGCGGCGTTTCTCTCGCACGAGGCTCAGCCGGCCAGTGGGCCGACGTGGCACGGCAACGGTTGGCCCACTGGCGAGGCGACCGTGAGGACCAGATTAATGTTCTGGGTCAGTTTCTGTGAGATGAAGACCACACTTAATGCCATAGGAGACCGCTCCAAGACGAAAGGAGAGAGTGTTTGTATTCAGTTAAAATGCATTTGGGAGAATAAGAAGTGTAAGAGAAGTAAAGTGTTGGGTGATGGAGACAGTAGCGGCTCCCTCTTAAAACACAAATCAAAGCTTTGGCAATTTCCAATTGATTCACTCAATGACTGCTTTAATCTGGCCTATTAATGTAGTCAAGTATCAAGTGTCTGCAGGTTGTTGTGCGCAGAGCAGGAGCTTATTCACAGTTTGTGTGGATTTAAACACTGATACCAGCAAAGATACGTGTTCATAGCAGGCGGCAACCTGCAGGTCTCAAAAATCACTCTGAAAATTGCATTCTTTCAAATGGCCATCAGGGGGCGACTCCTCTGGTTGCAAAAGAATGTCTATAGAAGTCTATGAGAAAATGACCCGACTTCTCACTTGATTTATTCCCTCAGTAGACATTGTAAACATGAGTTTATGTCTCAATCTCTAGTTTCAAGTCTTCTTCAATACTGCACAATGTTCATTTAGTAAATAATGGTTCTATTTAAAGTAAAATGGATTCTTTAGGGCATGGTAAGGTTGTAATTAACAGATCGTTGTCTGGTCAGGGAGTTGTCAGGGCTTCAAAACGCCAGTCCACTCACCGCCAGTTGGTGTCACGGTGATTGCAAATGAAACAAATTGGATATGAAGTGTTATTTAGTGAGTGTGCAGAGGAGCTGGTTGGTGAACTGTGGTTCCTTTGGACGGAGCCAGGCCAGCTGTTTCCCTCTGCTACCTGTCTTTGAGATTAGCTAAGCTAACTCGGCTGCTGGCTGTAGCGTCAAATTCAGCGTACCGACATGAGTGTGGTATCAATCTTCTTACTCTTGGTAAAAGGGTACAGATGTCAATTTCTCTTCATTGCCATGTTATTTTCCCTGAATATGCGCTTGGTTGACATTGTATTTGCTTCTTTGCCTCGGGGATGCGCTGTTGCCATCAATATTTCAGGGAATATCGTTCAGGAATAGCTCCCCTTTTCCGTCTGCAAAGTGTCTCCAACGGTAAAAATCCCATAATTCATCAGCCGCCTGTGTGATCCCCAGGAGGAGTTCATCTCTTTGTGTTTGCAAAAAGTCTCAAGGTGATGCTGTAATGAAATCTCATTTTGACGCGCCCGTTGCTTTGAGGTGATACAATCTGTCGGGAATGATCAGCAACGCCGCGGCGGGCCGGTGCTCGCGTGGAACCGGGACGTCTCTTTTGCTGCTTGTTTTCCTTGTCATGCTGTAAGAATCTATCATGTGTACGGTATAGATTAGAACCAGGTTCGGGATAATCCTGTCAGAAAGAAGTCATCTGTCCCAATTCCACGCAGCCAAGCAGAAACTGGGTGGGGTGGGGGTGGGTGGGGGGGGGGGGTTTACGTTCCCTCTGCCAGCCAAGACGATGACTGTCGAATTGACTCCAGTCACAGCGCTGGGAGCCACTTACCATTTTTCGGGGCACCCTCTTTTTCGTTTGAGGCCTGATGTTTCCCTTCGAGCAGCGAACCCTCTCACCCGTCAGCCCCACTCGGTCATCCACCCAGACACACACACACAGAATGTGTTGCATCTTTGTGTCATCCTCCGGCGCTGTGTCGTGATGTCGAGCGTGTGTTGTGTGGAGTGATTCACGCGCCCTTTGCAGAGGGTTGGAAGGACGGATGGGATGCACAGTCGACCGTGGCATTAATAAACACTAACAGCCATGCAAGGTGCAGTCAAGTCTGCTTTCTCCCCGGGTGTCGTTGCGCACACTTTCTGACAGCTTTGCGATTCTTTTTTTTCTTCTTCACTATTTGTTAGGAGCAGGAAAGAAAAATGTTGTGTCGCTCAGACAGCACGGAGAGAGATCCGGAGACAGGAAGGGGCCTTCAGCTAACATGAGGACATGGTTTGGAGTTGTGTTTTATGTTTCATGTGCAGCAAACCATCCCTGCGCGAATGTTGTTACGCCCAATCTGCAGAAAGTTAAAGTAACATTACATTTGAATTCAGCCTTATTGTAATCTCTGGTACTTCCAGGAATGGGTGTAGACTTGTGCCGCCCGGACACAAGTGTACATCAAGAGTAGGACGCTTAAAAGGCGATGTTGAAAGGAGCCAGGTGCTTGTGCTCGGCGTACTTATCGCAGTCCATCTCTTGTGTTTGTGATTGGGTAATAACAGCGTGATCACAATAACTTGGCCGTTACACAAACTGCTTTTTGTGCAGATATAGTGGTCAAGTTGTTTTTTATATCTCAGCAGGCCCCATGGAAGAGTTTTTATTGTTCATTGAAATGGCTTTATTAATATCACTTCTGATTTAAATCAATGATAGAACCATCACCAAGACAAGGCAGGAATTCCCCCACCTCCTTAAACATCGTTGCTCAAACCCCAAAATGGTCTTGTTTTGACGAAGTGAAAAACCACACTAGACGCTGTATACGCTCCGTTATACATCGGGTCATATCACCTCAGGAAATATTTTGCAGTTCACATGTGCTGACAAAACAATGTGTTCCTGAATGCTGAAATTAGAAGTAAATAACCAAACATATATATATATATATATATATATATATATATATATATATATATATATATATATATATATATATATATGTGTGTATATATATATGTATGTATGTATGTATGTATGTATGTATGTATGTATGTATGTGTATATATATATATATATATATATGTATATAAAAATAAATAAAGGACTGGTGACTCAGGTATGACTTACTGTAACTCCACTCTGCTCGGGGTGATAACCTCATTCACTCTGATTAGACTTGTGTATCAGACGGAGTATCGGTGGGTTGCAGATGTTAAAAGGTGAGTTCACTGGTATGTCATAAGAATGGAAATATAAATCATAAAAAAAAAAAATCATTCTTTAAAAGACCAGATCACGTTTAGTCTGTTGCAACTTCTTCAGAAAAATAAATGCAGATTGCACCTCTTCCAAAATGTTTTACAGCTGCAGAAATATCACAGCACCGTCCTGGATGATGTCATTTTAAATGAGTGGGTCACCGAACTCTCATGTGGGTTCTGTCTGAACTGTGCCAAGTCTGAACTTTTGCTGTAGCTCAGAGCAAAAAGAAAAGGAAGATGAAACAGCTCAGTTGATTGAATGTCTCCTTTGAGTAATGAAAAGGTAAAGAACCAAAAGAAAGATCACACATCGTGGTGCTGTTGCCAATCTGGAAGGTGTTTTTTGTGTTTGTTTCTGTGGCGATTTTATATAGAGCAGCTTTATTTATATAGTACACACCTGCCCTGCTGACTCCCACCATCAGTAAACAATGATTTACTTTACACACGCACAGGGAAACAGACTGTTTGCTTTCTCATGACAATGGTCCAGGTCACCAGAGCTTCTCAAGAAAAGGAATGACTGTAGTTTTGTATTTCCCTCCACTTCCCCACTTGTCCCTCCCTCCCTCCCTCCATCCCTCCCTCCCTCTCTCTCTCTCTCTCTGTGGTAGCAGCAGCAGCAAAGACATGGGTTGGCATGCCGGTGCAGCTTACTCACCGGCCGCGTTAGATGTGTTTTGGAAAGGCTTTGTAATTGGAGGCGCGTCGTTATCTTTAGCCAGAGCTGAGCTGAGGCCCAGACATTAACTCATACTTTCACTCTAACTCAAGCAGGAAATATAATGTCATCCACTCTGTCATGAGCACAATCGCTCAGCATTCTCTGTAAACTATCGCAAGGGAACGCCGGTTCAGGGCTCAAGGATATTGATGTTTCTCTGTGCGCAATAAGGACGGAGAGGAAAAGAAGAAGAAAAATAGAGAGCAAAAAAATCTATATAGCGTGTGTATCGCATCGACACATATGTGTAATTATTTTACATGGCGCAGGCACCGAGGCAATGGATTAGAAAGACGCTGTGTGAGAGGAGAAGCTTGAACTGTGTGTCTGCTAAATTTATCATGAGGCCTTTGGGAGCGTTGAAATGAGAACAGTGGCCTATTACTGCTAAGAAGGTGTTTTATTGAGAATACGCCGACATGCCACCCCAGGGAGAGTGCCGGGGGAGAAGAGTGTGGCTGTAGCCTAAACCACTTTGTGTGTGTGTGTGTGTGTGTGTGTGTGTGTGTGTGTCTCTCTCTGTGTGTGTCTGTGCGTGTGCCGTCTTGATGGTGTCCGATAGAAAAATAAAAGCGCCTTCTCTTCCACATAATTATTCACCGTGATATGTATTGGAATTGTCACTTCTGACACTTGAGGTGTCCCAGTCAATAATTTATATAGGTCAGGCCAGCTTAGCAGAGCTCATTGTTAGTTATTAGCAGACGAGAGCGGCGGCTTGTTATGCAGCCACTCTCTTGTTTATTTTACCAGCGTGTTTGCGGACTGGAACGCGTCCCGCGAACATTCCTTCATCCTCGGCCAAGGGCTTTACAGCCGTTGATATGACGCCGTGTTTTAGAGCGCTGTGTTTATTGTCATGATAATTAACAAAAAGTGAGGCGTTAATCTCGCCTCATGCCTTTCCTCTAATTCTCTGTTGAGTGGGTTGCACAAGTTGGAGGACCTGCTTTTATTGTTGTTACTAAAAGAGAAGGAGGTCTTTATGTTTTATGTACTATAGAGGGAAATGTGCTTGTTGTTGGTTTTAAATAGAGGGGAGATTGGTTCGAATGTATAAATATAAAACATTGACAGCCAGGCTTTTCTTTTCCCCTCTCCCCCTCTTTCCCTCTCCTGGTGAGTTCAGCAGGTCCTCCAGTAGGTGGCAGGGTCCTGTTTTTCCTCCCCCTGTCTTTTCCCCTCACTGAGTGCACGCCCTGTTAAAGAGTGTGATGATATTATGACAGCTAATTGCTCTCATTGGGGATGGAGTCGGATGGATTTCCTGGTTCCGTAGCTGCTTGTTAATGTGAGGGTTTCTTTCCTTTCTTTTTTTTTTTTTTTAGCTTGTCTGGGCCCAGATTGTGGGATAAGTGTTTTTGTTTTGCTTTTTTGTATTAAGTTTATGCCGCTGTGGTTGACCTCTGTGACCGAATGCACCCCAACTCGCCGCTGCGGTTCAAGTGGGCACATTACAATTCGTCGGGGCAAAACAAACTGTTCTTGTATACATCCTTTTACTCTCAAATTAAATGCATGTGGTGTTGTCCCAGCTTGGGGAATTTATAAGGAACAGGGGAGGAAAGAAAAGTACAAAGCGTCTGAATTGTTTGTGCATTTTGTTGTTTTCAGCATGTGAAATGAGTTGTGTCTTTGTTCCGCCACTGTAAACAATTCCCTTTAGCAGAACAATAAACGGGCCGATAGCGGGGCCAGTTTTCTTTCTTTCCGCTGGATAGCTGTGTTTACTTATCTGTTGTTTAATTAAAGGGCCTCTTTTCTTTAGGCTCCCATTGTTTCAATAGCACGGCCGAGTCCCGGCAGGGGTCAAAGAGTTAACAGCCGTCAACTGTGTCTTTTACATTTTTTTTCCTTTCTTTCTTTTTTCCTTTTTTTTTCTCCGAAAGGGGCCCCCACACAAAGGCACGGGTTCACCTGCAGCCCAGCCCGCGGCTCCCTATTGTGTGGCCCCATTTGAATTGATTATGTTTAGAGGGCTGGTTGTGATTGGTGGAGAAGGGCGTGGTTGATTGGATAGTTTTGTATCTTGTCAGCCGGGGAGCAACCTCGCGCGTGCAATCTGTCTGTATCCCGAGGAAGGTTGGAGACTCCACAGCACAGCAGCGCTTGTTCTCAGCCTCCCCGCCTGCCAGTCCGCGTGTCTCTCTCTCTCTCACGCACGCGCACACACACTCTCTCTCTCTCTCTCTCTCTCTCTCTCTCTCTCTCTCTCTCTCTCTCTCTCTCTCTCTCTCTCTCTCTCTCTCTCTCTCTCTCTCTCTCTCTCTCTCTCTCTCCCCTCGCCGCTCCGCTCTTCGCTCTGCTTCACTCCACACCGCGTGGCCCAGCACTCTGTTTACCCTGCCAGCTAAATGGAGTTTGTCAGGTTTGTCAATATGATTGATTTCTGTGATTTCTTTCTTCTTTTTTGTGCATGCTTTCTTATGTGAGAAGAAGAGAAAAAAAAAGAAGAGAGAAAAAAAGGACGTGACAATTTAATTTGACCGGGGAAAAAGAGAAAAGGAGGGCTTTATTGTCTTGTCTGTCGTTGCTGTTGTATCATTGCAGTTGGTTAATTGTGTGAGAGCTGCAATTATCCCGGGGTTTACTTCGCCGGCGGTTTGCAGGCTGGTGCCGATCGCAGAAAGCAGGTGTCATGTACACGATCGAGGCTGTTGTGCGTCTCACAACAAGCCCGTATGGATCAGCGGCCGCTGGTTATCTGCGCGCTGCCGGTGCTTCACTTTTACCTCCAGCAACAGTTTGCTTGAGCGGCGCGTGTTTGTCAGCAGGATGCCCGACAGTCGGCAGCAAGTTTCTGTCTTTGTTTAGTTGTGTTTACTCTGATGACGGTGAGCGGACCGGCTCAGCAGGAATCCTCACTGTACTGTACTCTGCGTGAATTATGGAAAGTTCTGGGAGAAACGGGACTCAGGTTTGCCTTCTCTCTTACGCGATTGTTGTTGTGTTTATCAGAAAGGGACTATATTAGTGGTGTATTGTTTAGGATATGTCCATGCCACAGCATGTCAAGCAGATTGAATATATATATGTTTTTCCGCTGGCTGCGTTTTGTGTGATGGTTTGCTGCGTGCTGTGAGGCTCTGGCCTGGACTGATCCTCTCTCTGCTCACGGTGTCACGGTGAATTATGACTGTATCTGACACGGCACCCACAAAGCCCACGCGGGGCCGCGCTGTCACTCTGCATGTCATCGCTGCATCTTCCTGAAAAGTTTTGAGCGTGTGAACGTTTGTACGAGCCTGTGTGTGCGTGTATATACTTGCAAAAAGGGTGTATTTAGGAGGGAAAGTTGTAGTCTTTTTCTTCCATTTTTCTTTCAGTTAAAAAAAATTATCTCAGCTGTCAAGTGTGAGTCCAATTTTGACAGCTTTGAGGTTTTACACCAGAGACAGCTATTGACTCTCTGCTACATACTGACCTCAAGTGTCTTTACTTCAATCATCTTGAGTAACACACTCATGCAACTACGGAAAGGACTTGCATGTGATTCACTTTTTCCCCAAGAGCTGTTTCCCCCCCCCAGTTTTGTCTGTTTTTGTCACCCACCGTTTAGCCTTAACTCCCATTTCCGGGCGCAATGTTTTCACCGCAATAAGAAGAGGAGCGGTGGAGGGGCACGGTGAGGGGTTCGAGGCGCAGGACAGCGGAGCCCCACGAAGGGCGGCGTGCGCCGTAATGCCGTGCAGCTGTGCAGCTGTGCCGAGACGCGCAGTTTGGGAGAGCTGGAGTGCGAGCTGATTGGGTTGACAGTTTGTAATCAAAGTTGATTTATTGTTCATTAGTAGTGCATTAGCCCTTTCAGGCAGGGGCGTTATTTGTGCAGTGGCCTGTCAAGGCGAGGGGCTGCGAACTCCTGTCATTTCTAAACCATGACATAGGCAACCAGATATTAGCCGTGTACCACGGAGGAGAGGTGGGGATGCTGGTGCTGGTCAAGGGGGGTGCCCAGGGGGGGTGATCCGCTAGAGCCTCGCGGCCGGCCGGGGCGATCCTTTACAGGGACGGTCTCTGCTTTGTGCCGGGGCGGCAGGCAAAGACCGAGAGAGGAGAGACGGGGGAATAGTTTAGCAGTGATACAGTGAGCCACCAGCTGCTCTCTGCTGTTACTCCCTGGCTTTCCCGACTGAAGCATGTTTTTACTTGAAAAAAAAAGAGAGAAAAAGGCTTTCATTCATTCTTTTTTGGGGGGGGTCATTACTGCTGAGTTTGTGTGTGTGTGGTTCAGATAAGATTAACTCTACACTTGTGATGCCATGTGTTGAGATGGTCGGATCATAACCAAATGACACAGCGTGGAGTGTTTTATGGCAGAAGGGCTTCTTCGCCACTCGTCTCTGACATGGCCTACATATTTTATTTTTATTTTTTCACACAATAAGCGGCGTGGTGAGGTTGCTGCCCCAATTACATTAAAAGGGTGGTTTTCTGGGGTGTGTGTGAAGTTGATTGTTTGTTAATGCTATAAACCTGCTGCTCTCACTGAGTGTCTTCTTCTATATAATTGTATTAATTAGCTGTAATACTTTTATGAGTCACATAACACGACAACATTATGAGGCAGTACAATTTGTGTTCCTCTCGTCCGCCGTCATGGAAACAAGGATTAGCTCTTTTTTGCGTTTTGCTTGTGTGCAGAGGATAGAAACAATCTGCAGAGGATGTGTCAGCCATTGTCTTTTAACTACAGTTTCATTTAAATAGAATCTTCGGTGGGGGCTGTGATCTTAATTAAATCTCAAACCGACTGGTATAAATAACCTATAGCTGGTGGCCCTTCAGATCACGGGCCACGCCGCTCGCCCCGGCGGTGATGGTGTGAGGCGTTTCCGGGAAAGGAAAGGTGAGAACGGGGCTGTGTGGGACGGTAGCTGTCGCCCTGAATTTGTAAGCCAGGCTTCAGAGCTCAAAACGCCTTGTGGCTGTGAAATAAGTACTTGGGAGGTGATGCTCGGGAGGTCAAAAAAAAAAGAGTGACGGGACATTGAGTCACACGGCAAAATGAAACCGAGCACTCAGTTTTTTTTTGTGCGGTATTCTTGTGAATTATATTTTTTTGTATTTTTCAAAAAGGCTCACTTCTAGAAATGTCAGTGTTGTTTTAATGTTACAAGTATTAATAATTATACTATTTGTGTGTGACAAGTATTAATAATTAGTGTGTGTGTGTGTGTGTGTGTGTGTGTGTGTGTGTGTGTGTGTGTGTGTGTGTGTGTGTGTGTGTGTGTGTGACCCAGCAGTGGGTCACCTGCAGTGGTGGCGGCCTCCAGTGTGGGAAACGGCGTCCAGTGCTCGCTGCTCATTTTGGGGGGCGAGAGCTCGCTCAGTTTGTTTGTTTAAACCCGACACCGGATCCAGCTCCGGCAAAGAAAAAAAATCTATTTGTTTGTATTCGAAAGAAAAAAAAGTTCATTCAAACGCAATCTTAACCGTTGTTTTTACAGTTGCTTAAATAATTTGAGCCCCTCATCTCACACCCGATTCAGGGTACCTAGTGTGAGGTGAACGGAGACGAGACGTGGCTGTGATTATCCTGTTTATGCGAGCTGTAAACATTTTTAAAACGGCTTGATTGTGGCTGACGAGGAAGGAGTAATGGAGGTCTGAACACATGTAGGACGGGTAGTTCTGTCCTGCCCTTTTTTTAATTCTCTTGGCTGACTGAGGAATCGTTGCTGTGTACACAAAAAGATGTTGCTGTTATTTTTATTATTAGGGGAAATGATTATCAGTGTGAATGAATGCACTGAATCTATTTAATTTATTTTTCATTATTTTAAGGGAAATAAATGCTCTCCACATCAGAGATTTCAATCAACCCGCCTGGGTGATACGGAAACATTTCCAGTCTCGTCGCCGACTAATTACGTTCACCCATCACTCGAGTACAATAGCTCCCGTGAAATCCTCGTTTCGTCTACATTTCCATGCAGGGGATCACAGCCGGGATGGGAAGTCGTTTCCTTGCGCCACTGCAGGCCAAGGTAAAACAACAGCATCAAACGGACTCTGCTCTGTGATTTCTCCAGGGCCTGTTATTTCTTTTTTTTCTTCTTCTTTACTTCTCAATTCCATTTGATGCTCCTACAAAACAAGATGACCCCAGAGAGCACAAATGAAAATTTGATAAATCTCTGCTTCATTTTATTTATTTATTTTTGTTCTTCCTTTCTTTTCTTTTTTTCCTCTTCTTTTCGGCCACGCTCCACCTCCTGCGGCCGGTGAAACGTCTGTCGCGGTCTCGCTGACATTCACCTCCCTGTCCCCTCATTTCTGTTTTCCCTTTTAATTGCCTCAGCGGTGGGGAAACGGGGCCATCGCCCATCGTCGCTCACCCCTACTCCTTCTCACCGGGCTTTGACCTCTGACATGTGATGGGGTGGGGCGGGGTGGCGGGGGGGAGCATCTTCAGCGGTTGTGTTCCTCGCGTTTGCCCTCTTGAAGTTGTCTTACTGTAGGTGTCCTTTAATGCCAAATGCTTCATGTACTGTGTGTGTGTGTAATGTGATAGATGGTGCAGATATTTATGATAATGAAGGAATAGGAATGATCCATATCTTTGTTAAAAAGGAATATTTAGTTTAAAAAACAAAACAAGGTATAATGTTGAAATGAATCATGTTTGATTAGTATGTGTTTTAATATTTTGTACATGACTGCGTGTACATCTTCATACTGGACATACAGTACTCTCTGACTATATGGAAAACAGGTTTTGCTGCTCTTGTGAAGTATGTTATAGGCTGCACATGTGCCTGTATGTGCTTGTGACAGTTAACGTGTGTGTGGGGGGAGGGGGGGGTACAGTATATTGCCTCCAGCAGCTGTATGAGAACGTTTGAATGCTTACGTGTGTGGGAGGCACCTGGAGAGCACCACACCTTGGTGAAATTCATAAACGTCAGCTATTTCTGGCATCCCCAGAATGTCCTCTTTTTTTTTTTCTCACACCCTCGTATGGACAGAGCAGATTAGAGCTGGGCTCGGTGGATCCCTCCAGTTATTAGCCCAGTGCGAGCCTCTCTCTCAGACTATCTTTAGATGGCGATATATTTTGTGCGGATCATCTGGAGCCATGATGTTATCCGGGAGATATGAGAGCGCACCATATGGGAGTGCTCTAAATGCCGACTGGCGTCCTGTGTTTGTGTAAAATGGGCATGATACAGCGGCCAGGGCAATATTTTTCAGCTAAAGTGCTCCCTCCCGCCCCTTCCTCCCAATAGGATCCAGTCTTAGGCAGATTTTCACTCCTTCAGCACAGGATTAAATGGTAGTAGTTACATTGATCAATAGGTTAAGAAGCACACAATCCCTCTTGCTGCTAATGACCTCAGTAGTAATGGGTAATAAAATGGGGGTCTGTAATAGCCTCTTGCTGGGGCCGTGCACAGAGGAGGCAGCTGTAGTCACAGTGAGCCAGCCGCTCTTGACGAGGCGAAGTGTGAAACCATGATGAGATATACACCCAAGGTGTAAAGAATTAAGACGGTTGAATTGAAAGGAAATCTCTGCGTAATTTGTAATGAAATTGGCAGCTATTGAGAACTGAAGTGTGCTTAAAAAAAGAAGAACCTCTGTGTTAACGTGGTTAGGTCTCTCCCCCCTCTCCTCCTCCCCCCTCACATCACACTCTATATAATGTGGCATGACAAAATGATTATACTTTTGAAAATAAGGCTAAATTTACAGCTTTAACACGGTAGTAAAAAATAGAGCATGACAAGTATGGAGTAGATTTTTAATGCACGCAGTTAAAGCAAAGCTTCAAAAAAGAAAAGGGGGGGGCATTATTATTTATCTTCGGTGTGCGCGAGGGGTGGGCGGGGGGGGGGGGTAAATGTCATGTTTAGACGGGGACTATATATCACATGTATGGCGCCTGCACGTCAGCAAGACGGGGCCGCCCGGGTGACCTTCAAAATAGTTCATCAAAATTAGCGATGCCCAGAAGAAAAAAAAAGAAGGACTTCAGTGGATAATGACTGTGAAATTAAGGAAACGGGAGGCCGGGGCTATGCAAATGACAGGACAAGTCATGTGCAAAAGTCAAGATGAACTGCATATTAAGACGTAATACGTTGGGGGGGCGGGTGGAATTAATATTGCATTTTCCCTGCTCGCGCCCGCTGCTCTGCAGATGAGACGTCGAGTCCTGGGTGGGGTCGAGCCTCAAGAAGGCGGCGGCTCCAGTGTGGTGCGGCGGCGCTCTCTGAGAGCATCAAAGCTGGTCCGTCCCATTTGACACCGCTGCCCTCCTCCTACTCCTCCTCCGCAATTGTTTTGCCGTTCGAGCTTTTGTTTGTGTGTTTTGTTTCTTTCTAACGTGACGGAAGAAGCTGGTGTGCGTGCAGGCCGCGTGTCAACAGAAGGCAACCTTCGTCAGCGGACGAGGTCTTTCTCAAAGCAGCAGAATCGCATTCAGAAAACGCACGAAAAATGCAAAGTGGGGGTGCTGTGTGTCATTAACTACGAGGCGGCCGCACAATTTGGGTAACCTTGGTGGAGGCAGACTTCCACTGACGGACTCTCTGTCACAAGCACATTTGAACACGCACTTATGCACATACATTACTGATGTGCGCGCGCACGTGCACGGAGGCGCGACGGCCACCGCACCTTAACACCTGCGAAAGACACGGGACTATCGAGCGCACCTTCGATGTCCCCCCTCCCCAAATGGCGAGGGAAGGGGCTTTTAATGGCATCGCACATCACAGCGGTGAGTGGCAGCATCCAGACACGCTGCCGAGTCCCCGCCGCCGCCGGAGCAATTAAGGCGCCCTGACAACTGTTGGGGGGCCCTGTCAGTGTCACAACACATCACTTGTTTGTGAGGAGTCATGCACTCGCACCTTTCTACTGGGAGTTAGTTCAGTTCGCCACCGTGGCTCCTCCTTCGGGCGCGCCGCATCTTTGCGGCGACAGATTGCCGCTGACAGCGTCCCTGATGAAGTGTTCTCACACGACATGTCGACATGCACGACATGCACGCGGCGTTCATTTTCTATTTTTTTTTGAGGCAATCTTTCGCCTTCTCAGGTGTGTGTGTGTGTGTGTGTGTGTGTGTGTGTGTGTGTGTGTGTGTGTGTGTGTGTGTGTGTGTGTGTGTGTGTGTGTGTGTGTGTGTGTGTGTGTGTGTGTGTGTGTGTGTGTGTGTGTGTGTGTGTGTGTGTGTGTGTGTGTGTGTGTGTGTGTGTGTGTGTGTGTGTGTGTGTGTGTGTGTGTGTGTGTGTGTGTGAGTGGGGGGGGGAAGGTCGGAGGATGGAGGTTGAAGGTTGGGGTGGATGCTTTGCACCACAGGTATGATCCACGCCTGGCTGTCTCGTGTTCTTTAGCCCGCCTCGGTCTGGTGCGGTGTCATATCGGTTAGAGGGGTTGGAATGTGCGTGCTGGCTGGAGGGTGTGTGCAGCTTATGACACGTCGAGATGACTTGAGATGAATCCAGTCAAAAGTCAAACGCGCCATTTTATGATCCTGTGACAACAAGTATTTGTTTGTAGTCTTCTTGGCGAGAACTATTTAGTCATCAGCCTTCACTTTATTTATTTATTTTTCTCATATTTGACGGACCTTTTGATTTGACATCCCTTCGCTGGCTTTTGTGTGTCCCCGCAGGTTCCAGTTTCAGTGGCTATGATGACACCTCAAGTGATAACTCCTCAGCAGATGCAGCAAATCCTTCAGCAGCAAGTCCTGAGCCCTCAGCAGCTCCAGGTTCTTCTCCAGCAGCAGCAGGCCCTCATGTTACAGCAGGTAATGTGCATCTGACTCTCACGTCACAAATCTATTCATTTTGTCTTCTTCTTATGCACAAACCGTTTCACCTTTTCTTCTCCTTTCTTCCTCGAAAGTATTGAAGGAAAAAAGTTTATGCGACTGACAGACTTTGACTCACATGTCGCCCTCTTCTGCAGCAGCAACTCCAAGAGTTTTACAAGAAGCAGCAGGAACAGCTCCACCTCCAGCTTTTACAGCAGCAGCCACAGCAGCAGCAGCATGCAGTCAGCAAGCCGAGTAAAGAGGTAGGCTGACATCACTCCAACTCCGCCTGCCATTACCAAACCCAGTCGGCCAGACAGAGCATGGAAGGCATGTGTGCTCCCTCCCTCGACCCCCATCTGCTTCCAGACTGTGGTTAAAGTAGAGAGGAGGGAGTGGGGGGGAGGAATCAAGTGCACTCATGCTTCTGATTAGCATGTCAGACCTGCTGGATAAACGCTAACAACTGACTGATACGGTGCTAAGAATACAGCGTCTCTTTTTTCTCTCCCCCCTCCGTGATATTTGTATAGAGCCTGAGCCCATTGTTCTAGATGTTTTGGGTTTTTTTTTTCAAGTAAACAAGTGTCCTACGCAACAAAGGAGATGACCGCTCCTGTGAGCCTCGTGTAGGACATAATGAAAGGCAGAAGGGAGAAAGGCAGGAACAGGGAGCGTATAAATCTGAGAGGCTTTTCTCGGTAATTAACATGGAAATGGAAGAGGAAGAGAAGGCATGTAATTGTGAGATATCAGTGCAGAGAGCGCTCCCAGCTTTGTTGCCTGTGTTTTTTTTCTCCCTCTCTCCCTCCCTCTCCTTCTCTCTCTATATATCTTTCTCGCTCCCTCCAGTGCAGCAGGGCTTGCTCATCGGCAGAAGCTTAATGCGTGTTAATGACCGGAGGATACAGGCATCACTGTGGACAAAGCAAATTATTATTGTGCGGTCAGAAGTTCAAAGACGATCTGGTTAAAAAGAAAAATACAAAAATAAATTCCGGCTGTCGTCCCCTTGTTGAGTTCCGCGTCTGGAGAGTGGAGGAAGCACAGAAAAATGACACCCCGGTGTTTAGAGGCGGGGGGGAGGGGGGTGCACGCACGCACACACACATCCACACACACATCCACACACGCTCGCTCACACGTCCGCGTCCTGTCGGCGCTCCCGACTTCAAAGTCGCAGCTTTCCTAATTAATGAACTGCAGGCTTCAGTTTGGACAAGTTGCAGCGTGATGCTCCCATAAATCAACATGACAGCAGAGCTCCTCGGCCTCAGATAGGGCCTGTCACCGAGTTGCATCTGATGTAAACACAAGAGGAACAGGGCAGAAGAGAGAGAGAGAGAGAGTGTGGGGAGGGAGGGGGGGGCGAGGAGGTGCAATTGATCAGTTGAATGGAGCATGAGAATAAAAGAAAGGCCAACTTTTGAAGCATATTATGTATGATCACAGGAAATGGATGCAGCCTCGAGAGGCTCTCCCCCTCCGCCAATGTTTTCTTTCTCTCCCCATCGCGCTGTCTTTTTTTTTCTTCTCTTTTTTTTCAGTCGCATTTCGAGCAGCCATCAAAAGACAGAATAAGAATTATGCAGTGACTCCCCTGTGGCTGCCAGACAATAACCCCCTGTTGTTGCTTTGTGCCTCTTTTATTTTAAAGACATCAAAATTTAGTTTTTCAAAGATCTTTAACTTTTATATTTGAAGCTTGACAATAAAGGCCTGCCAGTGTCACTCTTTATCATTTGTCAGGGACTGTATTTTTCTCTCCCTCGTGCCACTTCTTGTTAACCTCTTATTTGGTCTATTGGGTCTGGGGGGGTTTAATGTGTCTGCATGCTGGGAGCGCACAGGAGCTCCTGTCAGCTGATGGGACCAGAAGAAGAAGAAGAAAAAACATGTGATGGGGAGAGAGTTAAATTAATTTGCAATACTCAATTTTTCTTTCTCCCCCCCCCCCCCCCCTTTTTTATATTCAGAAAAGCCAACCTCTATTTATTTAGCATTTTTGATGAAAGACATTGTTCCTTGTGAACTCCCGCCCCCGTAGCACTGTTATCTTTGTCTCGGGCTGTCAGGGAGGAGCTGGAGAACAGAAAACCACTGAAGACATGAGAAACTTTTTTTCTCACTGATGGAAGGGATTAAGAAAAAAAAAAAGAACCAAACACCTTTTCATGAATAGGAAAGATCAGAGAAGCTCACAGGCCACCTGCATGCCGGATTTCACCGAGACCCCTACGAGATCTCTGCCTCACTTCTCTCTTTTGGCTTAGATGAGCACATGAGCCCGTGAATCAATGTGGTTACTCCTCAATTATGACCCTACGCTGCCACTGTCAAAGCGCCTTCCTTCCCCTGATTGATCCAATGAGACGACCCCGCTCGCCGTAATAGACGAGAGCGCAGAGCTTTATTTTTAGCGAGGCCGGTGCAGGAGCGGCGAGCAGGGAGGTGGGGGTGGGGGGGGCAGGAGGGTGGAGAGGAAGGCCTGCTAGACCCTTTTGACAAGCCGAACGCGGGGGGGGGGGGGGGGCAGAGAGGCTGCGCTTTATCTGGCTGTTTCAGTGGTTTTCAGAGCCGCCAGCAAGTGACCTGACAGCCGCGTTGCACCGAGACCTTTTTTTTTTCCTTTTCTTTTTCATATGCACTCGATTGTGAGAAGTAAACAAAGTGGCGTATCCTGTGTTTGGTAACAGGGCGCGGCGCACAGCATGGCAGCCCCGGCACTGCTTTTAGTGCCCCCAACCCCCCATCCCCTCTATCCCTCTCCTCCCCACCCGCCTTGCATCTGGCCTTGTATACTCACAAACAGGCCAGCCACATCCTGTTGAGTCTCCGGCATCCTTATCTGTTAGACAATACAAAAAGGTGTCCTGATGGATGTTGTCTGTTTAATTGGCCACAGTCGTAATGGAGCGATGAACAGAGATCTACATTTCTGCCGAGGGGAATGTGGGTTTTGTCGAGTGAGGGGTGGGTTAAAGGGTGAAGAGTCATCTCTCCTCTGACCATGCTGTCTAAATAGCATCTCTCGTTTGTTTGGACTCATAGGAGATAGGGGATATTAGATAATTTCCTTCTATTTATTATTCAGACTTTTCTGTTTCTCTCGTCAATTTTCTTCTCCGCTCTCGGCTCCTTCATCACTTATTTCACTCACCGGAGCTTCCCCCCCCCAAAAAAAACAATGTGTAAAGGCACGCCAGCTTTTCATTAAAAAGTTCCTTGAGTTAGATCAACACCACAGCGAGCGCCCAGTCGGTCCACGCGCGCGTGGCTGTTCAATGCCGGCTGCGCTGGTCGGGAGGGGGTGTGGGGGGGAGGGGGTGGGTGGTGTTCCCCTGAGCTCAGCGCCATGCCTGGGAGAGTTGTGAGAGTTGCTAGGGTGGTTATTAAGCACTCTGATTTAGTCACACGTTGTTTGCTGAATTATGAATGGCTGTAATTAAATTCCTGTGGCTCTTATTATGAATGATTAACTATGTTGTTTCATTGTTTGTCATTTGCCTCCCGACTCCTCGTTAATTAAGAGAGAGAGAGAGAGAGAGATGTATACTCCACCTGTCGTAAGTGGGGCCCGGACAAAACCCACACTAAAGGCATAAATTCAGGAAAATCACACGTGCTATCGTGTGTTAGCGCATGCAGAAATTCCATAAACTTTATTTGTTTTTACTTCTCTTTTCAACGAATGAACATTCCTGTGGCCTTGAACGAAATGTTTTCCTTCAGCGACATACATGAAGCCAGTACTGCACAAACCTGAAATTCGGCTTCAGCTTATTATTTATATACGTGCGTGTTTGCTGATGATGTGCCTCTCCATCTTCCTTGTGTCCCCAGCAGCAGGTGTCGGCGCAGCAGTTGGCCTTCCAGCAGCAGCTCCTGCAGGTCCAGCAGGTCCAGCAGCAGCATCTGCTCAACCTTCAGAGGCAAGGACTGCTCACAATCCAACCCGGACAGACCGGCCTGCCGCTGCACTCCCTCACTCAGGGTCAGTACCCGATGTCACGCAACACCGTGCTGAGCTGCTAGCTCTGATCAAATCAGTCGTCAACTGCTCCAACTGGAAACATGTCTTGCATACAAGCATAACAAATGCTTATTTTGTTTTAACTCCAACATCCTTCCTTGGAAATGCTAAATTGTGTTTGCCAATATAAACAGAAGAGGTTTGAGACATAAACAGATGCATTAGCCTCATTTTAATACATCTGTTTATTGATATATTGGATGATTCACAATGGCCGGTGGATTTTCTTCACCTTCTTTTATGGGCTACTATTCTAGTGACACATGTAATAATTATCTAACCGGAGTGTATATCCACAGTGGTTTCATATGCTACTGTTATCGCTTGCCCACAATACCTGGACAAATTTGTTTAGCACCACTTTAATGTGTGTAACCACACAATGTTTCGGGACACGCCTACTGTAAATCTTCACCTAACACTCGCTCACTGAGGCTGCCTCTAAAGCCTCTTGTCCGGGTCCACCGCTGTTTGATCGCGGCTTGCCGCGCCGTGTTTATTAAGAGGTAGAAATGTCCCACAGCTCAGAGTGTCCGTGCTTTGTCCTTGAACCCTCCGGCCTGCAGCCTGTGATTGGCATCCCGGTGGCAGCCTCCTTCAGCCTGAAGGGAAGACTGGATCTATTGTTCAGTAAACTGCCAGTGAACTCGGCATTGTGAAATTCGATAGGGAGTCAATACTTGTTGTTTGGCCAGGAAGTTTATGTCTTTATTTATTCTTTAATATTTTGTCAAGGTGTGGTTCCCCTCATGACAAAGACGCCGTCACAAGGGTTTTGGAGCATTACATTGACTATTCATTCCCAGCAAAGACAAACAGTTTTGAAATAACAAGATAAGAGCGATAAGAACAGGAGGGTTTGGTGGGTGCACTTAGGTAATAGGCAAACACAAACACGGCTTGTACAGTGGTGTTATTGTTTGGACTGGGTATGGAATCACTCATCCACCCACCGACGATGGCCATGGGCACAGGCGTGGAGCGCCGCTGTGTTGTGAGCGAGCTCGGCTGACTTGCTCTGTGTCAGAAGTCTGGCAAACAGGAACACACCCCTTGTGTAAAGCGTAATGCGGAAATACAACGAGGTACTGTGCTCTTGATGGATTTCACAACAAGTCCCAGAACACCCTGTTTATAGTGTGTCATCGTCAAATACCCCCGAGGCATGGCAGTTTAATCAAAAGAGTAGGTGCATTGACTGCGTGTCCTTTTCTCACATTCTTTTTTCCAGTTGTGAGTACATGTTGTTGGGGCTGCGCAGTTAATTGTGTTGAAGCGGTGGTTTTAATGCATCTGCTTGTGCGTGCTCAATCTCTCTCCAAGTATGTATCAACACCTGGCAAAAGATAAATCACTGGGGCCTCCGGCAGAGCTACAGCCACACAGTAACACATTGAAAATTATAATGGTTGAAGAATCATGAGAGCTCGTCTTGCTTTTAGTGCGGAGTGAGAAAATTAGGATTTTGATTGAAGTGGATTTCTTCCACTCTCAACAATGTAATGAAATTAATTTAAATAATTTCCGTTGTTTGCATAATTATCAAGTTGAGGAACTGAATTCCTTCCCCCTCTCCCTAAACACAATGAACAACTAGTGTTTTGTTTCCGTTTGCCACAACCAGTCGAACCCGGTTAGTTTGTCCTCGCCGTCCATCGATGGTTAACTCGGTGCCTCGACAGCTGTTCCAACACTTAGCCGGCGCTTCAGGCCCCGGTTTGTCTCCCTATTCTACACATTTTCTGCTTGACTGTTTGAAGTTATTGATGACCTTTCTGTTTTCCACATCACTAAACTCTTTCATGCACCAGCGGGCCGGGCCTATGGCGCTCAGATCTAATCTGCAACACTCTAGCTAGCAGTTAGCGCTGCGTCGGAAGTGATGACTTGATCTGCTCCGGTCGGGTCTCGGTGATTATGGATTCAAACTCGGGGGCAAGAAATTTGGCGTGACTTTTTTAAACTGATGATTTTCATAATTCTTTTTATTGTCTTCTTTTAAATGCCAGTCATCACATGCACATGCATCTGTATTAGCTTACCATGTGCCGAGACAATGAAAGCCCAAAATGTTGTCAGATATGAGGTCACTGCAACAGCAGGAGTGCAACCCGCACTTTGTGTTTTGAACACTATGGCGCAGCTCGTTTTGAGCATCAGTCTCCTGCTTGGCTACATCGCTGGCTGAGGCAGATTACAGTAACTTTTTGTTTGGTTCTTTTCCTGCCAAAATGCTGGACTGAAGGAATACATTTGAATCGACCTCCGTAGCATTTGATAGTGCTAATTAAGTATCATCTTGCAGATAGCGGTTTGGAGTGAAAAAACAATTGCTCACATTATCTGGAGCATTAATTTGTTTCTGTTCTCGTAAATTCTTTTGACATTAATGTTCAAAGTCTTGGAAGCGGCCAGACGGTATCTGTTATAAATTACAACAATGTGTTTGGGGAGGATATAACTCTCATAAATATAAATTTGATCCTCCCCCTTCCCCTCCTCACAAAAACCCTGTCCTCTTGACCTGATAAGTGAGTCAGTGGCTGCTCATGTTGCTCAGGTGTGTGTGTGTGTGTGTGTGTGTGTGTCATTCGCATGTTTACGCTCACACTCTCAGAGGTTGCTCCGCTAGAGAGTGAGCTCTTGTAGCTGCACAACATCATTTAAGCTGTCTGGGAGGCCAGTGGGACAGTGACAAGACAAATTTGTCGGTAATACGAAAGCAAAGAACGTGGCGATCCATGAAGTGCTCACAGAACAGCGGCACATCAGGGACAGCGGTGGGTAACGCGGCTGACCTGTCAGTGATTGATACGGCCAGCAGCGGGCTACTGGTATTAGTTCCTGCAGCATTAGGACAGGACATATTTCAGGCCTAAGGGGTGCATATCAGCAGGCCAGTGATTACGGCAACATAAACAGGGGTGCAGTAAAGGTCCCAGCCCGACGGAACAATAAACTAATAGCGATGTCACTGCCCTCCCTCCCCCCCCCCCCCCCTCCCTACGGCACCAGCACTGTGTGAGAAGTACCAGCTCGGTTTAAAGAGCCCGGAGCACTGGGGGCCATTTTTTATTTGGGGGGATGATGGCCTGCAACTGATGTCATTATGAACCTTAAATCAACTTTCCGCTTGCTCGAACATGGTCACCTGGGTACAGGGGGACAAGGACAGGAAAAGGTTGAAGAGCTCGGCCTGTCTGTGTGCCAGAGCTACCCTGCAGAGGTAAAATTGAGTTGAGGGGCCGGTGATCAATCAAGTGTCCCAACAACATACATTTTTTAAAGTGCTTGTCCGTATTTCCCGGGCCGTAATGAGTGGAACAGTTGTGTTGAAAAATGGAAAGAGGAAAGATAAACCAATCCGGCATTTAAAGGATGGACATGCCGGGGTACCCAAGAAAGAGGGTTTCCAGATCAATGTCATTATGTGTCCCGCAGTAATCAGATGGAGAGCGACTCAATGCGTTTTGCCCAAACACAAAAATCTAATGCCCTCCGAGACATTGGTGTAATGATATTTTATTGTCATTTTATGTGGAATCATGAGCCATAGCTGTTGTTGAGTTTGAAGGGGGTTAGGGTTAGATAGGAGCACCTGAGCAATAAAATCCAAGGACCAGCTCCAGAAAGAGACAGCTCGGTCCCACTCCGTTACCTCTCTCATCAGGCCGCTCTATCCGCTGGCGGTTTCATCCGAGTAAACAGTGGTGTCGGGGTCACCAGGACCGCTGGGTAATTGAGCCAGTGTGGGCCGCCCTGTCAAGCACATCGGCTAAAAATACATCGCCCACTGTCACCGGGCACCAAGTGGAGGGGAGGCAGAGAGGGGCGGGGTTGGGGGAGAGGGGTGAGGCAAATGATTGTTCCCGCTGTCGGAGCGCAGGACACTCGCATCACCGGTGACCTTCCGCTTCCGAACCAGCCATCGCAGAGAAAACAGAAGAAGAAGAAGAAAGAAAAAATACTTTTGCTCCAAAGTGTCCTCGTAGCATCAAGACAACAATGGATCCTTTGAAAATGCAACTGGAAATGAGCATGCAGTGGATTAGCATGCTATAGCGCCGGCTGCAATATTAAGCATGTTTAGCCTGTCACGGACGTGCACTTCGATTAGGGCACATCAAGGCGCTGAGGAGAATAAGGGAGAATACAGGCAGGCCAGAACAGAGCGGGCTCGTTGGGGATATTCGAGTGGGGAAAGACGCTCCTTGGAACGTGGATAGGTTATTGATTTGTCCTGTAATCATTTCCTGCTCTTTGATATGCAAACGATCTAGTGTGAATTTACAGCAATCCTATCAGACTCATTTCACAGTTCTTAGCCCCTGCTTCTCTCAGGAGTCCTCCGCCTCATTAGGCCAATGTTCTCCATTACCAGCATAATTAAAATCTTTAGTAGCTTATCAAATTAAAAATATTTTTTTTTCTTTTTTTCCCGCTGATCGTATTGAGATCTTCACCTCTGAGTTATTTTCCACAACAGGAATAAATTAAGACTAAGCATTTTGCACACAATGTGCGACAGTCTGGCTCTTGAAAGGAGCACTTCTGGTATCTATAGAGCTGGTGATGAGAAACGGTGACGGGGGGAGGGAGGTGAGGGGGGGTGGTAAGGGGTCCGGAGAATATAAACCCAAGAAGATAAGCATGTGCAAATCATCTTTCATTTGCCAGTGCTCATTTTAAGAATGGATTTAATTAATTGTAATGTTAAAACGAGCGGCCTTGCCCATTTGCTCCGTGGTTAAATTCACCACGAATCCGAGGGCTCCTTTCACCGCGCTTCAAACATGCGGCTTATTTAAGCCCCGATTTACAATAGCCAATACAAATCCACACACATATTCCCCTATTAGATCTTTCAGTGTGCTATTAAAATCTGGGCTATCCAGGCACCGTGTGTTTTGACTAAAAATACAAATAGCCACGGATTCTGCGCCCATGAGGCTTAATCTCATTTTTACATATCTTCTTCATCCTCATTTGTGTCAAAATGAAAGCCGACTTCCCCGTAACACAGTAACAGACACAGCGCAGTTGGTCACACATATATTGTGTGTCAACAAAGGCTTCTCTCAGACGCGGAAAAGTGGGGTGCACAAACACGGCATTATCCTTCTGCATCCCGACTCTGGCCCTGGGAGTCGGGATCGCTGTCACTCACAGGCAGAAAGAAGAAGAAGAAAAAAAGAACACGATGTGTTTCCAGCGCGCAGAAAAATGTCGGCTGTCTTCAAGGGATTCTTTTTTTTTTTTTTTTTTTCCAAAGGGGCTGTGTGAGCTGCAGTGTGCTTGACTTGTTAAATGAGGTTTAAGTCTTCTGTGTCAATTGGAGGCGGTGCAGAGCTTTAAGTATTTTGCACATTAATGCGCTTTTGAGAATATTACCCCAGGGTCCTGTTTCTCAAGGAGGCAGGGGTGGGATGTTTTCTAGTGTCGCTATTGTAAACTTAGTTTTTTTGGTCGTGTATGTTCCACACCGCTCTGTTGTTGTGAGAAAATGATGGTGATTATTCAGATTTCATGCCTTGTCTGGATGTTAATTATTTACTCTGGGCATGAAATCTGCGTGAATGCCAGGGATTTGTGTATACAAACACGCTTCAGATCACAGGGAAAAGAAACGGGAGGAGGTGGTGGAGAGAGAGAGGGGGGAGGAGGGGGGCAAGAGCTCTCAGTGCATTACCCTGTAGTGGAATATTTTCTAATTAATACTGCGCTTTGTTTACAGACGCTTTGATTTAATTAAGTGATGAAGAAGAGAGTTGGATTAGCTGCTAATTGATTTAATTATCCAATTTGTTTGTCTCAGGCATGATTCCAGCCGAGCTGCAGCAACTGTGGAAGGAGGTGACGAATGCTCACGTGAAGGAGGAGCAGCAGCACCATCACCACCACCACCACCACAACAACAACAACAACAACAACAGCAGCAGCATCAACAACGGCCACCGGGGCCTTGACCTGTCCTCCCCGGCCACGCCAAAGAACCCACACCTCAACCAGCATGCCTCCACCAACGGGCAGTACATGAGTCACAAGAGAGACGGGTGAGTCCTTTCTGTGTTGTTCCTGTTTCTCGGGCTCTCACCGCGAGCGACGTGGGTCAGTGAAGACGCACAAACGCTTTGTGATGGTCTTTTCTTTACAACGAGAGCCTTTGAAAGCGTCGTTCCTCAGCTTATTTGTAGCCTTCAACTGGTAATTAAACAGTCTTCACTGTCACCTTTGGTGTAAAGCAAACAGAAGGCCTTTATACATTCCCATTTAAAATAGCAATTTCTCACAGGGCCTGGGTTGATAGACATGTCCCCATAGAGTCTTCCTCAAGATTGCTCTTAATTTGTAGTGTGTAAGTATTATTTTCATTAAGGCCATCACAGTCACTGTTCTCTGTGCCCGGACACAGCTGGGGATTTCACCGGAAGACCTGGAAGGGAATGCAGGAATTTGAAGAAATGGGATCGCCGCACTGTTACTAGAGTTAATATTATTTCAGTTGCACGTTGGCCAGTGCAGCTGGGTCTTCAGCTGAGCATGAGAGCATTCAGATCAGTGCTTTCAGAGGGGAAAACCAGTTCCCCAGGAACCTGTTGACATTGTCGCCTGTCACATCAGGAGAAACGAGAGCTTTACACAAACAACAAGCTATTATGCGGCAGAAACAACCAACCCTGGGCGTATCATATTTTTCAGAACCAGGATGAATCACCCGTCGGAGGAGTTTGTTCCCCGAGCGTCTGCGTCTTTAAGGAAGGAATTAATTTGGCATCTTACACATTTGCGTGTTCTCGCACCGATGCCTGGTCTTTGAACCGCTCGCGAGGAGCCTCCAGGCACCGTGAGCTCACTGCACAACATCTGACTTGTGTTTCAGTGATCCTTACCTTACACGTCATTATGAAAGCAATGCGGATTAAAAAAAGAAACATGTTTAGCACGGTGAACCAGCAAGCCTTTGGAGGGGTAGAGGGGCTGCTGGGGGGGGGCATGGTGGGGGGGCTTGTAGAGAGGATCTGAGGTACTTGGAGAGGAAACGCTATGATCCGCTGATGGATAGATACAAATGGAAAGCAGCTACTTCTTGTGGTATCCGTTTGAAACAGATTTGTGTTACCTGCGCGGACTTATCCTCTTTACTGTTTCAAAGTTATCTTCCGGCACAGACACTGGAGAAAAATCACATATCGTAATATATAAATAAATTGGGCGTTAGTTGCTCCCACAGTTGACAGTATCCACAGGTGTGTGTGTGTGTGTGTGTGTGTGTGTGTGTGTGATTTGCTCACTCCATCACACGTTGTCGCAGGCGAGCAAACAAGGTGAGCGTCGGTGGCGGGGGAAAGGCAGGAGCCAGCCTCGGCTGAGGGCGGAATGAAACATCGGAGGAGACATAACGCGAGAGCTTGGCAGCCCCTCTGCCTCGCACCGACTGTCAGGAGATTAAAGAAGACGTCAACAGCAGTTTAACGCAAGCTTAAGTGGAGAAGGCAGTCTGAATATTCCTCGCAGTATCTTCGATCTGTCAGAAAGCCCAAGCAGGTGATTCTCACCAGCCCATCCGCTCGAGGGAGTGGTGGATTACTACACCAGACGTGCAAAAACAGTGGACGACTCATACAAAGTGAAAACATTACTTATTGACTGCTGAACGATGCTAATTTAGATCCACGCGGCCAATAATCCCCTCTCGCGTTAATTTCTGGAACACTTCAAATCACACAACTTATCAAGAGCGCCGCTCCCTCTCCTCCCCTTTTGATGATGCAGACTCAATTCTAATCAGACACCATGGGAAGAGAAATGAAATATTATTAAGTATGGTTATTCCAAGCCAGGCTCTGAGAAAAACGTCTGTGTTATAATCCAGGGATTTGAATAATCAGGTTGAAGATAATGGGCTGGGCCGGCCGGGGCGTAAATAGAGAGCATCCCCTCATCCTCCCAGCGCTGAACTTAATGAACTTTTAATTGATGCGGTTTGGCGAGTCCTTTTGTCATGCAACAGAAACAAGCCTCTCTGCTGATGGGCCTGTTTTCCCGACTGGCTTCAGATTGGTTTACAGCAGGCCCTAAGTACCGTGTAGTTAGTTTCATGTGTCATATAAAATCTGCCCAGGCACGACGACGCCTGCAACTAAAACCTTAAGTGCATCCACAGGAATCACTCACCGGCTTTGCACTTCCGTCTTAAGGAAGGAGGAGAAATTCAATCACTGCCGGCTTGACACACCGAAGACGGGGCTCGCGCATCTGCTTTTACTTGTTCTCGCAGAGCACTCCGGCGAGGCAGCCTGGGATTTGTGTTTGTCTGAACAACATCTCCGATATGACCGAGGCCTGAGTCACTCAATCTGTCGGCCGCCGTGTCGCTTCCCAGGCCCGGCATCTGTGATGCACAGATCGAGATACTTCCCCCCAGTGAGCCAGGTCATCTTTATTCAATGATTTGCTTATTTAAATGAAATGTGGCTGATCTGTATCTGACACAAATTCCCAATACAGTGCTGCATCAGCTTTGTAATGGGGGTGGGAGGCATCCTCACAAAACGCTTGGCCCACTTTGCTTCCCAACAACCATCAGTAACCACAGCTCGGGGACTGTAACACAGCAATCTGTTAAGGAGATAAATAATCAGATTTGGCACAGCACTCCCATCTCTCTCGCCTTTCATTTGTCTCACACCAGAAAAAAAGGGGAAAAAAACCCCTGATAATGAAATAATTTAGGGTAAACCATGCAGAGAAGAAGGAAGGATAGGGTATAGATGTAGGATTGAGGGGGAGGACGCCAGGGAGGAGGCTAACATTAGTATTAGTACTACCAGCGAGTGTTGTGACTTGCTTCTCACACGTTGTGGCCAGACTCCGACCCAGCATGCCGGACATCAATCTTCCCTTTTTTCTCTCTTGTTTTTCTTTTTCGCTGATAGATTGAGTCCATCAGCACGCGATGCCGTAGATCATGACTTGTTTATGGCCCAAAGCATCTCATCAAAAGAAGTGAACTAGAAAACAAGTGGCGAGCAGCTGTCGGGAGTCATCTTTGAGTCTGGCTGCACATAAACACAGCGCAACACCTTTCCGTCCGGGTCTATAGGCACTTTAATGTTCTCGCTCCTCTCAAGCAAGCTGACGGCACGTTCCACCCCACCCCCCCTTCATCGCTGTTACGAGATCATTAGAGTGTTCTTCCCTCCGGGGCTGCCTGACAATGATAACATCCTGACAGACCTGTCCTGGGTGCAAGTCAAATTTAACGCAACGCAGGGAACTGCAGAGCGGTTTCCTTTATTTAATTTTTTCTCTCCCCCTCCAAAATGGTCTGAAATGGGAGAACACCCCATGAATCCTACACTCTTCTCCCATTACACTAATGTCGCTCATTTGGTGTAAATTCTGTCATTTACTACTGTTTAGCCATCCAGCGTTTAAAAGGGCTCTTCTACTACCAGCCCCTCGCAGCGCTTTGCGCTCACTGATTCCCAGCGCTCTCCACATTTCAATTTCTTATTAATACAGAATTAACCAACAAGCCTGCTTGCGAAGAATAAAAAAAAAGGATCTCTTTAAATTTAAAAACCAGCGTTACCTTCACCCGTCCACACATTCCCTTGTTAAAAGCTCATTATAATGGTTCTTCCGCCATCTATTTATTAGCTGTATCAAAACAGAGGTCTTAATGTGAATGCATAATTCATAATTGAATAAAAAAAAAATCTGACTTTTGAAAGAGAGAAAGAGAAAAAAAAACTGCTAACCACATTCATGAATGCTTGACTGCTTCTTAATTGCGACGCAATTATCACATGTTACGAACAATGTGAACTCTTCAGCAAGTAATTACAACACAAGGAAACCTGTGACGGCCTTTAAAATGTCCTACTCGAGGTACGTCTTTGCTAACACTGATACAAATGAGATTTTAATCTGAGCATCAGCTTGTTTAATCCTGCAAATTTGGCACACTTTGAATGCTTTCCATTTTTTTCCACTAATTCATTTTTTCCCCCGGTCCTTAAAGACGTCCCCTGAAGTCGTAGTATTGCACGTTATCTCTGTATTGAATAAATGTATATGAATGAGATTTCAGTGGTTGGGAGTTATTCCCACATGGCAGCGCTGGCGTTTGTGGTGTAATGAATCTCAGTACCTGGCCCGTCGTCCTGTGGAGCGAGGCTCAGACTAGAGGAGAAGCGGCGGCGTGCTCACCAGAAGCACAGGTGGCAGCGATGTAGGCCAGTCCCCCAGGCTCTTGTAGCTGGAAGTTGTGTGTCTTGTGAAGTGCCTGTGTCCATATGGCTGGCTGTCTGCAGACGCTGCCTCCGCACGGGCCGCTTCCTCTCAGCGCCGATTGTGGCCCGCTGCAGTCCCATTCCTCTCGCCATATGGAGGATGTTGTACAGTTAGTTATATTTTTTTATCAGGGGGGGGGGTATTCAGACTTGACGGTACAAGCCATGGACGTGGTTGCTTGTCAGCCCACCTGGTGACGCGGATCGATCAGTAGAGGAATTGATAGCAGGCGGGGGATGTTTACGGTTTGTGCGCGGTGGGAAAATGCCTGATGCTTTGGATCACTCTCCTCCAGGTGGGCTGTGGGACAGCGGGAGGAGCCCCCTAGCGGTCCTGATCAAAGTCAACTGCAACATGGCTCAGTGATACTAAATAATAACATATTGATTTGAGTCCCGTCTTTAAGAGGGGCGCCAGCAGAGCTCACACAGGTGCACCGATCCACACGGATCAAGTCGAGGGTTTTCATGAAGCTACATGTACGGAGCACAGCGAGGCAGCCGGCGGCTTAACGAGAGAACCAATCCTCTGTGACCTTTAACTTCTGTCAACTTCAAAAAGTGTTTTTTATTAACAGCGGTCTGTCTGTCTCCCCCTCTCTCTCTCTCTCTCTCTCTCTCTCTCTCTCTCTCTCTCTTTCTCTCTCTCTCTCTCTTTTAGATCCACACTAGAAGACCATTCGTCCCACAGTCACCCCCTCTACGGTCACGGCGTTTGCAAGTGGCCCGGATGCGAGGCGGTGTTTGACGATTTCTATTCATTCCTCAAGTGAGTAGAAGTCACAGTCTGGAGTTTTTTTATTTATTTATTTCTATCGCAGCTCGTTTGCCCTCGCATTGGGCTCATTGCACGTTTTGTGACCCCCGGCGACTACCGAGGCACTACAGGTGCAGCCGGTTGTTATTCCTGAGTGCGGGTGCCCGGGTTGACAAGGGTACTGTGGCGGGGTCTCCTTCTGAGAACGGCATGGGCCTCTAATTCCTGTGATAAGTGCAGTTCCCATGGTGACGGGGGCCGTTTTTCCCAAACAAACAACGGTAGGATGTTTATCTGTGGCAGCCCACACTGCATGTTTGCCCTTGTCACTGGACAGGGGTGTGTGTGTGTGTGTCTGAGCTCTTTCTGTCTTTTCTCAGCGGCTTATTTGTCTTTCCCTCTCCTCTCTCATGCCTCTTTGACTTGGATTTTTGGGTGTCTGGGTTCACAGTGCTGTGTGTGTGTGTGTGTGTGGTTGTGTGTCATTGAAGCCCACACACACACACACACACACACACGGTTACAATGAACCACGTGTTCTGCACTCGAAGCGCTCCAGCTTTAGTCGACATCTCCTGCTTTGCAGCGTCTTTCCGGCGTGTTATTGGGTTGGATCGGTCCAGCGTGACACAGCCTTTGTTTTGCCCCCATGTTTCCTCCCCGGTTGAGTCACACCGCTGGTCTACTAATCAACCCTGTGTGCCGCGCGCTCCAAGTAATCCAACACATAACCGCGCCATGGTTACGGCGGGGATGAAAACATCTGCATTGTGGCAGCAGATCAATGGCTCACTGTCACCTGGGATTAGTCTCACTTTTAACAAGATATGACACAATTCCATTATCCTAAAACAAGCACTCAGCGAACGCACAGATTCCTAGCAGGCGGAGAGAAAGGTGCCGTGGGGGGGTGGGGGGCGACTGCTGAAAGTTTTTCCCGTCTTTGTCAACATCCAGAGTCCTCCTCGTGTTTACTTAGATCCACTTTGAGCGCCGTTTGCTTTCAGAAAGCTTAACGCGGCCGATTTTTTGGTCGTGCAGTGTCTGTACGAAGAAGAAAAAAGAGAGGTAGTTATGTGTTTTTATTTTGTATTTAATAAACATGCTCCATCGACACATAGTTATTAAACCACGCATTACACACACACAGACACGCATTTCAGCTTTGGGAGTGCCCTTCTAAATCCGTCACTATTTATTGTATTCTGACATTGCCTCACCCTTTTGTTTATAGAAGAGAGGGGAATTAAATTCAGTGTGCTCGGTACGGCGCTGCCTTAAACAGTCTCTAAGTGCACTCTGAAATGTTTTTACAAGTGTTTTTATCATGGCAACATCTTGTTTACTTTAGTTGCCTGCTTCAAACTGCTTGGAACATGTTAAGAAAACATTTTTGAGGGAGAGTCTCCACAAAGCTGCCTTTGTTCAACAGCAGGCGAGAGTGTAGAGCAGCTCACCAAGGTGTTAACTCTCAAACCCTTAAGCACTTCCACATGAACCCAGCGACTGAGACCGCGGGCCTCCAAAACAATCACAAATAAAAAACAAAGGATACATCAGGCAGTTTAATGCTCTTACGAAAGTCTCCAAAGGTCGGGGGGGAAGTGTGTGTGTGTGTGTGTGTGTGTGTGTGTGTGTGTGTGTGTGTGTGTGTGTGTGTGTGTGTGTGTGTGTGTGTGTGTGTGTGTGTGTGTGTGTGTGTGTGTGTGTGTGTGTGTGTGTGTGTGTGTGTGTGTGTGTGTGTGTGTGTGTGTGTGTGTGTGTGTGTGTGTGTGTGTGTGTGTGTGGTCAGCAGAACACAATGTACTGTGAAAGGTGAGGAGGACTCTAAAACGTCAACCAGATTTCAGCCCCACATGCCAACAGCAACAGCTAACACGGGGCTGAAATGTTGTTTTAAACTGCACGTGTATTTATTCTGTCTTCTAAGAAAAAACACAACATGCCTATGCACACTATCTCGGTAAATACAAAGCGCCAGATCCCTGTTCCTGTTTTTTTTTGGGGGATGGGGGGAGGGGAATGGGGGGGTTTGGCTCACATGGGGGCGGGGGCGTTGTTCACAGCGGAGCCTGTTGTTTTGGGTTTTTTTATGAGGGTCAAGACCCTTCTCTTCAGTGTCCAGTCAAGAGGTCAGATCCAGTGGAACACTGCAGTGCCATCTAGTGCTCCACTGTCTTGTCTGCTGAAAACCACAACAACAGAAAAAAACCTCTCTCACACCTCAACGTTCTGCTGCCTTGCACCACTGCAAAACCACGCAGACCCGAGAAGAAACAGAAATAAGCCAAACATACATGTCGTCTATAAGCTGAAATCCTGTAGGAAAAGTGTGCACTTAAAATGACTGATTATAACTGTGGAAATAATTAGAAATAGGTTTTAATGCATTTTAAATGTAAATACTAGTGTAAAGATGTGTGCCTGGTAATTTAAAACTCCACAGTGAAGAAGATAAACCGTCCTCCGAGACAGCCTTAAGCTCTGGGTCCGGTCTATATAATTAGAAAGAGAGAGAGAGAAAAAAAAATAGATAGGCAAACTTAACTCGCGTGTAAAAAAAAAAAAAAAAGAAAAGCAGAAAAAAACGACTGTTACAAGCATGTCTATTCAACTTGTTTTATTGTGGCAATTTACATTAGGGACTGTCATCCTGCCAGAGAGCTTTTAAAAGTGGCTTCATTTGAAGTCCAGAAAGTGACACATGCCAACGTTCATAGCCTCTCTCGATGTCAATTCCCCGTATCCCCGGCTCCCGTGTCCAGACGCTCCTCTCAAGGCTGCATTAGGGCCATTTGAATATTTCATTTCCTATTAATTATGCACTGTGACTCTCCATGTCATTAGAAGAAATAAAGTGGAATGTAACAAAGGGATGAAAAGAAGCAGGGCACATGTCTCCTATGAACAGGGAAATTCCAAAGCTTCTCACGTAGGCCGCCCTTCATTGAAAATTCAGTCTGTGTCGGTTAAATTGAAGTTGAAACGTCTTTACCTATTATTTTCTTCTTTGAAATTTAGTAAGATGTCCTGAAATGTTTACCAGTTTCATTCTCCCGACCTACTTAATTAAATGGGCATTTATTTGACTCAAACAAATGGAAAGCCCGGACGAAGAATTAATTGATTTGAGGAAAGGTGGTTATTACCCCACGCTTTCTTTTAATACGCCTTTTTAATCATTTTTATTTGTAATTCTTTTGCCATAATAATTAACTTGAAGTGCTGAATGTATATCACGGTAATTATAAAAAAAATGTATTATCAAAACACAATAGGAGGAGATGAATAGAGAAGGGGGGGGGGGGTGGGGTGAAGAGACCACGCTTGCCCATAAAGATTTAAATCATCCACATCAAGGTTGAAAATACCGCAGCTGAACAGAAACCTTCACATTTCAAGCCGAGCACTATCAATTCTCCCTTTCCCCCCATCGCGTGTGTCTGTCTTCCGAGTGTCGGTGTGGTGTTTAACGCACAAACGTGTTGTCTGTACATAAAAGCAATGGCACCCAATTTATTGGGCTATATCATCAACGCCCGGCGCTTGCCCCTGTGCCGTCACACCGAGACTCTGGCTGTTTTTTTTATTTGCAGCAAACGACAGAAAAAGGTGCGTCTGAAAAAAGGCCGGGGAAACGTCACACACACACACACACCACTCTCTCTCTTCCCGTGCACCGGCGCCACCGCGTGCGCACACAGACATGCCTGGTGACAGTGACCTACATGGTCACCGAAGATGTGATATAATTTATGATATATATAATATATTGGATCCATTAGCGAGCATAATGAAGTAGTGAAATGAAAGGGTATTTGTGAAATCAGTTCAAACATCCTGCTCGGATTATGATTAAATGATTAATGAAATGCCCCTGCATAAGCATTTTCAAACAGTAATTCATGCGGCGGCTGATAAAATTCCTCCAATCATATTTCCTTCACTCGTGAACCTTATCTCCACCATTTTATATAAATCACAGAAAAAAAGAGGAAAAAAAAAAAACCCTGTCTGCTACCCAGCGAGCTACTTATTTAGATTAGTTATAAACGTGCAGAAAAAAAGGGAACATCCTTCCCCTGTATAAAATAATCATGCATAATTATATCCATAATTCAAGTTTGCGACAGATCCCATCTCTTCGTCCTGTTGTCCTCTGCATTTGGTCCGGCTTTTATTTGAATGCTCTTAATTGCGCAATTAAAAGAAAACACACGGAGGGAAATCGGGGCCCCGAGTCTGACAAGGCAGGGGGAAGCTGGAATGAGAGGAGATGGCATTAGGGCACTGGTGCATAATGCGGCTGGGGAGTCCAACCTGAAAAATCTTCAATCATCCCTCTTATCTGTGAGCGGGAGCCGGAGCAGACGGGACCGTCATGAAATATTAAATTGAGTCATTCTTGTAGGTGAAGAAGTATCACCTTCTGGTTCTGGCAGATATTGCATGTGGAAGCATCTGCGTGATATTTACCTAAATGTTGCCGCGTATTCCCTGTGCATTGTGTTGAACTGCGTCATCCAACCAGACATCTTTTGTTTCTCACATCTAAAAGGCTGCAGAAGTCAAAAGTCCAACTGACATCATTTTTTCTTTTTTCTCTGTTTTTTGTGTGTGTGTTGTTTTCCAGACATCTTAACAATGAGCACGCCCTGGATGACAGGAGCACGGCCCAGTGCCGGGTGCAAATGCAGGTCGTACAACAGCTGGAGCTGCAGGTATTGTCTCTCAGTTTGTTTTGGCCCCAAATATTTATGTGTCGTCTTCTCCTGACACTTCCTCGGTGTCCGCGTCCGTCTGATATCAGCCATTGGGGGGGTCACGCGTGGAAGGGAAGGGGCCGCGGAGTGAAATAAGTTTGTACGTCTGCGAGTAACCAGTCATTAAAAAAATGTGTTATGTATGCATGACAGCCAGGAAGAGCGAGGGGGGAAAAAAAGAGATATATGAAGGGCCCGGGGCTAAGTAGAGAAGATAATTACATTTTTAATTTTACTGGGTTTTAAAGTTATTTATGACTTTTAACTGTTTGGCACCAACAGTAAAACACTTGGTGGAATGACTGGGCAGCAAAGCGTGTTTGTTATAGGCGCTCGATGTTGAGCGTCTTCAAGGGAAGATAATTGGAGCCCACCGCAGAAAACGTTTTTGCAATCAGTGGTTTTAATATCTTTTCCCCGTTATGAGCGATCTTTCATTGTCTTTCTCTGCGAGAGGGGAACAATCTGCCCTTATGGTAAAAGACTTGGTGTCACACGACGATAAGATAACATGAGCTCGCACTTGCTTTGTAAAATAAAACCAGCCATCCCATTAAGGTGCATTTTTATTAATTAGCTGCTGCTTCAGTTGCAAATAAGACAAAGATCAAATTTTATGTCTTGCAGATTTTACCCAGCGTCCGCTTGTGGTTCACATGTCTCTCTCCCCAAAAATGACCCGATAATGAGTATAAATCCCTCGTGGTTTTCCGGATGTTAACCTTAAACAATGAGAGCATTACACCACACCAACGTCCTGTTATTTCCGCTCCGGTGGCGAACTAGAGGGATAGAGCCGAGCTTTACCAGACACTGACTTTCCTCTGCGTGCAGCCTATCACCATAATTTAAGCTGGCAGCCAAGACGGCGCTGAGTTTCAGACAGGTAGAGAGGGCCTGGCCCTGTTATTGGCAATAGAGACGCAGTGCATTTTAACCTTGAAATGGAGACAGTTGTTGGACTGAAGTGCCAAGTTGTTGACAGCTTCCAAAAACATTTTTAAAAACAAATAATTAGACGGTGCCAAGAGGGGGAAAAGGAAAGAAAGATTGATTTGTTCGAACAAGCTCATTGTAAAAGATGCCTTCACTGCAGAGGGATGTAGGGAATTAATAAAAAGTAGAGAAATAGATTTTTTTTTTTCCTCCTTTCGTTCATAAAAAATGCAATGTGTTCTCTCTGCTCGTTACAGCTAGCGAAAGACAAAGAGCGTCTGCAAGCCATGATGACGCACCTTCATGTCAAGTCCACGGAGCCCAAAGCCACCCCACAGCCGGTGAGCAGCAACCCCTGTCATACGTCTCTCTCTCTCTCTCCCTCTCCCTCTCCCTCGCTCTCTATCTCTCTCTCTCTTTCGCTCTCCCTCTCTCTCTCTTGTCCCTCCCCCATCCTTTTGTTCGTCTTAATTGGCACACGTGTATTCATTAATCCCTTCCTCCATCTTCTTATTTATCTGCTAAATAAAAACAGCTGTTCTCTTGAGGGAGGCAGTAAATATTATTTGGACCACATCTGCTGACATCCGAGATTCAATTTGGTGCCTGTGATGAACTGGATGCTCACGCTGTAACTGCTTCAGAGCACCAGCGTCTGTTTGGGCAGACAGGAGGGATGAGGGAAGCTCAGGGAAATAGGAATAACCAGTGGCAATAAAAGACACGTTTAACATTTATTTTAAGTGCTTTTAAAAGCAAAATTAGGGAGATATAGACATTATTTGTTAAAATACCAGGGATACATTCATGCTAAATCGTGCCGATAAATGGGGATAAAAGAGTGTTAAAATGAAAAAAATACTACGTGATAAAATTGTAATATTATATAATATAAGTAGGGGCTGAAAATATATATTATTGGCTGATTGATTTGTAGCTATAAGATATGGCTCTTTGGTGTTAAAATAAAAATAAATTTAAAGCTTGCTAGCTGATGTCTTTGTGGTGGCAATAGCGCCGCTGATCTTGATTTGAAATTGATTTTATTTGATAAAAGATGCGTCCCTGAGAACAGTTGAATCTTCATTTAGGGATAAAGGAATTGTCCTCGGGCATCTTTAAAAGTAATTAGTAAAATGACATCTCGACTTGATGTAACTGCTTGTACGCGTCAACATCTCTGCAGCATTATTATCGTGTTAGATGCCGTTTTGACTTGAATGTTGTTGATTCACCCAAACACCGTACAGGTGAACAACTGAACTTCTGAATAATTGCACAAGCGGATCCATTTATTATCTTCTTGACACATTCCAGACACCGTGCTTATCACTCTTAATATATGCCACGCCATAAAGCCTCCTGCTTAATCCCTATCCTATAGGGGCGAGGGCTTAACATATGGCATTTAAGTGTCTGCGCTATTTTGTCATGTTTAAGAAGGGGGCCTCACCGCCATATTTCAGTCCATTTGACAGTTCATTCAGAGATAGTTTTTTTACTGCAGGGCGTGAATCTGAAAGTGCACGCGATTCACATGCGGGAGCCTTGTCTCTCAGCACACTGTGCGGCTCGGATCATTTATTTACCGTCAGAGAGAACGTGACAACGACATGTCGGAACGACAAAAGGCTGCCTGCGTTACTCGCGCTGATGGTGTAGATTAGAGTGCCGAACGAGGGCTCTGACACGGGGACATTTGTGTATGAAAAGTGGTCGGCGCGGCAGATAGCATCTTGAGTTCACTACCTCTCCCCCGGGCCCGCGAGAATGGCTGTGTCAGAGCCCAGCGCTAGCACTCTCAAGGGGGCGAGCTGGGATTTTTATTCAAATAAATAGACTCCCATTCTGCAGCGGCACTTTGCCTGCTGCGAGCCGCTATGATAGATACGTCTGGCTTCGGCTGGGTGAGTGGTGCACAAGGTCAGGGGCCGTGGCCACGCAGAGGTTTTCAGTGGCAGCCACCAAAAAATACACAATAAAAAACCTCCTTCGAGCAGCTCCTAATTCTCAGAGCTGACTGAATCAGACGCTCTGAAGAAACAATCGTGTTCTTCCAGTAATTGCTAGTTTCTGCTTTTTTCTGCCGTTCTGTGCCGTTGCGTTTAATAACGCTGCATTCAAGTAGCCAACCGTCATGGCAAAGTAGCTTGTTTACATTTTGTCATAATTAAAGACAAACAAACTGATGCTGTGCATGCACGCCTTCAAATGAATAGGATTCATTTTGCTGCTCTGAGGTGGTGTGGGGGGGGGATCAAAACAAAATGTGCCACATTAGCAATGTGTGTGTGTTTGTGGGCGGGTGTCTGCTCTGCTCTCGGTGTCACTAAGCATTCTTGTCAGAAATCTGACCTTTTACGCCATACATAATTAAGGAGGGACTTTTTGTTTATTTTCTTTAGCAGCTTGCCGAGTCAAAGCCAGTGTAATTAGATCACCAATTACCATTTAATTAATTTCAGTCTGAAGTCTCATTTTGTCTCGGCACTGGAGTGAGCCCAAATGGTGAGGCAAACAAAGGCAAGGCTATTACCAGCCTGTCTGGCCTATTGTTGAAGCCCCTCTGTGTTTATGGCCAGGGAATATGGATGAAACATGAAACAAAGCCCGCTAATCCACAGGAAGAGGAGTCAACACCGCAGCCCCGTTCTATTGATAGCATTGTGTCAGAAACACGCGAGCCCAAGTGTGATTTATTTTGCTCACGATTCAGAATAACACGTCTTCTGCTGCTGTCGGTGAGGATGTGCTCTCGCGGTACGTCCGAGCGCCCCAGCAGTAATCCAAATTATTTGGGCAGACGCTGCCAAAAAGCCATAGTTCAGCCTCCAAAACATAAATAGACATTGTGAGGAGTTGGACACATGTCTATGAAAGTGGGACAATAAGAAAAACGCAAGTGTTACTTAATGGTTTAATATGATCTATTTTCTTTATTAAAAAAACATATATATTTATAAAAAGTGAATTTCTAAGAAATCAAACAAAAATAAATAGTATTGCGACAGTGTCAACACTCAGATATGTGGATGCCAATCTTGGGTTTCTGATATATTTGTCATATCTGTTGTCAAACCCCCCTCTCACCTCCATGGCATGATCGGCCGGTCTCAGACTCGTGATCAGTCGTAATCAACAAATGATGTCAAAGATGAGATGTGTCCTCCAACACTGTCTGTCGCTCTCACTCTCTCGCTCTCCCCGCTTTTCTTTTTTTTTTTCTCACAGTCTGAAGTCATGTTTCATTTGGATACTGGCCTCCTTCGGCAAATAAGCAATTAGGACAATTTTGTGGGAATATGTATATGTGTCATTAGTTTTCCTGCCAATTAATAGCTGGAGCAGGAGGGGTCAGGCTAGCATTTTCCACTTGACTGCTGCTCGGAGCCGCCGCAGCTGCTGGAAGCCATGCTATACCTTTTTGGAGCACTTGCCGTAATTAGTTTACCTTGTAGCCATTATTACTTAAACCCCTCCCCCTCCTTAGCCTGGCCGACCCATCCGCACTCATGGGCTTCCACGCATTCACTGTGACGCAGAAATACTGTGAGGCCATCCTCACCGCAGCCGTCATGGCCCTGACGATGGAGGTCAGTCAGATACAGTAGTTAATCATCAGATCACCTCCATAAGCAGCTCCTAATTAGAGTCCTCACAATACAATTTCAGCTTGTAATTAGCCCAGATTGGCTCCTTCCTCTGGCTGCCTTATTAGCGGGGCGGCTCAGCGGTAGGTGAGAAACACGCTGTCATTTTTCAGAGCGGTTTCGGGCCGCCCATCTTCCCTCCTCTGCTCAATGCTGGTTACCATGGGTGAGGTGGGGGCTGTTTGTCCAAACAGGACAAGAGGGACAAAAGATTAAACAAAGCCTCCGACACAGCAGCGAGAGAGAGACGGGGGGGGGGGGGGGGTGTGGAGACGACAGAGCGTGAAGAATAGAGGAGGTGGGGAGTGGAGGAGTCGGGCTCCGAAGGGTTGTTTTCCAAACATTTAGCGAACGTTCATGGATCATCTCAGGCCTGTGTGCAATTAGCGGGTACGATATGCATAGTCAATGAGCCGCCTGAGACAGCGGGGTAATTAGAGGGCTAACTGTGCTCCTGTCTGTTTGTTCCGGGTCCTCCAGCTCAACTTGGTGTCCAGCGTCACGTTGTCCAAATCGGCCCCCGAGGCCTCTTCTCCTCTGAGCCTGCCCCAGACCCCCACCACGCCCACAGCACCCCTAACACCTCTGTCCCAGACCCACTCCGTCATCACAGCCAACAGCCTCCACAGCGTGGGGCCCATGCGGCGGCGCTACTCCGAAAAGTACAACATGCCCATCTCTCCAGGTACTGCAGGATGAATGAACACACATGCACAAATACACACATGGAATCTGCCCCGCACAACTACTGACAGGCAAACCACTTACACTGTATCGTTATACACAACCATGTGATGATGATGATGACGTTTGTGTCATAGGATTCCTGATCGTCTTCATTCCATGTTGACACACTTGTTTGTTCTCCCCTGTGTGCAGATCTCAGTCAAAACAAAGAGTTTTACATGAATGCAGAGGTTAGACCGCCGTTCACGTACGCCTCACTAATAAGACAGGTAAGGACTTTTAACAGTGTCGACATTTAACAGCCTGCACCCTGCCTAGTCATAGCAGGAAACGCAGCAGGCCGCTATCTGGAAAAGCCACAAAATAACAGCATTTGCTCGATTTATTTCTCTGCCCGCTCCTCGTTAAATTTCAAATGCAATTTAGACAGAGGAGCAGATTAACCATCTTTAAATGAGTGCAAGAATGCGTACGGGATTCAAAGAAGGAAAAAAAACAGCCATATATGACAATTGCATTTGATTAAGCATTTCTGTGGCTGTGATTATTACCAAATTCATTTCACACAACAGTAGGGATGAACCTGTTTTAAGATGGCCAGTCAATTATCGGCGGGCCGCAGTAATCTGGGATCTCAGGAATTAATCTGAGCCGGCCATAATTGCTGCCCCTGTAATCTGCCTGAGAAATGTTTTCGCTTGCCCTTCATTTACGCCCATAAAGGAAAATATATTCAAATCTGCCGGTTTCCGGCGAGGAAGTGCAGCAGACTTCTCTTAACGGAGCTGAGCGGCTACACTTCACATAGACAGTCACTCTGCTGTTTGTCTCAACAACACAAACCTGCATGCCTGTGTGTGAATTATTGATCCCTCTGTGAAGGGAGCACAATTGTTAAATGTTTGTTTCTGTCACTGTTCCTCATGCAGGCAATCCTCGAATCTCCAGAAAAGCAGCTAACACTAAACGAAATCTACAACTGGTTCACACGAATGTTTGCATATTTTAGGCGCAACGCGGCGACGTGGAAGGTAATTCTGCTTTTCCTCCTGACTTCTTTAAACCGGCGTTGTTGGTGTTGGGGAGATGGACACGATAGCTTTTTTTAAATGAGCCTTTACTCAAACACATAACAACGCTCCACTTCTTCTGTTCCAAATGAACCACCCTTTAAACAAGCAATGTGAAAAGAAACACACACACACACACAGGAAAACCAAGGAGGGGAATTTGTGTTTTCTTGTTAAAAAGAAAAGAAATTAGAGCAAGAGACAGGGAAGAAAAAAAGTGAAAGAAACTATTACCATGTAATATTTCGGGATGTTCTGGTAGTGGGTGGCATTAGTTTAACATAGCGGTGCCTTGCCAGTGACTCCTGGCTGAGCCCCTCGCACTCACTCACAGACGGGAACACCCTGTTTTCCAACCAGGCCACACACACACACACACACACACACACACACACACACACACACACACACACACACACACACACACACACACACACATACACACACACACATACACACACACACGCACAACAAAAACAAAACAACAGTCTTAAAAAAGAATCAGGAATGACTGGGGTCAGAGAAAGTTAGATTTGAATGAGGAAGACAGTGATGAAGCACTGACACACACACACACACACACACACACACACACACCACCCTGCTCCACCCACCGTCCTCCATCAGCTCTCACGCTTACTGACATCCCTTTGCATAAGGGCACATTGGTGTTATGGCCACTGGATATCACAACTCTCTCTCTCTCTTTCCCTCTCTCTCTCTCTCTCGCTCTCTCTTGCTTTCTCTCTCTCTCTCTTTTTCTCTCTCTCCCTCCCTCTCTGCACACACTCACTATATACACATGCACCCAGCACCCAGTGTTATCCTGCAATAACAAAAGGGATGATATATGCAGGTCTACCTTCATGCCTAAATGATTCGGATGCTGGAGTTTTGTTTGAATCTCTTTTTTGTGCACTGATCAGAAAAGCTTTGTGAATAATAAGAGAAAAAATGTCACCAACTCTATTGCCATGGAAACCAAGAAATATTTACATGTTGTTTAAGTAATTTGAAACTTTTTATTGGACCATTTCCTGCCAATAACGTTCGGGTTCATGTATTGTTTTCATCCAGTGCCTGTCAAAATATTTCTTCTTTGAAATTAGATTTTATTCCCCCCGCCCTTCCTGATTGCAGACGATGTTTACTGTACTGATAGCAACCTTTTCTCTCTCTCTCTGTTTGTTTTACACCAACTGCAGAATGCAGTCCGGCATAATCTTAGTCTTCACAAGTGTTTTGTGCGAGTAGAAAACGTAAAAGGGGCTGTGTGGACAGTCGACGAAATAGAGTTCCAAAAGAGACGGCCTCAAAAGATCAGCGGGTAGGTTTGGCCTTTTTTTGAGCCTCGACCAGCGTCTGTCTCACCGCTTGCTGATGGGAAGAGGCTGCTGCTGCTCCATCTCATTGTCTGTGCCATAACGTCCAAAGTCCCCCGCTTGCTTTGGCGTGCCCCCCCCACCCCGCCTTCATGCTTTCAGAAGCCCTTTTTTTGGTGATGCCTCATCCCACAATGGCTTATTATTTATTGTGATCCTCACCCTCTCCCCTCTGTCCTTCTGTCTGTGTGCCCGTCTTCTGTCCATCACTGCATCTGCATCTGGCTGCCTCCCCCCTCCTCTGCTGGTTTGCTTTCCCAGGGTGCCATTCGCACCAACCTATCCTTGCATAAGTGCTTTGTGAGAGTAGAAGATGAGTTTGGGTCCTTTTGGACCGTTGATGATGAGGAGTTTAAGCGCGGCCGCCACGTACAACGAGGCCGCCCTCGGAAATACGCCGCTGATGAGCTGCTCGTACAGTAAGCACTTCCGCTCGCCCCCGCAAACTCCAAAGGGCAAGCCCCCAAACCTGCATGCCCCCCCCCCCCCTTCAGTGTTGCCATCATGCTTTATGTGTATGTGTGTGTGTGTGTGTGTGTGTTTAGCTTCATGCATCACGCCCTCACAAGCCTCCATCAACCTGTTCTTTCTTCTCAAAGATAGTTGTGTGGTATTGTCAAGTGATTGAACATCTTAGAACGATAGCCACATTACTACACCAGTAAATGTATTTAGTGCTCATACAAAGTGCATTGATTTCTTTTTATGAAATAAGATATGCCAGCTGAGGAATGCATGCTCGCTGAGACATGAGCCTGTGGTTGTAATTGCATTTTGTTCTGTTTGCAGGAGTCCAACCTTAGTGAAGAACATTCAGACCAGCTTGGGCTATGGTCCGACCCTCTCTGCTGCCTTCCAGGTAACAAAAAACAAAAACCCCAAGAAAATGACCTCATCTTTAGCTGCCTTACTCTGAACTCTAAAAGAATAATAATAAAAGTCTCCGTCTCACATGCCCAGTCACCTACTCTTTGTTTTTTAGTGGGTGTGAAAAGAGTGATGGGGAACTGAGAAAGTGCTGACAACCCTCTTCCGTTTCACATTTAATGCTTCGGGCTTTGCTTTTCAGGCTTCAATGGCAGAAAACAACATACCTCTATACACTACTGCTTCCATTGGAAGTCCCACCCTCCACTCCCTGGCCAACGCCATCCGCGAGGAGATGAATGGAGCGATGGACCATGGAAACAGCAACGGCAGTGACAGCAGCCCGGGACGCTCGCCCCTGCTAGCTATGTGAGTGGCACACCACGCTTTCTATCTCCACCGGCCTGTGTGTGAACAGAGTTCAACTTCACGGAGACGGGAGCACCCTAAATAGATCCAGACAGAAAAAAATGATTTCAGCGCCCACCCAAAATGCTGTAAAATGACCCACTGCATGGCATGAGATGAAACGGAGACAATGAGCACAATAAATAAAGGATATTGGAGTGGTGACTGGGGTCACGGCCAGGGCTGTGGCTGGCCTCCCTGCAGAGAAAAGGAAACTCCACCTTTTCTTTCGAAGGAAGAAAAGGCCAGAGCCCCTCTTGTTATTTAAGCAGCGGCTTTATGAACTCTCCTCCGTGTGTCCCGCTGTCTGTCCCGAGTCCCGCCATAATCAGCGGTCCAATTTGTTCGAATATTTACAAAATGCCAGAAGCGACAGAGCGACAGAAACGCCTCTGAGCCGCTGAAGGGAAAAGCAACACAAAAGGGGGTAATTAGTCTGGAGGACATCATCCAAGATTCTCATGTAGGAAAGTTGCGGTCGGCCGGGAAACCGCAGCCCCCCTCCCCCCGGTCGCTTGTCGTATAGGAGTGTCTGCTAAGTTGTTTGAAGCCTAAAATAACACGGCACACGCTGCATCGTTTCCAGATGTGGGGGCAGACCACCGACTCGGGGATGGCCTCCTGAAATGTCTGAGCTTGGGGGAAATTCTGCCTGAAAACAGGAGAAAAAAAAAAAAAGGTGCAGTAATGAGCTCCTGGCCAAATGGAGGAAAGTGCCATCCCTAATCACTGTGAACATAGCTCTGAGCATGGCTGTGGAACAGGAAAGGCAGAGACAGGATGGGTGTGCTGGCCTAAAGGCAGCCTGCTTCTCCCTCTGCCCCTCTGCTTCTATCTTTAGGCTGATGGAGCTCACTAACTCTCACCACCATAATTATGTCTATAAGCTTTATGCAGGCACAAAATTAGTTAAATCTGTTTTCTTTTGCTGTTTAAGAACTTTACTCTCCCAAACACACACCCTGTGTTTAGCGCTAAATGTTACATACAGTAGCAGCCTCCTCTTGCTCAGGGAATATGCAACAAACTGACATGCCCCTGTTAGCATGATGCTTTGGCTCACGCTGTTCCAAATACAAGTTCATCTTCACAGTTCGCTGTGTAACAACATGTGTTTTCCACATGTGCCAATGTGCTGCTGGTTGACAGGACGCAGCTTCCCGAAACCAGAGCACTCATTCTCTCTCTCTCTCTCTCTCTCTCTCTCTCTCTCTCTCTCAAGCAGCCAGATGAGAATCACGTATCCAGAGAAGGCTAATTATAAGCAAAGTGTAGAATCAGCATGCAGTTCAATAAGCATAATAATAACAATTTCATGTCTGCCCTGAAGCCACAGAGTCAGACCCGAGGCAACGGCACTTGTGGAGTTACTTTGATGTGAATAAAATGATAGAAAAGCTGACTTTACTTCCCCTCGTCCTTATTCTTTTTTTTCTTTTTTTTTTATTCACACACAAAATATGTCAGCACATTAGCATACGAGTGTCTCCGTCACAATACTTGCGAATCACACAAGGCATCCCGGTGTGAATAAATCAAATGTGGGCTTTGGTGATGAAGAACGTGCCAGTTGTCCCTTGTTGTGGTGGTAAATGAGCCCGGTGCCTCTTCCTGACACCGCTCTACCTCCACTCCAGCAGCCTGGCACCGCGGGTTAGAGCGGCAAGTCCCCTGCAGCTGCTCATAATGTTCCTTTTTATTTTATTTTTTTCCCTCCTCTCTGCCACAGCCAGGACTCCCCCCCCCCCCCCCCCCCACACACACACCCACCACCCCCCTGCTTTATCCCTGCTCTGTTTCTGTAATGAGAAATTTGGCAGATCTCATCTCTTTAGTGGCTCTTTTGCCCGGGCTGTGAGCTTGGAGGAGAGGAGGGGGGGGGCTCGTGTTTTTGCCTTGTTTACAAGTGACAGCGTTATTATTCTCATAAGGGCTCTGTTTCTTATCACGGTGTTGTGCCGAAACGCGCCCGCCCCGCCGCTCTCCTCGCGCGCCTCTCCTGCCAGCGCTTTTCTTCCCTTATTGACACTTGGTTGAAAATATGCATTAATTCTGGAGTTTAAAGCATGTACGGCGGTGTCTGGTCGCTGTGTTTGCTTGAAGTTGATTAATGATAGAAGCCGGCTCGGGGTCGTCCTCTGGAGACCCGCCTCGCAGGTTGTGCATGTTAACGAGCAGGAAGGGGAACACACAGCGCGCCGCTGATCCGCCGCCACCAGGAGGCTGACAACGGCAGCCCACTCGCTCCGCAGAGTCCATTCTCCCCTCGCCTCGTCTCACGTTGTTAATCTTCCTCATTTATCAATTCTAAGTGAATACCCTGTTGTCGGTTGCCATGAAAATATAAAAAAAAAAGCCTGCAGCTTCGCCGGGATTGGAATACCTCAAAAGAAAGCTGAAATTATCATCAGCACCAGTGAGGCCCCCACTCTCGGCCCCATTGAAGCCAGACATTTGTTTTTGTTCCCCTGTTTCTTTCTCTATAAAAACAGCACAGGTCTGTCGCATTTTCTTTTTTTTTTCTGCCTGCGAGTGTGAAAGGTTATAAAAAGAAAAGAAAGGATTCAAGAGAGTTAAGGACAGCAGAACTGGAGCCATAATTCTTTGCTCTCTTCTCTCCTCGTCCAGGCACCACATCCGCGTTAAGGAGGAACCACTGGACCCCGAAGACCACGAAGGGCCCCTCTCCCTGGTAACGACCGCCAATCACAGTCCGGACTTCGATCACCACAGAGATTACGACGACGACCAGGGCCACGACGACATGCTGTAAGGCTAGCTCTGCCCCTCCATTTAAGCCCCACCCCCCACGCCACCACCCCAAGCCGCAGAGGCAGAGGCAGTCTGGGTCGTCTGGGAGACCGAACCGCTCCGCAGATAACGAACACTGAACTGCAGTCTCAGCCACTGATGACAGCTCTCAAATGTCTCCCGAATTCACTTTTTTTAGTGCCATTACAATACATAGCAAGGACACATACACAAAAAAACACAGACTACACCCCTGTATGAGGGAATTTTTATTTTTGTCTTTCTACTTTTAATTTTAAGTAAAAAGTGAAGCTTCGTTTCTACTCGTGTGTGTGTGGGATGGACTTGTTTGGTACAGGGGCCGACGTGTTCGCGGTCAGAGACCCTCGCCGTGCAGCCAGGACCGACTGCCCTCAGCGGACTGCAAGAGGGGCTGCGTCCCTCCCCCACCCACCCCCTCTCCCACTCTCTCTCTCAGACACACACATCTGACCACAAACTCAAGAGAGAGAGAGAGAGAATGATTGACGTTTAATTTACACCGTGTGTGTGTGTGTGTGTGTGTGAGTGGATGAGGCGAGCGCAGACTTCTGTTCATTGTCACAGCCCTCAACACTTCTCATTGGTTTGATTTCTATCGGGCGGGAGGGATGTTGTTTTAATGTGGGTGTACTTTATTGTTGGGGAGGGGATGAGATGAAATGTCAACGTAATGTGTCTTTTCCATTCAATGCTGTTGTCGATGTCGCATCTTTACTGTCTCTTTGTACTGATCAGACCTCATGCCCATACTGTGGAGATTCTGTGTGGTCAGCACTTGATGATGAATGTTTTATGATTTCCTTTCATGTTGTTCTTTTAAAACCACACACACGTGAAGCGGAATGTCACATGCCAAGTTGTGTTTTTCTGTCATTTATTCCACAATATTTTCCACAAAAGAAAACCCTGATTTAAAAAAAAAAATGGAAAAGTCACCACTGACGCGTAGCCCGCCCCTCACTCCCACTCGTCCCTCCTTCCTCCCCCACCTCGCTCATGAAGTCCACTGGCAATGCACTACTCGTAATGAAGGCTCTCTCCACGCATCAATGAAGTTTAATTTAAGATGCGAATGAATGACAGAGAAATCATGCAGGTTATGATTTATCCTTATGAAATTATACTTCAAAACAGCCCCTCACGGCAGACCATGTTGAGCCGCAACTGAATTTCTGATCACTTACTAGCTCCGGGTATTTTTTACTGTTTTCTTTCTCAAAAGCAAAATGGAAATGTCAGGTGTGCGCCGGGGAGATAATGGTTTCGACCAACTAATTGTGATTCCTGAACACAACTTGTCATTGTTAATCAGACGCGACTGCTTTTCCACAACGCGGTTTCATTCGGCGCCCGAAGACAGGTGTGCGTTCCCCGTAGATTTTATTTGCATGACCAGTTTTTACGTTTTAGTGTGTGTTAAAACACACCGGATGAAATGCTCATTTCCTTTCTTCGAGGGTGAACCCCCCCATGACTTGCAATAAGACCGAAGCATTGCACATTCCAGCATCGTGAAGGGCCCAAGCATACAGCGCATGCCGCTTAGGGAGCGTGGAGGCCTCGGCGTTCCGTGTCACCCAAAAAGACGATATTTATAGTCCACACAGCGTCGAGCCGAGCTGGATCCACATCTGGCGTCCAGCAATTCCAGCTTTGGGAGGGAGTTACATTTTTACAGAGACCATGAATTTCAATTCAGCAATCAACCACTTTTTTATTTTGTATTTATTATTAGTATTAATATAATTTTATGTTTTATTTGGCTTTTTTTTGTTTAGTTTAGTTGATGTATTTTAATATCTTGTTCTGTGACTACCAAAGATAAACTACAAAGTTGTGTGTTCCATGCAATAGCAGATAAGGCCAAATATCTCTCCTCCATTCTCTCCCACCGGGCGATCCCAGCAGCTGCGATCGAGCCGGTGGCGGATCGAATCGATGGAAATGCTCCTCAAACTGGTGTTTGCGTTCTTTTTTTCTTCATCTTTATTTCATTTTGTTTTCTTCATAAAAACCAAAGGGGGTGTCTCGAACAGGACAGCTGCAGTAATGTTTGCAGTGACCAAAACTGAAGGGGAGGCGCCGACAGTCTGACTACACAATGACCAAATTAGGGGATCTCTTTTTCTTTTCTTTTTTTGTCTTTGGGCCAGTGAGTGGAAAAGGGAGCTCTTTGGTCGGGAGCAGGTTTGTGTGCAACATAAAGGGGATGTAGATTAAGTCAATGAGGAAAAAAAAAATATATACCGGTAAATGGAAAAAGCTTTGCAGAGAACAATGTGAAACGGATTCTAAACTTCGACTGGACCACACGATGATTCAATGTTTCTCTTCTTTAATTCCTTTTTTCATTTGTATCCTTTGAAATGATTGTATGCCACTTTTTTAGGGGTTTTAGCGTCTTTTGCCAAGACTTTATGATTGTGTTTAGTTTCTGTCAACTTATTACTTTTTATATTAAAAAAACACTCCTGTCAACTAATAAGCTGGGTACCAGGTACTTTATGGCAGTTATTGTTCTTTTTATTATATTTTCTAAGTTTATTGCTCATTAGCTAAAAGAGTAAAAGGGTAATCTGTGGTTTCCAGAAGTTGTGTTTAATATCCAGGCAGCTGTGGGATGGGTCAGTTACAGCCAGACTGGGATCGTGAGAACAGGGCCGAGCTCATCTGCAAACCCCCAGTCATCTGGCTGGTTTGTTTGGTATTGAAAAAGGGGGGAAAGCGCTGGTAGATTAGAACATTCTCAGCATGTGTAGCTTGACATTACTAAAGATAACAGCATGAGAAAAAATGTTTGTACGCATACCTCAGTTCAAACCTATAGGGAATGATTCAATTAAATGAGAAAAAAAGTAAATAAACATTTCACTCAGTTGCACTTAGTTGTATGTCTTGCATGTGTAGTCTGATACTGTAGAGAGAAAACTACAACAAAACAAGAGGAGAAAAAAAGCAAATGAAATTGTTTATCTTAAAGGTTTCATTTTTTGCCAAACCAATCCAAACCTCAGGCCTTTTGTTCATGGAAACATCACCCAGCTGTGTGGCACCATTCATCCTGTCAAAGTCTGTTCTCCGATGGGTTGATTTAAGGGCGTTCCAATCTTTAGGTTGTACATACATGTCGGTATAGCCTGTCTTTTTCTTTCTTGTTTTTTTTTAAGATCAAAAAATACATTTGTGTTCTGATGTTTGCTTTATTGCGACTGCTTTGTATTAACTATGAAATAGCTATGAGAAAAAAGAAACTGCTGTATGTATTGGAATAGCAAACTGTGCTGCAAATGTATTTTACTTAGTAATCCTTGCTTTAACAAAAAAAAAAATACAAAAAAAAATCACATGATCCATGCAGACATCTGGGTGAGCTGGTAGGGGCAGGCTGGGGGGAGATTATCCCCGATTTTGGATTTTAAACTGTAATATAGAAAACAGACTTTTCTCTGTTATCATTGACCTAAGCATTTTGTACAGATTTTTTCCCTCTTTGTGTTAAGCTGTTTTTTGATACTTCCTTTTGATGGTCCAACCACTGCCTTCTGTGGCTGTATGTTGCTGAGAAAAGGGCAGACAGGTATATTTCCTCTACAAGACGGAGATATCTTGCATGACTAATCCCAGGGTCACAGAGATAGGGGTGGGGGGTGCGGGTATGTTTTAAGTGGTCAGTAATAATATAAGGGTGTATCAATCTAATGATATTTTATATGAAATGAATAGGAAAAAGAAAAAAATATGCAGTGCCAAGATGTAAAGAATATTGTTAAATGCTGTTTTTTCTTTTTGTTTGAAAAGTTCATTTCACACTCGCATCAAAGATGTGTCCTTCTCATCCATGTCATGTAGGTAAAACACATGTTTTGTTCGGCATCAAGATATTTATATTTTTTATCTCAAGGGTCATTGTAAATGAGTCAAACCAAGCACAGCAGGCAGGTCAAAGGACGGACGCTGCTGGAGACTTTACGTCCTGCAGAAGCTGCGGCCGTGTGGCATCAGATCCCGACATCACACATGGCACCCGAGCTAAAAACGCCATCGTTTCATCCATCAACCATCCATCCAGCCCGCTGTCATTCCGTCCCCCTCTCTCTCTTCCTCTCACACCACACTTTTCTCCAGATGGAGGGGGAGGGAGGGATGGAGAGGGGGGCAGCCAGCCCAGGAGCTGTCACAGAGCTCTCATCCCGCAGCAGCTTCTCTTTTTCTTTCTCTTTTATTTTTTCTTTGAAGATGTACTTGTAGTTTCTTTTTCCCTGTTTTTTTTTCCATGTTTTTTTTTTATTTTTTATAGAGAACTATTATTGCTCATCACTTCCATCAGTCTGTAACCTCCTCATCATTCCTCGTCTGTCTGATACGGACCAGTCTGTTGTAGTCGGTGGCGATGACTGACGTGAGCATTCTAAACATGCAATAAAATGCTGGTTGTTCAGATCCTTTGCTCCAAGTCTCTGGTTGTTTCCCAACGGCTCCGCAACAACACAGAGCTCCACCGTCTAAATGTGTCACTTGTGTTTCAGCTCTCGTGCAGAATGCAGAGTTAGGGAGAAGAGCATTTACTTTTGGGTTCTGATTTGCACATGGAAGACACACTTTTTGCAGCACTCACAAGGCTCCATTATGCCTAACGCAGGCTTTTGTGGGTCGCTGCGGTAATGTATCAAAAGTTAAGAAATTGCCCGACACAAACTCGTATCACCAGATATATGGCATCACGTTAACGGACACAGAGCGTGAATAACCTCCTCCTCTTTCTTATCATTCTGGCCCGAAGAACTGTTTCATGCAGACCTGTGTTTGTCATCTGCGCCAGGACTCGCATCAGCCTCAACATTAAATGGTATCGTAATTAAAAAGAGACACTTAAACTGTCTTTTCCTAACAGCAATTTAGGTAACTGCATTTGATAAGCTATAAATTGTAACAGCATTAAAATTCCAGAAATAATAGAGATATGGATTTGGTGACGGGAGCTAATGCTGATGACCAGGACTTGCGTTTTTACGATGGAGGCACAGGTCATGTTGGCCACTAAACAGCAGACAGAGATCAAGTCTAAGCACTTTTAATCTTGTGAAACAAGCAATTACAAATAGTTGCATTGATTTGTTAAAAAGCTTTAGGTGACATAAATCGTTTCTTGCTTAGCCTATTGCTGGAAAACATAAATGTCAAGTGTGTTATTAATTAAGGCCTTTGAAAGACAAGATTTAATGGAAACGATATAAAATCACAAGCAATCTCTCTGTGGGCCGTATTTCACCGGACGCTCAGGATTCATGTGTATCGGTGTTGTTGTCGTGACACTGATCGCAAAACTGGATCCGATAACATAAAATTCGAGGGGAACACACAGTAATGGAAGGTGTTTGTGTTTGAGAAATCGCCCCGAGCAGAAGCATTCACATAAATTAATCGCACAGTAACTTACAGAAATGCATTAACATATGATATTATTATAGATCATAAACGGGGATGAAATATTATGGGAACAGTGGGTCCCATTGGATATATTGGTGCAGTGACATGTTCAGCCAATACGAACCCTCGACACATAAATCTAATTCTCCTTGCAGACCGCTGTCAACAAACCGGTAGAACTTTGCAAAACTTAAAAACTTGATATTTTGCTTTGGTTGCAAATATGAAAAACCGCACCAAAAACAGAAACACGGTGCAAATATAGAAAACATGAACAAAAGCAGACACCTGCTGCAAGCGCGTTGCAATTAGCACCACAGAAACCGTTTCTAACTTCAATATTTGCTTGTTAATTTGAGATAGAAGTGTATGCTGTTAGCCGAGTGTTCATTACTTATTATTAGCCGATTTAAATGATCTGATGAAATATATAACTGTGATACTAACGGCTAACCTTATGTGAGCTTGCTAATTGTGTACATTGCGTTAATTCTCTGAGTTGCACATTCAGAATTTTGATGCAATCTGTGATTTTAAACTGTAAAGATTCAGCAAATTCTGCCCCAACTATTCTCATATGGAAATGGTGGACTTTTTTTCTCCAACCAAAGTGCCAATGAGCACAACACGAGACGTATTTGTATCGGAGCCTGTTTTCACCAAGAAAACAAAATGATATAACTCATGAAAGGTAAAGGTCAAATAAAAAAATATTCATAGAAAGTCAAAATGTTGGCGTACTAAACATTTGACTTACTTTTGACCTGCCGTGACTATTTCTATTGCTACCATGCATCGCTTTTCATCATTTTTTTCTGTTACTGGCAGAAACAGCCTTCCATACAATCCAGTGGTTTTGAGCACTGGCATATTACTGGTGTGAGCACCACAAATGAACCACCCACCTCAATGTTATCTTAAAACCCACACTGCCAACAAGCCGAGATACCACTCGTGCTAAGTCCTCGTCAATCACAGATATTGCTATTTAACCCATTGAAGTGACGCTCTCTGCTCTCCTTCTCTGTCGTGCCCTACAGACACCAGACGGATCAGCAGTCCTATCATTTAGCTCCGGTAGATCGCAAAAACAAACACGGATGGCCGCTGTACACTTTATCCTAATTGAAGTGTGGCACCGCCTCATCCATTCACATAAGAGCTTCAGTCAAATAGTCAAAGCTGGCAAACTCCCAACATTGCAGTGAGGCAATTAGCAGTCCTGCAGTGTTTGTTATTCATGGTTTGATTTAAAAATGTGTTTATTAAGATGGGCTGCAGGCCCTGGTGTGCAATAGACCTGCTTGTAATTAGATTCCAATTATTTGTCTGTTTCTGATATTGTAAACTGGCACTTACCACATCAGTTAAATTGACACACTGCTCTGCTTGGTTTACTCGGTAATTAAAATGTGTTCTGTTAATTAGATGATGACCACTTTATTCCAGGGCTCTTGTGTTTGGGCTCCTCGGCGGCTTGCTGTTTGGATCATGAGTTGCCAGACGCTTCCCTAATCAGCCCTTGTTTTGTTTCAATTACCACCTGCTGTTCAAAAGGCATGCCTCGCTGCCCCCGCCCCTGCGCGCACACACATGCACGTACACAACAATAACGCCAGGCCCGCTTTACTACCGGCTCCGGCTCCGACACAACAATCAGTAATTCACAGCTGGGCCCGCTTTCTTCTTTATTAGACGGCACAGCTAGGTATCCAAGAGAGTCCAAGCAATTAAAAAGGGAACCAAAGGAAGATGAAAGTATAAAGGTACTTATCACTTCAGTTAGCAAGCCTTGTGCGAGTAGCCGACGGTAATTATGCTCATTGAGCAAACAGCTGAGATGCTCAGATGTCTCCTTCTCCTGGTAACAGAGGGTTGAGGGTGGGGGAGCTGTTGGAGCCACTGATGAGTTCACGAACTGATGATGACTAACAGTATGATGTTGGTCCAAGATACACTCGCTCATGTGGTTACAACAACCCAAATCCCAAATTTCTTCTCCTCGCCAGGACCCCATGGCGTCACTTTTTAACGGTCTGGATATTCCTTTAGCATTATTTTATAAATGATAATCCGAGACTTGACCACGAGGTTAACATTGTGACTTCTAAAACACTGGATTAGGGTTCGGAAAAGAAATCCTGGTTTGACGGAAGAGAGGTATGTGGAGCGTCGTAGTTTGACCCGAGGGGCTACTGACCACACACACACACACACACACACACACACACACACACACACACACACACACTGTAGTGTATTTTGACTTAATCCCACATGCACTGTCCTGCTGCCCTTTAGTTGAGCACCAAATGTGTTTTAATCAATATCAAAAAAGTAGTCACCTAAGGACAGATTATCTTCTTTGAGTTGCCTATGTTAACAACTACAGAGCCTAGATGTTTAGGGAAATGATGTTGGTTTTTTTAATAAATTGCACATCTTCAACAGGAACCAATGAGCTCAGGTTTGAGGGCCACAGAAAGTATTGGGCTGGGATTTCTTTGCAATCAACAAAATACAGAATATTTCTAGCTTTATCCTTTAATGAGCTTTTTTTTAAGTAACTATGTACATGAGAGTTCTCTTTAGCCCTCCAGCATCCATATAGTTTTACCACACCCTACCTGGCACACTATTGAACATGTCCATTTGATTGGATTGGTTCATGGGGGGAAAGGAAAACTCAGATCGATGAAGAGAGGATTTTCACTCTGAACCCGACCACGTGGAGCCGGTGTGGAGAGCACAGCCTCGTGTTGATGCTGGTCGCCAGTAAACAAAGTGACTCCCATGGTGAACTGCACTCACTATCTGACCTGCAGTCATGTGCCAGCATCCAGCATTACTGTAAGAAATGTTTGGTTTGAATAATTGAAGAGATGCAAAACAACATGAATAATTGCGTCTCGCTTTCGCACTTTGTGTCAGAGTGAATTAACAGGAGTGGCTGCTGCCGGGGCCATTTCTGAGAGACATGAGAGATGTGTCATCTGGTTTCACACAGCTTGCTAGCCATGTTGGAGCTCTTGTCTTCAAGGCTGAGAAATGTTTTTATGTTGGAATAATACTCGTATTTTCTACCCTTGTACTGATTGCTATGTGTCCAAAGTAAAACATTTTGGGAAATATGCGTATTTGATTCAATGTTCGTGTGAGTTAGATGACAAGATCAATACACTCTCATATCTTTGTGCTAACAGTCTGACTCCGTTAGTTTAGCTAACAAAAACAGGGGGAAGCAGCTAGCCTGGCGCTACACAAAGATCACAAAGTTGGAGATATAAGATGCTAGTTAATGTGCCTAGGGTTGGCAGATTACTCTTGTTGGGATGGAGCCAGGCTAGCTGTTCCCCCCTGTTTCCATTCTCTATGCTAAGCTAAGCTAACTGGCTGCTGGCTGGAGCTTCATCGATGTTGTCATCTCAATGTCTCTCTCAGGAAGCCAATACGCATATTTTCCAAAATGTCATCATATTCCTTCAGAACAAACTGACTCTTTTATTATTTCATGGAACAACAACACCAAAGCAAACTGTCAAACCACCTACAACTATAAATGTAATACATATTACACGATCTAAATCTACATCATCCATATTTTCTTGAATAATATTGCAGACGTAGGCCGACACAAGCTTTCATTATTTTGGATTTAGAGGCATCACTCATGTGGAAATGTTAATTGTAGTTTTGTGGTTCTTTGACAGAAGGAAGTGCATCATTGTAAACCTTCATTGCCAGCAGTCTGAATGTCTATTCACTCTCCTGCTCTGATTCCTATAGGGCGGCGTTCTCTCCTTCCCCAGTGAATGCTTTCCCCCCTTCCTTTCTGTCAAAAAAAAAGAAGCTATCATTTAAACATGTCATGGGTAGTGTTTACCTGCAGTGAACCTTGATTGAGAAAGCCTGTGACTTTACACTGATGCCCTCCTAATCTGTATGACTGGCATGCTAATTTCTCTGACGCTGCCATTCAAAACACAAACATGAAATGTTGGTTTTAGAACCGGGAGACTGGTAGAGTGAATTTCAAGTGCTTATTCAAATATTTCATTAAAATGTAAATTTTTACAACGCCGTACGTCTAGCTGTGCACAAGGCATGACTTAAGAAGTTATGAAGTTATAACAGCATTTCTCTCTCTGATGCCAATTAACTGCTGGGTAGGGGGGTGGGGGTGACTATAATGTCCTTACCTTGTTTTATCGCTGCATAACAGCGCGCCAACAAATGCATCACATGCAACAGGAGTTTCAGGTATTGACAGCTAAGATTGGTAGACTGGAAGAAAGGAAGGAGAAAAAACGAAAGTCAAACATGAAGCCTCCTGGAGAGTGGTGGCTAATCAATTCTCTTATCTTCCCAAAGTGCAAATGAAGTGATTAAAATTAGGGTTATGCAAAAGAAAGGAGTGAGAGAGAATTGTAAATGAGTCGTGGCCACACAGCAGGTTTATCTCTTGTCAGGACTAGTACAAGCTGCAGGTACACCCCTGGTTTCAGTACGGGAGCAAAAAAAATAAAAAGGCTGTAATGAGTTCAGTTTTTATACCATCCATCCATCCATTTTCCACCGCTTATCCGGGGTCGGGTCGCGGAGGCAGCAGGTCCAGCAGGCTGACCCAAACTTCTCTCTCACCCGCAACATCTACCAGCTCATTCTGGGGGATCCCGAGGCGTTCCCAGGCCAGCTGGGAGATATAATCCCTCCAGCGTGTCCTGGGTCTTCCCCGGGGCCTCCTACCAGTTGGACGTGCCTGGAAAACCTCTAAAGGGAGGCGTCCTGGAGGCATCCTAATTAGATGCTCGAACCACCTCAGCTGACTCCTTTCGACACGAAGGAGTAGCGGCTCAACTTCAAGCTCCCTCCTGATGTCCGAGCTCCTTACCCTATCTCTAAGGCTGAGCCCGGCCACTCTACGGAGGAAACTCATTTCGGCCGCTTGTATCCGCGACCTCGTTCTTTCGGACACGATCCAAAGCTCGTGACCATAGGTGAGGGTTGGGACGTAAACCGACCAGTAAATTGAGAGCTTCGCCTTCCGGCTCAGCTCCTTCTTCACCAAGACGGCCCGGTGCAACGCCTGTTTTACTGCTGCAGCCGCACCGATACGCCTGTCGATCTCCCGCTCCATTTTACCCTCACTCGTGAACAAGACCCCGAGATACTTGAACTCCTTCGCTTGTGGTAGGCACTCTGTCCCCACCCGGAGGGAGCAATCCACCGGTTTCCGGCAGAGCACCATGGCCTCAGATTTGGTGATGCTGACTCTCATCCCTGCCGCTTCACACTTGGCTGCAAAACGCCCCAGTGAATGCTGGAGGTCATGGTCCGAGGAGGCAAACAGGACCACATCATCTGCAAACAGCAGAGAGGCTATCCTGAGATCCCCGAACCTGACATTCTCCGCCCCACGGCTGCGCCTTGATATCCTGTCCATGAAAGTCACGAACAGGACCGGTGATAAAGGGCAGCCCTGGCGGAGGCCAACACCCACCGGGAACGTATCTGACTTACTGCCGAGGATACGAACACAGCTCCTACTGCAGGCGTACAGAGACCGGATGGCCCGTTGCAACGGGTCCGGCACACCATACTCCCGCAGCACCCCCCACAAAAAGCCCAGAGGGACCCGGTCGAAAGCCTTCTCCAAGTCCACAAAGCACATGTAGACTGGTTGGGCAAACTCCCAGGACCCCTCCAGTATCCTTGCAAGGGTAAAGAGCTGGTCCACTGTTCCACGACCAGGACGAAACCCGCACTGTTCTTCTTGAATCCGAGGTTCGACAAACGGTCGGAGCCTCCGTTCCAGCACCCTGGCATAAGCTTTTCCCGCGAGGCTGAGTAGTGTGATACCCCGATAATTCGAGCACACTCTCCGGTCCCCCTTCTTGAAGATGGGAACCACCACCCCGGTCTGCCAATCCATGGGCACTGTGCCCGACCCCTATGCAACATTGAAGAGGCGTGTCAGCCAAGACAGCCCAACAAAGTCCAGCGCCTTCAGCATCTCAGGGTGGATTTCATCCACCCCCGGCGCCACCAAGGAGCTTTTTGACTACCTTAGTGGCCTCTGCCAGGGATATGGGTTCATCCAACCCCAAGTCTTCAGGCGCTGCCCCCTGTTCAGGGGACATGTTGACCGGGTTTAGGAGTTCCTCAAAGTGCTCCTTCCACCGCCCGACGATATCCTCTGTCTGGGTCAGCAGCCCCCCTCCCCCGCTGATAACAGCCTGGGGAAGGCCCTGCTTTCCCTTCCTGAGTCGTCGGATGGTTTGCCAGAACCTCCTTGAGGCCAACCGAAAGTCCTTCTCCATGGCCTCCCCGAACTCCTCCCATGCCCGAGTTTTAGCATCCGTGACCACCGCAGCTGCAGTCCTTCTGGCCTGCCTGTACCTGTCAGCTGCTTCAGGAGACCCCTGGGCCAACCAAGCCCGAAAGGCCTCCTTCTTCAGCTTGACGGCTTCCCTCACCCCCGGTGTCCACCACCGGGTTCTCGGGTTGCCGCCACGACAGGCACCGATGACCTTCCGACCACAGCTCCTAGCGGCCGCGTCCACAATAGAGGCTTTGAACATGATCCACTCGGATTCCATGTCCCCAACCTCCCTCGGGATGTGTGAGAAGTCCTTCCGGAGGTGGGAGTTGAAGACCTCCCGGACAGGATCCTCCGCCAGACGTTCCCAGTTCACCCTCACTACACGTTTGGGCTTGCCAGGTCTTTCTGGCCGACTCCCCCGCCATCTGATCCAACTCACCACCAGGTGGTGATCAGTTGACAGCTCTGCTCCTCTCTTCACCCGAGTGTCCAAAACATACGGCCGCAGATCAGATGATACGATTACGAAGTCGATCATTGATCTTCGGCCTAAGGTGTTCTGGTACCAGGTACACTTATGAGCCACCTTATGTTCAAACATGGTGTTTGTTATGGACAAACTGTGGCTAGCACAGAAGTCCAACAACGAAACACCGCTCGGGTTCAGATCAGGCAAGCCGTTCCTCCCAATCACTCCCCGCCAGGTTTCTCTGTCGTCGCCCACGTGAGCGTTGAAGTCTCCCAGGAGAACTATGGAGTCGGCAGGCGGCGCCCTTTCCAGGACCCCTCCCACCAACTCCAAGAAGGCCGGATACTCCGAAATGCTGTTTGGTGCATAAGCACAAACAACAGTCAGAGCCTTACTCCCCGCAACTTGTAGGCGCAGGGAGGCGACCCTCTCGTTCTCCGGGGAAAACTCCAACACGGCGGCGCTCAGCCGGGGACTCGTGAGTATCCCCACTCCCGCCCGGCGCCTCTCACCCTGGGCGACTCCAGAAAAGAACAAAGTCCAACCCTTCTCCAGGAGTTTGGTTCCAGAGCCAGCGCTGTGCGTGGAGGTGAGCCCAACTATATCTAGCTGGTAACGCTCCACCTCCCTCACCAGCTCCGGCTCCTTCCCCGCTAGCGAGGTGACGTTCCACGTCCCTAGAGCTAGTCTATGTCGCCGGCGATCGGCTCGCCCAGGCCCCCTGCCCGGCCCGCCGCCCGGTCTACATAGCACCCGACCCCGATGTCTGTCCCTGCGGGTGGTGGGTCCACAGGGTGGCTGCACCATGGTGTTTCTTCGGGCTGAGCCCGACCGGGCCCCATGGGCGAAAGCCCGGCCACCAGACGCTCGCCGACGAGCTCGCCTCCCGGGTCTGGCTCCGGGAGGGTGCCCCGGTTTCCCTGGTCCGGGCGAGGTAACTTCAGTCCTAGGGCTGCTTATCATCAGGGTTTTTTGAACCGCTCTTAGTCTGGGCTCTCCCCCGAGACCTGTTTGCCTTGGGAGACCCTACCAGGGGCAGATGCCCCGGACAACATAGCTCCCAGGATCATTGAGCCACTCAAACTCCTTCACCGCGTTAAGGTGGCGATTCGCGAAGGAGTTTTTATACCTGATTGTGAAATTGACCACCCTGAATTAGCTCATGTTAAGATTTAATCATTTAAATAGTTTACTCTAAAAAACCTACATGGGAACTGTGTGGTTTGAACAAAAACATTTTCTAGGTACACACATTCAGACAGCGCAGTAATGTCGTAGTTTACATTAAAACATGTTTAAATGTTTAAAAAGTTTTATCTTCTCGTCCAAATAATTTTTCCATGTGATGGGAATTAATAGATGTGAAAAATTAAACTTCTTTCAAATTGAGATAGATTTGATAGATTGAGTTAGATTTGTTTCAAAGTCAGAAAATATCCGCACTGTAAACTCATATACTCTTAATATATTTGGGCCAAACATATTTATTTAGTCATATTATAGTTATTACTCAAAGTCTTTGAAATGTTAATTTCTTATTTACCCTTATTTAACTTTTTCAGGACATAACGCTTTCTACTTTCCATACACGAGTCACAACTGTGACAATTCATAGGAACCTTTCATCCCCACTGGTTATTTCTGTTAGGCATATTAACAGTATTTACACCTAAGCATGTTCGTATGAAGTGGGTTTGTGAGGTGTTTTGCATGAAATATGCTACAGTTTGAAAGATCAACATTCGATAATGTCACGATGCACATAAGATCCCCTGCAAGGCTTTTTTCTTGTCAATCAGTTATGCATAAAGTGGATGCTTGCCAAAAGATGTACCAATGATTAAACAATGGCTTGTTGACTTTTAGGGTGTCTGCCTGTCTTATATTTGCAGTTTACCAGCCTTGATCAGACACTGAAACTTCAGCAAAGAACCTCCGGGTTCATATCGCCCACGGTTCTTCACTCTTCCCCTTTTATTTCTTTATTTCTTCTCTCATTTTTAACTTGCAGAGGGAAGAAGACAAAATGGTTGCAGGTGGTGATGAAAATAAGAGCCATCCATCATTATTTATTAGGCATGAAAAAGATACACAATAATGTAATTTAATCTCTCGGCAGACAATTATTTCCACATATTGATAACGCAATGCGAAAAGTGCCATGAATCCTAATATGATGTTTGCTTTTATTGGTCTATGATACAACCATAACAAATAATGTAATTGTATCAGGGAGAAAATGTGATTATTTGCACATGCTAACATTATAATATCAATCTGCCGCAGACAATGGTATCATATTATTTTGCTGTGCTTAACTAGTTACAATTTGCATTAACTTATTATGTCTGGCTGGCATTGAAGTCGGCTCTCTCCCTCTGCTCTGAGCTTTTCTTAGTTTCTCATTACAGCCCTGTGAAATCTTTGGAAAGTTTCAAGTCCAACCGCCTGCACGATTTCCGTCTTGAAGAGGGAAACTTTCACATGGACTTTTAATATGATTTTCATCCCCGACCGTGTGCTATATAGCCTTTATCTATTCATTTGCAGCTCCAATCCGAGCGTAGATGACTATCCAGTGCTCATCCAGGCCGGTCTGAGGTTAAAGAAGCACGACACAATAGACACAATTTCTATGCAAATGATAGTGCCGGAAACAAAAACACCTTTTCCATTAAAAAGTAAAATGCTTTAAACATGTGCATATAGGTGCACTGATTTGGTTATTCACAATTCCAAGATGATTAACATTAATGAAGGAGCGGCTTGATGCACTGACTGTCAGGCCACATCAGGCCACCTCTGTAACCTCCTCTGTGTTTTGCATGGCGAAGCATTCACGCCGTAGTGAACTAATGACCAAGTCAGCCCGTGTAAAATTAGACCGTGCATCTACACAAGTGTCTTCCTGACATTATGAGAATGTTTTATTGATGACTCATTATTAGCAGTCCAGCAGTGAGGTGAGTTTGATCCACCCAGAAGATGTAAAGTGTAATAATAATAACGCCTGCTTAATAATTAATAGCCAAAACCTAATCCATCTCTGCAGAGAATATGTACATATTTTAGTGTCTCATTTGAATTTTTGCAACAAACACACACCTTAAAACCATTAGACGGCTGCGGTAATGACAGGTTTAAATGGGCTGATTTTTTAAGAATTCATGTGTTATTGCCACTGCGTGGCCTGTGCTGGAAGAGAGAGGTCTTCCTGTTTATTCTGTTTGATTCTGAACGCGTGCAGCGTCCCAGCACACGTCCCCGTAGAGAGGCGAGCAGAGCACACACTGTGAGCAGGCGTCAGTCTGCACCGGAGGCTAGAGGAGTGTTTGCAAGTCATTAGTGGTTTGTAAATGATATTTGTTCCCATGTGACATATCATTTGAAATGGTTTTCTAATAATAACACCCACTGATAATAAAATAAGAGGGCCCTCATGTTGTGATTATGCTTTTCATAAATTTGGTTTTGAAAAAAAAAGAAAGAAATAAAGCAGGGAGACATTTCAATATGAATAAACGCTCAATATGTTGATATGAGTTTTCCTCTCAGATGATACTCCAAACGATGGCTCAGCTTTCAGCTCAGGTTCAGTCAGAGTGAGAACGCCTCACGCCGAGCTGGATAAAACTTTGATTGTAACCTGACTCGGCTCTATTGTGAAGAGAGCAAAAACAGAAGGAAAAAGCTTGAACTGTCACCTCCCTCCTTAGTGCCTCCTGACAAACACCCCGTCCTCCTGCGGCGCTCGTTCTGTTCGCCACAGCACAGAGCTGAGACAGCTTGGCACGGGCCGCGCTGTGTCTGGTGAACAGGGAGCACACTGCCGCCCTAACACCATTTGCCTTGTATTTTTATGAAATGAACCAGCGGCTCGGAGATCAATAGGCCCCCCGCGGTGAATGCGAACAACGCTGCTGGGTCCTTATCAGGAGCCTGCTGCCAATCTGTGGCAAGCGAAGCCTGCACCTTCCCTGGATACACCATTGGTCTTTGAAATTAAAGTTGACGCCTGTAATCCAGGGAAATGGTCCCTCTACTCTCGCTTAACACCGGTTTAGTTTCACCCCGGCTGATGATAAAGCATGACAGAAATACAGAGCACTATCTTCTTGCCGGGGTTGATAGGTTCTGCCAGCTTATCAGGAAACAGGCAGCTAACCTTCTTGTGCCTGGCCCGTGGACAAAAACGGAGGAGTCAATTTACAAAAGAAGGCATGCCGGGTGGCTCGTAAATAAAACCGTTCTTTCTTTACAAAAGCCAAAAAAAAGAAGAAGAAGAAAAAAAAAGAAAAAAGGAAGAAAATAACCATTTTTAGAAACCACCCAGAAAAATAGTGAGAAACTGTATAACACGGGAGGCTAAGCGCTAGTGATAGAGTGTATTCATGTAAATCCAACGGAGCACAGCTGCAGGAAATTGACAGGGATCTACTGGAGCGCTTTGCCTGTAAAGGGTGGGATTTACATGCCTAACTAGGGCTTAACCACCCTCCCCCGAGTTTACCTGTTACTCTCTGGCCTCCGAGCACGAGTCTGGATGGGCTAAGGTTGCACTGCTTATTCTTAATGCCTTTTCATCCCCCTCATATCTGTCAGTCTCAGAAATGAACTCGTAAACTCCACCGGGGCTACTCAGTATGGCAGAAATTGGTTCTCTGTAATGGCACGTCAGGAGTTTTGTTTGTTTCTTGCTCGGGAGGCCTCGGAAGAAAAAAACTTTCCACAGCAGCCACGAGAGGAGCCCAAAGTCAGAGCGCATGTGCACGAGCAGGATGTGACCGGCGGTGAATGAGGCCGCGAGGTGTGAATGCTGCTGCAGGACTGCTTTATGGGTAATTGAGATCACATTAATGCATGTGTTCCTCCTGAGGAGAAAGTGCAAGTCTTTTCCTTTTGGACAGGATGTGGCTTTGGGCAGTTGGGACGGTGGGCGTCGCTCCTGGGCTCCACCGCCCTCAGCTGAATCTCAGCCCCTGCAGGCTGATTCAGTAGACCGCTCAGGGCAGTTTAGACTAAGCAGAAGAAAAAAAACTGTGTTTGGCTCTTTTTTCATTTATTTTTTTACACGTAGAGCACGCAGCAGAGAGCTCATGCCAAAGCAGTCTCAACAAAAACATCGAAAATGTTTCCCCGTTTGTTTTTTCCTCGGAACCTCCACTGTAAGATCCCTCCAGATGATTAAAAAACACAAATAGCTAGCACCGATTCTATTAATGCTGCCGTCCTATCACACAGGAACCAAGTGCTGATGCAAAGCGTTCCTTTTCGCCTTGTGTGTTTTGTATTTTTCCCCCCTCCAAACAATGATTTTCAGAACTGGAGCCGCCGCCAATAAAATTAATGGGAGACTTGCTGAGTCCATACAGGAAGTGGCCTTTTTAAATAAACACATTGTTTCCAAACTAATCCACACCCCTATTGTTTACAGACGGGGAACTGGGCAGGGTGCAGACCGGGCCTGGCCGCCCCGATTAATCCCCCCCACCCCAGCCTCCTGACAAGGCTACTCCATTTCTAAACAAGAGGAAAAAGATAAAACTGTCAAGCAGGACTTCCCTTTGATGTTATTCCTGGTCAGCATTCAAATCTTTTTCTTATGTCTGTCCTTTAAATTGCAGTGACTTTTTGAATTCTCCTCACTTTTTGAGTAAGAAAATGTACTATAATACAACAGCTGCATAGTTTATTTTGTATTTTTCATAAGAGGATTGGTGTGCTACTAACTGAAAAAACAGCTAGTTAGCCTGGCTTTACCATTAGCGCTGATTCCCACTCGACAACGCATGCTTTTAATGCTGTCATTTCAACGCCGCTTGACATCGGTCACTTCTGCACATCCACAATCGAGAATGATTTTTAATTTCAGTTCAGCCTTAGAAACCCTAAATCAGAAATCCATCACCTGATTAGAACGTCCTAGTTTTAAATGATCAACCATAGTCAATATTATCATAGGACATGTCCTATTAGCATGCAGTGGCCCCTTATGTAATGAATATACTTTGCATGAGCAAATTATCAGCCCTGAATTTGAAATATCTGTGGATATCCAGAGCCACTCTGTCGGCCACTCTCTCTTATCGCCTCCTGCATCGATTTCTGTTTCGAATACTACCAGTCACTTATACTCCCATTTACATAATGTCCGATGAGAAAAATTTGTCGAACAGATTGTAATTCATATCTCCACTCTGCGGGCTGGCTGGCCTCGATACTTCAGTTTGCTACCTCACATTTACATATCAATCAGTGATTATAGCCTCTCCTCCTCTCGCCCCGCTGAAAGTAAATACGGGACTCCTCTATCTTGGTGGGACCGGGAGGGATAGGCATGAATATTCTGTCTGCCACATATTTACCATGTGCAGCTAAGTGTCTCATGCTGCAAGTGCATCCTTTAAAAGCTCACTGCTCTGTGTACAGCACAGCTTAAAGTGTCCACCAAATGGCATGTGACATGTGTCCACTGTCCAGCACACCCCTCTGTACTGATGCTTTTGTTTTGTTTGTTCGAACCCACTGCACTCACACTCTGGGTTTATCTCGTGGTGTGTTCCTAGAATATTAGCGGGAAGAAAATGAAACTCCGACACACGAGCTGCTTCCTGCTCTCTTCCAGCTCTCGCACAGCTGCAGAGTTTAAACACATCATGTTGAAAAAAGGTCAAGCAAGCGGAAAATGTGTCTATTGTTAGCTTGTTGTTGACCGCCACTGTGAAATGAACATTTGACATGTTTGTTCCGAGGTGTTTTTGCGTTTGCGGCCCGGAGCTTAAAATGCTGGGTGTTCTGCGAGGCTGACGCCCACACAGGCGGCTGCTGATGACAAATGTTGGGCTCCCCGTAGTCGCGGTGAAGCCTTGCACATAAGGCAGGTCATATCTTCACTGTGCTGGAAGCCGGCGTAGGAAAGTCTGCTGCGTTTGGAAAAGCTCACTTCCATGTCCTCCACCACTGGACGCCCGCTGTCTGTTGATTTCTCTGTCAGTGGTAACCCAATATCCAACTTTGGAGGGAAAAGTCTGTCAGCCGATGAGTCACGGCGAAACGTACAATCATTACTTTTTAATTGCTCTTTGAGAGGAATTGTCTTTGTGTCGGGCCCGGCACGGTAAGCTGAGCCGAACGCCGCTGAGCTCCGAGGGTGATTGTTTGCGTGTTTTTTTGTTTGCTTGTTTTGGAAGGACTTTGCGACTCATCCATCATGCAGCAAGGAGGAGGGAGAAGAAAATAAAATAAAATGGACACATCATAATAATCACACTATGCCACAAACTCTCCTTGGCCTTCTGTTTTCCAAGTCTGGTTACACACACATGTTGGCTCCGCAGAATACTCAATAGGCATTTGTAGGAAATAAATTAAGAAGTGAATGCAAACCATATGGCATTCGTAGGTTTATTTGTAAAGCCCCGGCATCAAAGCTTTTTCCATATCACACCATATTAGCTATGTTTTTCCAGTCCAGCAAAATCAGGAAGGTGACCACAGATTTTGCTGATGGGAAACACATGAGTGCCGGCCCCGCCGAGACAAGGAGCCTCATGGACGAGGCATCGTCAGGGAGCATCAGTGAAAACAATTATTCCCTGCATGTCTGGATGTCATATGTCAGCCTGGGTTGACTTTAATAGGAGGGGAGATCAATGGAGCTGCGTCACTGCTCGGAGAAACCTTTTGTAGCCTCTGAGTGACCCCGCCCCAACCCCACACACACACACAACACCGCTACATTCACACTTCTTTGCATGTGAGGCCTGGATGCCTGTGCCGGGTGTGGGCTCGAAGACAGACCGGGAAGGGAGGCGAGAGGAAACGGCAGTGCCCAGGGTGTACACTTCCACTGCTGCACTAACACAACCTCCACCAGCCCCCACATGCCCACCCCCATTTTTTTTCCTTCTCTCCCGTGCATTTCATATATAGGGTTTTGTGCAGGGAGTGTGACAGCAGCATCCCTCCCGCGTGTGACAGGCCCAACAGCAGCGGCCTGCTCGACACTCTGGATGGTTCCCCCCTCTTCGCTGTTGATCTTGGGCACACACACGCGGAGGCTCCTGCCAATGTCAGATGTGGAGCTCCTCACCACTGATACTCCACAACTCTAACCAGGAAGGTGTTATTTTTGCTGTGGAGACGCACTATTTTTCTGCAAGATGTCAAGAGCAAGCTCGGGTCGCAGTTGCTTCTGTAGAACTTCAAAGTGTAGAATGTGCACACGCCGTGCAGGCTGTGCAAGTGTTAGCTCATTTGCCATTTCACAGTAAAGACAACATGGCATGGGGTCATCTCTCTCATTCCTCTTTTGTTTTTCCCCCTCTTAGATGCACATAAACACACACAGATAAATGTCCTACATGCTCAGAGTGATCAGCGCCCGCTGGGCGCCATCGGCCAGTTTACCTCAGGACTGACAGAAAAGCACTTCCAGGAAAAGAAAAGCCAGGGATTCCTGCTGAGGGAAAATGCATCAAAGCGAATGACTTAAGGCTATAATTAGCCGCTGTGGTGTTTGAAATGTGGAAGAATGAAGTCTTCGGAGAATTTGAATTGTTTATTTATTTACATCTGTTGTTTTAATTTTCCCTCCAAATGAGCAAATTTTTCACTGGGGTTGAGTTCTCTCTGGTGGGCTTAATTTGCTGTTTGTCAGTGCTATTGTGTGCAGTGGGGTTTCGTGAGACGCAAAGAAAACAAGCAGGAAGAGGTGCCATGTTACAATAAGTCATGTTGTTGTATGTTCATATAGGATAGAAACTGTCTTTCAGGTCACATGACACAGGGAGCGTCCTCTTGGCAGAGCAGCGGTTCAGGATTAATACAGTCTGTCTATTCTCTAATGGTGTATGAAATCCTGATGAAGACCCGCCTTCCCTCTGCCTCGTGCACCAGCCAAACCAGTCCCCCGTGCTGCTGGAGACCCGCTGAAGAACTTCAGCATTACCTTCCTTCGAGAGAAGAGAAGGCAGTGATCCACATCAGCTGACGGTTCACTGCTCCTCCAGCTTTTCTTGAGTAAAACCATTTATAGGTATTTAAAATGTACTGATGTTTTCATGCACCGTGCGTGGGGACTTTTATACAAGGCCTGTTCCACAAGCTGTTGAAAAAAAAATACAAAAGTTCCGGTTGTATAAAGAAAATGCAAACAGCATGATATTGTTTCATGTATGAGTGGTATTGCACAAGTCAAACTGTTTCACAGCTCCGGTCTGTCGTCAGGCGACTGGACGTGGCCGATCAGCTCACATGGAAGCGTTTCCCCTCCGAGCAATCACAGCTCAGTTTACTCTGGCTACTCAATACGTTGCACCTTTGCAGCAGCTCATCAACACAATGAGAAACGGAGAAAGTCGTCTGTGTGTTTGTTGGCAGCCGAGACGCCGTCTCTCAATCAGGCCCGAGCGAGGAAGCGCGGCTGCCAGCGACGGTCTGGGAAACACGCAACCTCCCAGTTGAATTGCAATCTGTGCCTTCATCAAATCTTCTTTCTCAGCAAAGGATCAAATAACCTTCAACTGCAATATTTCAGCTGGATCCATAAAGTGTGTAAAGGTGTTGTCTCTGTCTTTTCATCGACAAAGGCAGAAGCCAGTAGCATTTGGTTGCCTGGAGGCCTGCTAGGCCAAATTATATTTTTGGGGTTTCCTCTTCCTCTAAACATGGACAACAGGTTTTTGGTTAAAAGAACAACACATTTATATTGTGCCATAGGGGAGGCTGAGATATGTGGTAAATGGTGATGATGAGAAGTTTTCCCTTTATTAAAGCTGAAAATCCACAAACAAAGACCACCCCCACTAGATCACAAGGAATACCTGGTTTCATGGGAAAAACAATTGTGTCTTGACTGTATGTATCTTATCACAGTTGCACATTTCCATATAAATCCCAACGTGCGACCGGTTTAACAAGACGACAAGCCAGCAATTTAGTAACACCTACTGTAAACAATAGCCTCATGTCAGCTACATGGCAAAATTCATGAATACTGATTCTATCATGTCAGCTTTCATTAGCTGCTCAAGTGATCCGGCTCTCACTCCTGATAAAGCAGTGGGACAGTGAATCATTTCATTGGACCAGGCGTTCAAAGCATAAAAGTCTCACTGCAAATTGGAAAAACCCAGATCCACTGTGATGGATGACAGCTTGTGTCGTGATCTGTGCTTGAACATTCATTTTGTTTGCACCTGCAGCTTATTGATCGACTCAAGCCACTTCTTCGCGGTTTACACGCAGAACAGGCCCCGGCTTGTACTCCAGAGGGTGTTCCTAAAATGTACTGTGGCTCTTACCTATCGCAGACCGGGCCTCATTAGTGAATTACTGCTGTTCTCTTTGTCAAAACAAAATGGCGGCCCTGCTGATGCCCCTCATCTCTATCTCCTTCTGCTGACATGGATCGTGGTCCATGCCTACTACTCATTACATCATAATTTCTGTCATATTCATTGAATGTGCTGTAACTCTGTTACGTTGATTCTGTAAACATGACATCTATTGCTTCTGTCCATCCGGGGAGAGGGATCCTCCTCTGTTGCTCTCCCTCAGGTTTATTCCATTTTTCCCTGTAAAAGGGTTTTTACTATTTTTGGGGGGAGTTTTTCCTGATCCGATGTGAGGTCCCGGGACAGGGATGTCGTATGTGTACAGATTGTAAAGCCCTCAGAGGCAAATTTGTTTTTGTGATTTTGGGCTATACAAAATAAACTGAATTAAATTGAAACTAGTGGGTCAGTTATTAGTATAGGCACAAATCCTCAAAAGGGCTTTCATTTTTCAGACACACCTTCCCAAGGTAAAAAAAAAACACTACCATGTTTTTCTTTATCATTTTGATGATGATGGTTGTAATTTAGTAATTGTCCCCCTGTGTCATCGATTTAGTTTCAATTTGCCCTACTAGTGCCCTGATATCTTCCCTTCTTCATCATAGAACTATGGCTGCATTTGACCGCATTCAACTTTTTTATTGTGGTCAAAATCTGATTGCTGTTGATGCATTATTAAAGTCATTGATTACGCTGACTAATCGCTGCAGCCCCCTGTCTATACACAGCTGGGAACTGCAACAGTCAAACGACATGATTTTTATATTTGAATGTTTATGTGTCCGTAATGTGTTTTCTATGTCTCCGTCCCCCAGAAAAAACTGGAGAAGCAGCTGGAGAACAACCGTGAGGCTCACCAAAAGCTGCTCAGCCGCCTCTGAGATAAGATGACGAACACATAGCCTATTTATGGTGTAATATGGAACTTAGCAAATTACATACACGTATTTGTTGAAACAACTTGTTTCATTTGTAAGGGGTTCCAATCAGGGAGGAGAAGAACAGTTGAGTTTATCATTTCTATTTGTTGTCCATTGCTTCAGTTAACATTGCTGTGACCTGGAATCAAATAAAAACATGAACCTTGGTCTCCAAAATTTGACTCCAATCAGCCACATCGTGGAGCATTAATTAACGGGTAAAAATGCAAATTTGGCTCGGCCAGGCCCCTCACACCATAGGTGCAATTGACTTGAAATTTGGCACATATCCAACTCCATCTGCTCTATAAAACTCTTGGACCATAGAAGTCCATCATGGAGAATCTTTTGCTAATTTGCATAATGTGAAAAAGATAATGTGAGATCTACTTTTTTAATTTTGACTCTATCAATACCAAATCTGATATACAGCCTTCAATATTTCTATCATACATGAGCAAGAAAGGTCAAAAACATGGCCAGAAAAATCAATGATTTTCAATCATATCTTGTTTTGTAGATATCTTCAGTACATTTTTGGCAAGGCACAAGGAAAACAAAAGACAACACTTGGAAGATGACAGTAGCTTGCAGCTTCCCTTTTTCGAGACACTATGCCGAACTCCCATGTCAAAAACATAACTGGATTATCTCCTACGTCATTGAAGTACATTTTTCCTTCCCTGTGATATTCACTTTATGTAGGACAGAAGAGAAACGTACTTTCAATCTTTTGTATGTTTGCACATCTGTATAAATTGACAATAAAGCTGACTTTGACTTTGACACCAAAACTATAGTTTGTAGGCGGCTGAAGCTGTAGAGGCTGCGTAGACCAGTGTGTCGCTTTGTATGGACTTAGTTTGGTACATTCCAAAAACAATATCCACCTTGGTACCATTGCTGAACTTGTGTCTTTTCACTGACAATCAACAGAAACATACGCTTCTTAAATGGGCTTTATGGTCAGCTTCAGGTATTCTGAACTTCTGAGCATCTGAGCTATCAATAATTTCAGAAAGTGTAAATCCCACTGAATGATCCATCTCTATCGCACACCATCTTCTAGAACTTTAATACTTTTCAAGAGAACTACATTTGCATGCTTTCAATATCCAACAGCATTGAACACACACAGCTGGTAAAGAGATAAAATATCCTCAGAGCTTCTGCACAAGACGACCTCATTCCTAATCGGCCTAAAAAGCTTATTGTCTTCTTCGTTTCTCCAAGTAGTGGAAAAAGCCACCAATTAGCGAAAGAGAGAGGTATGACATGAAAGCTCTTATTCATACCGACTTGATTCAATAAAAAAATAGTGACAGGCCTTCTTAAACCTTTGGATGTCCTCGGCCATAGAAAAGCATACAGCATATGAATGATTAAATCAAGTAGCATTTCTATTCAAGGAGTTTGGTCAGGTTAAAACATATTGTTGTGTATGATAACTGACATTTACCTCACTGTCGTGGTGCAGTTATTGTCCAGCAAATGTCGCTTCAATTCATCTCCTCTTTCCTTTCCCCCATTTGAATTTGGTAACACTTGAACTGGCTTTTCTATGAATAATGTAACGGTAAGTGTCCCTTTAGTTTCACCTGATATTGTCTTTCTTATTTGTTCTTTCATTTGACTCCACTTAATCATTTAAAAAAAAAAAAAAAACACAAGACCGGAGAGAGCTGATCCTCATCCTTACTTAAGACCCTCTCACACTAATCAGCCATTCATCAGATCACTTGTCTTTGTGTTTGTCCACTTCAATACCTCTTCCAACGGATGAGAGTCACCTCCAAATAACGTCTTCATCACACAAGTGCCGAGCACAGTACCTGTTTCTTTATCCAATGTCGACAGCTGACAGTCTTTCAAAGTCAAATGCGGTGTCAGTTTCAATAATTAAAGCTGTTGGTATTTCAAATGGAATATTTAATTTACAAAAGAAAGCCATATGTGGAGCAATACCAGATGGACAGCTTTTCATCAATGATAGAAGAGAATAACCACAAAGCCCCTCCCCCCCTCCCCCACACCTGTAAAGGTGATTACATCTCATGATTAAAAGGAAAAATAATTGAATGCCTCTGAAAAACTCCAGTTAATATTGACATTTTTTACCATTGTGGATCTTGGATGCAAACAACATGGACTATGCTGTTATTGTTGTAATCTTTAGATCAAAGAGGGCTTTAATAAGGCCATTATAAATACATCTGAAAATTCACTCTGCTATTCAGCAAACAAATCAATACAGGATGTGCACCGTTCATTGGTCTTTTATTGCGGCACTGTAGGCCGTCGCCGAGGTACCGCAGCATAATGAACAGAAAGCGTGCAGGGCGTCAGCGCCCCCGCTGTGTTCAAAGTCAGTCGTATCTAGTGTACTTTATAATTTAAATAAAGGTAATCTCTCCATCCCTTTTAGCTGCAGCTTACATTCTTCTGCTGCTGTCAAAAAGAAACATGCAATGACCCGGTGGAGTCCATTCAAAATATAAAGGAGCAGCGATGGTCACCACGACGGTGGAGGAGAGAGGCTCAAGAGTCGGGCTTTGCTGCTGGACCTTGAGTTAAAACTGCAGAAGACTCGCCGAGAGCTGTGAGCATGGGACATTCTCAGATGTATGTTTCTGCTGCACCATTGTTAAACTTCTTTTAGCATGTGCAATAAGCCATATATTTCCTCATTGTTTATTTAATAGTTACGGCAAAGTGTATCGCTCAATCAATACCCCTGTTACTCTTCTGGTTTTGGAGCATGGTGATGGTTGATTGGGCTTCAGTACTGCTGTCCTTCACCACCAGCCTACTTTATTCCTTTGCAATATTGATGAGCTGGGGGCCCCTCAGTGTAGGAGCGCGGCCTAAAAGCCCCCTCCTGGACCACAGGCGTGCTGAGTGGGGAGGGTGACTCCGGTGGAGCCCATGGGTCAGTGCAGCGGGCAGTGAGAGCAGTGAAAAGGTGATAAAAGAGAGCAGAATGATTTTAATAGACCAAGACGGAGGTGAACAGTACTGCTTTATTGTTCATTGCATTGTACCATTATTTGTTAATTCACGTGATTTATCAAAAGCAGTATTTATTGAATATTTATTGAAGAACGGAAAAAGTACAGATCTCAGTATTTATGTACGTTGTCAGTGGATACGGATATGTCAGTGTCGTATGTTCCATAACACCAAACTACACTGACATCAAACTGGTTGCAACACCTGCCTGTGTGCAACAGATCCGGGCAAGTTGCTTCTGGAAAATGTGGGCAGTAATAAACAGAAGTAGGCAGGCCATAATATTATTGATTTGTGGTTGAATGGATGTTACGATCAAACCGATTGTGTCAGCTGGGAGACTTACGAGGCAGATCGCTGTTGGGCATTTAGCAATGAAAAACAACAACAAAGCAACACACAGACAATATAGTTCCTTTATGTCCACCATAACAACATCCCAGTGTCTGTGTTCCTCATGCAGCTTTGTGTTAGGGCCAGATCACACAAACATATAATGTGCATTTCTGCAGCCGCATACAACCACAGAGAAGAGGTTGTGTACAGCACATGGCCGCTGTACACTCCTCACCTCACTATTGTGCACTGCAGTATATAATAAACCTTGTTTGAAGTACATTAACCTGGCTCACAACAATGGTAATGTGCACCCTGAGGGGGATACCGGCGATATTGACTTCCTGTTCCTGGAATGTTTTTCTCCTGACAGTTAACTGAACTGGTTTTAAGTTTGCAGGCATGTGTGGAAAGGGAGCGTATTAAAGACATATCTTACTGTATGATTGGGGATTAACTGTTGATTGCAGGGAGGGCTGGAGTACATATGGGTATTAGATGAGAGAGTAGATAGCTACATCCCTCCAACCCTAAAAGAACAATTATATTATTTATATTATTTGTATTTCATATGATTTAAAAAAAATGTAAATTTAATATTTATTGTCTGAGATTGGAAAATAGCTGCGTAGATCAACTGAGCATTCATGTTGTTTTTATGGTCGCGACCTTTTCACACAGTTACACAATCATACAGCATGAGTTATACAAAATCAATAGCAAAGCATTGATAAAAACATGAGAAATTTACAGTGGCCAATTAGTATCCAGCTTTCTTGCCAACACAAGTGTGAAAATATCAATATATGTGGCTTCTGTGTGAGGAATGCTGTAATCTTCTACAACCTATAAATATGGGTGCAGATAAATGGAGATATTTTCCGCCTTTTTTGGGGGGGAAATACACAACGTGATTTAGAAACTAATTGTGCATGTTGTCTGTTACACTTCTCCGAGTGCCGTGTTTAACTTGATGACAAGTCAAATTATCTGCTGTGAAGAAAAGCCTATAAAGAATTGTGATTTCATTCACAGTAACGAGACACACTTAGCAACTGGCTGGTGAACACCGTGGAGCATTTAGCAGCTAAAGAGACGGATATTTCCCTCAGGAGTCGGTAGAGAACCAAAACAGAGTTAAAAGAGAGTGAATATGGGATATGAATGTATCAGGTTGTCAGAAACGTGACTCCAAATGAATGGTCACGTTGCTCTACTTTAACTGCTGGGTGTGTGGATGAGCAACTGTTGGCTTAAGTTCACCGTGTTGAATGAACATAAGATATCTCAATGTGTAAGGCAGTTATTGCAGGCATAAGTCGACCTTTAGGGTAATAATTGCTCCATATTCACATTGTATTACTTTTGAGCTCAAGCAAAAAAAAAAAAGGCAGAATTTGCAAATGTTGACATCCAAAATATTGGATGTGCTTCATTCACTCATGCAAATGTATTAATCATTATCATTGTAAACATTTTCTATACACTAATTCCTGCGATCAGGAAGATAAGACTACACAGTGTGGTTACAAAACAAATCCCGAGGTCATGTCGATAATGTGTGTTTGGGTTTCGACATTATTAACACTCTATATTTGTTTCACTGTCCACAGCTATCCACTGCATAGTGCATATCCCTATTGTGCAGACACAAAGTGTAACCCCCATAAAGTCATCAACATTACATTAAAATACAGTATAACTGACTGGTATTGTCATCAGTGTTTTTTCTCTTTGACTTCTGGACGTCACTGAAATAAAATAAACAAAACCACTTTCTAATTTTCCAGATGTTTGCAAATGATTTCCATAAATTCTGCATGATGCAATTACTTATGACAACTTAATGAGATATTTCCATGGAGTGAGAGACCCAAACCTGCGTTGTATTAGTCTGTTTTATTCCCTTTGATGAATGTCTCAAACCGTTCTTGGTATATCTATTATCTGATACATGTTACCTTAAGGGAAAAAGCATTTATTTCTCTTTTTCACTTCGAGTAACTTTATCAAAAAACTAACGTGGTCACTTTGCGAATGTTGTATTTGGAAAAGCATTAAATATTCATGAACCTGACAGCAGTAATGAGTACATTTGTTCACAACTTTGAAGTAAAATCCCAACCACGCTGCTTTGGAAAGTAAACTTTCGCATTAATTCACGCGCTCAGAGCAAACAGATGAGGAGACAAGCTTCTGGGCAGGTTACATCCACAGAGCTGTTTATCAAAATAAGCAGCCCGTCCAGAGTGGTCAGCTATTGATTTTCCTGCCAAATATAATCTGTTTCACCATCATAAATCTATGTCTGACATCTGCACAAAGCCCCATTTTAGCCAAACACTGCCAAGTAAGGCTATTTATTCACCGATGGCCTGATAGTCTCCATGACAACGCTCTCACTACAATTAGACAACTGTAATCCCGCCTTCAAACATGCACGCAGTTAATTATTTCAGCACAAAGTGAGAGGCGAGATGCGTGGAGGGGAGATAGAGAGGCAACAGTGGAATCCTGGTCTGCTGCTGTCACTCCGCCTCATGCAGTGTGTGTGTGTGTGTGTGTGTGTGTGTGTGTGTGTGTGTGTGTGTGTGGACTGCAACCTTTAATGAGAACCCAACACAAACTATGTAATAAGAAAATAGGGATGAGATTCAGTTATGTATGTGTATTTATTATTTTGTATCTCCATTTTCTGCTATTTTATAGGCTACTTCTGCTCCACTATACTTCAAAGGCAAATACTGTACAATACAAAGTATTGTAGTGTACTACCAGGTGAGCTAACAGGGCAAAACTTTGTACTTTTTAGTCTGCCCTACCTTTATTTAATAACTTTAGTCACTAGTTGCATTGCAGATTTATATTAATAACAAAAAAAACTAATTGTGATGTTTTATTATAGGTAAAGACCGAAGAACGTATTTGAGAAGAAACCCACACTGAACACCTCTTACTAGTTTGTGATCCAGGAGGTTATTCTGTCCAAGCCGTTAAAATCCTCGAGGGTTAATTTCTCTGGCTTTAAAGAGCTCCACCAGAGCCACAGAGTAATTTACAAAACTGCTTTCAAAGACTTAACGACTAGTAAACTAACCTTCATGTGTAAGTGGTGGGATGTCTCTTCAAAATCCTTCTCTATCTTTTGTTATTCATCTACTGAGTATCTCCCTTTATGAAGCAATAGAGAATAATACCTTTAACCTGAATTAAATCAATCTGAGTACTTTCTGAAAAGAGGCCTCTAAAATTTTGTACATTCAATCGATTAAGCATAAACTCCATTAACGAATACCTTGCAGGTTGGTTCAAGTGAAAATGAATTTGAGAGATGATGAATGGATTGCCTTCGATGAGGTCTATGTTCTGTCAGTGGCGTTGTGTGTTTTCTCAGTTGTTCAGTGTTCCTGTGTTCATGCTATTCCACAGAACAACCTGCTGTCCTCAGATGTTGACGCAGACAGTGCCCCTATTCCCAGGAAGCCCTCAACAAGCACCATTTGCTCCTGCTCACGCCATGTTAACAGGAAAAACTCATTTGCCATGTATTGTTAAAAGTTTTATTAATAGCAATTTATGTCCCTCAGACAGAGCCTCTGCAGAAAACGAAAAACATCTGGGCCTTGTACAAATCTATCACTCAAGTTGTCAAAAAAATTTGTTCTCATGCAATATAAATAGGCCCTGGGTCTGCGGGTAGAGAGATGGGATCTGTTTCTGCGAGGGCGACGGGCTGGCTGTTTGGAGACTCCCAGTAAAACAGGTCATGCTGTTCACATCATGAAGCCTCAATCACAAACAAATGTTTTATTTAAAGAGCCAAAGCGTTGTTTACTGCAGTCTGCTTACTCTCCTTCCCTTCTCTTCCTCTCCCGCCCGGGTGCGCTCTGTGTGATCAGCACATTTGAATGCTGGAAGCATGCAAGGAGGAAACAAAAACACTCCTGACAGGAAGCGCTACCCTGTCATGCAAAGGAACAAATAGGTAGGCATGTAGCTAAGTGAACAAATTGCGCCGACACGGTTTAATAAATGAAGCATTCAGGGAGTACAAATGTGTTAACCGTTGCAGAACTCGCTGTAAATAAGCTCAGCGGCGCTTGTTTGCTAAGTGGGAGGGTAAATCTGAGTAAAGTACACAAGAAGTGTTGGCTTTTGCTGTATTTGTCACTGATAAACATGGGATGTTAATGTGCCGCTGCCGTCTGAGGTCTTGTTCGAATCTGTCAAGTTATTATGAGTCTACTGAAGGATCTCTGCCGGGTCAAAGTCCTCTCTGTTGTCCTATCGACCGCATCTGAGATTAGAAGCCAATTCTATTGACAGATCAGCACAGAGGTGTCTGCTATCAGCATTAATCTATAAACTATGGTTCCATAATTCATCAGGGTTGTTGTCTCCTTAAAGGATAACTATCCCGCCGTTTCAGACTGTACTACTCTTTCGCGACAACAAAGGCTCTGAGAGGATTGTAATGCTTCCCAAATTACATTTAGAACTTATTATTTTAATGAACGTTATCTCTCAATGGACGTCAAGTTGCTAAATATCCACCGAAAACATTCACTGACCACATATTTAATTTGGTTTCCTTTGTTCAAAAATGTCCGCTTGAGGCCACTAAAGCACGATTAAAGGAATATGTTTTTCCGGTGAAATGCTCTTGTAGTGTCCCCGTTGTTTATCCAAAAACTAAGGTCACTACTTGGTTGCTCTTTTGCTATCATTTCTGACGTGGGTAATGGATGACCAATGTCCAGGTGTAAACGTTGGACAGAAAGTTGCATATTTCTTGATACAAAACAAAAAGATTACCACGTCCTGGCACAACCTATTTGCGTAAAATCAAAACCATAAAATAATGCCCCTCCTGATTCTATTGCCTTGTCTCATGACCTCGGCCTAACGTCCCCCAGTGGTGGGAGGTCCAACATAACAAAGACACACCACTGTCATGTTTGTGCTTTAAATATTAAGCTATACAAACAGAAACCTGTTAGCTAACGTGAGCACTGTAGATGTGTTCTGGTAAGAATCTTTATTTCTTTACACTTTACGGGTTGGTGCAGTTTGTTTCTTTAAGCTTCAGAGCCATGCTAGCTGTTGCCCCTTGCTTCTTATGCTCTGCTCAGCTAAGCAAGCTGCTGTAGCTTTACATTTACTCTAAAGACATTAGAGGGGCTTCAATCTTCTGATCTAACTCTGGGCAAGAAAGCGAAAAAGCACATTTCTTAAAATGTCAAACTGTTTCTTCAACGTTTTTATAGTTATACTTAGGCAACACAAAGCACTTGGTTAAGAAGGTAAAGATAAAATAGTAATCTTGATTATAAATTGAAAAGGTCAACTCAAGGATTATTTTACCTTTTCAACAGTCAAAAAAGGATCTTTCCCGAACGCTAATCCAAGTCCTTTTGTTGCTTGAACCTAACCACACGCAGGATGAAGGACATGAACCCTGGTTTCCGGTGTCAAAGTCACCATTCAGCAGTTCATGAACAGAGAGAGTTGGAAAAGGCATAACCCCAACTGTCCATTGGAATCATCCATATCAGAGGCAAAAACGCCCTTGACTGACCACAAGTATTGTAGCTGAGGTTTTCTTGATTATCTGGATAAACTTCTGGATTGTTTGAACCCGTCTGTTTTTGGCCTCTTTGTCAGTGTTCCCAGATCTACTAAAAGAAAGTACCACATTTATGAAAATGAAATCCAAGTTGTTACAAACCTGACTCGTCCTTAAACCAGCAACAGTGCATACGCATGTTCACGTTAAGTGAGTCTCCACTTTGATGCTATTCATTTTTAGAAATACAACATCTTTCCATCTTCATGTTGCTCAGAAGCACATTAAAAAGCGAGTGTTTCATTAGCACGGCTGTTGTTGTTTTTCACACTGGAAGGGCTCCTGTTTTGCATATGATGAGATGATTGTGCGTGTGAGCGGGAGGGAATGAGTGGTGCTTAATGTGGTGGACAGTGATCAGCCCCCCCCCCCCCGCCCACCCCAGGACTGCAGGCCATCTCATTTACATTCCCCCCGTTTGTGGACGGAGCGCTGCAAATCTACCACGGCTCCACGCTTCCTGCCTGCAGCACCCACCCAATACGTGCAATGTGTGTGTGTGTGTGTGTGTGTGTGTGCGTGCTTGTGTGTGCTACTGCCAAGTCAGCCAAGGAGGATTTTGCACAGGTTAAAGCCTTTAAATGAAAGCAGTTATTCTCATGACTAATTCATGAGATGCTGAATTATGGCTGACAAACAAGAGAAATTTAAGTATGACAAGCAAAAAGAGCCATAAAGGCCTGTATTCTGAGAGCTGCAATGTGAGATGATCGAGGGAGCCGTTCTTCAGCGCGGTGTAAAATCAGACCGACCTGGTCAAACACAACTACATGCTCCATCCTTGGGTTTTTGATGTGTTTGGTTCCCCTCTGCTCTAAACCCCATCCTAACGGAGAAAATATATGTTTTGTAGCTGCAGGCCAGGAAGACGGAGTGAAAGCGAGAGAGCGAGAATGGGGGGATGTGAAAACCCAGGCAGGGGTGCCACTCTGCTGGCCAGAGTCCGGCTCTTCACATGTCCTCCTCCCGCACTCACAACAGCCCCACACAGTGAGACAAAAGGTGAAGGGTATGCAGGTCAACACACACACACACACACACATTTCCCCCATCATCTTCATCTGCCACTCTCTTCACTTCAACCCCCTGCATCCTCCCCTCCACCACAAACCAAACTGCATTCATTCTCAAGCAAGCGCTGTGAAGGTTAACCGGCCTCTCATCCCACCTAAATCAACAACAAAAGGAACGGGGAGTGATAGCGGGCGCTTTTCAACCGTCAAAAAAGATGTCGGCACACATAAGCCCTGTGTCTATCTTGATCACGAAGGAGGGTGACGCGAGGGAAAACAGCACTTCAAGGGAAGCAACAAGGCAGCGGCGAACAATTTGCGGGGAGTTTCTTCAAACTGTGATCACATGTGTGAAACAAAGACCCCTTGACATTTGAAATGGATGGTCGACTCAAGCTCAGATCACTGCTGCGGGCGAAGAAGAACAAGAGAATTGAACACACAGTTTGATATTTACCTGCTTAGCAAACATGTCATAACTGAATTTTTGGGATCACATATTCTGACAGCAATTGCTCTAGAGGCTGGGAGGAGATCTTCCCTCAGGGCACAAAACATCATTAACATTATTATAGTTTGAGTTCTTTTTTTTCTCCCCCCATTTTTCCGTTAATTCAAAGGAGTTGTATTTACATGATGGATCTACAGTATTGACTGAATAATTTCTATAGAGTGTGAATATGCAAATAGCCGCTCAAATGCTAGAAAACACATACCCTACGTGCAATTATGCAAATTGTCTTTGGTTATTCATTCAGTTATTCACCCTTGTATTCGCTCATGCATTCATTTGCCATATTAGGGGCTGGCGGTGGTGCCCCCGAAAGCGGCAGGCTCTCTCCGCAGGCTCGGTGGACAGACAATGGGCAAGGGAGAAACCCCCCCCCCCCCCCCCAACTCCCCCACCCTCTCTCTCTCTCGCCAGAGTTGTGCTGCAAGTTGACCCGCACACAGCACACAGCAGCATATGGGGAGAGACTGCTTTGAAGACCACTGCACACACACACACACACACACACACACACACACACACACACAGACACACACACACGCTAGACACACGCACACACCCTTGACCTCATTCACACACACACACCGTACACATGCATTTGCTTGTTTCAAGCCAGAAGTCACACACACACACACACACACACACACACACACACCAAATGAGCTGCTGCGCCCTCCGACAAATAACAATTGTATGTTTCCGATATTTTCCGGAAACGTGAATGAAATGACATTCTAAATCAAAAATGTCATCAAATCAAATCCCTGCTGCTTAATATGAAGAAGAATTAGGTTTCAAAAAGCGATATTAGACAATAAAGATCACACTGTTCACACAGACGAGGTAAATGATGGAGGAGGGAGATGCAACTTCTTCAAAGTAGATCAAAAACAAAGTTCCATAGTTGTGCACCCTCAGGCGTGTTTAACTCGGCGAACAATACTTTTCGTGCGTGAGCAAACGTTGCCCTTCGTGTGTTTTTGTATAGCGGCTCCGCTCCCCTTAAATTGTTGAGAGCACGCGGGTGGGTCACTGCAAAGGCTTGATTTCCACAAGGACTGACGGGAAAAATGTACACATAATGTTGGGAACACATGGTGCTGATCAGACTTTTGACCTCCACGTAACCTGCAATCACTAATTTTGAGCTTGCTTCCATATGGAGAGCGAGTGCTGTATTAAAGGTGACATGCAAAAATAAAAAAGAAAGAAAGAAAGAAAGAGGGAAAGCTTAGAAAAATAAAGTGCTGAACTGTATTGTGTCATAACCGGCCAGTCACGGTGAGATATTTTCATTCCTGAATAGCTTCACTGTGTAATGTAATGGACGCTCAGGCCCTGACATTACAGGTGTGTGAGTGTGTATGTGTGTGTGTGTGTGTGTGTGTGTGTGTGTGTGTGTGCGCTTGAGTGGGTGTTCAGGTGGGTGTTTTTTATTATTTCTCCCACCTCCATCCCTCTCTCCTGCATGCACTCCCATTCATTAGGACTCATGCATTAAGACTAAGCCGGCATTGATTTGGAAAAGCAAGAAAAGCACGGCCGACATGTTGGTGTGCGGCTATTATTCAGCCGCAAACCGTGCAGTGAAACAACAAAACCACAAACCGCTGTTGTAATGTGGTATTACAAAACAAACACTGAGGCGCTCGTCTGATATAAAGCATTGCTGCAGGGTGAGAGCGCGTCCCGTTGCTGCACCCAGGGTGACTTAGACTGTTTAGCGGGGGAACAAAGAGCAGGAAGGAAACGCAGGAGACACACTGAGCAAAGAAAAACATTTTCAAACACGACAGCAAAACTTCCTCCAATCTTCAGCGTTAACCGAGTGAGTTAATGAGTTCAGCTGCTTATTGGTCACTGACTTTATTACTGCTTATTGGATGTCTTATTGCAATACCCACTGTTACAGTCATGTCTGTTATTTTCATTGGAATTGAAATGTTTTTACTTGCCCCTGTTGTTTGGTCATCTTGTGATATTCTCTGCAAGGCTCAGCTGATTTCAGGGTTTGTGTTGGCATGAAAGCTGCCGAGAATAGTCCTATTTTATGCTGATGTGGTGTTTTGAGGGCAAAAACATCCCAAAAAAAGAAAAGACTGAGTGCTTTGAAAGCAGTGTTGAAATGTAATAAAGTACAAATTGATGGCGCTTTACTTCTATTTGATGCCACTTTATCCTTCTACTCTACTACATTTCAGAGGTAAACAGTGTTCATATTAATTCATTTGTAACTTTACAAAACAAGATTTGTATATAAAATTCAGATTAGATTCTAAAATAAGATGCATCTCGACCAACTGCAAGAGTAAAATGCTACTTACACATTAATGCATCTTTAATATAATACTATGGTAATATGTAGTAGTATTACACAGTAGTGTAACACAGTAGTATAAATGCGTTGAGTGGTTTTATTTTTGATTCCTGAAAGGTGCGTTGTGTAATGTCTGGCCACGTGCTCCAAAGAAATAGGGGGCAGCTCGGTCCATTCGATCTAAAGTTAGTCTTCATTTAAATATATATAAATACACCCTGCACTGGCTGAATTTGAGCTAGCTGCTAACTGAAGTAATTCAGTAATTTCTTTCATTCCGTCATTTTGGATTTCATAAAAAAAATCTAAACGTACCTCCGCCTTCTCATGTGGGACTCATGGCCAGGCTGGACGCGACAGTGACTCACTATCGACCTCTTCAGGTTCGAGTGGTATTACTACTACTAGTAGTCAGGACGGGTCTGAGCTAGCTGGTTAGCATGCTCCATTCAGTAGATATCTCTGTGGCACTTTTATACAGACATCATTTGACACAACGCTCGGGGATTTATCCTCTAAAACTTTTTAAAATATTTTTTAAACTAAACGTACGGCCAGATTTTATACATTGCACCTTTACGTACATTTTTCTCATAATAGTTGTACTTTTTAAAGTAGGACTTTTACTTTCACCATGTTTTTTTATAGCGCATTGCTGTTTTTACTGCAGTAAAGGAACTGAATATGTGAGAAAGCCTCTGAAACACATGCAGACTATCGACTGACACTCAGAGAAATGACTTTAGCTGCTGCTGATGTCAAAGTGACCCAACTGACACCCCTCAAGATGTTTAGTGCGAATCATCCTCTCACTTCCGTCGTATCGACATAAAGAAACCTGCACCTGAGTATGTCCTCTATGAGCAGGGGTGTCGAACAAACCTATATATGAACAGTTATATACAAAGTGCACCTGCTTGAATGGTAATCATTTCCCTAGTTCTTCAGTCTGTCTGTTCATAAATCAATGTGGAGGTAGGTGAGTGGAGTGGAACATCTTGTAAATACAGGCACTTTCACTTCTCTTGTATAGGGAGTGCGTTAAAGTCCCACAAAGAAGTGCAAGTCGTCCCTGTGCGTCGGTGCATCCGCCACACGCAGGGCCTGGAACGCTGCACGCTCCATGTTTGGGTAAACTGCGTAACAAATTGGAGAAAAAAGGCCGGAGCGGGAGACACAGCATAAACTCCCTCCTGGACAATACCATGCTGTATTATTAAAACAACAGCATAGGTCCCGGCGTTGTAACCTGCTAAGATGGGGGAACATGCTCATCGATGATATCAAGGTGACTGAACACACACAGCGCAGCGAGGCAGCTGCTGTTCAGGCAGCATGGTGGGGCTCACGCTGTGGACGAGGTGCCTGGCTGCATAATTGGGAATTATTAAACACGGCTCTAGCAGCGAGGTGATCATGAAATTGTATTTTCAGTCTTGAGGGATGAAAGCAAGAATTAAAATGTTACCGTTTGTTAGGGAGGGCGAGAGAGAGAGAGAGAGAGAGAGAGAGAGAGAGAGAGAGAGAGAGAGAGAGAGAAATTGAAGAGTCTTGTTCTAAACCTCCCATGATTCAATTTCTTTTAAGAAACAATGGAAATGCATTTGGACAAGCGGGGAGATGGATGATACAGACTGCTGTCGGAAATTGTGAATTGTTGTAAATTGCAATCTGGATAAATATTTCAGTGGCGACTGGACCAACATGATGAAATGCGGGGCGAGGTGTTGTCCATTTATCTGCAAGTGAAAGAAGCAAACAGCTACACAGACGAACTAAGCGTAAAGAATGATATGAAACGTGTTACAATATATTATTTTGAACTGTAATGATAGACCTGGTGAACAGCATCAATGCTTATTCAGCTGTTCTCATTTAAAACAAAAGATGTTTAATTTTAAATTTTAATTTCAAACTTTAAAAACACACATCTAAAAAGAAATAGTAAACATCTTTTCATATATGACATATATATACTAATATATATACATATATATGTATCATTTCTGGTCTTTTGGATACAAGATCTAATTTCCCTTGGAGTCACTGTCATTTCTATCACACAGTACAACAACTGAACACCACTGACAATGGTAATGTGACACTGGAGCGCATGGTCATGTGACACTGGAGCGCATGGTCATGTGACACTGGAGCACATGGCCAAAGACAAACGTTCCATGGTGATGAATAAAAAAATACGAAAATAAAGATGTGGTCAGTCTCGAGAGTTTTTGTTTATTGTCACTTTCAAGGTGGTTCTAATTTCCTTTGAATGTAAAATCATTTGAAAATCCTGTCACATGATTTATTTTTGCATGTTGAATGCTCACCAGGACTGATGTAGCATGCTAACATGTGGTGGGGTTTGTGGAGAAACACATGATGTTCCCACCACAATCCTTTCCACCACTGTCTGTTTATTCACGTGATGGAACAGACATGTAATGGATTTCATTTTTTATTTTTGTATGACAGGGCAATAAAGTGGCTGACGTTGTAAATGAGAGGTTTTGACATATTTTAGTTTGACAAAGGTTTACATATTGAAGCTGATTTATTTAGTCATTCATTTTAGGTGCAACTTCCAAAAAGCAGTCTTTACATCTGCTTGCAATGAGTGAGATTCAACACCAACGTGTATCTCCACACCACCTGCCGGCGCTCTACACATTTAGTATGTGGAGTATTGAGGCTCGCCAAACATCAGAAAGTATGAATGTTAGTAAAATGCAATTTAAAAAAACACATCCGATATTGGGAAATCAGTTTATGGGAGTTTATAAAACATATAATAGTTTCATCTGGTCTGTTGGGATTTCCTCTGCATGTTTGAATGAAATGACAAAAAAAGAAATCTATTACTTCAGTGCATGCATGACCAGGAATTGTTTCCAAACCAAAATATAAAATTCTGTTACATTTAAATTAAGTTTTCTGCTTTATGAATCATGCATGAGGTCAGCATTTTAAAATGCATTCATTCATCAGACCACAAATGTCAACAATTAAAAAAAACAACCAACAACTTTCCTCTCTTCATCAAATCAAATATTAACCGAAAGTTTGCAATGAGAGCAAATCAGACAAAAAAAAAATAGCGTGACAGGCGACACGCGTCTTTGAAATGAGTTCATCTCACTGGAATCATTAGTTTGGAGCTGCGAGCAGAACATTTTCCTCTATAGCAGCAGTTTCAAATCACAGTGCAATAATATTTTCCAGCATAATCTGAAATGATGTTGGCGGGAAAAAGAAGAAAAAAAAGGCGAGTGGCTTGATGTGGCAAAGCAGCAGAGGATGTTGGTGATTGTCCTATATTGCTCATGCGCTCATGGATTACTTAATTATCAGCCCGTGCCGACGTTATGCTCTGTTAATGGTAGGCAATATGGCCTTTACCTCACTTAAGGAATAAATTGCATTGCTCCATCTCTCTTCATCTTGTAACGAACACACCCTCCCACACACATATAAACATCCCTTCCCTCCTCTCTTCACTGCTCATATAGATCATTTAAGATGGAATGGGATAGTTACTGGAGCAAAATCCAGATGAGATCCAGTGCTATTTCACAATAACAATTTCTTTAATTGGGCATCTCTGCCTATTTCCCCGCAACCTGTTTTATTCTTCTCTGCAAAAAGAAAATGTGAGATGGGATCCTCATTGACGCACGCTGCGTTTATGATTTTGAATCATGAGGAGGGCAACTTCTCAGTGAAATTGCTATTGCCTCAGTGGGGAGTGTTGTTGTGAGCAGAGGTTTAGAAGGTAAGAAAAAAAATAGAAAAGAAACAAAATAAGTTAATCATGAACTCAGTCAGTCAGAGAGTGATCTGTGGCAAAGTGGCGGCTGGGTCGGCATCAAAAAGAAAAGTACACACCTTGAAGGTAAATGGAGGCAGTGCAGAGGAGGCTGCGGTGTCATCAGGAGGTCAGTGTCATTAGCAGCTACAGGGAAGAGCAAAAACACCTTGTGGGTTATTTCTGTTTCTACATTTGTCACATTTTGTCTCAACTGAATATTTGTGTGAGTACATTTGAAATAGTAGCAGTATCAAAATAAAGTTGGACATTTTGGAAAATTTGGGAGGTAGATGAACAGAACTACACCGCGCTCAAGTCTGTAGTAAATATCAAGCTGCAGCAGTTAAAAGTACATTTAGTGCAGCCTGAGTGACATATTACCATATATTATATGATTGGATTATCATTAGTATTGCATCGTTATAATCGGCATCTTAATGCAACGTGGGACTTCTTGTACTGCTTTTTATATGGTTGGGTATTGAACTAAATCATCATATTTTATAAGATGATTGTATGTTTTGTATGTAAAAAATCTTCTTTTGAAAAGTAATCATATATAGATGTCAGGGGGGAAAAATGATGAAGTAAAAAGCACAATAACATAATAGCATCCAAATATTAAGTTTACAACCACTGGTTGGAACAAGCCTTGATACTGTCAGACAGTTTTGACTTTTCCACCTTTAAAGCTGCTTTAATGGGAAGAAAAGCAAGGAACTGGATGTGAAATGGTTAACAAAATATAAAACTCCTAAGAGAATGTACATTATGAGTCACGTTGTATCCGAGATGACAGCCGAGTTGCCTCCAGCAGCTGACCACACACACACACACACACACACACACACACACACACACACACACACGCCTACAGCACAGGGAGGGCAGTGAGGGAGTCCGACGCCGCTCTAAAGACTCCCATTGACCTCATCATGAGTTGCACTCTCCACAGGAAGTCTCCTCTGGTTTACACTCTCACTCCAGCATACTGCAGGTCTGCTGTTTGCCAGCGGGCCTGTTTGGAGTAAATATATCTGGCAATAATATCCACACGCAGATCTTTTTGCCAGAGGATTATTGAACATTAATTACATTAGCATTTTCTCTCGCTGACATCGAGGTGCCGTCTTATCTGTGATCTCCAAACCGCGACTGGGAACTATTGATCTGGGCCATGTTGTCATTCAGATGATAATTAGGAGCGGGTGAGAGGTCAGCCTCCAATCCGTTTGAACATCTGGATGAGAGTTCCTCAAGGACAATGGGATGCCGCCACTCCGTCGAGCCCCGCGTGTCTTTATGTGCCTAAGTCCATTATACAAATTGTCTAATTAATTCCCACATTCCAGCAGAGTGGCCCAACAATCAATGGAGACAAAACACCAGGCGGAGAGCCCAGTGCACAGTTACAGTTGATGCATACAGAGCTGGAGGTGATGCACCTGCTGCAAGTTTTTACTCAGACCTTTGTCCTCTATGAAAATGACAAAAGTGCAGTCACAAAGCTAAACACTGCCTATTAGTACAGTGAAGGTATAACAGGTGTGAGTGCATATTTTGTTGTCTTTTTTTTGATCGTCTTATCGACTTGAATCCATACATTTCTTCACTAACAACAGACTGTGATGGAGCCACAGCCGTGGATGTGGCTCCATCACAGGTTTGGTCTTATCTATAATTAAAACTGTATTTTAAGGACATGCAAATGGAGATATTAGCAGACCTAACATATATCCTTCTCAGTGAGGTGGGGACAGAGTTCAAAAGAATTGTTTTGCCGAGAAAGAAAAGTAGTTCAATGTATTCTTTTTCATGAGTAAATAAAGGTAATCTCCACAGGGTGCATTAAATTATGTCGTCGCTGCATTTATGTTATCGCTAATGCGATGAATAATTCCGTTTGCACACTCCAAAAGTGCTTACAGCAGAACTTTGGAAGAATCAACTGAACAAATTGTGTGAGAAATTCCTAAATGGTCTTGTTCAGAGTGTTTAAGTGTGGAAGAAGATCTCCCGCCTCCCAGTGTGTTGGTGCCGAGCCGTACCACTGCACGCTTGGCCACTCAGAACAATGGCTTGTTAATCCACAGTTCAAAGGACGCCGGCCAAGACAACAGATGTTTCTGTGGTGACCATTTCCAAAAGTACAGATAAGCACTGGGTATAAAAGAGCTGTGGCTGCTTTAGTCTGTAAATTATTATTGCCTGTAAATTGTAACATAAAGAGCCTGTGGTCCTGTTAGTCAGACAGTGTGAGCGGTTGTCGCTACAGGAAACAGCTTATCGGGGCTTCTGTTTAACATGTTGCAATGTAAATGAACGGCTAAACTGTGCTCGATCCGAATGTGCAAATGCAAAACATAAATGTAAATCAGTGCGTGTGCCCGGGGAGGATGCAGACAAACAATGCAAATATTGCCCCCTTGTGGTTCGTGCGCACTCATGGGTGTGGAGGGGAGCTGGCAGCCATCTGGGACAGCAGAGACTCTGGTGCCGGTTACGGCTCGATGTCATGCCATTAAACAGAGGTCGCAGCAGTGCAGGGGGCTGTTGTTGTCTTTAACAATGGAATTTAGGTTTTGAATGACGTGGAAAATGTTTAGGAATGATTTCTTTCTGCAACCAAATTCACTGCATCCGTTTCTCATACATCTCTCCCTCTTCTCTCTATCTCTCCATTTCTCTCTCCCCTTCCTTCGCTGCTGTCTCTCTGTCGTTCTCTCATTAGAGCAGAGTAAATTTCAATGTCACTTAAAGTCACGGCTGTAATTTATTGGCTCCTTAATACTGACGGACAAAGGTCGTGAGCAGCGCTGTGAGGCGTTCTATCAGGTTTATCTGAGCAGGTCATTAACCTTGACCTGGTGTAAATGCACTTCAGTCCAGGAAGCTCCCCCGTCCAGCATGTGTGTCCCTGTGCCCCCAAGAAGTTCCTCCCCGCGACAGCCACTCTCTCCGCCGGCACCGCCAGCTCAAGTGCTTTAAACTTGCCTTAATTGTCATATGGCAGCCAACGCAGCTCTCTTAATTGATCTGACCTTTCACAGTGCCTTCTAATTTCCAATCCCGCTTTCATTGTTCCATCTGGCACTTTTAAAACGACATCTGGTTGACTGTACTTTACCCGGTGATCTCTGTACAGTTATTTTTAAACTTAATGTATGCTTCAACAGATGTTGGTTTTTATAGGTGAAATCTGGACTGCACTCTCAACACCGTGTCCATAACACTCCGCCTCAACAATTCAAATATTGACATTGATCACAAGCCGGGTCGCCAGCAAGCTCTACTATTATTCTGGGTTCCTTGTTTTTGTTCCCTATTAGCTAAACATCACCACAGCACGGCATTCTGAAACCACTGGCCATAAATAACATGTCCGCTAACGAACAAATACACAATTTAGCTTGGTTCGGTTTTGTAAACAAGTGTGATGTCTTATGAGAAGGAAGGAATATTTGTTTTATAAATAATAAGAAGGAACGTGTACCTGAATTTTTCACCATGGACACTGAGAGGAAAATCAGAAATCACATACAAGGAATTTGGCTTGGTGATTGGTGCGTGATGGTAAAAGACATCATTTTAAAATAGAAAATAGAAAAATGTACAAGAAGCTCACTGTCATACTGTAACAATACAGCTACTATCTCCGATCTTTTCAAATGGAATCCCTATCAGGAATGTTAAAATATTCCCTTCGCTAGCGGAACCACAACGTCCTTTTTTTCTCTGCCCTCACTCGAATCGTCCGATCAAAGAGCCTCTCTGCAGAACCGTTATTTGCAGATCAGTGCTACCATGGGGCACGTCCTCGCATGAGATTTCGTTAACTACAAGCGGCAATCTCTCTTGCGCTCGCTCACACTACGTAATCTTCTCTTTAACCCCTTTCCCCTGCCGCTCTCTGGTCTGTCCACCCTATCTCCAGACATGGACGACATGTTGTGGACCCCCCTCCCCTCATTTAAGAAACTTCATTTTCCTGCTTTGACATTTTTCCAAAAGATAAATTTCCTATAGCCTGTATTTTCATGGGGAAGTGCTCGGAGATGGCTCTACCTGCAGGCTGTTAAATTAGCGCCATATAATTGACAGATTAAACGCTTATTGATTGCCGAGATCCGGATGATGGAGACAGAGGATACTCTTGTCCTTGCATTTAACACTGTCCTCTGCGCGTGAGGAAGCATAGCCCATGCTAAGAAAGAAAATCCTGACTGGTGCTACATTTTGTGGGCCGCCGGTTGAACCAAAATCACTGAGAATCCATTAGGATTGTAACTTTTCCTGAGCATCCACTTTATTTAATAAGCTGATATCAGAAATGAAATGTATTGTGTTTGTGCAGGTGTTTTTTGTCCATTTGCTAACCAGATAGGGCAGTGTTTGGTAGTCTCACAGGGCTTTAGGAGACAGGGATTGACATGCGGCAGCCTCAAGGTCAGAGTCTGTTGCTCCCCTGAAAGCCTCCAGCCACCGATAGACACGTCTTCCCTCCTGAGCCGTGCTGGAGCGAACACACCACAGAACATCTGTTCGCAAACAGCCCTGATGGAGCTGTACTGACACTGAACGCCCACCCGCCGCCCGCACCTCACCACCCAATTCCCCGGCCGGGGCCAGATGGTGGCCCGCGTCGCCGCTCCCTCCTCTCCTCATCCAGGACAAATCATGAGGAAGAATGGCCTGCAGGTACCGCCCCAGGCAGGCCTGTGCCACTCACCGCCGACCACCCTCTGGTGGCTTCCAATGTTCCCTCCTGTCAAAAGACAAATTGTCCAACAGACTGCTCTTTTATGAATTCACCCCGCGGTCCATTTCTCAAAAGAGGTTAAGGAAAATCCTTGGCCTGAGCTGCTCAACTTTGAGACAGAACTCTGTTCTCTGAAAAGTTAAGAGGCCTGGAGACAGAGCAAAGCCAGAAGTCCTGGAACGGGGCGCTACTGCGACTTTCTCCTGAACGGATGACCGTTAATCCAACTGGCACAGACACCTCACTGCCATGACCTCTGACTTATGTGCACCGTCATTAATAGGAATCAAGGTGAGGAAGAAGAGAGAGCATATTTTGTTTGGGGATTCTGGGCAGTTTCAAGCAGCAAAGCTTAATACTGGAAAATAGAAACAGAGACTATTCCCATGTGTTTATTTAGTGTCCGTCTGGAAAAGCTAAAATTTGAACAGGATGAACAGAAATGACTGAGGTTAACCACCAGCACGGCTGCAGTTTCTTCCACTGTGCGATAGCGCGCACACACACTGACACAGACATCAATCATCAACCAAAATCATCTCATCATCATGAAACCCGGTCGCTCTGTTCTGTGATTCAGCAGCTGCTGATGTGCTCGCTCTCTGGCTTCTCTCATGTGTTTGTGGGTTGTTTCTGCACACCAGAGCTCACTGTGAGAGCGGGCTAGACTATTTCAGCGCCGCAGTCATCTTTTTACACACAGGTGACCCGGTTAGGGATGCCACCACAGATCACCGATAAGTGTGATTAATCTCCCCTGACATTCTTATGGCACCTTTTGCACAGCGTTTCATCTTGAGGCTGCACAGGAGAGATGTGTGGGAAACAATATATCTCTAATGACGGTAAGAATCTGCCTCACGGAGAACTGCGATATCTGCTCATTTAGACTTAGTGCTATTTTGGGGGTTACCTCAGGTTTTGCTCTAGTTGTGGTTGCCACTAATATCCCTGCTGGATATTCTGAGGGAGCTGTGGACATGGTGCACATTGGGCTGTACATGTACAACTGCTTGGGTGTTTACATTATGCCGACTGGTCACCAGGGCATTTTCAGTAGCAATCTATTTCCACGGTATAAAGTGGGCCCAGGCAGGTTTTTAATCCGTCACAAGATGGGTCAGAACAAGGAAAACCTACCCAATAATGCTTTGTCATGCGATCACAGTAGCACCCTGTATTCCCCTGAACTCCTGAATTCAAATAAATATGATCTGCCTCTAATCTTCATTTACGGGACAGGAAATAAGCCAAACGTTGTCATTCAAACGTGTCGTAACCCGACGACAACTCAATGCTCAATGCAATGCTAATGCTACTACTCATACAAAGTCGGGAAAGGGTTCGTTAACTCAAGTCTCTTACTCCTTGTGGTTTGTAGTCATGAAAATAGTTTTGGTTTTGATTTTTTTGATTGCTGAGATTATTGCTGGGAATGAAAAGTATTTTATTTGTGGTGCTCCAAAGAATACAAAATACATATAAACCCATAAAAACAACAACAACAACAAGTGACTTGTCTTCCCAGAAGCAATGTCCCTGTAAACTCAGACGTCAACATTCAATGAGTTATATTCTGAAAGAAAGTATCCTTAGTGACAGAGACATTAAATCTACAATTAGCTCTCATTGGTGCGAAGTCATTTTAAATGCTTTGTGTGCCAAAAATGAAATCCCTGCTTTATTTGGGTGCCGGCAGAAGTCTTAAAAGCTTGCCAAATAAAACCGACATTGTCTCTATATGTCCAGATACTATCAGGCGTAAATATTTATTTTCATGAATAATCCGAACTGAATCCTGAAAGGTTAATGCTGGTGATATTCTGTTGTTTTTTGTAAATAAAAGGTTAAATGGGATAAACCAACAGCTGAGCTGGTTTGTCCTCATACATTACACCAATTATGATTGTGGCTCTCAGCCAAAAGACCATTCATTTCTACTGAAAATACATAGGTGGCAAATAGAGTTGGAAGGCCCAATGATTCCTTAAAACCCCTGGACACTGTAGTTTTTACCAAAGCCCACTCAAGCAGGAGTAAATCGTTTTAGGACTATTTTCTACACATATAACACCGATGCTTGTTAGTAGGATACATTCATTGTTCATTAAAAAATATTACTGAACATCACCGGACTTATCCTTTAGGGCAGATTTTCTATACTGTACCAATGTCAATATTACATTTTACTGTCCATGCTGTTTTAACTCATAACATAATCAAGCTTTTTTTTTAGAAAAAGTATGGTGGAGGATTAACATGTTGAAGTCAGCAGAAATAAACTTCCAGTTTTCCAGTCTCAGAAAATTTATCGTGAATAAGTAATCTCAACATATTTATTAAACATCTCCATATCCTGACACAAGCATACACAAACATCTTGATACGCCACCTTGCCAAGATTACAATTCAAACGCTAAATCCTTGGTGCGTTGCTGGTGCAGATATATTCGGATGACAACATGCATATGTGGGAAAACCCAACATGAGCTGATTATATACTGTCATCTCAGCTGTGTGGGGTTCTGATAATGTTTGTGGCTCAGCGATACGTGACTTTGGCCTGTCGGCCGCTTCTGGCAACCATATAATCAAATGTTGCCTCTACGCAATCAAACACTTCTCTCTAAGCTCCATCCGGAGCACAGCCTCTTGACCGCTGCCAGCTGCAGGGAAACATTTGGACTAATATTTACAGCACTTGAGAAGTTCCATAAACATCAAATATCAAGGCCAGCGCTGTCAAAGAACCTCTGAAGTGCTCTTAATGAGAAGATATGACTAAATACGGTCAGCTGTTGCATCGTTGGGATGACTCTATTGAGATATGAAGCCATTCTGCTCTGCTGTTCAAGCATGTTTACAGTGAAAATCCGAGCCCTCCAGACACACCGCGCAAGAGCGCTCTCGACCGCGTGACGCACTCTCGGAAACTGAGGTAAAAAACATCTTGAACCAAGTAGGCCCCCGCGGCGCAAGATCTCCACACCAAATTGCCGTGGTGTTATTCGTTGAGATTGCGCTTAATTAGAGCCGTGCTTCATGGAAGAAGAGGTTTTGGGTATTTCTCAAAGCACTCACAAGCTTAATGGTGCAAAGAATTTCTACCTGATGAGGGCATTCCCACCACAGGTATGTGTCCCGACTGCCAGCAGCACCGCCAGCCAAACAGAAATTTAGCACTCTACTACAAGTGTTTACCCTGCACTTTGGCACTGCGACTTTTTTAATGTACCATGCTGTTTTTTTTTTCTTCTTTAATATTCAGTGTGTATTTACATTTAGAGGGTGAATTTGAAAACTTGCAAAATGGTACGCCAGCCTCGTATGGTTTCAGCTTGAGCCCTCCGGGGCCACAGTGTGCGCTCGTCCCTGCAGAACTGTGGCTGGAGCAAACTCGCTGTCAGAGTGGAGACAGTCGGCGCTGCAGGGAGGGCAGGGATAAAGGGAAGGGGGGCTCCTCTGCCTTCAATCCCACATGATCTCACTGGTCCTGGAGAGTATATCAGGCAAAAGCAGGGTGATCATTAAATGCCTGTGCTGCAAATCTTTTTAATTATTCTCCTTCCTCCCTAGCCTTTTTAATGAGAGGAGTATCCACGATAATGCGGGTAATTGGACAATGGGATTCACTCATTCAATTATTGACCACTGAATCTGCTCAAGAGTTGATGGGTAATTCTCCTTCTCGGCTCTGGCTGCGGGGCTCAGCGTTCAGCATCCTGGTGTAAAACCAAAGAATGCTCCTTCTGGTGGATTGTATGTTGCTTAAATACATGTTTTGGCCTCCATCCAAAAAGCTTATTACATTATAATGTGTTTGAACCTTGAAAGGGTTAGATCTAAATACTGTGTGGCAGGCCTATCCATAAAATCTTGCTAAGTAACCTCTGGTATGCGACGCTGGCCTTTGCACTTAAACCACATATGCCACTTTCAGTGGGAGACACGTACGTTGAGCGATCGGCTTTTGTTTGAAATCCATTGAAATTGGAGATGAGAGTGTACTAGTCATTTTAATGGCCTGCTCTGAATCTGGTGAAACAATTGAGCTGCATGCAGAGTGTCCACTGGAATGACATTATATGTTCATGTTGAGAGGTGCTGGTCATTAAAGGAACAGAGCGCCATTCTGTGTAGCGCACTTTCTCGCTCTTTTTCTGAGAAATAGGTGAGAGGATGGATACCACTCCCACGTTAGTGGGGTAAATAGGAAGCTACAGCCTGGAGATGGTTAGCTTAGCTTAGCATACAGACTAGCTAAATTCATCCTTCATCATGTAATATAATTTTGTTTTCGTTGTTTCTATTGTTGCGTAATGGTAGAACCAAATGCTTTTTGTTGCGCAACCCTTTTGTAGAATGAGAATATATGATCCGTAGTGAGATAGAGGAGAAAAGAGAAGCCTGAATCATTCACTCTGTCACAAAATCTGTCTCTCAGCATCTAAAGCTCGCTGACTAACATGTTGTATCTCTTTTGTTTATTGTTGGACAAAAAGCATGAAAACTACAATTCTCCATTTTATGGTGATTACATGCCAAATTGATTACATTCAAAATGAAATAGAAAAAGTTGATAGGTCACGCGGACGGTGCGTCGGCTAGCTTACAGCTAGCTTACAGCTAGCTTACAGCTAGCATGTAATTTAGCTTGACTTCAGCTGCTCTGCCCGATATACTGCGGGTGGCGGCGCCGCATACACCCACTGAACGTGCCAAGCCGCGTTAGTTGATGCATTAGGAGTGGTTTGTTTATGCCGAACGTTAGCTTTTTTACATTCTGGCAATTTAGTTTACGCTTAAAAAGTCATCAAAGTGGTGTTCATTTGTGTCGATTATCTAGCCGAACAAAACATAAATGTTTGTTTGTCACATTTAGAATAATCAAAATATCCACAAAATATTGTCTTTTTGTCGAGTGAACCAGTGGGATGTTAACTTAAAAAAATACATCCTCCATGCAGAATTTTTTCACTTCATGTGAACGAATAAAAGGAAATATGAGAGGAACTATATTTTAACCAACTATCTCATCTGCGTCTTCCTTGCACACCACACAAACGGCACAGATTTCTGTTGACCTAACACAGTAACTTCTTTAGACAGGTATTCATGGTTTAGTTGACATGTGAATGCAAGTAGTAGAGTAAACACTGTTTCCCTGCAAAAAAAAGAAAAGAAAAGGAGACTACTTCCCCTCATCTGGACTGCTGCTTAATGCTCAATTGAATAAGAAGCTAGTCTCTGAATAAAGCACTCCTCCCGTTTGAGTGAATTTCATACCTGAAGGCAAAATCTACAAACCTCAGCGAAAAAACCCCAGAGAGTGGGAGAATTCCCCCACTGATCATCCAATTTGGATGAAAGCAGTGTGTGTGGAATAAAAAAGAAAAACAGGGAGAGAAAGGAAAGAAAGGAGAAAAAAACATATCTCACGGGGATCTTCCATCACCCTGCTTCTGTGCAGCGGCCCACATTGATCCAGCACATTAATCACGAGCAGACAAACAGCATGTTGTGTCTGTTGGTAATTGTGACTCTCAACCATACTTAGCCTATAGCTACTCTCAACATGAGCTGATAAACCACTCTATTACTACAGCACAATGTAGGACACGTTCCGTCAATGGTAGCTGGAGAGCAAAGAGCTTCCTGCAGCAATATCACAAAAGGCAGTTTATCTGTGCTCAGTAATGGAATAAAACACGTTCTGCGGAGGAGAAGCCAAAGATATTTTCTCCGTGCCGTTGCTCTATTAGAAGAAGCTGCTGGAAACATATTTTTACACTGGGAGGAAGAGGCTTTCGAGCTCAACACTCGTGTCAACCCCCCCACCACTCACACATACACACACACACACACACGCACACACACACACCCCGCTTGTGAAATTCACACCTCCAGCTAGAGTCATTATCATAATTGTTACCAAATACTGTAACTCCCAAGTTTTAATTGCAATGCCATTAATTTCCAATCTGAATGATTCCCTTGCACAGACAATTTCATTTCCAAATTGACATACCCACTCAAATGATTTCATATAAACACACTGATAAAAAATAATAACATCTCAAGGGCCAAATTGCACGAAAGACGTAGGGGGAAGGATGATTTCAATGGGGTTTACAGGCAGGGAAATTGTATCAAGAACTAGTCACGGTTACTCCTCCAAGGCTTTAAAACAAATATGCCCTTCAACTGACGCGTTATCGCCGTCTCCGCACTGCAAATAAACTCTGCCTTGCCTCATTTCTTTTCAAGATAAAAGACCAGTCGTTTGGGCATAATGTCCAGGTCCGACAAAATGAAATAATAAACCATTCATTAAATCAAGCACACAAGTGGTAACTTTCCTAATAAAAGATTCTGAAAGTTTAATTAATAGCAGTCGTTAGCGCTCGTTTAAAACTTATCGATTTAAACATAACAATATGTTAAAATAATGTATCCTGCAACTGTCATCGCCCTCCCCCGGCGGGGCCTCTGCTCGCACCACATTGTAATCAACAGATTGTTAGACATGCATTTTCTGGGCCAGTGACAAAGCCTGATGTATGGGGTCGAAGGGAGCGCTCGCAATCCATCCATTGCTGCAATTTATTATCTTATTTTAATTGTATACACAAACATTGAGGTGATTTAGGTGACACGGTGGAAAGATGAAATCCGTTTATATTAAAAGGGTTGCTCACCCCTGGAGCCCACTGCCAGCTACACCTTTCCATGACTGCTTTTAACAACATGGTTATTGTTTTATTGATCAGGGTTTTATTACAGATTTGACACCCATGTTATGTGTTAATCGAACCTCATATAATTTCTTGACACATATTTTACGAGATTATGACTGCAATTAATTTAATAACTATTATTTTTGCGGTGATTTCAGTCTTAACGAGGTTTGTGGGAGAGTGCTCCATTCGTCTTGGCTGTGTTGTCACTCATGCACTCTCCGGCACGGTGGCGCAGTGCGTGACCTTAATGGAAGCCACGGAAATGGCCAATCGAGCTAGCGTCCGCACTCCCCAGCTCGTCGCGGAGCCACCTTCTTTTGTTCTAGGAAGTGATATCACTATTAAGGAAGCCATTCATAGCCATATAATTCCTCCTTTCTACACTTAAAGGCTCCGAGCTTATGGGAAAATTATACAACTCAGCCTTTGCTCAAAAGTACTTTGAGGATGTGTCATTTTTCAGCCAGTGTACATTTAACCTGGGAGGGGAAAAAATAACCATTTTCCGCAATGTGAAGAAGGATTAATATCTTTTCTTAAAACACAAATTATGCAACATTGCCTTCACACACAGTAAATCAGGAAAACATGGACGCCTGCTGACGGTTCAAGCAGGACAGGGGGACGGGGAACATAACAGTGTGTCAAGCTGAGATAAAGCTCACACATCCATAAAGGCAGACAGAGAAAGGGGCCACTGTTGGTCAATAGCCTCCATCTGTGTCCCCTCTCATCTCTGAGAAGTGCACATCTGCTGAACACGGCACAATTTATCTATCAGAAGAATTATTAATTAATAGTTCATCTCGTCCTGTATAATTGAGGACAGATCTGGAACGCCATTAGCTGTGATAATAAAGAGAGCGATACCTCCCGCCCACCTGAGCACACTGGGAAAAGCCTCCCCTGCTCCGGTTCTTTGTGGCCTTGTCAGCAAATGTATTCTTTTGCACTGAGCAGTAGTTAACAACTTATAGGTTTGTCAAACCAATTTCATTCTTTTTTAAATCTTCATAGCAATTATCTTTTTGCATAATCAGTTTCAAGACCTTGGGGGTCTACTGGGTCTTGTAACGTCTTTAAAATAATTGTTCAGATAGTAATTTGAAGTTTTGTGGAAATTGCTTAATAATCAGATCCCAAAGTCAATATTTGGCTGAGGAACTAAGTTGTAGATGGAGAAGACTTCATGGGGCTCTGACAGAAAAGAGGACCAGCTAAAAATAAAATGCCATCAGACGTTGGCGCCCGCTCAACATAAAAGCATGCTTGTGTGTGCATGTGCTCGGATGTGCGAGGGTGTGTGTGCGTTTCTGCTCACAAAGCGTCCATGTGCGTTCACATCACACTTCGGTCCGTGTGTGCGTGTGCGACAGGGAGCTGTGCTAGCACAGGTGCACGTCCAGGTTGCCGGAGACAATGTGCAGATAAAGTAGACCCATTTGGTTTTAATTTTCCATTTTAACGCGCCATCAAAAGAAACACAAAGTCAGAAAGATATCAGTGGGAATAAAGCTATATTATCATGAAATATTAACAGCTGTTGTGGACCTAACAGCGGTTATCTACTTTGAGCATTTGAAAGATATCCAACTTAAAAGGGGAGGGGGGGACAGACAGATTTTATGTTTGTCCCAATTACCCTTGTAATGAGATGTATCCGAGTCTCTAGTAATGACAGTAATGAGAAAGATAAAATGACAATGTGTAAAAACAGAGCCGGCATATCAATGACTTGCCAGACAGAGCTCTCCGTGTGATGTCGGCCTGCGCGGGGACAAAGGGAGCACAATATCCACGATCTCCAACAGCAAGGACAAATAAAAGAAAATACAGGTCTGACACGGTGCTCCCCTTGACTCCTAAAGTATATATGAATCACTACCCTTATTATCACTCTGACACAGCAAGGAGCTTTGCTTTATGAATGCTACTTAAGGAGCATCTCATAATGTGCACTGACTAAACCCAATCATAATCCGTCTTGCCCAATAACAACAAGACAATGCTTTACAGAAAACGCCTGATGTCATATCATCATTACACTAATAGCAAAAGCCCGAGCTACTCTTAGCCCCACCCAATTAGTCATTTTAAACTGCTTATTGGTGAGAAAGCATCAATGATCAATTCAAGCATTTAGCCCGTGGAGCAGGGCTGGAGTCAGTGCCAACATTGATTATCTGAAGGAGCAAATTGGTCTGTAATAATGGATATTTCTCATGATGCCTGTGTGAAGCTGCAAGACTGTTCATTTTGTGCAAATAGTTTCAGCGTTAAGAGCAAAGTAAAGTTCAGGTAAATCATTATTATGCAAGTTATTCATCTTTCTAATACTCCAAAATGTTATGTATATTTATGATATATGTATAGATGGGTATCTTGAATATTATACTTTTGGGAAATGACAATTTACTTTTATGTATTTATTTATTTTCACCATTTGCTCATGTCTGTTGGATGTGTCGGGCAGTGGTGTACTAATACATAAAACTCAGAGTTGACGTGTCAACTTGTTCTGCTGCCTCCAAGTGGCCAAACTAAATCTGCTTCATGCAATTTATTAATTTCATCTGATACTGAAATATGGCTGAATATCAACCCTCTCTCGTTTATTATTGTTGACAGACCTGTAAGTACAGGCTGTTCTCATACACTGTTTGTAGCTATAATGCACTATAATTTGTAACAAAAAATCATTTGGTCTGTAATCCACGTAATCATAAGCCAAGGCAGATAATGTAGTATAGAGCGATTACGTCTGTGCAGGAAGGATGGGCAGGAGCAGACTTGCACCCAGGAGACCGTTGTTAATGTCCTGTGAGAACATTAGGCCAGTTTTAGATTATTTATTGAGGAAAAAGGAAAACATATTGTATAGCTCATTGTGTTAACATTTAAGACTTGAGAGCTTAATTTGTTAAAAAAGAGTTTTTCAAGAAACATGTCAGTATTATTTATATTATTTGTGTTTTGTATTAGTACCAAAACTCAAGTAACATATAAAACAATACCCAGGCCAAATAAATACGGAGCACCCAAGTAAGTCATACAGATACTGTATAGAGCTATAGCCACGCTAGTGTAAATATATGATTTACAATATAATAAAGAATATTCTAATTATATTCTAAGTTACAAATGTAACAAAGCTCATTACTCAGAAGATTTGACCTTATACTTTTGAGGTTTATCATTGTTTGATCATTGTTGACATCCAGTGTGACACAATGGGACCCCAGACATGAACAAACCCTCTCAGCTATGCAAATTAAATACAGAATATTGACTGTGTAAAATGAAATATATTGCCTGAAACCAGTATAGGAGCTCTGAAATCAGAGCAATACAGCCTAAATGTTAATAGAAAAAAAATCTATTTAGCCTTGAATAACTTCAAGGCTTTTTACGAACACCCCATGGATCATAGGGGGTCCCAGGTGGGACTGTTGCCTTAGGAAACTCTCACTTCCTCCACTGTGGAGAGAATCCCCAGTTGGTTTAAGTCATATACTGTTAGACGCCAAAGAATCCAATTTACCCTATTCCCATACTTCTTTGATTTCCTTTGCTTTGTAAGGTCATTTATCTGCAATCTTAATTTGGAAACTGTGATTTCTTCCCTTTGTGACAAGCAGCGGGTGTTTCTCTCCCCCCCCCTTGCTCAGCTGTCATAAAGCTAGGCAGGTGTCCTTAAAGATGTTGAAAAAATTGAATATACCATGGCATGTTCAATTAGAGCAAAATTATGCTGAAAATGAATTATTGTGTTCTTAATGGGTTGAGCAGAAACACTCCCCAGAGCACACAAGGTGAGCTCGGCTCCAGCTCTTTAAGTGGATCAGAACAAACTGCTCCGCGGCAAAGTCTGTGGTAGTTAATGAAGACCACGAAGAACTGCTGAAATGTATACGCTCGGAGATCTCGCCAAATGTTTCTCACCCAAGTAGAGCAGTCGGTCCATCAGGAAGGGATTCTTTGATTTCATATTTCATCCCCTCTCATGGCCAGCTCAGTTTCTCAGAGGTGATCTTTCAGGATTTCCCCCTAATCCTGTAAGGAAATAGCTATTGGAGGCAAGTCTCGTCTCCTTTTCCTTAAAGTTCACCACAAGCTTGATGTGAAAACAGATGGTTTCAGTCAGTTGAGGCAAATAATCCCTGGAAATGTTACCCAGAAGTAATTTTGTATAGCAACTTAAGACCATTGTAATGTAATGTAATGATGATCCAAACCGAGTCATTAGACGACCAGTTGAGCACAATAAACACTCAATCAAAATGCATTTGATGACTGGCATTAATAGCTTTCTGGTGTATTATTTTAAATATGTCTGCTATCATTAGCTTGTTTTTTTTAAATAAAGGGAAATTGATAATTCTTTAGGTAATGTTGTTAAAACAGATGTTGAGTGTTTTATAATAAAAATAAATGTACTTAGTAAGTGATTATTATTATAAAATTATATTAATTCAAGCATGTGCATGAAACTGTAGTTTCATTGTTTAACACATATAAAAAATACTCAAAACGTTTGTTTACCCACCCCTCAAATGTTAGATTTGCCTTTTTATCTGTCTGAGAACAATGACATCTGAAGTCGGTCCACAGGGTTAACCGTTTGTAAAAGGAGAGAGTGAATATGACATCAAGAGTCGTCTCCTCTTTGTCTCAGCCAGCCTCAAGGTGACATGGAGTCTGCTCTCATCACCACAGCCAACCATGACACTTATTCTCTGTGGGACTCATTAAGGGGCAAAGGGGACCTCTGCACCGGCAGCATGTTCAACAAACGAAGACATTTTACTAAAACTGCAAAAAAAAAAAAAAAAAGAGTCACAATTTCCATTTAGTTCCCTGAAACACCTGCCACGACCACGCAGATGCACGGAGTAAATGTTAAGCTGTCCTTCCAAGGTTATCCGGACACGGCAGCAGTGGAGGAACAATACTTCTTGTGAGACTTTTGCCTGGTTGAATAGTGGAAGTTTTAGGAAGGAGACATATTGGATGTTTTTGAGGCATCACAAATTATGAAGGTGTCTCAATACAAGTTTCACAAAATACTATTAATACAGAATTAAAAAGGAAGCTATGAAATTAAAAAAAGTATGCGATATGTGGCTGATTCCTTCAACCCAAAGACTCCTTTATGTACCCAGATGATTATTTGCTTTAGCGTGACCTGACAAGCTAACGCTTCAGCATTAGCGCAAGTAATCTTTAACAATAAAGTTGCTCATAATTGCAAAACAGGAACATTGTAAAATACATTATTTTATTCAATATAGCTGATGTTATTTTATTTTATTTTTTTCAAGGTTTTGCACAAAGTGTGTATTAAGTACTTGCAGGAAGTTCAAACGTATACGGTAGGTTATATTGTATTGAAAAATAAATGAGAAACATTTCTAGCTATAATTGCCACATTTGTCATTATAATAAACAGTATTTTAAACATAGTTTTGAGCAGTATTTAGTGAGGAAATATGCAGGATGTTTGCATGCATATAAATGTTTTCTTGATTTATGTGCATTACCAAGATTAAGGTATTGCTTTACTGTAATTAGGGCATTTTGGGGGGGTTCACAATGACCCAACTACTTTAACCTGAACCACAGAGTTTTATGATCAAGTCCCATTGTCCCAAAGGAGTTGTGGGGGAAATATTGTTGGTATTATTTGCAGTTTCATTTGACAGAATGTATTAGTCCTTGCAATGCAAGCTATATTTCTTACTGCATATATATATATATATATATATATATATATATATAGTTTAGTCCTCTCACATGTTGTGGCCATGATGCTCTTCATTTTCAAACGCAACACCCGTGTTCACCTTCTCACTTTTGTAGCACATGAGGGATGCACATGCAAAGACTCCAAATGTGATGACCCAGCATCGCTAATGCAGTACTCTGCCACACTGCGGTTCAAACCCGATTACCATCGGTTAATATTTGTGGTCTCTCCACTCAAAAACAACAACAAGCAAAATACCGAAGAATTGTTAAATTCCTCGGTTAGGGAAATGAAGCAGACAGCACACAAACACAGCAGGACCGGAGCTAGATGTGTAGCTGTTTACAACTGTAAATAATGGAGTGGACTGTAAGTGCAGCGAAGGGGGTCAGAAAGCTGTCACTTAGACGTAGTCTAATGTGTACCTGAACTTGATCTCAGGCTGTCACTTCACTCTACATTAGGGAAAGCTCTAATGGGGTGGAGTGTCAGCCGCTGTGACTTTTTTCTGCAGACGCCGGGCCGCAAGGCTCGTTCCACAGAGAGCACATTTCCACGGGCGCCAAATTAACCGCGCAACCCGCTGAACCTCCCTGACAGCGTGATTGACGTTGACCAATGACAGAAAAAACCTGCCGCGTCAGTGAGAGGCAACAAGGCCGCAGAGCGGGAACGCCGTGTTGTCATCGCCGCCGCGCATTGTGTTTTTTCTCCATCGCACTCTATCAACCGTCACGCCACCAAGAAAAGGAAAAGGTGGAGGAGGAGAGAAAGAAAGCGGTAGAAACTCTCGTCTCTTCAGGAGTTATGTTTGCACTGAGTGCAGCATAGTGGGAGCTCGGTAGACAAATACTCTCACATCTTAATTTTTCAATTAGCATGGCTCTTGTTCTCTAAACATATGCAAACACAGCAGGGCGTCTATTAAAATGCAACTCTAGCGTTGAGCCTAATTAGAGAAAATTGGTTGGCTTGTATTCGGAGAAATTTGAATGCAGCTTGCTACCCATGTTTCGCCGCGTGTTTCGCCCCAACAAACAAACTGGCACTGGCTGCCTCATGCATATGTTCAGTACAATCACAGCCTTGAGGGAGTGAAACCTTGAGTGAGTGCACGAGCGAGTGTGCATCCAAATGTGCACTATGTTGTCTTTTCTTTACAATAATCGACATCTGACAAATTGTATTTAATACGCTTTGGAAAACAGTGGCTTTTCCATCTCCCATACATATTATCCCATATTATACCAATACTATAACATCACACAATCTCTTCATAGTGTGTCCTGATTTCTTAATAATACATTTGTGTAGGGAATTGCAGTTTTAATGTGAAATTTCCTTTTATTATGTGATGCTCTGCACTTGCTCTTGGCTTCATTATAACTTCAGAGGGAAATGTCTCCCACTAATAAAATGTTGCTGACTTTGTCCTGGCGATGCTTTGATAGGAGCGGATCTACAGTGTTTTTGCCAACGTCATTGGAACATTGGAAAGGCTTACAGTACAGCAGGCAGCAGGCCAAATGGACCCTGTGCAATGTAAAGGATAATTTGTCCTGGATGCTCTCCGCTTAGCCGGGGTAAACAGCTGCCTTCACAGCCAGCCAGGAGGAGAGGACTATGCCCGCTGCGTGAGAACCCAATCCCGAGAGCAGACGGGTGCATGAAGACACGGAGCCGTGGCAACGCTGTGTTTGACGGTAACTCACGTTGGCCTCGGCTGTGTGCAGACACATATTTTTGGCTTGAGATAATCAGGTTTGTCATAAGAGGTGCATTTCTTGTTTGTGATGCAATGGACCAGATGGCAGATGAAATGACTCTGAGAGCCGATGTGAAAGACAAAGGGAGAGTAAACACTGCCGAGGAGAGCTCCGCGTGGGTGAGAGGAGGTAAGTTAATGGGACTCGAAAGCTGAGCACCAGTATTGAGTCATCCTGCTTCTTGTAAATCTCTGTTGTGATAACGCGCAGACGTTGGTGTCATCCCGCCTGTTCCTGGTGCTGAAGCAATTTCACAAGTTTACTTACTGCTGTGTTGTGCAGGATACTTGAGAAACACAGTTTCAGAACAATTTCCCCAGCAAATCCCATTTTTGCAGCAATGAAACAAATGGATTTTGCCAGGCGCTTGCTTACGTACGGCAGTTAAATTGCGTGGATGTTTTTCTGTTCCGTGGTTCTGTTGTGCTGCAAATCCATTTGTTCATTTTGATTGAAAACATTAGGAGAAATCAGGTCCGGGAGCCGTAGTGTCTAATGAGTGAGCGTGGCTCAGGGAAACACTGGAACAGAACCTGAAAAATACATAGTATGCCTGCAGGCCTTATTTCTCTATCAGCTAATGGTCATGGGCACGGAGCAGCTGCACTTCTTACTTAATTCATGTGATAACCCGGGAGCATCACGTGGACGCTCGGCTCAAACGTGGACGCAGACGGCACTGAAAGTCCGTTTTCACTTGTTGTACTTCAAATACCAAACCTTGCCTTCTGTACTTCTCATCCAATCCCTGAGAAATGACACAATTCCAATGAGAGATAAAGGGAAAACCTCAAGCTGACGAAAAGGTGATAACACAGGAGACTATTTTGAACTTTGTTATCTCGTATGCGCATTAGAAAACAGCTAATAAAATCTTAAAAACGCCCAGCAGTGAGCAACGTCCACTCTCTTTCAACAGTTTAGGCAAGACAAATTCAGTTTGTCGACTGTCCAGAGTGTGAATAAATCATCGGGCATTGAATGCTAAATAAAACGGAGAAAGGAACGGTGAATAATTCATTTTGAATTAATCAGATGTTAACAAACAGATCTACTCCCGCACACTGAATTGCACAGCCTAACTACGATTAATTTGCCCTTCAGGAAGAGGCCGTACATTTTGTGGTGTGAACAGTGTAGGTTTTATATATTTCCTCAGTGCGTACCTAACAGACGTACTTCTCATCAGCGGTTTCAGAAGCTGGGAGTATAACGCGATACTGAGGTGCTGGCCCTCGTGTGTTGACACATCATAAAGCTTCACAAGCTCCACTGATCTGCCTCGACAGTGTGTGGTGTCTATTAGCGGGAGCCTTCACAAGAACCAAAGCGGTTCTCAAAGATCAGGAGGTAATGGACAGTTGTCAATCAATAATTTCCAAGCAAGGAATCTTCCTTACTGATTCTGAAACTTTTAAGAGTATCCCCTCCTACTTAGGCCTTTATTTCAAGTTTCCAGTTTGCAGAGTAAACATATTAGGCCTGATCTTGACCAAAGAAATTCTTAGTCAATTAACACTCAACTCGATTTTGTTGCTTATCTATTATTTCATTTATTCTACAAACTTGTAAAAACTGAGCTTCTCCACAAAAATAAATACACAAAAGAACAACGCTAAATCTTGTGCATCCCAGAATTGTGTTCATAAGTTTCGTAGAAATAAAACCTTCCAGCATGAAAACGGCTCAACTACGCTGCTCATATATACAAGCAAGCAGGAAGGCAGCAGCGTTTCACCAGCCGCTGCCTCACAGCACCACGAGTGAGAAACTGAAATCTGATGGGCGTCTTGACACGAGAGAGATTACGGCCGTAAGTGCTAGTGTGCTAGCTGCTAGCATTGTGCATTCAAATAGCAACCGCCGCTTCGTACCCGCCTCGGTGTGTCAGGCAGGTAGCTGAGGAGGGCCTACTTTATTGGGAACTTTATCATCTAATAAAAAACGATTTAGCTGGAATGTGTCTATAACTTTGATATTGCCGTACGTGACAGTTTTTTAAATGCTTCGCGTCTGGCCGAACATTGACCCCTCAGCTTTGATGTAATCACAGCATACCATGGCTTGTTGTGATCCTAGTATTGTATTGTTTCGTATTGTATCAAATTGCTAATTATCAGATTTTTTATCTTTTTTTTGTTCTATTGTTTTGCATTAAATCGTATCTTTTGAATCGCATCGTATTTTGACTTCATCATTTAAGAAAGGTGTCGTGTTGCGTCATGTTGTATCGTATATTATATTCTGTTGTGTCATATTGTATTGCTTTGTATGGTGTTCCGTATAATATTTTATTATATTGTTTGGTCTTGTGTCATATTGTGGCGCATCCTGTGGTTTCATATGCTTCCTCTCTACTTGTGTTGTGTCGCATTGTAACGCTTCGATGATCTAAATCTGACCAGATAAACCGTTGCATTGCGTCCACCTTTAGGCCTCGAAACTCTTTCTAATCTAGGCAGTTTGGTGTTTACATTCTCAATCAAATTGTACCTGATGTGTCTTTGTTTCCTGAACATCCGTCTCTTGGACAGAAAGGATACAGAGTGAGGCTCCAGCCAGCGACTGGAGGCTCGCTGTCTCTGCAGACACTGAGCCGGGGGAGACTGGTAGAGACACAGACACTCAGCAGCCGAGAGAGTGTGACAGCTCTTCCTCCCCTCTGTTCTCTTTGAAAACATACCTGAGGAAGTCTTCCTCTGCTGCCTCCTCCAGCACAGACTCTCTGTCTTCTTCTCAGCAGAGCAACATGGGAGGTCAGTGACGCCAGCATCTCATCACACCCATCTGATGCTCTCACACACATCCGTTGAAATGATCAACGGAAAAAATCTTGTGTTGAGTCCTTAGTACAACTGTGATGAAATTAACTTTTTCATCCAAACATAGCTTTGATGAAATAAACGATGACTAATATGCAGTTTAATAATGCCACAGACCACAGACAGAATAGAACATCTGACAAATTGCATGCTGTATGCCTCACCATGCTTTGAGAATGCTTAAATACAGTCCATATAATCAATTATGAAAATGTGTGAATAATTTAGAAACTGAAACGACAGCAAAAAAGAGAAAGACTAATGCAAAAAAGGCCAACAAAGTAGACTTGCTACTATAGATGCAGCAGCATAAGTGATGACACCACAGACTGTTGATGTTCTCATGCATTTTTATTAAATTAAATATTAAATTAAGGTAAGTATGATGCATCTAATAAATAGTTCAACATTTTAGGCTTCCGTTCCAAAAGATGAGAAAATGTTTGTTAATATCTGTGCAGTATATATGGAAATGGAGTCACAATGTGGTTAGCCTAGCTTAGCATAAAGGGTGGACACAGGGGGAAACAGCCTGGCTCCGTTCAAAGTTCAGGAATATATCAAGCTATCAGTCTGAAGTTTACTGATTAACATTCTTTTAGTTTATTGATACACAGACGGAAATGTAAAAATTACTTTCTGAGGAAATACTATTTTTTGTCACTGTTTATTGGACACAGTATTTCTCCTCTTCAAAATGGCCCTCAACGCTAGGTAGCAGATGCCAGTTCAAGACCTCAATAGCATGAATTTAGCTGGTAGTAACTTCGTCTCACTGGATCCTTACCTTCATGAGATTATGTGTGTGGTCGTTGTTTCTCTTTCCATTAGTCTCAATAACAAATGTAGCATAATACGCATATTTGAGTTGAAGCTAATTTGGGTAATTCAGCCATTCTTAATTTCAGCCATTCTTAATTTCATTAGTTACTATTGTGCTATACGCTAAAATGCCTTCAGTGAAAAAGCCAAACTGATATAAGTTTTGATTGAGAAATTGCAACCGCATTCATAAAATGTATATATCAACTATACATACAGGTGACCCTGCAAAATGCAACAATCTTTTGCCAATAGGTGGGTGCTACAGTCACATTGAGAACGTAAATGGCATAAGTTTGAAAAATATACCTAAAATCAATAATAATAACAAATAGAAATTTAGCATAATTCATCCTCATACAAATCCCTCATAATAGCACAAACGGTATTCTCCACATATTAGCATGACTTTCTAATGCCAACTGTAGTTTGATCGTGCAGATACAAAATAAATAATGTAGAGGAGTCCCTTCACGAAAGTCTTTGCAACACAAGCCGTAAGGACTTCCCCCAACATGCCGTCGGTGAGTAACTGTTCATGGTCAGTGTCATTTGATGATCTCATGCTTCATAGCACCCATGGGGGCACCATTTGGCAAAGGCTGCTGGGAAGACACATAGCACATTGTTTCACTGCAACCACAGGGCAGCTTAGAAATGCTCCTGGCAACGTATTCAGGAGAGACTTCTGGTAATTGATTATGTCTCCGAACAGCTTTCTTGCTCGTCTCTCTCTGTGAGGGATCAAGGCATGATTTCCTAAATTATGCATGTGAAAAGGAAGCAAAGGCTTTTAAAATGTTCGGCGAACAACTGAAGAGCACCTTAGATGATTTACGTCCCAAGATATGGTTTAAACACAATTCATCACACATCATCTCAAATAGGTCATACTGCAAATGTGTGAAGAGGAGAGGCCCTTTTTGAAGACAAATAAAATGTATTGAAACCATGTTTTTTATGTCCCATACTTGACTGTCTCCCTCAGTTGACTGTGCAGGAATTGTCCTGAACTGTCTCTTCTGCCGATTCTACGACATGATCCTCATGCTACGTGCCTCCTGCGAGAGAGTCGCCAACCACTGCTGCCCCGACTACAAACAAGTCATGACCGCAATGGAGTCCACGCCCAGCGGCAACGATGACTGGGACTGTGGTCTGTTCGGTTCCTGTCAAGACGCGGGCGACTGCCTGGAGTTGGCTATGGAGATGTCTGAATTATGCTATCACTAGTGGGGAACCTAAACAAATCCCCGACCATTATAAGAAAGTGGTCGGATAATCAAAGATCAGACTATTCCCATGTGAAGTGGAGGATTTCTAAGACAATCAAATCAAAGCTGTAACATGCAGCATTTGGGATATTAAAATACCAATAAATGTATACATTACCCATCTGGTGTGCATGTGACCGTGTGTTTATATGTCTCCAGAATGAAATAGACAGTATTCTTTAAGAGTGGGTCGTTGATAACTAATCCGCATCCCCCTTGCAAATAAACATTTCTTCATCTCTGACCTCGTTCTTGGTTGTTCCATATTGTGGCTGCAACAATCACCGTCTACTGTAGATACTGAATGAATGAATGCCTTAACGGCGGGACTAATGGAGTGTCTTGAATTTCAATCGTACCGTACCAAATCACCATGCAGCAAGGGAGCCCCGTCCTCGCAAACAATGCACTGGCCTAGAGGCCTGCGCTGCTCTGTTGATACACTGACACACCAACAAGCACTCCAGCTTCAACATGATAGTCTTTCTGAAGTATGGAGGGGGAAAAAAAGGGAGAAAAAAAATCTTGAAGCCTGTCCCCTGTTGAGCGTGCCTATTTCAGATCAAGTGCCACTGGAAACACAGGAGCTGTTGGATATGGCATTTGTAGGACACTCGTCCTTGCCGCTCCCCTCGACCTCTGTTCTCAAAGACAGTTCTCTCAAGTGGTAGATCCCTGTTTGGATCACTTCAGTCTGAAATATGTCCTTGTCACATAATGGGAAATAGACACAGGAGCACGGCTGCTATGTCAGTGGCAGGACGGCACACAGGACAACATTGTACTTAAGCGCCGGTTGTTTCCCGGAGAGGTCAGCGTGAGAGCCGAGGCGCACAACACAGAGTTACTGGATCATCTTCCATTACCAAACATTTGTTTTCTGCCATTACATGTAAAGACCGAGAGAGTAACCTCGCTCTACAAACAAGGAGGCTATTATTGTGTGGTTGTCAGAAGCACTGCCGTCTCCTGCTGTCACGGTTCTATGCGGAGGTAACGGCGGAAGCAGGAGGTTTGGATCTGAACTGCATGGGGAATTTGATAATTCACCATTACGTGTAAAGCAGATAGAGTGTGGTCTATCATTTCACTTCACATCTTTCATCTCTGCAGCTCAGAATAGTTTATTCTGGAGTTGCCCTCTGAACTAATAATGTACACTGCCACTGAGCCCGAGAGAGGCAATGGAAGATGTCATGTTTATCACTGAAAAAGAAAGGGTTGTGGTATCGGTGTCAGCGCCGCTTCACTTCAATTTCCCTGTAATTCTGAGGTCTTAAACTATTATAATTATTAGTATGTATTATGTCAGATCTGTTAATAATTAGTGCGATTTCGTAAAGAAACTTCATGCCAGTGTCTGATCGATTTCAATTTGCGGAAACTAGAAAGTTGCTCGAAATATTGATGGAAAGATGTGTATTCTTGTGCAACTATAACATTGTTATATGTGTTGTGTAATGTTTAAAATGGAGCAAACGGTAACTTCCAAATAATTTGATGAGAGCTTGTTTTCACTTATGAAGCTAGCGTACTCCTAATTATGTGAACTTGTTCAGGGCCTTAAGCTCAAGGAGAACCCCATATAATTTGTTCAACAAATAAATATATATTGGCAAAACTTACTGAAGCTAACCAGTTAACATCATGGGTTCTCGGCTAACTAACAGTTGGTGTGGCGATCACCACTTGTTTGCATTGTCGGGCTTCAAAAGAAGCAAAATACTCCATTGCATCAACCTCTGTAATTGCCTCAAAACATTGCAAAACTCCTGTCGGTGAAACACAACCTGGAGAGTCTAAATAAAACCAACATATTGTGAGATTCAAAAATCTGTTATTTGCAGCAGGGCTGACTGACAGTGGACAAGGACACATAACCCGTTATCAGAAACACAAAACCCAGAATCTTCTGGTACTTTGACAGTTTTTCCCCCAAGATTATAAAAGAAAGTCTCCAATCCACAATTTCTGTTACTATCTGTTGACCATGTTAGAGCTGTGATAGCACGTGAAATTAAGGAAATGTATTCTCTTTTTTTGAAACAAATGTTTAGTTTCCTCTACTGACAGCATCACATGGAGGATTAAAGATAAAGATAAATAATGGTCTAATTGTGTCCTGTATGCCCAATATGTAACAATGAACATGTGTTTATATTAACATCCGGATAACTAGAGATATTAATCAATATTATTTATTACCAGCTTAAGTCATATGTGGTTGCATGTGCATACTTTTCTAATGGAGGACGGAAGTTGTTTGGCGGCTAATATTGAAACCAGGCGCGAGCAGCTGCAGAGAAAATAACCCAAATCCTTTCTATGTTAACTACACAACTATGATCAGTTGTGTTGAAAGTAGCAGTTTAGTCACAGCACAATCAGGGATTGGTCTGCATTCATCAGGAAATCCTCATCTGCTTCAGTTATGATAGTATGAAAACCAGAATGAAACATTTTGTTCAAATCCTTTTAGAATCAGTTACTCTTAAAAAGGGAAATCAACGGGTTTAGATATAAAGGCAAGGCAAGGCAAGGCAAGTTTATTTGTATAGCACATTTCAACACAAGGCGATTCAAAGTGCTTCACATACAACCATTAAAAGCATAAAAACACAATCCAAAATAAAAGATTTAAAAACAATTAAGAACATTCATTAAAACAATAAAAAACAGTTAAAAAGCAAAAAGCAAAAATAGATAGATACAGAATTGAATAAAAGTTGTAGTGTAGTTTAAGATATAAAATACAGTAGTAAGATGCAGAATCTGGTTTAATTAAAGGCAACAGCAAACAGAAAGGTCTTCAGTCTGGATTTAAAGAGGCTGAGGTCTCAGCAGACCTTCAGCTTTCAGGGACCTTGTTCCAGATGTGTGGTGCAAAAAAGCTGAACGCTGCCTCTCCATGTTTAGTTCTGACTCTTGGAACAGAAAGTAGACCCGTCCCAGACGACCTGAGGGGTCGGGATGGTTCATAAGGCAGCAGCAGATCACTAATGTATTCAGGCCCTAAACCATTCAGGGCTTTATAAACCAGCAGCAGGATTTTAAAGTAAATTCTTTGTTGGACAGGAAGCCAGTGCAAAGACCTCAGAACCGGAGTGATGTGATCCACTCTCCTGGTCTTAGTGAGGACTCGAGCTGCAGCGTTCTGAATCAGCTGCAGCTTTCTGATTGACTTTTTACTGAGACCTGTGAACACACCGTTACAGTAGTCAAGTCTACTGAAGATGAATGCATGGACAAGTTTCTCCAAATCCTGTTGAGACATAAGTCCTCTAACCCTTGATATATTCTTCAGGTGATAGTAGGCTGATTTTGTAACTGTCTTGATATGGCTGTTCAGGTTGAGGTCTGAATCCATAACTACACCTAGATTTCTGGCTTGGTTTGAGGTTTTTAACGTCAGTGATTGTAGCTCAGCGCTCACTTTCAATCGTTCGTCCTTGGAACCAAAAACAAGTACTTCTGTTTTATCTTTATTTAATTGAAGAAAATTCTGGCACATCCAGTTGTTGATTTCTTCAATACATTTAGCCAGCACTGGTATGGGATTATAGTCCCCTGGTGATATAGTTATGTAGATTTGTGTGTTGTCTGCATAGTTATGATAACACACTTTGTTGTTTTTCATAATCTGAGCCAGTGGAAGCATGTAGATATTGAACAGAAGAGGCCCCAGTATTGAACCTTGGGGAACACCACATGTCATACCAGTCAGCTCTGATGTGTAATTAGCTACCGACACAAAGTATTGTCGGTCCTTCAAGTAAGAGTCAAACCAGTTAAGGGCTGCACCAGAGAGTCCTACCCAGACTTTCAGTCTGTCTAGTAGTATGTTGTGATCGACTGTGTCGAATGCAGCACTGAGATCCAGTAATACACGACTGAAGTTCTGCCACTGTCTGTGTTTAAGTGGATGTCGTTGAAAACCTTAACAAGAGCAGTTTCAGTACTGTGATGCTGACGAAAGCCAGACTGGAAGACATCAAAACAGTTATTTTCGGCCAAGAAGCTATTTAGCTATTGATAAACCACTTTTTCCATCATTTTACTTAAAAAGGGAGCTTTGATATTGGCCTATAATTTTTCATTATTTCGGGGTCTAAACTAGCCTTCTTTAGGAGTGGTTTAATAACTGCAGTTTTTAGGGCTTGTGGGAAGACACCTGAGAGAAAGGATGTGTTTACAATTTGTAAAAGATCAGTGATCATGCAGTGTGAAATATTTTTGAAAAAGTGTGTTGGTAGAATATCTAAGCAGCATGAGGATGTTTTCAGATGTTGTATAATATCTTCTAAGCTTCTTTGGTTAATTTAATGAAATTGTGTCATGATATTTGGATGGATGTTATTTAAAGAAGGTGACAACACACATCCTGTGGTTGGTGTGGAGCCACCAACTGCTTGTCTAATTTTCTGAATTTTGTCTGCAAAAAAGAATGCAAATTGATTGCATGCCCAGGTGGATTGGATTGGTGGATAAACAAGACATTATTTATACTTCCCTTCTGAATATCTGAATAAGCTATCTCATGTGTCCTTTACGCACTATTTCCCGCGGGAAGCTGAATTAAAACTGTTATGTGTGCACGTGTTTTTAGATGGAATCAGTCCTCTTGCAGTATTAGGCTCTAAACTGTGACCACGCCAGACCTCCTGAAAGCCGCACAGGAGCTCCGACACCACTGCACAGACCACACAAAAAAAATGTAGATACTGCACATGCTGTGCAAAATTGTACGTTACGGGTTACATCTACAGGGAACAGCGTTTGCGACCAATTTTCTCATTACCTGCTGCAACACAATTACAAAGCTGAGTGCTCGAGCTGATACTGCTCCATAAAACCTATCGGGGGTCCTTTGTGGTTTTTGGAACATAAAGTGCGTCTGCATAAACAGATGCCAGTTTTAAAGCGAAAACATCTGCACGTCTTAAACTCACTGGATGTCTTTCAAATTACCTGATGGCGTTGGGAGTTGCATGGGCTTAGCTTTTTTTTCTTTTCTTTTTAATAACATCCAAATGGCCTGTCCTTTACTGGCCCGGGCTCAGATGCTGGGGCGGATGTGGACAAGGTCAGGTGGTTTTCACTACCGCACAACACACGCATGCACCTTAGCGGCTGCTCGGCGGATAAAGTTAACCCATTAGCTTGCGTGCTAGTTCGCGGCTTAATTCGAAACACTTGTGCAGAGAGGGTGAAAAATAAAAAGAAACCGTAATACTGAAGTGATTAGACGTGTTGTTGCTAGTGGGAACACTTCAAAAACGCGGCTCCTCCACTGTTGTGTTTGGTGACAGAAGACTCGCATTAACAAAGTGATCTAATCGCGTGCTGCGTCCCCGTGTTTACATGGATCTCTGCTCGCTAATCGGATACGAGGTTTCTTCAGAGTTCAGGCCCTGATCGCTTCATTAGTGCGAGGCTGCTCTTCCTTCAGAGCACACAGCACTAATTCCGTCTCCCTTCAGACACAGCGCTGCAGCCCAGAGTGGCCTCCCGAGGAAGCAGCCCCATTAAATATTAATGCCATGTGTTTAGAGAATTTTTATTTCAAACAGCGGGTTTGTCAGCATCTTATGTAGCGTTCCTCAGGATTAAGTCCATGTGGAAAATGGGGTCCCGAAGCTTTGCGTAGCATTGTGCCTTCGGAATAATTTAAGCCTGTTTTTTTTTTTTTTCTAATGGTCTTTCTGTGTTAATATTGCCAACATTTTCACCGTGATTTTTCTTAAGCAAATGGAGCATTTCTAAGTGGCTGAGAGTAGCGCTCTCTGTACCTTCACAGTGCGCAATGTAGCTGTCGCAAGGTGAAGACTGTTTGGGAGCATTCTGCTTGACGTCCCTTTAAATATGGGATGCATGTTTCTCATCAGCATCCCCCCATTTGGGGTCGCAACCCAAGCTGCACAACACGGTCAACGGCAAATTAACATTTAGCGTTACCAAATTATGACATTGGAAGGCCGTAAACAATACAAAAAACATAGTCAAGTCCAAGCCATTTACGTTTATTGCTGGACTTGCGAGTGGGACTACATCAGCGGGATACGTCTACATTTATTAAAAATCTATCAAGACATTTGCCATTCATCCTAATTTTTTTTGCCATTTGTTCTATTGTCCTAGTTTACATGCCACTTTCACAATTACCCCCTCAAATGAACCTGACCTCACTCTCATATAGGGAAGTGGTGTGTGCGAGCATCATCCTCAATTAGGTCAGGGGCATTATAATAGTACAGTGGAAAACGAACACTCCCCACAACATCCTCCAGGAATTGCGCCTGACACCACTGACTCTCTTGATTCTATATTTGGGCCACGCGTGTGGATGTGTGTCACCCAAGACTACTCGCCTAATCTCTGCTAGAAAAAAAGTAAAGTGAGTTGTGTGCCCATGGGCGGAGACTGTCAACGCACAAAGGGAGCTCCCAGCAGGCACCGCACAAAACAGGCCCTGGGCAGGTTTTTATGATACCTTTCAATCAGCGGATGATTCCCAGCTGAAATGACAGGTGATTTGACTCAGCCTCCAATTAATGACCTCATTTTAACAATTAAGAGCAGAGGAGGAAGGGGAAAGCCCTGCAAAAAAAAAGGCAGCAAGCAGCGCCGGGGGAGGGAAGGGAGGGGGGGATTGATAGTACATGGCGATCTCGCTGGGTCGAACGTGACTGGAGCCTGTCGTCCCGGCTCAGGTGTCACGTCTCCCTCCTTTAACCTGCAGGTGCAGCCTGCAGCGAGAGCACACGGGGGTGGAGGAGCTGGCATGGGGATAGGAGGGTGGTAGATGGAGGTGGGTGTGGCTTGGATAGGGTGGAAGGAGTGACAAGAGGGTGGCAAGGGGAATGATGGAGTGCATCAAGCTGTGTGTGCCCCCCTCTTCTACCCTCTTTTGCCCGCACCCCCCACAGCATAGAGGAAATTAAAGAGCTGTGTAGCAGGAGGAGAGGAAGGGAGGAGGGTGGTGATTTAGAGCGAGGCGCAGGGGGATGGGGACCCGGCGCATTGGAGTTAATTACTGAATAATGAGGAACAATTTATTGTGTTCTTGTTAGAGACATCAAATTGAATGCTGAATGCTGCCTATAGAGAAGAGCGGGCCTCCCTCCCTCTTTGTGCATCGGTTAGGAGTTTAACTCAGAGCCATTAAAGGGCCCCCGCCTTGCATATTCCTCACCTTATAAAGTGGGGGGTATTGCAGGTCTTCTGGGCTGATGATGAGGGTACTTATCACCCTTAAGTCCACTCTCCCCCAGGCCCTCTGGGTTCAAACCTAATGAGAGCTACACTGCGTCGGGATCAGTCAGTTTTCGAGGCTTGTGCTGGCGAAGCGTACGCTACAACTGACCATTGACTACACGCCTGGCGAGCGTCTGAGTCCCTCAGTTCATTTGCAGTGATAACGGTGGCAGATGAAACAATGGGTTCTTGATTTCAAACAGAGGAAGAGAAAAGAAGGTGTAATGTTCTATAGCCAGAAACAGACAATTTTGCTGGTGATGACAACTGTCGATGGTAGATTTGATCAGCTGACCAGCTAGATGATAACTGTGAGCTGAGGATAGACCCCTGAGTTGGTTGAAAACGCAGTATCCGGCTGACCGTTGAATGTATTCGGTTTACTCATTGTAAGAATGATAAAGTTGGGGTGGTGGGGGGGGGGGCACTTTAACATATATGCATTGACGCTAAAGGACTGAAGCTAAAGCTACACATGTCCTATCGGCAAGAAATGTATTCTACATGGATATCTTATTCCATTTGAACATGAATCTGTTTGGCTGCTTAATATAAAACTGCTTCATATTTTCATACAATTAACAATACAAATGGAAGAGCTTCTCGGAGGAGGATTAACTAATGTGTTACGGCCAACGTAACTCTGTTGTCTTGGGTAACGTTGGCCGCAATTGTTGAAGTGGTAACGCCCCCAAATCCTATACAGAGCATGTAGGACGGAGCGGCTAATGTTGAACCCATGCTAAATGTTAAACTCTGATAGAGTAGCTTCCCCATGCACTCAGTGAGGATAATATAACACAGTGGATGTGCTGGTTGTAAACTGGGCTTTTTTCTGTTTACGTAAGCGGTGGCACCACAAGATGACGTAGTCCATTAAGAACATTATTGGCCTTGGGGTGACCCTGGGTTCTACTTACAGCCACAGCGAGCTAGTTAGCAGGCCATGCTAACGACTGCAGCTCATGTAGCAGCAGATAAACCCATTCCTTACACGTTAGCGTCTGTGTTTTTGGTTCCCTGCTCTTGCCACAGCACCATGCCTCATGGCTACCTCGGCATGTGGAGGAATCCAGACTTGACTGGCCTTCTGTGATCTATTTTGTTTAACTATTTGGGGCGGCTGTGGCTCAGTGGTTAGCAACTCGGTCTTTCAATCAGAGGGTCGGTCGTTCGATCCCCGGCTCCGGCAGTCTGTGTCGTTGTGTCCTTGAGCAAGACACTTAACCCTCGTTGCTCACCGTTGCTGTGTCTACGGTCTACTGTATATCATGTAAGTCGCTTTGGATAAAAGCGTTAGCTAAATGAAATGTAATGTAATGAGAAAAACATGTGATTAGGTCAGGGTTAAGCAAAAATTATTTGTTAAAAAAAAGAAGTTCAGCACTGGTATAAATCATCCAACGGTAAAGTCATAATTTTCTCCAAAGACATTTCCACAGTGTCGACCTCAGAGCATGCTCACTATGAGAGCCACATGCCTCCAGAACAGATTACTCATGTAAGGGGACAGTTTTTTAAGAATGCTTTCATGCTGCAGGAATTTCCTGCCAATAATTATTTCATCATCACTGTAAACATGGCACTTCCGCTTATGGTGTTTACTGTGCTCCTTGTGAAAGAGTGCCCCGAGTATAACTTAATTTATCTGGCAGGAAAGCACAAAAGAAAAAGGACGCATCTTGACTTTATTCTCCGCCAGAGAAAGACCAACTCTCTCCTTTCCAAACAGCAAAGTGTCAGACTTGCTATCAGTCCTTAGCCCAGAGTGTGAAGTATCCCAACTCTTTGATGTGTTAAATATGAAATCTGACCATAGAACAAAGCAGCTGTCAGCAACCGGCACGTGTCAAAAGCAATCCACGGCAATTATTATTGAGTTTCTGTCGTGCATGCATCTGCTGTGCAGACACTGAGGTGTGTTACAGTATCGCAGCGCTAACAAAGAATTCAGACAGTCTTCAGAAAATAAAAATAAATAAAAACATCACAAGCTTCACTTGTCCTCATCAAAAGGGCCGATGATGATGATCGTCTGCAAATACAGTTCCAGATGCACCTTTTGTCTGGATGGCAAAAAAAGCTTGGACATCTGACCCCCGCCCCCCCACCACACACACACACACACACACACACACACACACACACACACACACACACACACACACACACACGTGTTAGTCCCGACTGCACTGTGACCTACAGAATACGACTTTAACTTTGTCAAAGGGTCTCTCCTCTGCATTAACAGCAACACAGTCGTCACAAATCACACACTGTAAGTTATGAGAGTTGCATGCTGTGTCTCTGGTGACATTGAGGGGGGGGGGGGAGCGCGTATATAGCCATGCTGTGTTGCCCAAATAGAGGCTCCATCTGAGAGCGACGCAGTCTTCGGAGTGATCCCGCTAGACAGATGAGTGCTACTTGAATGTTAATGAGGGCTCCTTTAGACACGCATAAATTAAATGATTAGATGTCTGCAATCATGCGAGGTCCTTAGGTGTCCCCTATTTATGGCATTTGAAACGCAGCGGCCCTTTATTTACGACGTGTCTCCCCCCACGCACAGGCTTCGCCACCTGAGCAGAGCAACGCTTTCAAAAGACGAGTATTTTTTTTTTTCTTTTTTTAATGACCCGCAAATGAATCACTCTGGCAGAATCGTAAGAGAAGAGGAGCCCCCCCCCCCCCCCCCCCCCCCCCCCCCCCCCAACACACACACACACACACACACCCTTTCTGTTCTTTTAAACAAAAAATAAAAAACTAGGAGGGGGGGTATTGTGCCGTCCACTGAAAAAGCTCGCAGACTTGTGTCTGTAATGAAAGCCGGGGACGCAGTGAGACGTATGTGTCAGCGGTGCGCTGCTCACGGAAAGACGCACCTCGAGCCTCGGGAGCGCTCGGGCCTCGGAGGACGCCGCGCGGTCTCCGGTGGCAGCCGCCCAACAACGCGTCTTCCTCCTCCACCGGGTTCACACGCTCTTCCTTGCCGTTTTTTTTCTTCTACTTTTCTTGCAACAACAGCTATTTCCAGCCTCATGATTGCATTAATTACAGCATAAGTCACGTCTCTCGGCTCCGGTGGTGTTTTCCCCGCAGAGAGCAGCGCGTCAGGGCTTTCAACAAAGGAAGGCAACAGTACATATACTCAGTTGGCACTTCATTAATCAACATACGGAATCAGCGCGGCTTGACACGTATCTGAGCCTCGCGATGATTCCATCACTGTATTGTGTTTTCTTTAAATGGTGTTCATTCCGTTTCTATTCTGAAGGCTTTTAATTGAATTTGGGCCGCAATCCTCATTGTTGCAAATGATCGGAGGAGATGCGCAGCCACACGGTGTCAAATGGCTCAGTATGGAGACATAAAGCCGTCATGACGGGCGTGCAGAAAGTGACTGCTTTTCTATTGAATCATCATCAGGCACGTTTTAAAGACTTCTCATGGTCCCAACAGAAGACCCTTATAGGTGCACTGGCAGTAATAATGAGAAGCACCAAAGTAACAGTCATCCACACTCGGGCCAAAGTGAGTGCTTTTTTCTGTGTGTTTTTGTGTGGAGCGGGAGAGAGAAATTTCTCTTAAGATTCTCGCTTTCTATCCCCCCTCTCTATTTATTAGGGTAATGAATTTCCGACTGCAGTGCCAGTTCCACTGAGCCTGCTTCTCGGCCTAATTCTCTGTAACATTTCCTCATTGCCGCTGGGGAACATTATATGAAGGCAGGGCTTACAATACCATCAATATGCCCAAGACGACAATCGGACGTCTCATAGATATTAATGGAAGTGCAAATTAAATCAAAGTTGGAGTGCTGCTATCGGGGCCTATGATCAATGCCTTTTGCACAGTCAGATTTAATATGGGGTTTGTAATTTGAGTATCCAAACAAAATGTGCATCTTAATGGGAAAGATGAAAGTAATCCCACATGGGGAGGAAATAACACATTAGCTGCATTGTAATTAGAGAACTCGGAGTGCAATGTTTCCCTGGCTCAGTATTAACGGGGAATAAAAGCCTGATACATTTACAACGTGGACACAGGATGTGGACTTTCGGATTGTTTTTTAGACACCTCTTGAGATGTCATAGGAGGCATCTTTGAAAATAAAACCAATCATAATCATGTTTGGTAAAAGCATGTGTATCATATCTCATACAAACAGTGAAATAAAGGGGGGAAGACAATGCAGCAGGAACACATCTGTGTTATTGCAGTCACGGCAAATAATGAAAGAAAAACACATCAGGTATGTTTTGATTTAATTATGACCAACCCTGCTTTTTTAAAGCCAAGAAACTAAGAAGGGAACACATCTAAAGTATGTGAAATATGGTCTGGGTAAAGAAAACAAAGTTCTTTAGAAAGCCTGATTGTGCTAGTCACGTCACATGCATCCAAAGGGAATACGATATGTTCTAATAATGCAGCTTGACAAAGTCCTCACACTTGTATTTATTGGCAATCCAACCGAGTAAACAGCAGCCAGTTAAAGTGACCCCATGTGAAGGCTGCACGTAGCATGAGGAGAGCAAACAGCAAAACAGCTTTTTCAATGAATAACACATGAGATAACAAACACCGGTAGACAATGATCCAGTGCCTTCAGCGAGTCAAGTGCAACACACACACACACACACACACACACATACACACAGAATCACATGAGAACACAAAAGGCTTTTCTAACTTGATGCAACCTCACATGATCACAATGAAATAGCAGTCATTAGTTGGTGCTTTTGTAAGGAGAATTGACTTAAATAAATAGAGGCAAACTTCGAATTATCGTCCAGTTTGTGGCGTCAGTCTCGGAAGAACAATTAGAGTTGTGTTACATTTTTTGGACACTAGTTTGCTTTCTTCACTGCAAACATGTAGCTGGTTTGAGCAACCAATTAGCTTAGCTCAGCATTAATACTGTCTGGAGGTAACAAAACGCCCAGCCACGCCCAGCCACGCCCCTAACTGTTGATATATCAACTTGTGCAAATATAAACTTTGTAAATATGAGAACAAATTGTCATCAAAAGATACCAGATCATTTTTAGTCAGACCACAATATTTTGCTTATATCTTCACACTGTTACACTGACATAAATCTATGTTCTTATCATAATATTTCACCAATGAGTATGCCATTTTCACCCCAAACCGGAAATTGCAGTTACTTACATGTCTGCAGTGATGATCCACCCGAAAACCACACAGATATGAGAAGGGAAATCCATGCGGAAGTGGCTTTAACTTGCATTCTCTCTTCTGTCCATCAGGGGGCGATTCCTCCGTTTGCAAAAAAAGTCTGATGTATAGAAGTCTTTGAGAAAGAGGAAAATGAAAGCTTATGTTCTCAGTTGCTAGTTTTAAGTGCTCTTCAATACAGCATTCATTTAATTTAATAAGATATGGTATAATTTAGCGTTAAATAAATTCCCGCCACCAGAGAGCATGGTGTCCCTACGTCACTCCTCCACAGTCCTTATACGACCACGAAAATACCGAACTTGAGTCATAGTATTGATCAATATCTATTGTGTTTATTACTATTTTAATGTTTTGGGGGAGAATAATGTTATGTATAAGATAGGGAAATAATTAGTGTTTTGAAGTAAACCCCCCACCAAACATGGACATGGCCCAAACACAGAGACAGCCAGAGTATATATTTATACATTGTATCATAAATGTTGTATTTGAGTGTATTTCCATCAAATGTTAGTTACAGTTGAAATCAAAGCGACATTCATAGGAGACATTCAGTTGCACTATTGCCTATGGGATCCTGATTCTTATGGTGATATTACTTCTGACATTGAGAATTTTATACTAGTTGAGAATAATAATAATAATCTTATTGTTTCCTTCATTGCTTCTCTATTTCCTCTGGAATGGTAATACAGTTTAGTTTACTTACAACGGATTCGCCCTCAGCTTCTTACCTATCAAAGGAGACCGGATATGAAGGAGCTATTGCTGATTCATTTTGGGTATGTTATTTTAGCCTTGTCCCTTTTTCCAAAGGGACAAGGCGAGGAGTTTAGAAGGTGAAAGCTTTACTTTTGTTTTGAAGCAAAATGACGATCAGATATTTCATGAGGCAATTAGTCAAATTGAATCATTTTGGGTCATTGAGTTAGACGTTATTAGAAGATAAATGTTGACATTTTCCCTTGCACAGGCCCACTTCAAGATGATAGCACCAGGGGGCTCAACTCAATTTATAAGGGGTAACATTTCATCCTCAAACACCTCACTGAGTGGGTATGTAACAGGACGCCATAATCCATCAATAAAAGTGTATTGATATTGTCAAATGTTAATATGTCATCCATAAACCCCTGGGTCCTCTTGTCACCTCTTGCTCAGCAACACATATTGCCTCATCGTGTTGTTCGCCATCGACCCGGGTCTCCCTCCGAACGCCTGCTGCTGTAAAATGTTGCATGCCGTGACAGAGCCGAGCATTAATCAAAGTTGATTTTGAGTGTGAGGGCGCAATTGCCCTTTTTTTTTTTCTTCTTCTGCCGGAGAACTGTTTAGCACAACAGCGCTTCGTACAACAGGGTCCCGCTCGGCAGTGTAATGGTAGCAAAAGGAGGTCATAAATAATGGATTCAAGATCACTTACACTTCATGAAGCAGGCCACTGTATAGCATTCAAGGGGATATCACAATATGCTGCTCAAATTATAGATATGGTCCTTTTAGCTGCAATTGTAAAGGAAAACAAGGCCTCCAAGTGGGCTGTGAAAGAGTCTCATATGGTGCAAAACATGACAGAGAAAAACAACAGTTTAGCCGCTGAATGATGATAGTGAAAAGCTGGAAAGAGCAGCTATTGGCCTCAACTGTGTGTTTTTGCATCCCTTCTGTGAGGCTTGTGGATGCAACAATCCTCTTTATTTGCCGACACACTGTCGAAATAAATGAAAAACACTCAGGTTGATAGCTGGGATCCTATTTGTCTTGGGTAAAGATTTGGTCCGTAGATGCAAATAGATTTAGTAATTTATCATTTATAGTGTCACAGATTCATATTTGCACTCCATCGTCTCTGGACTCTAAAGGCTGCTCCAATCTCCTCTTGAAAATGATGAGAATTACATTTTTCCTAATGCATTTGAAATGCAACTGTCCACTATCACACCACTTTTAATTGAAAATATGAGTATTTGTTCAGCCTTTCTTTGATTGTTGCACACTTTGAGCTGTTTGCACACTAGAATTGGAGAGGTGTACTTATTGCATGTCATGCACGTAAGACAGAGTTCACTGTTATTACCTTTAGATGATAGCAAATAATGTGATAACCTCTTGTTGTAACATTGTGTCCTTGTGAGTGCTGTGGCTGCCTGTCTTTATACTGCCCCTCAGTGGCAAACAAGGCGAATGGCCTACAAAAAAAGAAAAAAAGACAATTTGCCTTTATGTGAACACATTCAGCGAGACCTTGCATGCACAAACTGCGGCAAACTTTGATATTTCGCCGTTAAGTACGAGGATAAGAATCCCAATAATTTCTAACGTGCCAATGCAGCTAGAGATAAATAGCACGGAGCAGAGGAGATGATCAGATCTCACTCCATATCTTAATGGGATCCTCTCACACGCCATTCCCATTAATGACCAATCCCTCAATTATGTAAATCAGCGAACGGTCACTAACAGTGAGAAGTTGAAGTTGCCCACATAAACAGCAACAGTGTCACATTGCAGAGGGCGCTAATTGGCCGCTACTTTTCGTATAATTGCAGCGTCTAGGGTCATGTCCTCGGCTGACCTCTCCTTTAAGTATTGTTTTTCAGCGCACAAACAGTTAATGGAGCAATTAAGATGGCGCTCACAAGCACCACTTGTGGTGGTGGGGTGAGGGGGGGGCGTGGGGGGGACCATTTGACCAGGAAGAGCTGGAAAGAGGCGCACCAGGATGCTGTAAATCCTGCATATGGTACACAAGAGTCTTGGACCAGAGGGAACGGGGAAGTCAAGGTGCACGACACAAGTCACTGGCATCCGGCTCCGATGGCGGCCATCACTGAACCAATCATGCTGGTGCTTTCGGTGTATTTTATGAGAACATTTAAACATATATACTGTAATAACGGACCGCAGACATTGCAGCTTATATGTTTGCAATTTATTTGGTTATTCAGAAATTCCACTGGCGTATGTACACATGCACAGAAGCTGCGTTTTTGGTCGTCATTATACTAAACTGCCACATGTTGCAAAGCACGTGGAACTGCATTTGTATGAAACAGTGCTATAAAAGGTATCACAAGTGTTGTGTTTTTATGCAGCATTTGAAGTATTAAATAAGGTCAAGATAACATACAGCAAAAATTGCGACATGTTTCAAGGCACAGTCAAAGATTTTCAGACTTTTTCATTGTGTGACAAGACGACTGGCAGCTGTTATGCCTCTGTTTAGTATTGAACTTGATACAGTGTTTTTCTTACACTAAAGGCGAGGACCACTTATTTTGGAAAATAAATATGTCTGGTACTCAATATTGAGAGACAAATAATTATTTGAGCCTTTTTTGGAAATTGTGCCATGTGCACCAAAGTGTTTTTTTGTCGTAAAAATACGTAACTAAAAGTTATTTTGCCTCCCAGCTGCTAATGTGAATCTGAATAAAACACGTCAAGATAAAGATACATTTTGGCATGAACCAGTTACCGAGCTAGCTAGCTAGCTAGCCAAGGTAGCAGCCATGTCGATGCTGTTGACATACATTGGCCAAAAACCGAGATGTAGTTCACTGGTCGGTTTGATCCGATGAAGCGACAAATCTATGACACTCTTTTCAAAAGACAAACATAATTTAGTTTAATTCATGGCACAATTCAAACAGGATCAAAACAATACTTGTCTCTCTTCTGAAATAAGGTCCCATGGAGGACATTGAAAGGAGCAGGACTTTGCCTCTCTACACAGGACCCAAAAAAAAAGCTACCAGTTATCTCATCACACTATAAAACAGATTTTCACTTTCAAAAAGGTTGAACAGATTTAAGCTCGGACTGATGTGAATGTATCCAAAAGGAGATAATGTGAATGCCACCTGTTTGGGAGACTAATCCCAGGAGAGCGTAGAGGAAAAATAAAAAAAATATTAAAAAGTTTCCATCTCTTCATCTACCACAGACTTTGCCCACCCTCTATGACTAAGTTATGCCCTGTCATGTAGTCGGAGGCGTCAGATGCCAAGTAGACCACTGCAGCTTGCAGGTCTGTCACTTGAGCCAGTCTACCAGCAGGGATATCTGACAGCCAGCGCTGCACCAGAGGCCTCAGACTCTCCGAGTGGATGAGAGGGGTGTCAACAATCCCCCTGAAAAGAGAGACGGAGAAAGAGGATGGGGGAGTAGGGGGAAAAAAACACAATGAAATCAGAAGGCATCACAACTCAGAGCCAGGAGTGACAGCGTTGTTTCAGAGCCACCACTTTGGTGACAAAAATAAACCCAATTATCCTTTGAAGAAAGGGCAGGGCATGGCATCTCTGATGGTGTTTACTGCTGGCACATCTCAGGAAGAGCCCCCGGGTGTGGGGGAGGGGGGTGGACTGGCGTGATTTGCTCAAGGCCTTCGGTTAAGCACTCTACATACATGCGACTCGTGACTGACATGTGCTTCAGCTGCTCTGATGTGGAGACAGTGTTTGGGTGGGATTTACGAGAAAAACAGGTGTTTTGGTTAAGCCACACCAATACTATACAAATGTAGTTCCTTCCACAAAAGAAAAAGATATCACAGAGCTTACATATGAATACATATGTCAACACGCCCGCCTGCGCCTAATACGAGGACGACTTCTGACTCCCTACACAACTGATGTGACAGTGACTAAAAGCCGCGAGGCCCGAATCATTGTTCGTCGCATCCTGGCGCCTTGATATGGAATTCCAACATTTGGCTAAATTAGCACTTCCAAGCAGTGTGTGACACCTTGGTTAACATATTCCACCTCAATTATATTTCTCTTCAGCTGCCCTGTTATCTGAAACCTTTGCTGGCAATCAGAGGTACTGTTTTCCCTCAGCCAATTTTCTAGATAATGCAGCTTATCACCGCTGCGGCGAAAGTTGCCAATGGAATCGGGCTCCAGTCAACCTCGTGAGCGCTAATTGTGTCCCCCTTTCTTTTCTTATGCATATTTACCGACTGTCACTTCAAAGAAATCAGTAGGCCCATTGAGACGACCGGTTAGCGATGGGGGGGTGGGGGGGAATTGCTTCTGTGCAAATTAAAATTAGCAAACAAGCTGCCGATAAATAAAGGGGAGCGCGGCGCGGGTGTACGAGGGCTTTGTTCTGGGGCTGAGACTGGGCCTGGCTCGCCCGGTGCCACCAGACGGATTTTGTTCAGGGATGGCTGGGGCTAAGGGATGCTTTACTTAACACACACACACACACACACACACCTTCCTTTATTCTCCTCCCCCCGTTCAGCTTCACAGACAAATAGATACAAACAAGGCGCCATTGTTGCACCGAACACTCGATGTGAGGTTGCAAATTTGATTCCCTAATTGAATAGAACAATTAGAGCAAGTGTTTGGTTGATTCATCCCTCAAGACATCATCTAATTAAGCGCGGCTGTATTGTTTGAGGACCTAAATTAGTGCATCGTTCTCAAACAGGGATCTTCATATGAAAGCAAAAACACGCACTAATCACCACTTTGCGGCTCAATCCCTTGCAACCCTCAAAGAAGGTGTCTTTGGCACAAGAGTAGACGGCACTTACGGGGAAATGCAGTTGACGTGCACTCCTCTGTCAATCCATTCAGTGCCCAGAGTCTGAGTCAGTTTGACCACTCCAGCCTTGGACGTGTTGTAGGAAAGCTGCTTCTGTGGATGTGGGACTGCAGGGTCGAGCGTGGAAAAAGAAAATCAGTTACCTTAAATGGACACAACACAGCGTTTTTGTCTTCATAAAAGATGACATTCATTAACAATGGTATGCACTTTCACAATTCTCAGGTGGTCATTTGAAAATTACCTTTTATTTTTACAGGAGTAATTTATTTATAACAGAGGAAATAAAAGAATAATAAAAAAAGAAGTTTTCTCGCAAAAGCTGACAACGTATACATTTTACATTGGAGCTCCTGCGGTTTCTCTGGTTACCACATAAAAAGCTCTTCCATTAGCTGCCGGGGACTCCGAGGACGAAAGCCATGTAAAATTAATTGCTTGTAATGTCCAGTTATGCTCCGTCCTCAGCAACAAAAGACAGGGAGCCATTTGTTTGCCTTGACCATCACAGATGCTGCACACTGCATGGGATAACGGGACAGGGGCTCATTTTCTGCCGGTTGATTAATCATCACAAGGAGGGCTCCAAGTTACATACAACTTTAGTAGTTAACCTCGTCACCCGCCGATCTGACTGCCAAATGGCTTCAGTGTGAGGCCGGGATGATAAATACCGGCCAGCTGCGGAGAGGCAGGGACTGGTCCTGGGGAGAAGGAGGGGAAAAAAGGCAGCAGCATCCCCCGTACGTTGCTCGGGGATGAAGATGTGGAGAAAAATGTGCGAGGTAGATGTAAAAAGTTTGGGGAGAAATAATATTTTAAAAAAAGGGTGGGGCAACAGAACCGTAGCTTTTAGAGTGGGATTGTGTGCAGAGTGTGGGCGAGATAGCTGAGGATGGGAAGGTTGGGCTGGGCTGGATAAGGGGAGGCTAGGACCTCAGAGGAGCAGGCGAGGAGGAGCAGAGCCCAGGGCTTACACGCAGATTGAAGGTGAAATCCGACTTATCAGGACAGGAAACACAGCTCAAAAATGCCTAACAGCACTAATCCTCGCTCAAGACCTGATGATACGGCCCCAAAATACCATTCAGAAAAGGCCTTCATCCTTTAAATAAACCTGCATTGATGTTTTTTGCACGTCTTAAAGAGCAGTAATCCCCGGAGAAGGGGAAAGGGAGGTAGAAGGAGAGCATTCTCCAAAGCCCTCTTTAACATTCACCCTGCTGCTTATTGCCCATTTCAAGTGGGAGAGAAAACATGCCCTCCATCAGGCACGCCTATAGGTTTGAAATTCCTCTGGAGTTCAAATGATGTACTCTTTTCCCAGAATTGCCGTGGCTGTTGTAACGTACGTTGATGTGCAGCTGAGATCTGCAAGTACGAGTGCGAGAGTCACACAATCCCTCTGTAAGGTCATCACGCAGCCGAGTGTGATCCTATCAACTTGTCCTGTCTGGGTGTCTTTGAGCTGCTGGCCGTTAGAAGAAAAGAAAAAATGGTGGTTGATGGTCGGGATTGTGTGTGTGTCTGTGTGTGTGCCCCCTCCACACACACAGACACACACCACGTTCTATTCAGCAGATGGACAAAAAGCTGTCATTGTGCATTTTAATTGGCCGTTTACGGGTGCTTTTTTTGGGCTTCCACTTGGCTAGAACAGGTCCCATCTGATTACACATTATGACAATATTATAACAGATGTCCAGACCAATAAAGTAAATTCCTGAAGGACTGTACGTAATGTGAGTAATTGATCATTTTTTTTTAAACGCCGGCCCTCTATTTACCAGCATGCCCCTGCGGTCAGGCCCGGCGGCCCATATGGCGCGGCGGTTTACTGGCGATTTGACTCTACTGCTGATGAAGTGTTGCTGTTCCTCTGCAGGAACCTGTTGGATAAAGGAGGGGCAATATATGTGGCTTTTACTAGGGCTCTGACTAAACTCTGAAAGTGTCTTCCGCTGTTCAAACAAGGCTGCAGGCACAGGAACCCGCCCCTCCCAAGTTGGACCTCAGGTTGCCTTCCACATCCTCCAGACAGCTCCGCAGAGAGGGGATGTTTATCATGATGCAAAAGCGCCTCGGCGAGACGCAATCCCCGACACTTTCCTGCTCTGCTTACCGCACGCAGGGCCGGATGCGTCGCCACACAACAGTTTAACTGGGGTAAAAGTTGTAAAGGAGAAAGGTTGGCTTATCCTGTTTGAAAAGTATGAATACATATATATATATTTTATTTCCTTATTCCAACCACTGTAATGGTCCAGAAGGCCGTTCTGACGACTTTCAGTCTGAGGATGAAAACTATTTAATGTGATGTGCACTCCCGCACATTGCTGCTGCACAGCACAAATGTATTTAACTCTGCCTGCCTCTCCCCTCCTCCCCCCTCCTTCTCTCGATCCAACTCTCCACGCCAAATGGAGAGATTAAAAGGAGACATGGAGGGGCTCCAGAGAGAAGGTGGGGGAATAGAATCATCACTCACCTATTAGACTGGCCATGGAGGCTGTGTTGATAATCTTGCCGTATCCTTGCTTCAACATCACTCGACCTGCTGCCTAAGGCGAGGATTCAGGGGTAAGAGGCACATTAAACACCTTATTATTGCACTGATATGCTACCATAAGCCTGAGCAAGGATCAACACAAAAACATGTACTTTATCCTTGGAGACAGAAATAGGGGTTAAACAACATTTGGGTGGCAGTATATTTATTATACTGTATATACATATACGCACGCGCACACACACTTTAGTTTATAATGTATTTTAGTCCCAACATAAATAATTAGGTTATACACTTACTAGTTCTGACAGAAACAAACGTAATCAATTTGGTTCTTTGGTCACAGTTTCTCTTGCAAATTGATGGCAGAATTTAAAAGAAATAATATAATCATATTTAGGATTGAAATTCAATCAAATTCTCAATTGTGTATGCTTAATGCCGCATACATAACTAAATGTAATTGTGTAAATATGAAAACACATGGAGCTCTGCGGCTTTGCATCATTTGCACCTGCTGAGCAGTGGCTTCGCTTCATCGTTGATGTCTGATGAAAAAGAGTGCATCTCCAAATCTTTTTAGATTTTTACATTTTTGGATAAGCAAAGGATTAATTGTTCCTTTGTGTGTGAAGAAGATTCTGCAGCTTCTAAAGCCACAAATTCCATTAAATACATTGTGTTTATTCTAAACTTGTGATTTACTAACTTGTAAAGTTGATGTGATCTGCAGAAAAATGCATGTCTCCATCACACACACACACACACACACACACACACACACACACACGTCTGCTCATCATACGTTGTTGTGTGTTTAAAGGCCGAATTTTAGTCGAATTCTGCGCAATAATTCCAGCTACCAAACAAAAGATGCATTATGAAAGCGAGCCACGCACAATTTACGCAATATTCAAAAGCTCTTTTTTAAATAATACTTTTTTCACAATTTGTTCTTGCATCTAATTTTACTTCAGCATGTGACTTATTTTTTGAGTCAAACCATGAACATAAATACAACATTTAACTAAATTTAACTTCAATTAATAATAATAATTTATGTATTTATTTTTGTCTGTATGAAACCTACACGCCGCACCAAGACAGTAGGGAATGAACCAGTGTGTGTTTTACAGCTGGTGATACACACCTGGCAGCACATGAAAGTCCCCCTCAGGTTGACGTTGAAGGTTCGGTCCCACTCCTCTAGACTGGTGTCTTCGCTGGCCGAGTTCATGTTGATGCCGGCGTTGTTGCAGGCGACGTGGATCGCCCCCCATTTGGAGACAATGTTGTCAATCATCCTCTGAACATCAGCCGGTTTGCCAATGTCAGCTGTGATCGAGATGGCGTTGATGCCTGTGTCCGAAAACATGGTGGTCCGTTAGAAATATGTATATATTTTTTTACATCTTATAACATGACGCATGATATTAGCAACGTCTATCCTTAGGACATTTGAGAGGTTTATTTTGGAAATTACAAAGTGATTTGAGAGTTGAAAAATACACACACACACACACACACACATATATCTGTATAGATATATCTATACAAATATAGATATAGATATGTGCCGAATATGTCATTCTTTAAGAAGAAAATGTAAAATGACACAGATGGGTTCAGACGAACATGTTTACCGGACACAGTAGTTTTTCTGCTTTAGTATGCTGCCATCTGCTGGCAAATCTTGAGCAAACATAATTTATGACATTTGGTGCATGTATTCACGCCACGCTGGTGTTATACCAATTGATGCGGGAGTAACGAGAGGGCCATCCGTCCATCTTTGACTACAGATGGACGCTTTCACCGCTTTCATGTCAAAATAAATTAAATTTTGACTCAGGAGTCTTGAGATTGACAGTTTTTCTACTTTCTGCATTTTGTTAAATGTAAGACGAGTGCATCATGACAATATTTGAATGTCCATTACACACAATCAAGTCTAAACTAATAATTCAATGATCACAAGATACACTCTGATTTTGTTGTAAGTAGAGCTGTAACTTCCAAGTCCATCAATCAATTACTCAGTCAACAGAAAAGCGATCAGAAACTATTTTCATAATTGATGAATTGTTTGTGTTATTTCTTTTTAATGCAAAACTTACAAATATTGTTGATTTCCAACATGTTAAATGTGAGGATTCTCTGCTTTTGCTTTCTTGAAAATGACTGTGAACTGAATATCTGCAAGCGTTGGACTGTTGGTGGAAATTGTGAGAAGCCAGCATCATTATTTTTATCATTATCATTACATACAAAGCTGAATCAGGAAAAGAATCAGCCAATTGATAAAGTTGGTTGCAACCCTATCAGTTCCTCAAAACAAGAAGTAAGTGTGCGGTCACACTAAAATGAGTGCAACTGTGTGACCCATTGCAGGGCCTAGTGTGTTGTTGTGAAGCCTCCGTTTTGCCGATGTGAAGACCTGAGTCCCTGAGTCCCCATCCTGCGTTAAAGACATGAGGGGACCAATATGGGGACGAGCAGCTTGTCCCTAAAGGGAGCAGTGTGCAAGATTTAGTGGCATCTAGTGGTGCGGTTGCAGATTACTGAATTACTCTGCTCACCCCTCCCTCCCCAAGCATGGCGGAGGTGGCCTTTAGGTAGCGTAAGTATTGTGAATGGACCTCTCCAGAGCCAGCGTTAGGTTTGGTCTGGACCTTTGTAGAAAACATGGCAGACGCCGTATATATAGTGTTTCTGTTAATAGAGATCCCTGTATCCTATACACTGGCCTTTTAAGTCTGCATTTACTGCGTTGACACCTCTTACCTTTGAGGAAGAGCTCTCCAGCCACCGCCTCGGCTTTGTCTTGGTCCAGGTCTACCACGGCCACCTTCGCGCCGGCCTCCCCCAGGGCGTGGGCGAATGCGCGGCCTATGCCCTGCCCAGCACCCGTCACGTAGGCCACCTTTCCGTCGAGGCGCATCCGATCGAGGATGGGGCGCCCATTGACGCCGCGGAAAACCTCGTCGTCCGTTATTTTTCTCTGTATACAAATAAACAAGATGAACAGGCCAAGATCAGTGAGAATGAGGCTAATCAGAAAAAATCCTCAATGAAGATGTGATGACAGCGGTTCGATCCCTTGATGTCGGTACTGGCTCAAGGAGGTTTAATCGCTGGGGTTATCTAAGCAGTACCTGTGTCCTTGAGCACTCGGAGGACACCGATACCCGACGTATAACGCTGATGCCATCTCTAAGAGGGATAATGACCTTTAAAACAAGAGGGACATTGTTACAATAAAAAAAAAAAGTCAAAAAAAAATAGCATGTTTGAAAGGTACCTGCTCCACGCGTGGATCATCACAGACAAACTGGTTGAATTTTCTGAGCGCCAGCCCGTTGGCGTCCGTCATGTCTTTAAGATAGACCTTGGCTTTGAACAGCGTGTTATCGACACAGATGACCCCTCGCAATTTCAGCAGACTGTTGTCCAGGATAAAGTTGTAGTAGTTGATGTAATTATCCTTGTCAGCATCAATGAAGACCATGTCAAACTGCTCACCTGCAGCAGCCAATTCCTGGGAGAGACAGAGAGGGATTACAAAACTGGCTGCGTGCCCCACAGCCTGTTAACTTATTAACACCCCCTCTCATTATGCAAAGCACCCAACACAGTATCTACAAGTGTAAATGTGGGAAGTGCAAAATAAATATATGAATTCATGATCGCAAAACCGCTTAGTTTAGCGTCTTTTAAAGATGGACCGTTTCTCTCACCTTCAGGGTGTCCATAGCAGAGCCAGTCCTGACAGCGATCTTCCTGCCATGTGGAGACTTGTCAAAAATGGGCTGAGCAAAGTCTTTGAGGTACGGCTCCAACTCGCAGGCAACTAAGCAGCCGTCCTCGGGAAGCCCTTCGGCCATCGACAGTGCACCATAGCCGGTGAACATCCCGATCTCTAGAACCCTCTTGGCCTGACTCATGTGGATCAGCATCTTCAGGGTCTGGCCTGGCAACAAAACAAAAAGACACACCCGAGAGGCAGTAATTACAATACTGTAAACCACTGAATGCATTGGGAATGCGGTGGTATGCATGGAAATGTCCAACCTTCAACATGTCCAGTGATGCACTCCTTCGGAAGGCGGAATATGGTTTTGCCATCCTTGTGCACCTGATCCCAGTCATGGGAGATAGTTTTTCTACAATTAAGCGTGAAAGACCACATCAAAAAAAAAAAGTATTTCTCACGGCAGTATGTTTGAGCTACAGAGGAGCATTATTATGAACAAAGCTAAGACATACTTATAGAGCTCTGCCAGAGGTTCACTTTCCTGTGTGCTCATTTTCTCCAGGTAGTCATCCAGGCCGCTGGCTATGTCCAGAGCCTTCTGCATCTGGCTGGTCAACCCCTCTGGCATGTTGCCACTTGCTTTGGCTACCTCCATGGCTCTTGTCAGGAGATCCACAAGGACTTCCACCGGGGTGTCGGGAACTGTGTGTGTGTGTGTGTGGAGGGTGGCGGGGTGGGATCAAGTATGACCAAGTATTCAGAGACTTATGCTTCCATAAGATGTAGGGTGGGGAACTATGAATCATATTGACATTTTCCTACATAACCTTTTCCCCCAATTGTTTGGTCTGTGACGTGTCATCAAATGATGAAAAAGGCTAATTAGATCCAGAAAATGCATGCCACAACTTTTTAACCTTCAATACTCTAAACGCGACTTAAAATGGCGTGCAGCTATAAATAGTCATCTTATATTTAACCCCACTAAATGATATGCGCGCGCACACACACACGGAGACATATATGTATTAAGAACTTTTTTTAATATTATTGTATATATTTTTTACAGTGTTTTCTTGTGCCCACTTATGCAGCACAGACCACCGGGTCCGGTGAAGGCAGCAGACTGCCGGAGTTGAACACTGAGGCGCATGTCACACGGCGCAGTCGCAGGTCACACGAGACTCCGGTGGAGTTTGTGAATGCGTGTTACGCTCTTATGATATTTACTCGGACCCCGTAGCATAAACAGTATTGTAAGCAATATTCCTTACCTTTTTCGGACAACATGGTGCGCGAGTATGCGAGTATGGGCGTATGGGCGTATGGAAGCAGCTTACAACGTGGGTGCGGACTTTCTGTTATATCATTCCAACTATGCAAATTGTTGAGTTGAGGGGGAGTGGCCAGAGACTTGCACAACTCGTCGGGAAAAAAAACGTGAATTATATAACGGCGACGGTTATGAGATGGTATTCACATAACTAAAAGAGTGAAGTTCGAGGTATTACCTAAACATGCATAGCTTCATATGGTTCCTCACCTCAACGTGTTGCGGCCCAGTCAAAAGAACCCAACTGCAGCTTGTGCAGTTTTATTAGATACAATATAATACATAACTAAATGTTTGCTCTGAGTTCTAATGTAAAGAATCCCCCCCCCCCCTCCATGATCCTTTACATTAGGACTTTAGGGAGAAGGAGACAGACACAGATACTTGTCATGTGAGATTGTGCCACTTTAAACTATGAATAGTATGTATACCAATCTTCTTGTGCATGAGCATATTTATCTTATGTGTTACATATTTAAGTTATGTGTGTTATGAGTGTTAAGTAGTACAATGCACACAGTAGTATTTTTCAGTCAACAGAACCGGTATTACTTTACAGTTACACAAACGTTTTATAAGTTCATGAATTGCGATGCTCCACCCTTGGCCCAAGGGTGCGTCCTAGAAATAGTATAATCTATTTAAAGAGCCCTATGATGGAATTCACATTCAGGCTGTGGCAAGCGCTGTTAACCACTGCACCTATCACCACGATAATGGGAAAGGTTAATCTTGAAACAAACGATGCCAAAGAAAAGAAAACCGAATTTAGTTTAGTGCGTGATATGGGTACCTGGAAGTGTAAACTGGGAAAGAAGGGCAATAAGGAAACTGCTGACTGTGTTTCTTCTGCAAAAATGTGAGTTTAACAGTAATCTTAAGCATTCTTTGATTTAAAAAAAAAAGTATGAGACAAGTATCTTCTTTTTTGTTTGTTTTTATTTGTATTGACCTGATGGTACTGCCTGGCACACTGTCATGTAGATTCATAATTATGAAATGTGATTGCTCAAACAACAAGCATGGCTAAATATGTATGACTAATCTGTATAGTCAGTGTAAAATTAGACAGCCACAAACACTTTATGTAAAATTGTGTTAAATCTGGATTGATATGGTTAAAAACACAATGCAAAATTGTTTCTATATGGCAGAACATGTTCAATTGGAAATGTCATTCAATATTGAGGCAGGAAACTGAAGGTATAAGCGTATTGCAGTCGATTCAGGAATAAAGATGTTGAGGTTAAAATGGATTGTTTCAGTAGCAATATTTTATTTCAAGTTTTTATGTGTCACATACTTAACATATCTCTACTTTGAGCTCTTGTGATAGGGTGGGGTTTCGTGGGAAAGCACGCGAAGCAGTGACAGTATTGTTGTGCAACACATAGTTTTTCTAGTATGACAGGTACAGACAACTCCCAGTATTCAGAGAAATTAAACTCCCTTCGAACACTACAGTCACGTGTAGGAGTTCTGGGAAAACTAACTGCACAGTATTAGATATAGATGAAGAGAGAAGATGGTAATCGAAAAATTCAGTGGATTTAATTAGTGTTATAAAATAACCTCCAAAAGTACTGCACTGTCAGAAATAAAGTCTGTCTATTATGAAGTGTACATGGCAACGCCCATAATGTCGAGAAATAACCAACAATGCTGATCTGCCTAATCTGGGAGTCTGGGAGAAAAATATTTTAGTATTTAGTACCTTCATGTAGAGCAGTCGTTCTCAACTTGTCTGGGACCCACCATCACCCCTGAAGGACAAGCCCAAATCGAGGAACATTTTCAACTTCTTAAAAATTAAAATGTATTTAATGAAAAAATGGTGCAGTTTGAACCTGAGAAAGTACAGAATAACACAGTATGCCAACAAAAAAAACTAGTTAGAAATATTCCCTTTTACGTCAATTAAAAAACAAAAAGTGCATCTTAAGGACACAAGGTTAAACAACATACATTATAATTCAATAATTTCAGCTTTTTTTAACAGACTCAATCCTTCTTTCATGCTCAAGCCTGAAAAAAAAGTCCAACTACTGACAAGTAGTTATTATGTAACTTTAGCTGAGAATACTCACTCACTGAATCTGTGACAACCAATGCTGCATTATGGAAAACAATCAGTGTCTTGAGGAGCAGCTTATTTCCACAAACTCAAAATAAATAAACAAAAAGTGCAATTCAAAAAAATTCAAGTATAGAATATGTACTTTTCTTCTGATTACCTTAAATACTGAAAAAAGACCTGAGTCTGGAGGAATTAATAATGGGAGAATTAGACAAGGTCACTCTGAGGTCATAGATTCCAGGAACCTCGGCGTGACACTTAACAGTCAACTCTCCCTGCCAACCACTGCCAACACATTCCTGTAGGTACATGCTCCCAAAATTCACCCACACTACTCCGCTCCTCCGCGCTCTTCACTGGTTACCGGTGGCCGCCCGCATCTGATTCAAAACACTGGTACTGGCGTACTGTGCTACGAACAGATCTGGTCCAGTCTACATCCAGGACATGGTAAAACCTTACACCCCAACTCGTGCGCTCCGCTCGGCTTCTGCCAATCGGCTTGTAGCTCCGTAACTGCGAGCAAAACACTCAACAAAGTCTCGACTGTTCTCTGTCCTGGCTCCTCGATGGTGGAATGAGCTCCCCATTGACATCAGGACATCAGAAAGTCTCTACATCTTCCGTCGCAAACTAAAAACACATCTTTTCCGACTATACCTTGAATAAAGGAAGTAGCACTATAGTAGCACTGAAATGGCTCTTACTGATAGCACTTTGTAGTTGAACTTTTGGACGAAATTGTACTTTCTTGATTCTTGTTGCTCTGATTCTTGTTTGTAACCGTAGAATGCACTTATTGTAAGTCGCTTTGGATAAAAACGTCAGCTAAATGAAATGTAATGTAATGTATAAACATTATGGGCAGTATAAACAGATGTGCAGATATATGAATTATATATATGTATATACATCAGTAGTGGTATATCATTTAATTGTTTTTCACAAATACACTACATGTATTATAATTATTTTTCCCTATTAGCTTATTTTCTCATTGCATATCTCCTGTCTTCATCTGTTGCTCAGCTTTCAGACTGCAGCGCTGCAGTCTGAAAGCTGAGCAACCGGCTGAGCAACCGGCTGAGCAACCGGCTGAGCAACCGGCAGGCTATATGCGTCTGGTGTTTGGTGGAGGTGATGGGGTTCATGCTCAACGTCGAATCTATTTCTGTGTTTAGTCTTCAGCTGAACCCGAGCTGAGAAGCCACACTCACAGAGACAGGTATTGCTGAATAGTAAAGTGAACACGGCACTCCGCTGCATACAACATCCCCTTCAAAATAAAAACACAGGATTTTTTCCTAAGAACTTTTTTGGCCACTGAAAACGTGTTGGTCGCGACCCACTAGTTGAGAACTACTGATGTAGAGAGTGATCTGCCACATGCTTCCAGCCAAAACAGGAACAAGCAGCTTTGGAGGCGCTGACGTCCATTTTGTTTTCAGAAATCCTGTTCAAACATCCTGTGCATCATTTTCACAAATAATGGGTTGAGGGATGTTGTAATCAACTGCATTAGTTTGAGCTGATGAACTGGCAATAGAGTGACAGAAACCCGAAAAAAGACTTCAAAAAGAAAAATCGACAATAACTGTAACCCATGTCATTATAATACAACATGTCTGTTCATCTGTTTTTTGTGGCAGCTATGAGAGCATCACAGAACAGGGCACCAGTTGGACAGTGGTCAGCCCCATCGTCTTTACTTACAAGGTGACTGAGACACGGCACTTGCTGGACCCAAGCAACGACACTCTCCTACTGGGCCACATCACCGACCTGCAGCAGCTGGAAGACATAAAAACATCGAACAAGCCAATCAAACGCTTCGTGGTCATTGACCAAGAAGTCTACAAAATCTACGGTACCGAGCTAACTCAATATTTAGAGGCCAATAATGTCCTGTACAAGATTTTGTCTCTACCCACCACAGAGGAGAACAAAACCATAACAATGGCCTTAAAGATCATAGAGGAGGTCCACAACTTCTCCCTTGATCGCCGCACGGAGCCCATCATTGCCATTGGTGGCGGGGTGTGCCTGGACATAGTGGGCCTGGCTGCCTCGCTCTACAGAAGACGCACCCCTTACATCAGGGTCCCAACCACACTGCTCTCCTACATCGATGCCAGCGTGGGAGCAAAGACGGGGGTTAACTTTGCAAATTGCAAGAACAAGCTGGGCACATACGTCCCACCTGTCGCAGCCTTCCTCGACCTGTCCTTCATACAAACTGTTCCACGACGACACATCTCCAACGGGCTCGCAGAGATGTTAAAGGTACGTTAAAGTCCCTGAATGTGGCAGTTGATACAAACTGAGAAGTGATCATCAGCTTATACCATGACATGCTTCACAACAATATAAATACTATTAATATTAACATATATGTTAATTGTGCAAGTGCAACAGCAAGTGGTAGGTACCTGAGTGTGCTATGTTAGTTCATGTGAACAAGTTTCCAACGCGAAGGAAATTAAAGGAAATTAAAGGAAATTAAAAAGGTTGATTTACACCACAAATACTATAGTACAAAGAGTAAGAAAGTTCAGACAAACAAGTTAGATGGGTTAAACAATCACAGGACCCTCACTCGGGAGACTGCTGTTTGTTTCCTGTGTGAAACCAATTTTACCTTAGTTGTGTTACTTAACTTCTGTACTTCACTGATGCCAGTTACTTAGCAAACATAGTTATTTACATAAGACAATTACTTATTTTAACCCAATCCACAATCTTTTTCTGAACCCAATCAAGACTGTATTCATGTAAACTAAACATTTGATGTGAACACGGAAGTTTGTTTTAAAAAGACACTACGCATGTAGAAACGTCCTCCCTGCCACAAGGTTGCGTGTTGGCAGTTTTACACATGTCATTTATAGTACAGCAACTGATCCAGGATTCACTAAAGGGATGGCTCAAATTACACCTATAGCAGGAGAAATAGTAGCTTTAAGCTTATTGACTTTGAGAAAAGAGGTGAAGATATGTTATGTGCAGTTTTTTTCCATCTTTGAACTAACTGCTTATTGAAGTTTTCTTTGCACTCTTGCAGATGGCCTTGATGAAACACAGAGGCCTCTTTGAGCTTCTTGAGACACACGGCCGCATGCTGTTGGACACCAAATGCCAGGCTGACAACAGCGTGTACGGACATGACAGCTTACAGGCTGCATCACAAGCAACTCGTATAGCCATTGTAACCATGCTGGAGGAGCTTGCCCCGAACCTTTGGGAGGATGACCTGAACAGACTGGTGGACTTCGGCCACCTTATCAGCCCAGCATTAGAAATGGTAATTCATTAAATCCCTCATGGCAAACATAGCTAAACACTTAAATTCAATACATTCTTAATAAAGTATATTTGCATGTATTTGATTATATGTGAGAGTCCATGCTTACAATATATTTGGCTCTTTTTTGCAAACAGAAAGTTCTCCCATCTTTGCTGCATGGCGAGGCAGTGAACATTGATATGTCGTACATGGTTTACGTGTCAAAGGAGAGTGGTCTTTTGACAGAAGACGAAAAGCAACGGATCATCAGCTGCATGGTGGGCCTGGAGCTGCCTATCTGGCATGAGGCGTTCACCATGGAGCTCATACAGAACTCTCTGCAGGAAAGGCTGAAGCATTCGGGCGGCCTGCTCAGAATGCCTCTGCCTGTTGGTCTTGGGGAAGCGGGTAAGAATCACTTAAACTGTTGCTCAAGAGCAAGCAGAAGTCAAAATGCTTTGTGTCTATGAAGCCCAGAATGCAGAACAAGTTGGCGCGTCCTTGCAAAAATAGGTAAGCTGGAAGCTTGGCTACATAGCAACTACTTGTGGGTCTACTGTGGTTCACCAGCTAGCTGGCAACATGCTAACCAACGTACAGGCAGTGGCATGCCTTAATAGATTGCTAGGTCATCCCCCGTTAGCTCGCTGAGTGCCAAAGTCTTCCATTTCACAATAGAGACAGAGGTATTGACCCCCCCCCCCCCAGGTGAGCTTGTATTTGGCTTTTCTGAATGCAATGACAACCAGAGCTAGTTCTTGTGTTATTCAGACTTTATATAATATATTTATGGTATATTTAAATATTTTTGTTTTGTTTTTGCTCTCCTTTCTTTCATTGCAGTGATTTCTAATGACACATCTTGTGAGACCCTGCACAAGGCTTTCATAAAATGGCGTGAAGAGCTGAGCGGCCCCTCTGACATCAACTGAGTATGAACCTGTGCATTCCACAGCTGCATCTGTTCAATCACTTTTTAGGAGAAAATGTTTACATGGTGTAGGGAGGTGTACAAAATGTAATTCTGGTTTTGTACTTGAATAAATCTTCAAAGTGTTGAAAGGAAAGGAAACAGCACTGAAGTCGATACCAATCACCTTCTGTATTTCCACTTCTTGGCAACAAGGGCTAAAGGATTATTAGG